>VBSM01000272.1:37573462-37695682 GCA_008086735.1 Cheirogaleus medius
CCTCCCAGAGTGCTAGGATTACAGGCGTGAGCCACCGCGCCCGGCCTCTAAATAAGCTTCTAAATTAGGGATTGGCAAACTATGGCCTGCAGGGTGGATTTGATCCTCTAGTGAAGAAAGGTTTGCGACAGAGATCATATGTGGTCATATTTTCTATTTGGCTTTTTACAAAATAAGTTTGTCAAGCCTGTCCTAGATGATGCCCAAACAGCTGGTTCATGAACCACTTTGAATAGCAAGGCGCTAGAACCTGAATCCCCACTCTTTCAACAATACTTCTACTTAAATTAGAACAGTTACCTACAGATTTATCCTAACTAACTATGTAACATAACAAGGAATTCCAATACCAACATTTCACTAAGGCTGACTCCCAGCACTCATGCCCTCTTTTCTTCTACAAATTGTATCCTGGAACTTCCAGCCATTCGGTTTGGAGAGGCACACCAAGCTCATAACTGGCTTAAGCCAACCTACACATCTCATTCCCTGGCAACTTTAAGAGATTCGAGGGAGTCAAGGATGGGCATTTGTCCCAAATTAGGCCAATCTGGTCCAACGAAATTCAATTTCAAGATTTTGTGATACTGAAAAAGAAAACTTTTAGAGCTGATGGCTGCCATCTTATAAGTACAAGGAGATAGCATGCTGAGAGAACAAAGCCAATATTTAGGAAGCACAGAGAAGCCATGGAGAAAATGGGGTGTGGGAACAATTTGAGACACTGGATCATATCTCACTAGAAACCAGTCTCACCTCTAGATTTGTCAATTGCATAAACCAATAAATTCCCTAATGCTTATGTCAGTTAGAGTTGGGTTTTCTTTGGCAAAAGGATGCTTTCAGATGTAACAAGTACATTCATTACATATTACATTACAAGGTATATTCTCTCTCTTTAGGGAGTTGTATTAAATTTCTTAAAATGCCTAACAAACCAGGGAAAGCATGATAAATGTCTCTAATCATAAATGTCTGTGATCTTATTCACAGGTTTAGGTTATTTAGCTTTACCCATTCAGATAGGTATATAAGATGAAAAAATAAATTACTTATCTGAAATAAATTAGGAAAATAAAGTGAAGGAGCACAAAATGGATGGGAATGGGGGAAGAGGGTCCCTTGAGGCATAAACCAACTCATAAAGACAGGCCTGACCTTTCGTTCTGCTGCTTTGGTCCTTCTGCCAATAGTGATTTGTGGAAGCAATCTACTGTGCTTGAAGTGGGAAGATCTCATGAATACTTGAGTTGCCACTAACCACATAGCTATGGTTCAGTTTAATATGATCCTATAACTTAAAAAAAAAAAAAAGTCATGTCCATATATTTGTTGGCTTAATGGTGAAGTAATACATAGTCTCACGGATTGTTTTTAAGAGGGTGAGAAGATAATGCAACTTAAATATACAAAAAGGTTAGCACTAATATCTATATTACTAAAGATCTGTATGAACAAACTGAGTAGAAATGGCCTAATGTTCAAATGGAGACAAATTTGTCTAAGCACAAACAATTGATTAGACTCATTCCACTTAAAACAAAATAGGCATATTTGGCAGGGGTAGGGAGACCCTACATGAACTCTTGCACGGCAACATCATTTTCTTGAAACCCATCTTAATAGATGATGAGTTAAACAGGGGAAATAATACACCTGATTTACTAATTTTTCAAGTATCTTACCTAAAGCTATTTTAAGACTATCACCTCAATCTAAAAATTTTAGGCTCTGTGTTAAGGGCTAAAATCAACTATTTTCTTCTTTTGGATAGTTTCACACAATTGACAAATAATGCAGGCTTCTACTTTCAAGCCTAAACCATGTTTTATAGAAGTGCTGCCAGAAGCTTGATAAAAAAGTTTCTGAAGAGCCTAAATGAGACTTTTTTTGCTTTTTCTGTAAAAGGCCAGATAGAAGATATTTTAGTCTTTGTGGACTACCAAAATCCATCACATATTTTTTTGTTTCACACCCTTTAAAAATGTAAATTATTCTTGGCTTGTGGGTTCCTGTGGCCCCCTATATCACCACTTACAGTGTTTGTAAAATGCAAATTCCTGGCCCCACTTCAGGCCTAATGCATGGATTGAGTCATTCCTATGCCACAGAAAGTCAAAACAGACCTAATAAAGGTTATACACAGGGTAACTCAAGCTCCCTATTAACTTGAAGTGTTTGTTTCTAGAGGCAATGGAAGCAAATGCTCTATTTCAGGCTTATCTACATAATGCATATTTTTTTTATATAAGCATGAAAATGTCGTTTTCAAACTTTCCATATAAATGGTAAGCTTTTGGAAAATGAGATACTAATCATCTTGTTCATTTGTTGTTTCAAATGGTCTTCATGCCCAATTCCTATTGGAGGCTCCTCATTAATCAAGTTAGTTTTCTTCTGCTTCCCCTTCCTAAAACCAGTACAGTGATGTGTATACAAATCTTAAATATTTAACACACTTATTGCTTCCTAAACATACAGTATTAATCTTTTCTTCCCCCTTAAGCCATGCAACCGCAAATGGGATTTGGAGTAAACAATGGAATCAGGACCACTGAACTCTATCACCACTTCCACCTGACCTCCTCATTCTCTATTTCTCGTCCCCCTGCCCCCCTCCTGTTTTTAAGATTAGCTCCTACCGCTCCATGTTACAGTATATTGTTAAGATACAATATATGCAAGTTTTTCACAAATCCTTGATAAAATTAATTTGGAGTGCTTGTAAGAAATAGATTCTTCCACTCTTCTCCTGATTCTGATTTGGTGAGACTGGGGGGAGGCCTGGGAAATATACTCTACAAACACTCCAGGTGATTCTTAAGAATAGGCAACAGCTCCACCATACTGGAACCTCACTTATTTACCAGTGGCTAGCCCATGTGTTGATAAACACTTCATGTTTCTTGCTACCATCAATTAGGTGGATCTGTGGAACCCACCTAACTAAGTCAGAAATTGAAAGGGTTGAAACTTTGGATGAAAGATGAGGGACAAATTTCAAAACCAACTAAACATCAGATTCTTGGACAGTTAAGGAATTTCTTTTCTTTCTCAACTTAGAATTGAATTATTCTAATGCAAAAATCAGCAAATACTGATAGACCATAATCTTCACACAGCTTCTACTCGGGCAGGCTTGGTAGTTTTCTTTCCAAATCATCTGGAAGTCAAATACTCCATTGTCTCAATTCTTCAACAGAAAAGCCTCTCCTACGACTTTGCAAGAGGCAAAGAGACATCCTTTGACTTCGTCCTCCCTTAAGTCCCTGGACGCTAAATGAGATAATTGGCTGCAGTGGAACATAGGGTTTATGATTAAATTGAAAGAATAAAAACCACAGCTCTGCCATTCTACCAGCTATACAACCGCTTTACTTAAAAAAGGAGTTCAATCGTTTCCTCTCAGGATTATGAAATGTGGCACGCAATTAGCCGTCAGCAGTTCCCCTTCCCGTCACGTCCCTTTAGATGAGCAAGAAGAAAGCGCGGGCTCACGGAGGGCCGGGCCAGGGCCGGTCACTGCGCCCCAGCCCGGGGCAGGGAGGCAAGAAGCGAGGACTGGACGCAGGCGACAGGAGTGAGAAGAAGGAACAGGTAAGGAGAAGGGAGTGAGCTGGCGGCAGCACAAGAGGCCCGGACAGCCTCCGCCCCTGAGGATGCAAGGCTGGAGCTCAGGGATCGAGAGGTGAGAAGCCCGGAGCGGCGGCCATTACCTGCGTCCGAGCAGCCGCGGCGGGGCTAGAGCCGCACTGAGCTCCTCGCAGCTGCGGCCGATCACCGGCGGAGCCCACGCCTGGCCACAACCCCAGCCTCTCTGCGCCCAGCCTCGCCACGCCATCTTCCAACCTCTGCCCCACCATGGCCCGACCTTACCAACCCCAGCCGCCGAACCACTTCCGGGGCGAAGGAAGAACCATAGAGCGCCAAGGAGCAGCCTAGAGCGCCCCCGCGCGGCTGAGCGGCGGCCGAACCAGCCCAAGGTGAGGAGACCAGCCAGTCGACCTGTGTACACCTCTCCTTCCACTGCTAATCCTGCACCTAGGAGCGGCCTGGGAGAGCAGCCTGGCTCCACCCCGTTTGCAGTGAGGAAGATGAGGCCCAGAGGAAAAAGGAACGAAGACTATTATTTTTTGAGTGATGCCATGTCCCAGGCACTTTACCTACGTTATCGCGTTTGGTCCTCAGAACACCACTTGAGGTGGATATTCTCATCACTGTCACGGTGCCTCAGAGGCTGAGAGAGGTGAACTGATTTGCCCAAAGTTACAGAACTGGTCCTAGAGGAGCCAAGCTTAAACTACTACTCTTTCTTCTGCATCTCACCATTTCATGTTATTCTGTTATGACACACGTCAGAGGATGTGCCTTGTGTCTTTTTTTTTTTTTTTTTTTTTGAGACAGAATCTCACTCTGTTGCCCGGGCTAGAGTGCTGTGGCGTCAGCCTAGGTCACAGCAACCTCAAACTCCTGGGCTCGAGTAATCCTCCTGCCTCAGCCTCCCGAGTAGCTGGGACTACAGGCATGCGCCACCATGCCCGGCTAATTTTTTCTATATATTTTTAGTTGGCCAATGAATTTCTTTCTATTTTTAGTAGAGACTGAGTCTCATTCTTGCTCAGGCTGGTTTCCAACTCCTGACCTTGAGCAATCCGCCCACATGCTTGAGCCACCGCGCCTGTCCTGTGCCTTGTGTCTTTAACAAAAAAGTCCAAACCTGAAATGAACATGGGGATTTCTGAATAAAATTCAGATTTCTTCATGATTCAGCTTTTGCCTGCCTGTCAGCTTTATTTCCTGCCACTGCATCCCTCCAACCCTCTCTGCAGCCATACTGAATCATTGACTGTTTCTCAAAGGCACTATCCTAGTTCCCACTTCTGTGCATTCATACCACCATTCTCACTGCCTGAAATACCTCTCCCTTTTCTCCCTTCTCAACCTACCTAACCAACTCATCCTACACATCAACCTCAAATGTCACCTCTCCTGGGAGGCCTTTCCCAGACCTCTGCTCTGATTTAGATGCCCTTCCTTTGTACTTTCATACTGTTTTATGCATATCTCTACAATAGAACATTCTATAAATACTTATTAAGCACCTACAGTATGCTAGGCGATGTAGTAAATCTGGAGATATAATTTAGAAGACACTGTCTCTGACCTCACAAAGATCCTACTGTATGGGGTAAGAAAAGAGCAAGTAAATAAACAGGCAATTACAATACATTGTGAAAAGTGCTATGATCAGAGAAGCCTAAGGCTCTGTGGGAGTTTAGAGGAGGGGGATATAACACAATCGAGGGATAGGAGATGGGAGGCTGGGGGAGAAAGCTTCCCAGAGAAACTGATAGAAATCACCAAAAGAAGAGAAGGACTGAAATATTCTAGACAGAGAGAATAGCATTTGTGATGTCACCCAGGGCATGACTTGTTTGAGAAACTAAAATAAATTCACTTTGGCTGTATCATAGGTTCAAGTCTGGGATTTTACTCTATTTGCAAGTTAAAAGATTGAATGTTGGCAAAAGACAGGAGACTCCTTGATCAGATAAAAAAGATTTTATTATCACAGCACAGCAAGCATCAGGAGCATCATGTTTGCCTGGGTTCCCCTTGTTCTCCAAGTCCCATCCTGGCAATACCATGAGCCCGATAGATGCCGAACATAAAATAGATTTGCATCTCAACTGAAGAACACTGAGTTTGGAGAATCTACTCTTTTATAGTAAATTGTTACAGTAAACAAACAACTTGGAAGGTAGAGATAATGTTTTCTTCCAGAGCAAAGGGCAGTTTGCTTATAGCCTTTGGAAGAAAGATAATATCACCCTATAGAGCACAGGCAGCTGCCCATTATAAAAGATTCTGGTTCCTAAGCTCAGCATTCCTCTCCTATAATCCAACCCATTGAGTGTGCAGGTATCATTCTAGTCCTCTTCTCATTGCTCCATGGGAATTGGGACCCAGGGTACCAGCACAAAAATGCTATTAGGTTATTAAGTATGAAATGTCCGATTTCCTTAAGTACTAAGTTTGACAGTTGAAAGCTCTGACATTTCATTTTGACACTTCTTGTTTCATTTTTATTGTGAAGGCACATCCTCATTCTTTCAAATGCATGGTTTTTGGATTATGATTATCTTTCAAATTTTTTAGAGCAATTATTGTGAAGCCATGGATAAGTCAAAAGTTCAAGTTATTTTTGAATATGGGTTTCATCATGGAACTAATGCTGTGCAGGCAGCTCAAAATATCAACGAAGTGTTTGGGAAGGCTGCGGCTAATGAATGCATGGTACATCAACAGTTTGAGAAGTTCCATTTTGGTGATTTTAATCTTGAAAATGAGTCATGTGGGTGACCTGAAACCAAGCTGGATAATGATGAGCTGAAAGCTGTAGTGGAAACAAATCCATCTCAACCTACATGTGAATTAGGAGCAAGGTTTGACGTTACTATTCCAACAATATTGGACCATTTGAAACAAATGGGCAAAGTAAAGAAGCTGGGTAGATGGGTACCATATGGATTAAATGAGTGTCAGAAGAGAAATCATCTCAAAGCTTGCCTTTCAGTGTTGTCACGACTTAAAGGCGAACCATTTCTATACCACATTGTTTATGTGTGATGAAAAATGGATTATTTTTGACAATTACAAGCACAATGGCTGGATAAAGATGAAGTGCCAAAACACGTCCAAAACTAAATATTCACCAAAAAAAGCTAATGGTGTCTGTTAGTCTAGCACTGGTTTTATCCACTACAGCTTCATGAAACCTGGTCAATCGATTACAGCAGCAATCGATTACTGCAACCAATTGGATGAAATGATGAAAATGCTTGCGATTAAGCAGCCAAGATTGGTCAATAGAGATAGGCCAATCCTCTTGCAAGACAACACTCACCACATATCACGCAAACACTGCTCAAACTACAGAGGCTGGACTCGGAAACTCTCTGTCATCCACCATATTCCCCAGACCTTGCACCAACTGACTACCACTTCTTCCAGGCTTTGGACCACTTCTTGCAAGGAAAAATATTCAATTCTCAACTAGTTGTAGAAAACACCATTTGCAATTTTATTGCCACTTGATCTCCAGGCTTCTTTGCTGCTAGAATAAACAAGCTACTGTTAAGATGGGAAAACTGTGTTGACAGTTTAGGTGCATACTTTGATTAATTGTACTACTTCTTGTTTGAGACATAATAAACTAAACTTTTTATTTGAAATCAGACATTTCATATTTAATGACCTAATAATAGTTTGGCTGATGCTATTGCTATGAGTAATAAATTGCCCTTCATTGCTGACCCAGGAATCTTATGTTTTCCTTCAGCACCCATAAAGCTATGTCAGGCTAACTTGTTAGTTTGCAAGTAGGGGTAAAAGAGTAGACCCTTTACAGTTCTTGACAGGGATCTGTGAGTTTGCAATTTCAGAAGGTGAGCTTCTCTAGGTGTTGCCAAGAACTTGGGTATGGCCATAGGACTGATAGCTGAAGAAGAATGAAGCTGGAAGCCACCAAAGATGAAGCCCAGAAACTGAGAGTCTTGGATGTTGACTGTGTTGCTCACGTGAACTTGTTCACATCACCAGGATGATGGCAGGACTTGGAATGGAATCCTAAGACTTTGGGGAAGGAGAGGAGGTGACCAAAGATTATTAATAGTACCGAAGAGGTACTAGATGTGAGAGGAAGAGTCTCCACAGAGGACAAATATGTGCTCAAGGTGGTCTTTGGACAAATAATCTGGAGGAACCATTAGGGCATGAGGAGGATGTGGTCTACCTCCAGAATCCACAGGATCTGGGACTGGGACATGCTGAATGTCCTCTGCTTGCTCACTCCCCCAGATCACTCTTGAGTGCTGCTGTATGCCCCTGGAGGCTGACCTTTATGGACCACATCAACGGGCTCTCTTGCCATCTGGCTTCCAGCTGGGCTCAGCCAATTATAGTCCCAACAGGAGATTGGAGCATGGGAGGAAAATGAGTTTAGAGCACTTATTCTTCCCATTCCCTTCCTCCTTGAGCCACAAGCATTGGCTTCTGTGTTCTCTGTTGTTAAACTCTCATTGCTCAATTTGAGTGAGTGAGGGTGCTATTTATGGTCAGAACCTGAACTGACACAGGAAAAACAAGCAGCCTCCATTCAGAGGCTGCAGGAGAAGCCGTGTCCTCAGTGTCCTCAGGGGACAGCCAGGGGTCAGTCAGCTGAGACAGTGAAAGGATCTATGAGGGTGTGCTGACCATGATCTCAGCAAAGGAGTATTACTACTGTTATTATTTGCCATTTATTGAGCACTTAGTGCTGTGCTAGGTATTTTGCATTCATTACCATATTTAACCTAATCTTAATATTAATCTAACAAATTAGCATTATTATCTCCACTTTGCAGATGAGGGTACTGAGGCTTATTGATATTCTGACTCTTTCTAACTCTTTGTTCCTGGGCAAGATCCTGACTCTCATTCCTATAAAAAATTCAGATAATTATATCTACCTTGTCACTTTGATGATTAAATGACTTCATATATGTCAAGTACCCAGTTCACTCACTATCACATGGTTGGCACTCAGCACATGGTAGCTATGATCGTATCATTATGAGGTAATAATTAGAAACTGAAAAGGAAGCTTATCTACAGGAGACGGCTCCTCCCATCATCATCATTTTATTTTAGGGCCATAAAAAAGGTGCAAAGTGCTTATGGATGTTGTATGGGGAAAAGAGTTTCCCCACCAATATATACAGAGCATTTATCATATGCCAGGCTCTGTGCTGAGCCTTGTCACTCCCAGCGGTCCTAAGGGAAGTTCTATTGGACATACAAGGAAACTGAAGCACACAAGAGCTGGGTTACTGAGAGCAAAGCTGGGATTTCAGCCAAGGTGAGGAGAAGCTTCCTGGAGAAGTTGGCCTTTGAATGAAGTAGCATGCAGAGGGCCAGGCAGGATCAAAGACAGGAGGCCAGATGGTGGTAGGGGTGGGTGTCAGAGAATGCTGCAAGCTCCAGACAGGGGCTCTAACAGGGAAAGGACTGACAGAGGGTTAAGAAAGTGAGGCAAGTAGCAGTTGCATTACAGCCCAGCTTTGTATTCTCTACTCCAGAGCCTGTTTCTCCAAACAGCTGCCAGCTCAGGGTAGGATCTCCTGGGCCCAAGAACTCCAGGTTTTCTGGCCAGGCACAGTGGCTCATGCCTGTAATCCTAGCACTCTGAGAGGCCGAGGGGGGAGGATTGCTTGAGCTCAGGAGTTCAAGACCAGCCTGAGCAAGAGTGAGATCCCATCTCTACTAAAAATAGAAAAATTAGCCGGGCGTGGTAGCTCACACCTGTAATCCTGCTACTTGGGAGGCTGAGGCAGGAGAATCACTTGAGCACAGGAGATTGAGGTTGCTGTGAGCAAGGCTGACGCCCAGCACTCGAGCCCAGGTGACAGAGCAAGACTCCAGCCCCCCCCTCAAAAAAAAGAACCCCAGGCAATCTACTGCTGTCTGCAATCCAACTGGTCCAGTGGGTCCCAGTCTGGACTCCCCAGGCCCCATGGGAACAATTCCACATAGAAAATAGGATGTCTGTGAGAAAGCTTCAAGATTTCAAAAAACCTAGAAGAACTTGTATACATGCCTACAGAAAGGCTAGAGGCTAATGAATACATCACATTTTCTCTTTTTGGCTGGAATCCTCCCACCCCAGCACAGCAATAATGATTGATATCCTAATAATTAGAAACATTGGCTCATTCATATGTACATCTTTTATTTTTTAATTTAATTTAATTTTTTTTTTAGAGACAGGGTATTGCTCTATTGCCCAGGCTAGAGTACAGTGGTGCAATCGTAGCTCACTATAACCTCAAATTTCAAGGCTCAAGTGGTCCTCCCATCTGCCCCCTGAGCAGCTGGAATTATAGGCACAAGCCACTGCACCCAGCTTTTGTGCAGTTTATAAATAACACAAAGGAAAAAGGTAAGGCATTCCTTTTTTAAAACTCATATTTATTGAGATATGATTTATATACAATAACACTCACCTTTTTAAGCATATAGTTGTATGAGTTTTGACAAACACATACAGTCATGTAACTATTACCACAATCAAGAAGGAAAACATTTCCGTTACTCCAGAAAATTCCTTTATGTTCCTTTATAGCCAACCCATAAACCTACTCCCAGACCCTGAAAACCACTTATCTGTTTTCTGTTTCCATGGTTTTGCCTTTCAAGAATATCACAGAAATGGAATCATATAGTATGTGTTTGTGTGAAAATATATTTTCATTTCTTTTGGGCAACAATACCTAGGAGTTGGGTAACAATACCTAGGAGCGGGACAGCTGGGTTGTGTGATGTAATGTTTAATTTTACAAGAAACTGCCAAACTATTTTCCAGCATGATTGTGCCATTCTGCACTCCCGCCAGCAGTGCATGAGAGTTCCAGTTGCCCCACATCTTTTCCAGTACTTGGGATTGTCAGGGTTGTGTTTATAGCAATTCTAAAAATGTGTAGTGGTATCTCATTTTGATTATAATTTGTGTTTCCTTAATACAAGTCATTTTTTTAAATAAACAAGACTTGTCTGGAGAGACAATGTTTCAAAACTTGGGAACCCTTGTGGGCAAAGTAAAGGGAGTCCTTGGTGGAGAATTTGCTGGGAACAGTTATATTATTGGCTGCTGGCTTTGCCTGGTGAAGACTGGGAGAGAGCCTTCCCCATCCTAGGACTGTAGGGACCTGCACTTCTTCCCTATGGTCAAGAGAGGGCAGGAGAGGGCAGAAAATAAGCTGCCTCCCACCTCCCTCTTTTTTGGGGGAGGATACTTATCAGTCCCCAGCATCCAGAGTACTTGCATGCATTATTATATTTACAGTTTTGCTTGAAAGTTTGCCTTTCCCTCTGAACCTACATAGCTGCTACCTTGTGAGGCTTAATTCCCCAAATTAACTGTGAACTGATTTAATGTCAAGATTAACCTTGTAATGTCCTTCCCCACCAATGCATAACTAACCTAACCTAAGAACTAAGCTACCCAAACTCAGCTACCTTCGTAGAATCCTTGATAAGCCTACTCTCCAGTGTCATCCCACAGAGCTTGTGTTAGGGGGAACCATGAGCAGCTGAGCTGCGTGAACCCCTCTTCTTCCTCTTCTCTAACTTTGCAGAAGCCAAGAGAGACTGAGGAAGGACTTGATGGGGGACAGGGCTCCAGATGCCCAGCTGGCTACAGGCACTCTGCCCGAGGACCTGGGCTGGGGCTGCCCAGACGGGGCACTGCACAGATCTCCTGGGGCTGGGGCTGCAGAGTACCCCCAAAGATGTACTCCAGCTTGAGCCCCGGGCTTCCCTCTGGCAGTTGGAGCTGGAAGTTCTTGAGGAGGGTGGCAAACATCAGGAAGAGCTCCATTCGAGCCAGCTGGTCCCCTGGGCACACCCGATGCCCTGGAGGCAGAAAGATCAGAGGGCAGCAGCTGTCCCTGTGTCTGTCCCTCCACACCCCCAACCACCACCCTGAATCCAGCACTGTGCCTAGTACCTGCAGAGAATGGCAGGAAGGCCTCATTGACCACGAAGTTTCCATCCTTGTCCAGGAAGTGGCTGGGGTTGAACTGTCGAGGAGTCTCCCAGCACTCAGGGTCATAGAGCACGGATGCCAGGTTGGGCAAGATGATGGTGCCCTGAAGAGAAGATCTGGTGTGGCTGAAGGAGCCTCAGATGGCCCTGACACTGGGCCCAGGTGAGCTCAAAGAACACCCACTGTGCTTGTGGGAGTAGCCCAGGGGGCCGTGGGAAGGTTCAGCAGGCAGGCGCTCTCAGGGTGCCCTCCCTCCAGGCTCACATCAGTGAAGGAACTGAGCATGACACCCTCCTGGCTATGGGCCACCCACCTTTGTTCTGAAGATTCTCAACCAGGTCTAGGGACACCGAGTCATTGCCTCCTACGGAGAAGGCCAGCAGCTGTGGGCATGTCTGGAAGGGACCAAGTAAGGCACAGGGCAACAAACACCAGGATGAGGGTGTGTGTGTGTGTGTGTGTGTGTGTGTGTCAGAGGAAAAGGCAGAGAGAGACGAGAAATGGAATGGCAAACAAAAAGAAAGGACTGAGTGATGGAAAGACAGAGAGAAGAAAAGGAGACAGAAAGCTGCACTCTTTAGGGTTGGGGAGAGGAAAACATAAACCCTAACCCCAACTCTAACCCTCTCCCAAACCCTAACCCCAACCCAGACCTTCGCCCTTACCCTAACCCTAGTCCTCACTCTATCTCAAAGGAGAAGTGAGTGATTAGAAAAAGAATCAGACTGATGAGATGGGAGCAGAGTAACTTCTGCTACTACTATGAGGGCCCTGGGCATACAGAGGCTGAGTGGAAGCAGCATACAGAGGCCAAAGTGGAGCAAAAATGGGGTTGGTTATGGACACTGAGCTCCAGGATTCTGGGAAGCGCCTCCTACTCCATGGCTCATTTACCAAATACCATAGAATTAAACCAGCTACCCCTATAGGGAGAACACTGACTACAGGATTCTTAGTCTTGACAGAGATAGCTTGAAATTAAAAAAATAAAAAGCTCAGAAGAGTTTGAAGCCTGCATCCCAAACAGAAACAAATAAAGAATGTAGAAATTGAGCCTGTAAATACTTTCAGAAGGCACTTTTTTGTTGTTGTTGCAGTGCTGTAAGCTTACGGGAAGGGCCTGACCCTAGCTATCTGGCCCAATAGGGCGCCCAGACCTGGTCACTCTGTGGCTTTAAGCGGAGGTGTTGGGGAGGCACGTGTTCTTGCTGCTGCCTGAGTAAGCTATACATTTCCCAATTCTAGTCCTAGCGATTTCCCCTTTTTCCACCTGGGATTAAGTAACCCTCTGCATTGCAACACTTCTTAATAATCACCTTCAGAGAAAGAGGCTCCTAGCAAGATGCTCTTTTCACTGCAGAGTTATTTGTATACTGTTTTGCATGATGTTCTGGCCTCCTTGCATAGTGACTGGTCTCAGCTCATGGAACAGGTTCAGAGCAGAGCCTATCCAGCACACAAAAAGGGCGACCCTCCTCCTCCCCCATATTGTAGTGCCATCTGCCTGCTGGGTGCCTTCTGGGGACTCTATGCCAGCTTCTCCCCAGTAGATGGCAGTTTGGAGCTCACAATCAAATAGCATATCAGAGAAGAGACAGGCTTGAAGTGTTGAAGCGCAACCATTGTATTAGGAACCATTGCTGTTGTCACTATCACTCAGCTGATGAAATGGTTAGGAACAGTTTAGGAATATCTGTAACATTTAATGATCTACTGTCAAGCTTTGATTCCACTTTCAGCATTCATCTCTCGCCCAAGTTGTAAAAGCTCAATATTGATTGCAAGTTATTAATAGTCCTCTGGAGCCTTTATCTAGAATCAAACTGGCAGGAAGGGCCTTTTAATAAGGAAATTTCTAATCCCAAATGGCATAAAACAGAGCTGAACTCTGGTCTTCCCTTCTTAATTGACCTAATTTGGCACAGCTTCTAGACAATCTGGGCCTAGGTCCTCCTGCCATGCCAGCCGCAAGATGAGCTGATGACGTGGTCCTGTCCTCATGTTCCCAGAGACATGTGACAAACCTATGAACTTGCTGGCCAACTCCTGCCAGAGACAGCTCAGTATCTGCCAGTCAGACAGACCAGTGGGCAATGCAAAACGCCTCCATTTAACACGTTGCTTCACTGCTTACCTAGAGAGTCATTTATGGAGCAATACAAATAACAGTGTGTGATAGAAAGAAAAAAACTTTGGCATCAGAGGGACATGAATCTGGAACTCAGTTAAGTCACTTATTAGCAGTGTGTTTGGGCAGTTACTTGTGCTCTCTACACTGAAGATTCCCTATTTGTAAAAAAGGAATAACAGCAGAGGCATCTAAAGGATAGGGTTGCTATGGAGAAATGTGTGGAGGTCAGGATCTCAAGTCTGACCAAATTAATAAGAAGTTGATAATAATAATGGCATCCTGGCAGGGCCCTTGGAGTCAAGTCTGCCTTGAACCACAGTCATAAGTGCTGAACAAAGACACTTACAATGAAGAGGGGGCTCCCACACCTTCTCCCCGTATTGCTTTCCTAGTGTGCCACATCGTACCATTGCAGCTTCCGCTAAGCACAGGCTGGGCATCAGCGCAAAGTCAAAGCCCCTTTCTGAGAAAAGTTTTGGGGCTCCAGCCACCACCTCTAGGTATAGAGGAGTCACCCTGCACCAGGACACCAAGGTGAATGACTCTGTTTCGTTTTCATTAAAGTGGCAACCTCACCACCTACACGTCTGTGGCATGCTACCTTTAAAATGCCCTCCAATGATCCTGGACTCCCAAGATTCACACCCTTGTGTAATCCCTTCCCCTTGAGTTGGGCTGAATCTAGTAACTCACTTCTAACAAATAGAGTATGGCAAAAGTGCTGGGCTATCATGTCTGCAATTAGGTTACAAAAAGATTTTAGATTCTATTTTGGGTATTCTCTTGCTTGCTCTCTCTGATGGAGGTCAGATGCCCTGTTGTGAGCTGTGCTATGTGGAGGAACTGAGGGTGGTCTCCAGCCAATGAGCAGCTGAGTCCTGAAGACATCCATGTGAGTGAGCTTGAAGTGGAGCCTCCCCAGTGGAGTCTTCAGATGAGACTGCAGCCCCACCAACAACTTGATTGTAACTCCATGTGAGACCTTGAATCAGAGGCATCCAGCTAAACTGCACCCAGTTTCCTGACCCTCAGAAACATGGAAATTATAAATGCTATTGTTCTAAGCTGCTAAGTTTTGGGGTAATTTGTTACACAATAAGATAGATAAGTAGTTCAATGTCTATTGACATTGAATGACCTACATGGCTCAGCAATACAGAACACCATTATACCGAATGATGGAGTGGGTGCAAAGCCCTCAGCCCACAGAACACCTTGGCAAAGAGCAGGTGTTATCATGTTATTGTCCAGCTCATGTCAAAAACCCTCTTGGAAACCTGTCTCAGCCTGGATCACCAGAGAGCTGTAAACTTCAACTATATTATTTTGGCTTCCTATAGAAATGCATTCAACTTCATGTTAAATTTTTATCTCTTAAAAGGGGTTGAGATAAGAAGCAGCTACCATTTTGGAGAATATTTCTGAATCTTTGTAAAACTCCTACTTAAGGCATTATCCTACACATTGCCCACTGGCCCTTGAAAGAACATTATGAATGACGATCCTTCTAATAACTAATTGGATAAGCCAAAGCTTCACTGATACAGACATGCTTCCTTTTATTACATAATAAGATTCATAAATAATTGGGATTTTCTTTTTTTAAATTGCCTTGACTCTAGTAAAGCTCAGATTCAAGTTTAATGTGCATATAAAGTAGCTGTTCTTGACTTGAGTTATTTTTATATAACTCTCTTCTTCTATCTTTCTTTATTTGGTACTTATTTCTTAACCTTGTTATAAAATGAAAGAAACAAGAAAGACATTTCTTCTGTAAACCAGTTCTAAGGCACATAATTGTAAATGGCCTAACTATTCACCAACAATGGTTAAAAATTACAAAACATCCATTTGGTGGAACCTTATGCAGCCATTAAGAATAGCATAGAGCAGTGGTTTTCCACGTGTGGTCCCTGTAACCACAGCATCAGCACTGCCTGGGAACCTGTTAGAAAGGCAAAGGCTCGGGCCCCACCGCACACTCTGGGGGTAAAGCCCAGCAGTGTCTGTTTTAACAAGCCTTCCAGTGACTCCAATGTACCTGGAAGTTTGAGAACCACTGATCAAGAAAAATCTCAATCATATGTTAAGTGAAATGAAGGATTCAGAATGATATATTCAGCATAATCACAACTATGTAAAATGTATTTGGATAAAAAAGATTGGAAAGAGGTACGTTATAATGTTTGCAAGGGTTATCTCTGAGCAATAGGGAACTTTAAAAGTTATCCCTTGGTAAGTACATTCTTTTATAATCAACTCCCCACCCCACATGCCATAGATAGGTGATAGATAGACAGATAGATAGATGACTGACTGATTGATTGATGGAGAGCCAGTAGGTTGGCAGAAACCATAGCAGATGGCTGAGCTGGGCAGGAAAGGCATGCTCTGCAGGTACTGGGGAGGGCATGGGGCTACATAAGGACCACCTACCTTGAGCATGGGGTAGCCACACACACGGGTGGAGGTCACGCACTGGCGCACGGCGCCCACAGTCACAACACTGCTCAGGCGCTGTACCTCGTGGAGGACAGCGCGGGTGTAGGGCAGTCGCTCGCGGTCTTCGTAGCAGACAGCTGAGGCAGCGCCCAGCACCTCGTCCAGCTCCTGCTGCACCCTCTCTGTGGGTAGCTCAGTGTGGGTCCAGAGAGGGCGCCTGAGGCCTGGCCTCCTCATCCCGCCCCACCGCCCTCACCCCTACCCAGAGGCTGTCCAGAGGCTCATGTCCCCTAGGTTACTCCACCCTACCCTGCCTCCCCTGGTCCCACGGGAGCACGCCCTTCTCTGAGGCAGAGCTAGCTGCTTATGAACGAGATTTTGCAGGGTTTTCTTTTCCAGGGGCTACTTGAGGGAAAGAAAAGGACCCAGGTTTGAGCACCCACTATGTGCCAGGTGCTCTATATACAAAGAGCATTACGAGGTAGGAACTGTTGTCACCATTTTACAGATGAGGAAAACTGAGGCTCTAACTGGACAGATATTTTTGCCCAAGGTCAATAAAGTGTGGAGCCAGGATTTAAACTGAGGTCATAGCCAGTTTGTCCCTGAGAGAATTCCAGCCACCATTTTCCCTCCGTGATTGTGACCTTGAGGTGGACATTAGCACAGAGCTTGGCATTTAGTGGGTGCTGAATCATTGCTGAATGAATAGAATAACGTTGCCTGCTTTTACACTGGTTCTGAGAGGCTGAATGACTTGCCCAAGATCACACAGTAAGTAGCGGGGTGGGAACTGAAGCCCCTCCTGTCTGACTCAAAGCCATGAACGCTTCTTCTACCACAGTGGTGAGAGAGCAGGACCCCACCCTGGCACCACAGAGCAGGAGTGAGGGGTAATGGGCACGGGCAGTCAGCCGGGGTAAACCAAGGGCCCCTCACCCTGGATGTCTCCGTGCTGGACCATGTAGATGAGTGCCCAGCGCAGGGTGGTGGCTGTGGTGTCGGTGCCTCCCAGAAACAGGTCGATCACCACTTGGATCAGGTTCTCCTCGTTGAATGTGGAGACAGGGTCGTCCAAGGCCTGGCAGGGGAACAGCGGGGAACAGCTCTGAGTCTAAAGTTCTCTCCTAACAGAGCCCTGGTGTCTCTTTGAGGCCTGACCTATTCCAAGACTTGTGGGACCAGAACTCCTTGGGGGTCTGACCCCTCAGGAGGACCTGAGTCCCAGAATTGCAATGACTTTTTTTTTTTTTTGGAGACAGGATCTGGCTACGTCACCCAGGCTGGACTCAAACTCCTGGGCTCAAGCGATCTTCCTGCCTCACCTCCTGAGTAGCAGGGACTACACCGTGCCCGGTTTGCACTGACTTTTGATGGGGGACTATCCCTGACATTAGCCAGAGCCTCTGCTTCCCACCCTACCCATGTTTGCAGAAGCCATCCTAGGCCTGGGAAAAGGTAGGAAAGAAAGCCCTATTTTAACCCAAGCTTTCAGGGTGCTCTGAAAGCTTGTAGACCAAGACAAAGATGAGGAACCAAGACCATGGTGCAGCCTAGAAAGACAGCCCCCTCCATTCCTCTGCAGCTGCTCCAGGCCCACCTTGGTGATCTGTGCCAGGTAGCAGCTGATGAAGTCCTTGGGGGCCTCGGGTGCCCCGAGCTTGTGCCTGATGATCTCTTGGCGGATGAAGCCCCTCACAGCATTTTGGTACCTGAACATCTCCTGGTGGGGTCCTGGGAGGTGGCGGAGGGCCCAGGGAAACATGTCGTACAGCTGTGGGGAGAGAGGCCCACCCAGGGCCTACTCAGGTGCCAGCCCCCAAGTCAGGGGGGCTCCAGAGTGGGCTGTGGCCTCTGACATGGGCAACCCAGGGCTGTCTCTGATCTGACAACCCCCAAAATAATTTAGACAGAAATGAGAGCAATGGCAGCAGCGATTGTGTTCGGGGCTTAGCTAGGACGTTGCAGGGCCAGAAAGCTTGCATTTCTGAGGATATAACCTGCTTCTTACTCCCTGCCCATTCGCGCTGAACCACACAAAGGAGGATTGATGCTGTGAACTTGTCAGCTTGCTGAACAGAAGCCATATAAGAGACCCAGACTCAATACCCACAGTCCCTCTCCTGCCAGGCCCTGGCTGAGGCTCCTGCCTGTCTTGGGCCTCCAGCTGCCCGGTGGCCTGCATACCTGCCTCCCCACATGCCAATTACCCGGCGCCACACGGTGCTGACAAAGGCCAGGCCAAAGTCGATGGCTTGAGTCAGTTCCTGGAAGATGGGATCCTCCGAGAGGAAGCGGTAGCCAAACACGAGGGCCCCAATGACTCTGGCCGTGGACCTGACGATGGATGCCTGAGGGTCGAAGGGTCTACCTGAGAGTAGAGGGGCAGGGCTCAGGCTGAGGAGGCACAAGGAGCACTGCCAGAGCTCTCATCCGATCTTGTATACAGCTGCTCATTTACTTCATTCATACATTCTCATTCCTCATTCATGCACCCTACGAATGCTTACTGAGCACCTTCTGTGAGCCAGCTCTGTGACAAATGCTAGGCTTGCAGAGAGAGGAGTGGGACACAGACAGCCTTTAAATGACAACAGAATGTAGGGCAGGTATGTCAGAGGCGGGAACAAATCACTAGCTGTGCCTGGGATTCAGGGAGGACTTCTTGGGGCAGATGACCTCAGCCAGGTCTGAAAGAAGGAGCTGTCATTTCTCACGGGGAGGGAAGAGGTATGGGCTAGGTCATTCAGAAGGGCCAGTAGCATGTGCAAAATGTTGAAGGTTTGAAAGGCATTAGGTGTCACTGGAGAATACTTCCCCAGCTACAGAGAAGAAGGGCTTCTGGCTTCCCAGTGACCTGGGCATTCCTGGGCCTCTACCCACCTGCCTCAGAGAAACTCCCACTGCACTGATGCAGCTCTAAACTGCTGCTAACATTCCCAGGCGTCACGGACACACAGACACACACCCCTGCATGTGCAGCAAGGCTCAGCCTCCTCTGCATGTACGTGGGGTGGGGGATCAGGGTGGGCCTTCCCTGGCCTGCCCCCCGCCCGCGTCTTACCCTGCTCCCGGCGGAAGGCTTCAGCCAGCTCTGCTGCCTCTTCCTGCAGCTGCACTTGCAGCGCCAGCTTACCCAGGCCCAGCTCCCGAAGCGTCACCAGACAGAAGCGTCTCTGTTGCCGCCATGTGTGCCCATTGCTGCAGATGAGCCCTGGGTCCAGGGCGAGGTGGACAGTCACCAACCTCTCCCAGCCTCCCAGGCCAAGACTACTAGGCTCTCACCCAGCCTAGAGCGCAGACCCCAGTGACCTTCCCAACCAGCTCTGGGCCGGCGCTCTGACCGGTGAGGGGCATTTGGAGGGTGGTTGGTGAGCCTGGTGCGCTCAAGTTGGGCTCAAGTACGCCCTCTCCCAGTCCACCAACCTGATTTTGCCTTTAAGAGTCCCCACGAGACATGTAGGAGGAGATAAAGAAGGGGCGAGGAGAGAACAGGGGCAGTTGCTGAGCCCGGCACTGTACTGGGCACTCTCGGTATTTCGGCCGCTTGCTCTCCCCCACATCCTCGGGAGGAAAGAGTGGTCGTCATCCCCATCTAACAGGCGAGAACACTGAGGGCAGAGTGAGGCTGACTTGCCCAAGGTCACACAGGTGGCAAGGGGCTGGACTGAGACGTGAATCCGGGTCTTTTGACCTCCAGAGCAGGTTCCTTGTCACACCTCCTCCCCTGACAGGGGTGTTTGAGGAGACCCGAGTCCTCTCAGGAGTCCCCTTTCTGTTAACAGTTCTGGGCCAGCCCGACTCCCTGAGTGCAGTGACCACCCAGCCACCTCCCTTCCCCACCAGGAAGGGCAGCCCTGCCTCTTTCTCCAAACAGGTCCCTGAAGAGCGGGCTGAGGGGCCTGCCTGAGAACTGCTCCGAGTTGGAGACCAGTGCTTCCTTCACCGCCTGGAAGCCGCTCAGCACCACGACAGGTGTCGGGCCCACCCACACGGTGAACACAGGTCCATGAGTCTGGGCCAGCTGCGGAGAGACCAAGCGACACTCACCTCAGGGCACCTTCTCAGAGCACCTCATCCCCAGACAAGCCGAACCTGGGCCACAGGCTCCCGGTGTGCTTGGAATGGTCAGGGCCCAGTTCCACGCCCCATCAGCCCTGGGAGCTGGGCATGTTCTACTGACTTTACAGATGATGTTAAATAATGACCGCAGTTTCCTGAGGGCTAGCGTCCTGTGTAGGCTTTACATACGTCACTTGAGTCCCCCTCAGCATCAGTGTGCAGGTAAGGATCATCTCCATTTTATGGGTTAAGAAACATAGGCCAAGGCCGGGCATGGTGGTTCACACCTGTAATCCTAGCACTCTGGGAGGCTGAGGCGGGAGGATTGCTTGAGCTCAGGAGTTTGAGACCAGCCTAAGCAAGAGCGAGACCCCATCTCTACCAAAAATAGAAAAAATTAGCTGGGCATGGTGGCGCATGCCTGTAGTCCCAGCTCCTCGGGAGGCTGAGGCAGGATTGCTTGAGCCCAGGAGTTTGAGGTTGCTGATGCCATAGCATTCCAGCCTGGGTGACAGAGTGAGGCTCTGTCTCAAAAGAAAACAACAACAAAAAAAAAATAGGCCAAAAAGATAGCAAAGGACCAGGACCTCAAACCCAGGTGTCCCTACTCCCAGTGTAGTGTTCTTTCCAGTGTGTGAGGAGCCTGAGGATTATAATTATCTGATCTCTTCAACCAGATATTTAAGAAATATCTGTTCAGCTCTGATTGAGAAGAGAGCCAAGCCTTGCCAGGGAAAGGGCAGTGTGTCCTGCCTGCGGCTCTCAGCAGCAGTCAGCCCTGGCCACTCAATCCAACAGACGCCCTCCCACTGGCACATCTGTCTACCCTGGAGGTGGCTTTGTGCAGCGACTACTTGAGTAATGCTACTTGAGTGTGCCCTTGTGGGTCCCATTTCCCCAACTCCCATCTCAAGTGGCATTCCAGAAAAATCCTTCCAGCCACAAACACAGTGCTCTCCTGGAGTAGAGTTCTGTTCAATACAGCTTTCTCCATTGTGTTGCATTTGCAGTGGATTTCTACTGCCCTCAGAATCCTCTTAGGTAGATTTTGCACAAAGTCTACGATTTTTGCAACCCGCCTACAACCCTGCATTTGACAGATGAGGAAACTGAGGCTCACAGCCTCTGAGCTAGTGAGTGGCAGGACCAGGATTCACCCCCACATGTGTCTGACCCCAGTTCCTTCCATCTCCAGTGTCCCTGGGCTGACAGGGAGGAAGGGTTCATCTGCTCACCTCTTTAGGGCTTCCAACTTGGGGACAGATCACCTACCTGGAGCAGTGTCTCTGGGTGCAGCTGAAAGCTTAGTTGCCACAGGTTGCCAAGGATGGGGAAGGGGAATGGGCCAGGGGGAAGGCAGCTTCTTTCCCAGTAGAGGGTGCCAAGTTTCAGAAGCAGGAAGAGGACAGCCAATACAGCCAGCCCGCTGAGCAGGGAGAACATCTCCTTGGTCCTGTGTCTCCTGTCCTCCCCTTTGCTTCCTGGTCCCAAGGCTCCCCACACCCTCTGCCACCTTCCTCTCCCCACGGCCTGCCCCTGCTTTTATGCTGGTGCATCCAGTAGCGTCGTGGGGGAAGGCTAACCCCAGGAGTCCTTCTCCAAAGGAGAAAATCCATTTGGTCACACCAGTCACACCCGGGACATGCTTCTCAGCAGGGGTGCAGGGCTCCAGCCTGGGACAGGTTGGGACACCTTCACTCCTACATCAGCATCAGCCTCACCTCCAGCCCATGGAGCTCATCTGGTGAGGCTCCTCTCTCAGCCTCTGCCTGGGCAGCAGCTCAGGGCAGGACAGGGAAGCCACTAGCAGTGGCTGCATCTCCCCTCAGGATATGCAATCTGTTCCATCTCAACATGTGTCAGACCCCAAGTTTTGTCAGTGGTTAAGTTCTGTAGCCTTTTCTTGTGTTTCAACTGTCTTGGAACTGGGCTGCTGGGGTCTAATTCCCAGTTCTGCCCAGTTGTGTGACCTAGAGCAAGTTATTTACATCCCCTTGCCTCAGTTTCTTCATTTGTTCAAAGGAGATAGGAAATAATTGTGGCCAACTTCCTCATAGGGCTGTTGTACCAATGCCCAGCAGGACATAGATGCTGCATTTCAGTTGGGTATCCACAGGCACGGTTCCAGCCATGATGGGGCCATTTCCACTCGAGACTCACAGAGTCCAAGGACATTGTTTAATGTGCACAGAGTTTCAGTTTGGGAAGACGTAAAGTTTTGGAGGCGTATGGTGGTGATGATTGCACAAAAATGTGAATGCGCTTAATGCCACCAAAATGCACATTTAAAATGGTTAAAATGACCAATTTTATAATTTTATGTTATGTATATTTTACTACAATTAAACGAAAAGGTCAAGGGACAGATTGTTGGAGGAACCTGGAGCCAAGGCTGGGTGGACAGAGTTGTTGACAAGTTCACATAGTCCCTCCGCCCGGAGTGCCTTCCCCTTGCATCTCCACTTCTAGAAGTTCTGTCTGTCCTCAAGGGTCATCTCCAGTGGATGCGGGGAGGATGTTCACCTCACAGGGCTGTTCGGTATCTCAGATAAGCTGAGACAATGCTACGTGACAGTGTCATGGATAATGTGCTCTGCTTGGAAAGTGGTATTTCTGCCACAATTTCCACAAAACTGCTGCCTCCTGTTTTGATAAGTTGCCTTCCTCTCTTCCTGTCATGTTTCTCCCTCCTCAAAGCATTGCTTTAGAGTTATAGGTCTCTGAAAGCTTCTCTAGCCAACTGCACCAATCCACTATCTCCAAACACTCAATCATCTCCCACAGTGGCTGTGGCCTTCCTCGGGGCTGATTCCCTGGCTCTGTCCACTCCACATGATGCCTGGTCTCCCTTTCTGATGAAATCGGGCGTGTTCAGGGTGGTGTGGCTGTAGACAAGGTTTCCCTTTCTTTGGGTTTCTCCAACAGTGTCAGCCATTGTTGACAGTCCTGAGTTGCCACTGAGTAATGTGACTCACTGATAGAAGGACCTGGTGGCCCTGAAATCCCAGTCCCACTTGCTCAATGTTCTGTGCGACCACACCAGTGAGACTGCTCTGAGAGCTCCTCCACGCTGCTCCTTTCACGCACGACCAGACCCCTGTCCGACCACTTCCTCTCCCCACTGCCGTGTGAGTGCCTGAGGCCAAGGACCACTCGCAATCCAAATGTCTTGCGTGTAACCCAGTATACTGTTCCAGTGTTCGACTTAATTCGTACGGTGTTGGTTATTTGGAGGTGGCTGTCATGGGGGTTGCTGGTGGACACTGGGGTTTTAATAGAGGCTTTGGCGTGGATGCGGGTAGTTGGGCAGTGGCTATGATGATGACTATGGTTTTGGAGGTGGAGGTAGGATAGAAAGAGGGGTCTGTCATCTGTGTGACCCACTGATCACATGCCACTTGGGTACCAGCTGTCGTTTGGTTATTTTGTCCAGGAATGTCTCTCTGAGCCGCCTCAAAATCAAATACAGCATTTGAAGCTTTTTCTTTAAGATAAAGAAGTTTATCAGCCCAGTGGGAGACTTGTGTGCTCAACATTCCCAAGACTGTTGAACTTTGACAAACTTCCTCCCCGCCCTCCCTTGCCCAAGGGTCACAGCGTTCTGGCTGCTGAGGGTGGGACAAGGTACCTGGAACAGAGACACACCCAGCACACTGGGCCAGAGTTCGGTCAGCTTCCAGGGATGACAGGTCACAGGGACACAGATCTGGCATAGGAGGCCCCTGGTGACTAGCCCCTTCCTCACTTAGCCAAGGCCCTCTCCTCTGTGTGTGATTGTTCGTTGTGGCCTCCTCTGTGAGATGGTGGAGGTGGGCCACAAGGTCCCCTCTTAAAGGGAACTCCCATGCAGAGGCCGGCTGACCCTGCAACTTCAAGTTGCACCTTCCCCCTCTGTGGCCTTTGTGATTCCAGTCATTATTGCCACCCAGGCCATGGGGCTGTTTCCTTCTCAGAATTCTAGGCCGAGAATGGACAAAACTCAGACCATCCCCCTCTGTTCCTCTAAGAACAACTCAATTCCACTAGGATGTCTTGGCTAAGCACCTTCCCTGTATGGGGTATTTTCACATCAAATTTCTAACCAATCCTCTCTGCAACACTCAGAAAGTGAAGGAATTTGCTTGAAAGTGGGAGGGGACGGGCACAGTGGCTCACATCTGTAATCCTAGCACTTTCGGAGGTCAAGCAGGAGGATTGCTTGAGCCCAGGAGTTTGAGGTTGCTGTGAGCTGTGATCATGCCACTGCACTCTAGCCCAGAAGACAGATGAAACCTGTATCAAAAAAAAAAAAAAAGTGGGAGAGCTGTAATTCTAACCCAGGTCTTCTGTCTCCAAGTTCAGTTTTCTCTTTCTACAGCTGCCTCCCAGCTGGGACAGGCCAGCCTTCTTAAAAGGAAGGCTGTGAAAGGCTAAGAGAAAACACACATGAGGAACCCAGAGCTAGTCACGCTTCCAGAGGTTTTCATTTCTTATGTTTGTCTTCAATTTGTACAATGTACCCCAGTGCCTCATGGGAGTGAATGGGAACAAATACAGGTGGCCTGCCTGCTTGCCTCTGCACATTACAGGAAGTCCCTGAAGGACAGTAGTTATTTCTGGGAAGAGTTGGGAGACCCAGGAATCCCTAAAGGAAGGAGGGGCAGATTCAGAGACCATATCCAGGCAGCTAGCACAAAGGCCAGTGCTAGAGGACATGGCCCTGCATTGCTTATTATTATCTTTAGAGACAGGGAGGGTCTCACTCTGTCACCCAGGCTGGAGTGCAGTGGTGTCATCACAGCTCACCACAAACATGAACTCCTGGGCTCAAGCAACCCTCCTGCCTCTCAGCCTCCCAAGCAGCTGGACTACAGGCTCAGGCCACCATGCCTACTTTTTTTATTTTTGTAGAGATGGGGTTCTCACTATGTTGCCCAGGCTAGTCTCAAACTCTTGGCCTCAAGCAATCCTCCTGCTGCCTTGGCCTCTAAAAGTGCTGGGGTTACAGATGTGAGCCACTGTAACAATTAATAATAAAGTAATAATACTTTTATTATTTTAGTGCTTTTTCTCTTTTTCGAGACAGAGTCTCACTCTGTCACCCTGGATAGAGTGCAGTGGCGTGATCATAGCTCACTGCAACCTCCAACTCCTAGGCTCAAGTGATCCTCCTGCCTCAGCCTCTTGAGTAGCTGGGACTACAGGCATGTGCTACCACACCCCACTAAGTTTTTCTATTTTTGGTAGAGACGGAGTCTCACTCTTGCTCAGACTGGTCTCAAACTCCTGACCTCAAGCGATCCTCCTGCCTCAGCCTCTCAGAGTACTAGGATTACAGGCATGAGCCACCCTGCCTGACCTAATAGTGCTTGCTTTCACTCTGTTTGACTACTCCTCATGAATGCTCTGTGATTGCTGACTTTGTAAGTCTCTAGGCTTTGTAGATAAGGATGAGGTGATGTCTGAGAGTTTGCAATGAACTCAGCATCTAGAATTCTGCTAAGCGTTCCAGCGGTGTTTCCTAAGGGGAGCTGCTTTCTTTGAAAAAGTTTGAAAGAAGAGGAGCAGTTTGAAGAAGGGGAGCAGGGCAGCAAGACAACACTCCAGCGTGGTGCTATGCTCCAAGGAGCATTGTCTCAGGGTCAGGGAGAGGCTTCGTGTCTGCAGAGTGTGGCAAGGGGCAGCCAACACCTTCCTCCTCCCTTGCCCCACGTACACGCCCACACCCCAATGCGTTCTGCCTTCAAAGAGCTCCAAGGGTAGTAGAATCATTCACTGAACCTGAATGATGTCTTTATTGTTCCCAGTATAGTTTTCTTATCCAAAAAAAGATTTATGGCAGCTGATTATTTAAAATATTAAATATATAAAGATAGTCAAAAGGAAAGATCCAAAATCTTAGGAAGGACAAGGGAGACAAACTGAAATAAACATACTTAGAGTGCCTGAGCTTCCTGTTAGCCAAAGTGAGAAGGAAGAAACTAATATGTGTTCCTGAATCCTTGAGAAGCTGAGAATTTTCCTGATACCTGAAGGGATTTGTTGTGTGGACTATTACGTGTTAGACATTATTGTCAACAGGGGTTTTATGGAAGATCTAGTAGCAGCTTTCCTCCTGTGGCTGTTTCTGAGAGTGACTTCAGTACTGGCCAGGGACTGAAAAAGGTTTTGAAACAAAAGGGGTAGGGGTCTTTTGGGAGTACAACATGGCTCAGCGGGGTGGGGGTGATTTAAGGAATGGGTCCCAAGGTACCACTTCTCTTAGCCAAGCATTGCTCTGCTTTCCCAAGCATGAATGCCCGTGGTCAAATGGTATGTGGCCCAGACACAGCCCCTGCACCAGCTGACAGGCCCCAAAGAAAGTGCACACAGAGGCTGCTCTAGGCAAAACCCTTCCGTTGATTACTTACAGGCTTTGGCCCCTGTGGGGCAGCTTGGAGGGCTAGTCTGGATGGTCTGATGCCTCAGGACTCCCAAGGCTCCTGGACCCACACGCTTATAATGGACCTTTGGATCTTACCACACCCGAGGTAAGGAAGGGTGACCCAGGGACAAGAGAGAAAGGGTGTCTTTCAATGACTCAGGGTTGAACTGGCCCAGGCACCTCCCCAGTGAGGAATGTTGGATGCTCTCCACATGCCAGCTGTGTGTCTGCAGACAGGCACAGGGGAGGCGGGAGGGCAGGGAAAAGAGACAGAGCAAATATTTAGTTTCTCTTCTTCTTTGGACTGTAATCTTTATGTATCTGCTTTTGGTCTGTCTCCAGTGCCCATGTAGTGTCTGGCACCTAATGGGTGCTTAATAAATATTTTTTGGACAAAAAAGAAGACACCCGAGGGGGCTGGAGTCCGGGTGTTGGGAAGCTGTGAGGGAAGAGACGGCCGGATCAATCGGCCTGGAAGGGGAAGTGGGTAAAGTTCCTAGAGGGCCTGTGGCAGGGCCACTCTCATGGGCCCGTGGGGATGAGGTCAGGGGAGGACTTCCAGGGTGGTCCTGGTGGCATGTTTTCTCTCACCAGTGGTCAGAATGGCACCAGACGGTAGCCCACCAGATTCTTTGTCAAGGACACAAATGGGTCAGAGCAGTGTCCCCCAGGCACTGGCCCTATGACCCGACTGTTCTAGGAAGGTCAGCGTCTTTGCCCCAGCAACGGTTTGCCACAGTCCTTATCTGGCTGGCACTGGACCAGTCCCAGCTGTGTCACGAGGCTCCCCTTCAGGAAGATGGCTGTGCCAGGTCTGGGGGAGACTAGCTCTGACGGTTCTCACGTGGGTGGCAGCCAGCTTAGTCCTCCCAGGTCCACCTGAGGGGGTGGAAGGGAGCTTGCCTGGCCCAAGGAAGGAGCCCAGGAGACAGGCAGAAATAGGACATGGAGAAGATTCCAGAAAAAGAGGCAATCTTCCCCTAGTACCCACCACCTATCTCGTGGGAGCGAGAAGGAATAGGCATACTTCTGGAACAATGTTCCAAATGAGGTTAGCAGGATCCAGGTTTTTCAGGTCTTATTTATGGACTCACATTGATTATAGAGTTAGAGGTGGAAACCTTAGCGACCATCTGGTCCAGCACATGCATTTACTCCTAACACTGAAACTAAAGTCATGAGATGAGAGAGGAACAGCTTGAGCTCTGGAAGCTGGTGGTCTGGGTCTGAACTCTGTGTGCTTTACCACATACTGCAAGTGTGGCCTGAGATAACTTAATCTTCATGAAACTTTCCTCAACAGCAAAATGTGTTAATTATACCTACCTTGGAAAGGGACTCAGAAAATTAAAGAAGGTCATGTTGAAAGTGCTTAGCACACAGGCATCCCTGAGTTCCAGCCAAGAGAATATTCATGAAACAATGTCTACCATTTTCAGGCCTGGCCCCTAAACACTTTCTGCTCAACATTCCATGCCCTCCCTTCCCTGATCAGCACAGCTAAGAACCTCAAATCTAGAGGTTGGCAGTGCGACCAGAAGGGAGCAAGGCTGGGTTCAAGAATGACTGCAAGTGCAGAACGCTCACTCCACCCCTCCATGCACCACACTGCTCTATGACAGGAGCAGGGTAATTGCAGTGAACTGCTGAAAGCTTGGGGTGATTTGTTACAGCTGTTAGCCTACTCGATCTACTTGAAAACAGAGAATTAAAAGCTGGGAGAGCACAAGATGGTGATATGGAAATTGCTTTAAAAAAAATCAAATTTAAAGGCTGGGTGCAGTGGCTAATACCTGTAATCCCAGCACTTTGGGAGGCCAAGGTGAGAGGATCTCTTGAGGCCAGGAGTTCAAGACCAGCCTGGGAAACATAGCGAGACCCTGTCTCTATAAAACATAAGAAAAATTAGCCAGGCGTGGTGGTGCACTCCTGTAGTCCCAGCTACTTGGGGGCTGAGGTAGGAGGGTTGCTTGAGCCCAGGATTTTGAGGTTGCTGTGAGCTGTGATCACACCACTGCACTCTCACCTGGGTGACAGTGTGAGACCCCGTTTCTGTAGTCCAAAAAAAAAAAAAAAAAAAGCTGGGAGGATTGCTAGAGCCAGGAATTCAAGACCAGCCTGGCAACATAGAATTTCTTTTTAAAAGCAAAACATATATGCCTAGAAAACCTATATAATACAGCAATATAACATTGGCTATTTCTGGGTGATAGATGCTTTTGTAATGCTGTGTAACTACCCAAAAATGTAGTGGCTTTAAAAAACATTATTTTGCTCAGGGATTTGGGAAGGGCTCAGCTGGGTAGTTCATCTCTGATCTATGTGGCACCGACTGGATGGCTGGGGCTGGAGCCAGTTCCACTTCCAAAATGGCTTCATGTGATCGCTTCTCGGCCTTTTGGCTAAGATCAAGTGCAAAATGGCTTCATGTGGTCTCAGGATGGTTGCAGGGCTTACATGACAGCTGGCTTCTAAGAGGCAGGAGATGTGAGCTGCTAGGCTACCTAAGGGATTTGTGCAGAACTGGCACAGTATCACTCCTACCATATTCTATTGGTCAAAATGGTCACAGGGCCCAAAGGGGTAGAGAAACAGCTTCTACCACTTGATGGGACAGTAGCAAGGACACAAGGACACACTGCAGGAGAGTGTGTGACATGGGAGATACTACTGCAGCCATCTTGGAAAACACACCCTGCCACGACAGGGCTATAGGTAATGTTTGGTTTCTTCATTGTACTTTTCTGCATTTTCCAAATTTTGTACAATAAGCATGCACCACTTTTGTAATCAGAAAAGAGGCTATTAAAATAAATGTGGCACACAACAGTGCAAGCAACCATCAGTGCAAGATAAGGTTCCAGGTAGCTGGGCCTTTCTGTGTCCCTGAGGCTCATTACCTTTAATGCTATGCCCCGTTTCCAGGTGATCAATCAGGAAAGGGGTAGGAAGGGGCTGGCACATCATTTAGCCACTCAGCAAACACTGGGCATCATTTCCTGGCTGTTCTGAAGTCATTCGAAATGGAAGTCATTCCATTTTCTAAAGGGCTCTTTTCCTTAATGCTACTTTGTCTCTTTGAAGCAATGAAATTCCTTTTTGTCATGACCACAATGAAAGGAAGTCTGGAACACTGATTTATATTAATACTCATTGAGCATGCATGTATAAGGCACTATTCAACAGTCAGCTGAATAGTGTGATACTAAGCATGTTTATGTGTAAAACATAATACTTAGAAATGTAAAAAAATAATTAGCAATCATATGCAAAGCAAAAGGAAATAAATCTTAAAATAGATGTATGTGTCATCAAAGTGTTGTAGGAACCCAGAGAAATTTGGTATGAAGAGCAAGGCTTTGTGGAGGAGATAATATTTGACCTAAGTTTTAAAAAAATCATGACTTTGTTTGACAAGAGAGGATCAAGGAATTCCAGGCTGGGAAAACAGCAAAGACTTAAAGGTGAGAAAATATATGGCCTGTAATTTTAGTAACACTGAGTAGAAAAGGAGGGTTGGAGCCAGATAACGGACACCCTTGACTGCCGAGGTAAGGAATATGGGCCACTCTATAGGCAACAATCCCCTGAAGATTCCTGGAGGGAGAAGTATTTGACCAACTTGTATTTTTGGTGCGTATTTTGGCAGTAGCAGACAATGATTCAGAGAGGGATGCTGAGGGAGGGAGACCAGTTACAACATAAAAAGAAGGGAGGTGGGTCTCAATGAGGGCAGAGGGAGGGGGCGGGAGATGGTGATGCACAGGAACTACAAGGACTGAATTTGGAGAGAAGGGGCAGGAGACTTAAGAATGAACTTGAGGCTTCTAGCGTGAAGAACTAGGAGGTAAACAGTATTATGAGGACAAGGAGTGCTGCCTGAGGCACCCAGGAAATGCCCAGTGGAGGCCCTTGCAGGCAGCTGGAGACTGGTTCTAAGGACAGAGACCATGTCCACAGCTGAAGTTTGTCACTGTGCTGGTGGGAGTGAAAGAATCCATAGAGAAAAGGGAGTGGGCAGTAGTCAGGGCAGTATCTCCTTTTAAGTGGCAAAGCAGGTCGACAGAGGTGGGAGGAGAACCAGGAGATGTGAGAGAACAGAATTGAAAGAGGGAAGTCAGCATCATGTCAACAGGGACAAGAAGACCATGAAGAGTCTCTTTCTGTTGACCTTGATAATTTTTTGGAAGATAAATCTAGTGCACCAGTAAGTGGTTACCATTTAGATCAGTGCTGTCCAACAGAACTTTCTGCAATAATGGACATGTTCTATATCTGCACTATACAATGCAGTAGCCACATACGGCTACTGAGCACTTGAAATGTGACAACTGAGGAACTGGATTTTTAACTTTAGAGCCAATCCCCTGAATTTTCAAGACAGTACAGGTAGTTTATAAAAAAGGCTGGGTTTAAGATATGATTTCCACTGATGACCAGCAGAACCAATACCAAATAGTTTAAAAGCTTTCTTGGCTACATTCAACACAATATAGTCAGAAACTTTGGAGTGAGTACCTTTTGAATGGGAACTAATTCTCAATGGGTTAATGTGAATGAACTGGCTGAAAGGGCAATTATATTGTTTGCATTGCTGAGAATCCTCAACAAACTATTCATTTTAAATATATTTTATCCTGACCACCCACCTCACTACAACATTCACCTTTCCCACTCCCTATTTTCTTATTAGCAGCAAAAGAGCTTGATTTGCGGACGATGCCCAGACACAGGCTGTAGGGACTAAGACCACCAGAGGTGATTCCAGGAATTTTGGGTCCCATGCCCCTTGCAACCAACCAGCTCTACTATGGGCCCTTCCCAGATGTACCCCCACTGCTGGATATTCGGATCCAAGGCTCCAGCACTTCAAAGCCATTCAAGGACATTTCACTCCCCTCCCAGAGAACTAGGTTATACACCAAGAATTTTACAAAATCCAAAATAATTTTATTCACTTTTTCAGATTTTTGCTTCCACAAGGTGTTCAGCAAACATGCTAAGGCGACAGAATGTCTAGTTGGTCATGACATGCAACGCTGACCATTCAACTGATGACAGCAGTGACCACGCCCACCTGAGCTACCGGCCCCACAGCACAAAGGGGGTTTTCGGGAACACACCGAACCACACAGCAATCAGCAACCTGAGGTAGGTCTCTTTACAGTACAAAAAACTTCTACGCCAGTGTGAGACACTGATTAGCAAGAGCTGCTTAAAGTTGCAGACTTTGGAGAGAGAAAGAGACTGTGCGACAACTGCAGTGAGAAAGGAAAACAGACCCACGAAACCCTGAACCCTGTCACTGAACTGTGGAGGTGTGGGAACAGGCAAATGAAAAAGTACCACCTAAAAAAGCAGCAGTTGGCTCCAGGGCTTGGAACCAATAGGTCTAGGAGCTGGAGAGCTCTGTGCAGTGGCCAGCGTTAGGAACCTGAGGCAGTGGGACACTCTGTGAATAGACTGATTTTTGTTTAGAAACAACAGCAAAAAGAGGAAGGCAGGAAAGAAACTCCCCCCACTCTGAGGAATGTTTCTGTGATTCTTATTCCTGTTGGAGGGAGGGGAAAAGGGGCCTGGGGCTGTGCCCCATGCTCTCCTAACAGAAACATAAGTGACACCAGGACAGAAGGCAGGAGCCCTGAGAATCCACGGCGCTCTGCACAGCCTCCAGCAGCCCCGCCCTGCTCTACCTGCCCTGGAGGAGGTGGGCAGGCAGCACAGGGGCCCCGGAGAGCCCACTATTGCCACACACCTTCCTTTGGACACCCAGAAAACCTGGCACCAAGAAACCACCAGCTAGAGAAGAACAAAATGCTACCCTTCCTACAGTCTAATAGCAAAACCAGATCTCTAGTACAGCAAACTGTACAAAATGATAGAAAGGAATATGCACTGTTATTAGCACAGTGCTTATTTTAATATAAAATAAACAGCTTACATTTTCACTGTAAATATAGGCTATGTACAGAATTATATATAGATATAGCTACACGTATAAAGCTTCATTATAGGCCTCTGATACAATTATAATAACGGTTCCCTGAACCTCTTAGAGTGCAATTAAGAACAAAAACTAAATTTTGTTTACATGAATATGGAATAAATACAATAATCAAAATAGGACTCTCCCTAAAAGTGAAACACACAAGCCAATCCTGAACTGCTGTGCGAAAGATAAAATCGGGAAAGGCAAGGTTTCGGCAGGAGGACGCGATGAGGGGCCCGCCCCAGGCAGGGAATGGCAATGCTCCAAAGAAAAGGGACTTCGTCAGTGAGGAGGAGTTAGCCCTTGACAGCGACCTTGTTCTCCGCAGCAGCAAACATGGCATAGAACCGGGAACTGTCATTGGACAGAAGGACCGATGGGGTGTCAAACTCCACCACCTGCAAAAGAAGGAGATGAAGTCAGGATGTGACTCTGGGACAGCCCAAGTGATTTAGAGGATCTACTGCTCAGTAAGAGAAGTAAGTCCCAAAGCCACCTGAAGATGGACTCAGGGGACAATTCACCTAGCCCTGCCATGCCCTATTTTTTTTTTTTTTTTTAACTAACCAGGGTGTAAGGGAAAATGGCCTCTAGACCTCCTTCATGTAAATCCCAATTTTCAGTCTTGGTAATGAAAGAATCAACAGGTTCTACAAACTACAGGGGGAACAGTCACAGCCCAAGTCCAGGTCACACCAGATAAATGTCATTTCAGTATGCAAGCTTATCTAAGACCAGGGAGAGCTCAGGATGCCTACTTGGCAGGGGAAAAAGGAAATAAGGGATCGACTTTGTCAATTGTCCATTCCTATGATGGATTTCTACACAGACGCTGAAAATCACACTGCAGTAGAAACTGAATGATACGCTGGCAGAACCTGCCACCCGTGACAGGATGAAGATGCACATACTCACTTTCCAAGCCTCCCTTGCCGCAGGGCCAAGGCATGGGACACAACCTTGGCCAAGGAGATATATTATTATTAATAGAAGACAAGTTACCCATTAGAAATGGCTTGTTATTTCTGCCAAATCATTAATTTACTTTCATCCCAGGGGCACACAAAGGAGGTATTTGTCCAACATACATTTACTTAACATCTACTTGTGCAAAGAACTGTAGTACTAAACACTGCCAGGAACCTAAAAATATGGGTATGGCCCTGCCCTTGGAAGCTTTGGGCCATATCTTCAGGGACAGGCAGATTGTGAGCATGGAGATATGGGGGAGGGAACAAGGGGAAAGGGTGTTTTAGGTAGAAGGAACTGAGTAAAGACAGGCGAAAAAGCTTAGAGGATGCAAAATTGTCTACAGTCAACAGCACCTGCAAGGGAAGAGTGGGAAATAAAGAAGGCCAGGCTGGGGCCAGACTGTGGGAAAGCCTGGAACAACAGGATAAGAAGTTTGGCACCAGTGCATGATTGCAAAATCAAACATGTGGTGGCTGGTCTCAATATGCCCTGGGTAATTCTTGCATATGTGAATGAATCACTAAGTACATGTGCTCTCTGACTTAAGTCTGCTCATAGCAACAAAAGAATGAGTAGTAAAGTAAAATTAGAATCCCCTAAGAGTGTGCCTGATTCAATTTCTTGATTGGGAGAGCTGTATCCTTCCCAACAGCAACCAGAATAGGGTTGCTATGACAGCTTATCTGAGTGCCCAGAACCACTTGAAGATGGCAGTCAGCCCATCCCTGCCAGGGGCCAGTTTTCCTTCCAGACAAGGCTACATGCCAAACCTAGGTCCCTGAAGGGCTCAGTACCTGTCCCTGGGCCAGCACCATGATCCTATCAGAGCCTAGAACTGTGTGCAAGCGATGGGCGATGGTCAGCATGGTGCAGTCTGCAAATGCTTCTCGGATGGTCTCTTGAATCAGTAAGTCTGTCTCTGTGTCCATGGCAGCTGTGGCTTCATCTAAAATCAGAATCTGCCAGGGAAGCAGAGGAGAAAGAGAGATCCAATAAATTCTTTAAGCATTCTGTTTAATCTAGGTTTTACTAAAATGTCTTTCATTATTTACATTTTATACCATATGTTGATTTCTTTAAATAGGTACACACATATGTAAAAATATCCTTTTGCTTAGAATTGATATAACTTCAAATCGACATGTTTGCTTTGATTTCCACAAACAGCATATTCATGTAATACTGATCTAGTCAAATACTTGCCCCTCCTTGCTCTGTGCCAGTGAACATGTATTACACATTAATATTTCTGGACCTCCCTTTTTCTGTTTGTGAAATGAAGCGGGTAGATTTGATGACCTGAAAGTCTCTTGTAATTTTTAAATCTTCCAAGTCAATGGTTTGCAGTACTACAGCTACTTGCTGGCCAGAAACGAGTCATCCTTGGATACTGAAGGCTTAGGGAAGTTAAAAATGAAACAAGTCCCCACCTCCCTGCAAACCTGTATGACCAAATTGTATCAAGGTTAATTTACAAACATCTCTAGTCATGCTCTTAAAAATGCCATGGGGCTCAAAGTCAGGAACACTTTCGGACCCGTACCTCAGGGAAAGGCTACACTGCAATGTTCCTATTCTGCTCCTCGGCTCCCCCCTTCCCTGCCACCCGCCAAGCCGCCTTACCTTACAGTGGCGGAGCAAGGCTCTCGCTACACACAAGAGCTGCCGCTCCCCCACTGAGAAGTTATCCCCATTCTCCATCACTTCAGATTCAAGTTTCAGAGGTAGCTGAGCAATCTAGGGATGGGGCAAATAGATATTAAAGGGTAAAAAACTACACTCAATTTTTCAAAACTCCAGGGGCAAAAAGGAATTATTCTGAAACAGATGAAAAAATTCCTAGCCAAGAACCTGGCTCATCTAGAAATAAGGTACAGGTGTGATGATCATGTGTACTACGACCCCCACTTTCTAGGACGGTCCACATTTCAAACACAACATTCTGTTAGCATCATACCATCAAAATATCTCAGAAATTCCAATAGGAAATGGAGTAAAGAAAATTACTCTCCTTCTGAAGTCCAAAGCTGTAGGCCTATGGCTGTCAAACTTTTCTTTAAGCTGCAGAACCTACTCTTCACCTGAGATTGTTTGAGGAAGCCCAATATAAAGGAGAGAAAAGCAGAGTTTATCTAGCTGAATTAGGGCAGGATCCCAAGCTCCCAGGCACACTGGAGACCAGTGGTACCAAGTGCAGACTGCGGCTGCTGGCGGCGCCTGCTGAGTTACCCCAAGAGGGCTGTGATCCAGACACACACTGCGCATTTTCTGCACACTCGATAAATAGCAGCTCTTTTGCAAATATGTGGATGCTTCAAACCATGTTATATTGTTATGATTAACAAGACAGAAATTAACTTAAAAGTATTACTGAATTCTGAGTTGTCATTAATATCTTGTCCCGTGATAGAAAGTACAAGGCCAATATGACCACAGGTGGTATGGGAGGTGGGGCCAGGAGAGGTCAACTCTTCCCAAGTTTCCGGAAGGCCTGGGAAGCCCTGCCCCGGAGTCCTTTTCCACAGATGTTCTGGAAGCGGCAGCCAGTGCAGGCTGGGGAGTGGCGACAGCACTGCTGTGTTCCCCGCCTTGCAATTCTAGCACAGCTCCCCCTCGGCTCTTCACTTACACATTCTTTCATGTGTGTCCGTTCTAGGGCATCCCAAATCTGGTCTTCAGTGTACTGGTTGAAGGGGTCCAAATTTGATCTAGGGAGAAACACAAGAATTTCTCAGTGGTCCAGCATTTAAGCGACCTAATTGCAACAGCTGCCTGTGCACAGAGAAGGGAGACTCAAAACCCTGATGGTCACAGATGGCTCCTTCCTCACCCAGCCAGAGACAGAGGCTCTGAGAACAGGCTGGGCCTTCCTTTCTTTTTATAAAACTTGATTGAACTTTTATTATCTTTATTATGTAAATAATACAAGTTAGTTATAGAAATGTTTAAAAATACAGATATGCGAAACACAAAACAAAAATCAGTACATGGTTTAATCGCATCTAATGATACCCCTAGAAATAAACACTGCTAACATTTTGGCATATATCCTTCTAGATTTTTTCTATTCATACATATGTTAAAATGCATCTATTTATGTACAAACTTAGAACTGAACCAACAGTATCTTCCTCAAGGAAATCAAGGATGATACCAAAAGAGCAGGATTTGAAATGTTAAAGACAGGAAAAAAATATCTTTGCCATTAAGGATGAGGGTGGAGAATTGGTGGTAGAAAACTGGGATGTTATAGTAATTCTGAGTGCCTTGTCTTGATCTAAACATAGCATTTACAGGTTGTCATCTGAAAAGTATTATTTGCTTTGCTCATACAATTATGCTTGGCACATGGGAGCTAGGGAAATCTGTGGGAGAAACAAGAACTGCAGCTCTATGGCACATTTGTCTCCATGTCTGGGGTTGCCAGTTACAGGCATGCGAAGGCAGGCTGGTCATCATCACTGAACTCTACCTGAGAGGAGGAGAGAGGCCATCTTTCTGCCTTGGGCCTGTCACATGGGCTTCTCTGGATTGCAGGGAGACTGTGGCCCTGCCCTCTCAGCCCTCTTGCCCCGTGCACATGTGCTCCCCACCCTTCTGCTTGTGAGACTCTGGTCTCTCAAGGGCGCTGGAGCCAGACTGCCTGGATTCCCATGCAGACTCTGTCAGTTCCAAGCTGGACTCAGCCAGTTGATCTAACCTTTCTATGCTTCAGTTTCCTCATGTGTAAGACAGGGATAAGAGTACCCACCTCTCAAGGTGGCTGTGAGGACATCTGACCTGGATAAAGCACAGCAGCATGTGGTCCAGGTGTACTCTGGGTGTGAGAGCTATTACTGCTATCACTATTGTTATTATGACTAGCTACAATTCCTTCTTGTCCTTCAGGTCTTAACCAGTGTCACTTTCAGGAAGTCCCCTGCCCCTTGCAGCCTAGATCAGGTGTCCTTGTGTCCACCCATGTTATGGCACTCATCACCGTCATGGTCTCCCCACCCTCCACCCTGCTGTATCTTATTTACGGCTGTGTCCCATGCATCAGCACACTGTTTACTATTTTTTGTATATAGAAGAATCCATTCCTCCCATCCTTATTCGACTTCTTAATAAGAGACGTTAGTAAGTCACAACTTATACATCTCCTGTAATAGTGCAGGCAAAGAGCAGCGCAGTGGAGGGAGAGTGTACACACTGGATCCAGGTAGACTGGCCTCAAATTGCGGCTCTGCCTCTCACATCTGCAGGACCTTGGACAAATTACTCCACAATCTCCTCGTCTGTATAATGGGGACATAGTGACACTACTAGGTAGGTTGTTGTAAACATTAAGATAGTATATGTACAGTGCCTGGAACACAGCAATTACTGGTATCTGTTAAACTGACAAGGTCCATGTGGGCATGTTAGATGTCTGGTTTTAAAGCTTGGTGGTTTTCTGACTCATACTCAATGCATTTTCCAAGTAGACACAGTAATCGCAGGATGCTGGAAACAGGATCTGAAATAGTTCTGATAAAGTCCTGTCTGAAAAGTCTGGATGGGAAAGACTGATTTCCATGGGCATACCACCTACAAAGGGCACCTTAATTAAAAAAGGTGTCCAATTTGTTGATAATCCATGGGCTAAGTCTGAGGAGAGGTTCATCTGCTTCTAACCAGAAAGACAAACCAAGAGGTGCTGGACACTCCTGATCCTCCTTGTCCCTCTGCCCCTCTGCAGTCCGCCTCCACACGCGCCCAGACTGACGAGATCAGTGTGTACTGTTCTCCTTTCCAGCTGCCTTCTAGGACACCTTCTGCACTGACACACCAACAGATTAGGGACAGCCTGAAACTGTGTTCTCTGCCCCAAGTTTGAGGAGTGAAAGGTCACTCACACTTTTGTCTGGTTTAACAAAGACTGCTGGGAGCTCCTACGGGGCAAGGTTAGCAAGACAATCCTCCGAGTGACATTCATCCAGGTGGCAATGCACATTTTCATGACAAAATATTCTCTCTCCTATTCATGTGGTCTAATACGGACCTACTCATCGTTCACAGTTCACAAGTTCTGAGTCGAGAACTCAGAAAAGAGTTCTAAGTCACTCTTTTCAAAGTGAAAAGAGATTAGAGCCAGTGGGCTCTGACCCCTTCCCACTTTCTCGTGGAGCAGCTCCACTTGCCCTCTGGAAAATCCTTTCTTAAAAAAATATTGCCAAGCTGGGCTTTCAATGAACAATGTGAAAAGAGACCAGCCATTTCTCAGGCAGACTGTATTTCCCAAGTACACAATAATCACAGGATCGTGGATACAGGATCTGCAATAGTTCTGATAAAGTCCTGCGTCGAGTCCTCTGCACAGAGTAAGACCTCAATAAATACATGCTCAAGACTCAAGGAGTGCATAATGTTGGTCCCCAGAATAGGAATGTGTGGATAACTCCCTTCAACTTAGCCTAGGCAGTGTTCTCTAACACTGTAGAGTGATGCCCAGTAGTATAGGTTGAATTACATCTCCCAAAAAGATATGTTGAAGTCCTAACCCCCAGTGCCTAAGAATGTGACCTTCTCTGGAAATACAGTCATTGCAAATATAATTAGTTAAGATGAGATCATCCTAGAGTAGCAGAGCAGGGTGGGCCCTTAATCCAATGGCTGGTCCTTATAGGAGATGGCCATGTGACGGCCACACATGGAGAATATCATGTGACAATGGAGGCATAAACTAGAATGATACATCCATAAGCCAAGGAATGCCACCGATAGCTGCACACTACCAGAAGCTGGAAGAGGCGAGGAAGGCTCCTCCCCTACAGGTTTAAGAGGGAGCATGGCCCTGCTGACACCTTGATTTCAGACTTCTGGCCTGGGAATTATGAGAATAAATTTCTGTTGTTTTAAGCCACCCAGTTTGTGGCACTTTGTTATGGTAGCCTTAGGAAACAAATACACATAGTGAGTTCGTCAGATACCTCTTCTCAGACAAACTGCAAATACTACAGTCTCCCTTTATCTGTGGGGGATACATTCCAAGGCCTCCAGTAGATGCCTGAAGCCTCAAATGGTACTGAACCCTATATATACTATGTTTTTTCCTATATACAGACACCCATGACAAAGTTTAATTTATAAATTAGGTATAGTAAGAGATTAACAACAATAAAATAGAACAATTATAACAATATACTGTAATAAAAGTTATATGAGTATGGTGTCTCTCAAAAAATCTCTCTCTAGTATATCATATTTTTGGACTACAGTTGCCATGGAAAGTGAAACCATGCGTACGGAGGGCCGTGTACGCAAGGCCACAGTGGCCTGCTCTGAGACTGCCCCATCGGACTTTCTATGGGTGAAGACTCAGCAGATACACTGACAGGCTCAAGACTCTGCCCACCTGGGCCCATCACACCAGCGGAAGGAGCCTCAGAAGACTCACCGGTGGGTTCCACATGTGAAAGGAACACTGACACACACCTGTAGGTGGTATACATACACATTAAGGCAGACCAGAATCATCTCAATCAGGGACAGAAAAAAATACACCCTCATTAGAGAAGCCAGATGGTCCTGAGTCCCACCCACAGATGGAAAGCAAAGTTATGCACGAACTGCATCAAGAGTGTTCAGTTAAGCGGATGGATAGCAAAAAAGTATCTGAACATGAGGGCAGTTATTTTTAATCATCAGAACCTCTCGAGTCCTCATGTTGCCAAAAGCACGTTTTCATCTTTTGTTTTTTGCATTTTATTTTTAGCAACAGCCTAAGCTAGCCTATCGATCACTGTTAAATGAAGCCAAGGATATCTCCCAGAATGTGAGAGGATGCAGCAATTCACTCTTGGTATGGAAGACACTGTACTAAACCACGCTGTCCTGTCAGCTGTGGAGTGACTCCTTGGCAGCCTCGGTCCTCAGAGCAGATGCTGGGATTCACATACCTTCTTCTACCAGGAAGCTAAAGGAAAGCTCAGAATAGCTATTCAGAAATATTTTGGCTTTTAGTTGTTAAGAGTACAAATAAAGTGAAAAAAGTTAAGAGGAGAAAAGTAAATGTAAAATTACTCTAGAGAGCACCAGAAATTGTGTACAAATTTTGGGGGGGATGTGGGAGGCAAAGAATATTTTGTAGATGGTGGGATAAGAAATATAACTAAAGGTCAAGACCCCTGAGGAGGCAAGCCTAGCTGGATTTTGGAGAGATGGAATGTCTCTCAAGGTCATGGTTAATGGTGGTGTCATGGTAGTGGGTCATTAAGTATGAAGTGTCCGATTACCTTAAGTAGTAAGTTTGACAGTTGTTATCTCTGACATTTGCACTTTGACACTTCTTGTTTTAAGGTACATTCTCATTCTTTCAAACGCAGTTTTTGGCTTGTGATTATCTTTCAAATTTTTTTTTTCAGCAATTTTAGTGAAACCATGGATAAGTCAAAAATTTGTGTTATTTTTGAATATGAGTTCTGTTGTGGAACCAATGCTACACACAGAACTCGAGATATCAGCGAAGTATTTGGGAAGGATGTGGTTAATGAATGCATAGTCTGTCGATGGTTCCAGAAGTTCCGTTCTGATGCTTTTAATTTTGAAAATGAGCCATGTGGGCGACCTGAGACCAAGCTGGATAATGATGAGCTGAAAGCTGTAGTGGAAACAAATCCATCTCAACCTACATGTGAATTAGGAGCAAGGTTTGATGTTACTATTCCAACAACATTGGACCATTTGAAACAAATGGGCAAGGTAAGTAAGCTGGACAGATGGGTACTGCATTAATTAAATGAGCATCAGAAGAGAAATCGTCTCGAAGCTTGCCTTTCTTTGCTGTCACAACATAAAGGTGAACCATTTCTACACCATATTGTTACGTGTGATGAAAAATGGATTCTTGTTTACAATTGCAAGTGTTCGGCACAATGGCTGGATAAAGATGAAGTGCCAAAAACACAGTCCAAAACCAAATAATTATCAAAAAAAGCTAATAGTCTCTGTCTGGTGGTCCAGCACTGGTTTTATCCACTATGACTTCATGAAACCTGGTCAATCCATTACAGATGTCTACTGCAACCAATTGTATGGAATGGTGAGGATACTTGTGAATAAGTAGCCAAGATTGGTCAATAGAGACAGACCAATCCTCTTACAAGACAATGCTCGACCACATGTGGCACAAACAACGCTGCTCAAACTACAGATGTTGGACTTGGAAACTCTGTCATCACCGTATTTACCAGACCTTGCACCATCTGACTACCACTTCTTGCAAGGAAAAATATTCAATTCTGAACAAGCTGTGGAAAACGCCTTTTGTGACTTCATTGCCACTCAATCTCCAGAATTCTTCGCTGCTGGCATAAACAAGCTACTGTTAAAATGTCAAAATTGTGTTGATAGTTTAGGCACATACTATGATTAATTGTACTGCTTCTTGTTTGAGATATAATAAACTAAACTTTTGATTTGAAATTGGACCTTTCATATTTAATGAAGTATTTTATGTATTAACATACTTCAGAAGGCAGCACAGTGAGTGGTGAGCAGAGCCCAGACTGCAGCCAGCCAGCACAGGTTCAAATTCTAGCTCTGCCACTTCTAGCTGTGCATCTTCGGGCCAGTCATTTGACTCTCACTCTCTAGATTTCAGTTTCTTTGTCTATAAAATAGGCATAATAGTGGTACCTACCCTTGTAGGGTATTTGATGAATTAAGACAATTAAAATGCTTAGAGCAGTATGTGGCACATAGTAAGTCCTCAATAAGCTTAGCAACTATTATTGCTGCTGGGTTGTTTTTTAGAGCAGCAGTGTCTGGCACAGAATGACTTTTCAACGTATGCTAGATGCCACCCAGGTCTCTTCAGACAGTTACTCTACACTGGGCATTACCTTCTGACGTAGAGACTAGAAGTTTTGCAGGATTCCCAAGTTCTACAGGGACTGAGACTGCCAAAAAAGGAAAAGGGTGCTCCCTTAAACAACAGAGTAAGAGAGTAAGTTAGAAACAACTGAAAGTGCTTGAGATGCTAAGAACCAGCTTCAGCAAATCTGGAGCACCTTTCATGCCACCTACAGTACAGGATGCTTCTGTCTGAAGGTGCTTTGGGTCTAGGATGAACCAGTCAGTTGTGGACTATTGTTTTTTTTTTTTTTTTGCTATGATTGTGAGTTGAGATCTAGTGCTGTTCCTCCAAAGTAAGAAAATTTAATGAGCAGATCAAAGGAGAGAGAGACCATCCAAATAGGAAGAAGTAAGAATGGTGCTTCATGCTAATGAACGGATGCCAAGCAGAACTGCTCCTGGTGATGAGAAGGTACCCAGCAGCCCCAGGGGACCAAGACTCGGAGACAGCTGGGCACGGCCAGTCTCACCACCCACCTAGCCAGGCTTCAGACAGTCCTCAGGACAGAAAGCAGGCAGGTTAAGGCAGAAGCCAGGGCTGGGCTTCCTGGGACCTCAAGGAAAAGTGAGAGGAAAGCAAAGCGGTGCCAGGGCCATGAGAGAGGGAGGCCAGCAAAAGTGTTTAAGGCCTGGTGGAGAAGGGGCCTCTCTTCTTGGGGCCAATTATCAGGGCAAAAGGCAGGGGAAAGTGACAGGCTACAGAAACACAGGCCTGAGAGCTCAAACTGAGACAGACAGATGAGAAAGGGCTGGGACGCAGGTATTGGAGTGGACTGACATTCGGACTAATCTAGGGAGGGACGTGGTCCCAAATCATCTGGGCCATGACTTATTTGTAGGCAGAACAACTCAGAAATGTCTATCTTGTGACTTTCTGAGCTTTGTTTGACTTGGGTTTTACTTTGCTTAGTTCCTTCCAAGTTTTAATAGCTGGCTGGTATCTCAAGATGCATCCACCCCCAGTGCTGGTTAACGGTGGTAGAGATACAGTTTCCAAATTCAGGGTCTCCAGGAGGCAGCTGAGAAACAGCTGATCTATCCTGCTCTTCCTTAGGAAACCTATCATAGGCTTTCCATCATCTAAGAAAAGAAAAGATACCACAAGCTTGATGTTCTTTGGGATCTGTAAGAAACTGCCCCTCAGGGGTGGGGAACCTGTGGCCTTCTGGATCCTTGAGTGGGGCCTTTTGACTGAATCCAGATTTTACAGAACAAATCCTTTTAATAAAGGGATTTGTTCTGTGAAGTTTGGACTCGGTCAAGGGGCGGCACTTGGGGATCTGGAGGGCCACATGTGGCCTTGAGGCCGCAGGTTCCCCACCCTTGCCAGGGGTGTAAAAGGAGAAGACAGAAGGTTTGGGATTTAATTTTTCCTCAGTGCCTACTACTGACTGAAAAGCCAAAATTAGAGCTGGCAGAAAATTAAACTTAAATGATTTTTTTTAAAAATTTTTTTATTTCAGCATATTATGGGGGTACAAATATTACGGTTATGTGTATTGCCCATGCCCCTCTTCCCCCACGAGGCAGAGCCTCAAGCATGACCATCCTCCAAACCTTGCACATCTCACTCATTATGTTTGTATATACCCATCCCCTCCTCCCCCCCCCACCTGCCCAACACCCAACAAATGTTATTCCTACATGTCCACTTAGGTGTTGATCCATTAATACCCATTTGCTGGTGAGTACATGTGGTGCTTGTTTTTCCATTCTTGAGATACTTCACTTAGTAGAATGGGTTCCAGCTCTATCCAGGAATATACAAGAGGTGCTATATCACCATTAAATGATTTTCTTAGTTTGCATAGCTGACTGCCCAAACAGCACTCTAATCTCAGGAACTACAAACTCAGGACAGCAGAAACCAACTACTGAGCTGTCCATGAAGCAGCACACATTTCTCTGGAGGTAACAAATGGTCCCAATTCCACTGAAGCTATAGTTCCAGGATGTTCTACAAACATCAGCTGCACATCACATGCCCAAGGTCGATTCTTAACCATTAACTCCAGAAGCCCCCAATTCACAAGCCCAAATGAAGTGCTATAAAATCTTAAAATTAAAACTGAGGCTTCTTGGTAGCAGCATTTTCAAGGAGTCTAAAGTTCCAAATGATGATGAAATAATTTTTAAAAATACATAGTTCTTTTGAACAGAACCAAATATTATAGGGCCAATTTTTTTTCAAAAGTGTTCCCATGGCATCTAAAAACAGGATTATGAGAAGAGCAGATTTGGCAACACTTTCTAATTTCTTAATTTTAGACTTAAGTCTTTAATAAGTTCTAATTCTCTTCTGATGTCACTTGTTTGACCTTGTTACCTCAGTACCCAAAGAGAATGATTTATTATCATCAACAGATCCAGTACATGCTGTCCAAATTCAATTAGAGAAATGCCAAAATAAACACACTCAAAAGTGCTGGCTGTACATGAATATAGATGAGCATTCAGTTTATTTACTGCTATGGACTAAACGTGTGCCCCCAAAATTCATATATTGAAACCCTAATGTGATGGTATTTGGAGGTGGGGTCTTGGGGAGATATAATTAGGTTTAGATGAGGTCATGAGGGTGGGGCCCTCAAACGGAATTCGTGCCCTTATAAGAAGAGGAAGAGACACAAGAGCCCTCTCTCTTCTCTTTCGATGTGCATGGACTAAGGTAAAGCCATGTGAGGACACAATAGATGGTGTTTGCCAACCAGAAAAAGGGCCCTCACCAGACACCCATTTTGGAGTTCCTAGCCTCCAGAATTGTAAGGAATAAATTTATGTTGTATAAGCCACTCAGTCTATGATATTTTGTTATATATAGCAGCCTAAGCAGACTAAGATATCTACCAAACCTTCTTGAATAAATGAGTTCAAATGCCATTTCCAAAGAAGAGGGAGGGCTTGGTTTTAAAGAAAAGTCTGAATACTGCCTGCAGTTATTTGAAATTAAGTTGGTACCAATTTTTCTGGAAACTGCTAAAAATTAAAGAAAAAATGGCAATATCACTTTTAGAATGATTTTTTAAAAAAGCCCAGTCTAGCTCAACTATATAGTTAAAGCTGTTTTTATTTCCAAAGAGTGGCAATTTGGATAGAGATGGACACAAATTATGGAAATCCATTGTTTTTAGGAGGCAGAAGCTTAAGCTTTAGGTGTGGTGGCTCACACCTGTAATCTTAGCACGCTGGAAGGCCGGGGCTGGAGGATTGCTTGAGGTCAGGAGTTTAAGACCAACCTCAGCAAGAGTGAGACCCCGTCTCTACTAAAAATAGAAAAAATTAGCTGGGCATCGTGGTGTAAGTTTGTAATCCCAGCTATTCAGGAGGCTGAGGCAGGAGGATCTCTTGAGCCCAGGAGTTTGAGGTTGCTGTGAGCTAGGCTGACGCCATGGCACGCTAGCCCAGGCAAGAGAGTGAGACTCTATCTCAAAAAAAAAAAAAAAAAAAAGCCAAGTATAGGGAAGATAATATGAATAAATAGATTTCCCCCTTTTTAGTTACTATATTAACAAGCCACAAAGAGGAATTTTATCTTTGGCATGCTGGCAGATTTCAGAAAGAAACATCATTCCAGAGTAAGTATCAAAGGTGGGAGAAGATACAGGACAGTTACAACACCTGAGTCGCACTACGCCTGAAAGCCACCATTAGAACTGCAACTTCAGCATACCCAGGAGAGATGACAGAATGGAGCAGGAGGCAGATGGAGGATGATGAGGTGATGAGGCATTTGCCATTTATTGGATGCTTACCATCTGCCAGGCTCTGTACTTATATAATTTGTATGAATTTACTCAATCTTCACAACAATGGGCCTCTAAAGTATCCCCATTTTATGGGTGAGGAAACAGGCTTAGGAGTGGGTAATTGTCCGAAGCCACAAAACAGAGCTCTGAGCCCAAATCTCTCTGACCTCTTCACCTCCATGCTGCAGGCCTCCCTGCCCCATTTCGTTGACGAAGTGGCGTGTGCAGTGGAGCTGCCGCACACTTCTGCCCTGGGTAGCACATGGCGCAGGGAAGAGCACTGGACCGGAGTTCACGAGGTCTCCGCTCCACGTGGAGGCTCCAGCACCACCTGGTCCAACATGCCCACCAGGCCTCTGGGAGAGGCACAAAGCCCGCGGCGCTCAGGTCCTCACCTGACAGTCCCACTGAACAGCACTGGCTCTTGAGGAATGATGGAAAGTTTGCTTCGGAGGTCAGCAAGGCCAATGTCACTGATCCTCACTCCATCAATCTTGATGCAGCCTCCAGATAACTCCACCAGACGGAAGAGGGCCATCCCCAGAGAGGACTTCCCTGATGGGTCAGAAGACATGCAGAAAAGCAGCTCTATTAGTGAATTCTGTCAAGACAAAACTGGTTTCTCCTCAGGGCAAAATCATCTATTTTTCTATTTCTATGTAATTATTATTTCAACCAATTAACTGAGATAATGTATAAAATGATACAAACAGAAAAAAGTGATTAACTTTCCTGAGCTACCAACCAGATAGCTTCAAATCACAAAGCTTCAGGCTGAGAAGGAGTGGGAGAGACCACGCCACTTCCACGAGAGTAAACAGAAAAGTGCCTCTGGTCACCTTAGGAACAGGTACACGGGGTCTGAAGCTTCTTAGGCAAAGTCAGGAGAGCAGAGATCTCCCAGCAAGCAACTGGAGGGCAAACTAGAGGACAAGATGCCTTCCCTCTCTCTGTCCCCTTATCAGAGCTGAGAGAGAGAGACTAAGACAAGGCCTCGCGTTGCCATGGCAGCAGCTGGAGAAGTCCCAGGGACATATACGCAAGGGAAGAAGGTTCTGCCTTGAGTCAATGACCCTACCGCGATAGCAAACTACACAGAGAAGCAGGTTTGGGGGAGAGAATGGTGAGTTCAGTATTAAAGAGATCAGCAACACAGGCTTTCTTAGTTGCATCTTCATTTGAAAAGTTATACAAGTAATACAAGACAACATCAGTCTCTCATGATCTCACTACTGTAATTTGACACATTTCCTTTCAGTCTTTTTCTCAGAATTGAGATCATACCAGAGATATAATATTGTAGTTGCTTTTTTCACTTAACATTGTATAACAAGCACTCAACCATATTATTAAGAACTTTTTAAGATAAAATTTTAGTAGCTGTAACATTTCATCATCTTGTTTAACCAGCCCTCTAATGTTGGACATTTTGTTTATATAGAACTTATTATAATAATGTTGTGGCATATATCTTAGGGCTGAAACTTTACTGCTACCTCAGATGATTTCTTTGGGAAAAATTCTCAGAAATGCAATTACCTATCAAAGGATACAAACATTTAAAAGCCTCTCTATATAGTGTCAAAAAAAAAAAAAAAAAAAAGCTTTGCTATAGTCTTGTCTACCTTTTTGCAACCTGGAGCCACAGTTTAGATTTGGAACTACAATGTCTTAACTGCTGGACCACTTTCCTTTGACCACATGCCTAGTTCCTGATCCTTCTACCCTTCTCCTGCCCCCATGTTCTGAAAAACCTATCATGAGAGCCTCACTGAGATCACTATGACTCTGTCTCTTTAGCAGTCACTGAGGGTACAAATAGCCTGATTTGCCCCGTGTCTACAGCCATAACCTTGCTGCTGGGATTTGTCCCCTGGGCATACCACTGTCAAACTACCTAACGGGAACCTGAAAACCACCCATCTTCCTAATGCGATAATCCTCACATCTATCTACCAGAAGCAAGTTGGGAAACCTGGATGATTATGTAGCAGGACAGTTTTTCTCCTAGAAATGGATGACTCTATTCAGGATTGGAGGACTTGGTTATGGGCCCCTTACTCAGATATAAGGAGGGGAGAGAGACACTCCCCTAAGATCAAAGCAGTGCTTTGTTTTAATATCTAAGCTAACGAAAGAATGGTGCTCAAATAAATGGGTCAGGTTGTTCCATTTTCACAAAAGGTGCCTAGGTATGGACTACTTAGGCTGGAAGACTTCACAGTTCTCTGAACCTAGACTACCTTTGCATCAATGGAATGTGCTGGTAAGAAGGGCAACAAAGTCTTCATAGTGGTGTCCTTCATTGTGACCAAGGCAGACCCAGGGCTCATGAAACCTGGAAGCAGCTATATTAGGATTAGAGTTTAGACTCTGTAAGTCAGACTATCGTTGTTTCCTTTTTCTTATTTATTTCTCTTCTGTTTCTTAATGAAGTCCTGGTGCATACTTCAGTCGGTCTTATCTATGTTAAAGGGAAACCATAGGAAGGGATATCAGACAGCTTTCAGGAGAGTGGGGTATCCCTGGGGACCAATGCAGCAGCAGGGACTTGAGGGAGAGTGAAGTAAGAGCTTTGGGACAGCACCCCCCAGCCCCACATGCGCCCTACACCCTTGGCTGAAGATTCTTTTCCCAGTGTGAAAAACCTGGAGGCAGTGTCTTGATACGAAATAATTCCTTCAAACAGAAAGCAGGAAAGGCTTTTTTTTTTTCTTTCTTAGAAGATACTTTAAAGTAAGTTGGCCAGAAAAGATAAAAGACTTTTGTTGTTGTTGTTAATGGCAAGAAAAAAAGCTGCAAGAGTTTTGATGCCAAAGAAGCCTGGAGCCCAGAAAGCTAATGATAACCGAACCAAAGATACGTCTTATAGTAAAAAAGGATAACAGGTTAGTAAAATAAGATTCAATCTTTAAAATATTATTCAGGCAGGAAAGAGGGAAAGAAAGAAATCACTCAGGTCCTGACCTTAGATTCTATCAAAGGGCATACAGTAACACATTTCCAAGAATAAAAGTGAAGCAAAACACCTAAAAGGAAGGCCAATTCTCTATTTCTTTCTTTTTTTTTTTGAAACAGAGTCTCACTCTGTTGCCCTGGGTAGAGTGCAGAGGCATCATGATACCTCACTGCAACCTCAAACTCCTGGGCTCAAGCAATCCTCCTGCCTCAGCCTCCCGAGTAGCTGGGACTACAGGTGTGCACCACCACATCTGGCCAATTTTTTCTATTTTTGGTAGAGATGTGCTCTCGCTCTTGTTCAGGCTGGTATCAAACTCCTGAACTCAAGCAATCCTCCCACCTTGTCCTCCCAGAGTGCTAGGATTACAGGCGTGAGCCACTGTGCCTGGCCTCAATTTCCTTACAGCTGATGTCAGACAGGAAAAATAATTTCTGCCTTCAAAGGAACATAATTTCTGATAAATATGAGGCTATCCTGGAATTATGTCACAAAGTCCTTAAAATTATTCATAAATTTTGACTTCTTAGAAATAGGAATGTTCACTGCAGTGCTACTTATAATTGTGAATAATTAACCTCAATTCCCTACCCATTGGTTAAATATAAATTATAGTACATCTACAAAACAGAATTTTGTATTATGCTGCATAGCAATCATTAATTGACATGGAAAAATACTAATAGTTTTAAAAGAAGGTCACAAAACAGCATGTGTAAAATGACCACATTTTTGTAAACATATGTGCTAACAGAAAAAGCCTCACAAGATATCCACCAAAACATTACAGTGCTTATCTCTGACAGGTGGAGTTCTGGGTGTTTCTCCCCTCGGTATCTTGCTATATGTTCCAAGTGTTCTGCACTGATAATGCATACATTTATGATTGGAAAAAGCATTACATGTCATCAAGGCAGGGTTAAAAATAAACCTAGAAAATTAGTTTTCAAGGGGCCTGTGACACTAAACACTAATCTAAAAGGGATCTAGTTTAAAGGGATGAAAGTGATATTCCATAAATTGCTACATACTCTGGAACCTTTGGGTTCTCCAGAGAGGGCTTTGTATGTCCTTACCCGATCCTGTCCGCCCCACAATGCCGATCTTCTCCTTAGGCTTGATGGTGAAGGACACTTTCTTCAGGACCAGAGGGAGGTTCTCTCGGTACCTCATCTCTGCATTCTCAAAGGTCACCTCTCCTTCCTGGGGCCAGTCAGGGGAGGGAGCCTTGTTCTTAATCCTGGCAGGTGCTTCCAAGGAGAGCGTCTGGGGAGACAGAAGTGGCCGGTTCAGACTGACCACAGATTGCTGGGGAGCTACAAGTCTTTGTCACAGAGAAGTAAAACCAGGACAAACATAGCGGCTGTACAGAGGCAGCTGCCACCCAGTCTCCTTGCCAGGAAAGAGTCCCTTGGCAGTAAATGCTTATCCTCATTAAATGAGACAGAGCACAATGGCTACTGGCAGCAGCTTGGGGAGGGCAGTAACTTTCAAACTGCCTTCTGTCGTAAGGAACTCTTCCACAAACATGCCTCAGGGGCTAAGGGAAAGCCTACATGGAGGCATGAGGCCTTCCACCCCTCTTCAACCACAGCAGTTTTTATTGGAATTCTTTGAAAATATTCCAGTTGAAATAGGATTCTACCATTTGATTACCATTGACCTAAACCTGAAGGAAGGAAAGCAACATTTATTACACATCTAATCAGATCCTGGCATTTTGACACGTCTTGGTCAATCCAGGAGACACAGACTTACAATTCCAGTTTTGGCACTAATAGCTGTGTGACCTGGACATGTCATTTCTCTCTGGGTCTTAGTTTCTTATCTGCAAATTGTAGGGACTGGATTAGATGACCTTGGAAATCCATTCCAGCTCTAAAATGCTGTGATATAGCTTCAAAATGTTGTGCAATAACTGCTTGGGTAATTTTTGTCACCAACAGTCACACCTCACAATACTTTAAAACTCTATGGCAATGAGCCATGGTGTATGTAGCCTTATTGGGAAGTTAGGGCCAAAGACTGCAGTGGTCCTGGGAGTGGGAGCTTGAAGTCTAAACCTCCAAATTGGAAGGGCTCTGTGTTGGGACAGACAGTCCTCAGAAATGTGACTGATTTGAGAAGGGTCCACTCTGTACCACCACTGACCATAACCCTGACCCCTCCAGCATGAGACTCTCGCCATCTGTAATATTAACTCAAACACCACACATCCATATGTACACACACGTGTGGCCCACAGACTAGAACACTGGGCAAAGAGGCTAATGTCTAAACATAAAGAACAGCTATTACCAGATACATTAGACAGCTGCCTGCTATTTTTTCTGAAAACAATCATTTGTAAGTTAAGAAATATCCTACAACTGAGCCGGGTGCGGTGGCTCACGCCTATAATTATAGTACTCTGGGAGGCCGAGCTGGGAGGATTGCTCGAGCTCAGGAGTTCGAGACCAGCCCGAGCAAGAGCAAGACCCTACCTCTACTAAAAATAGAAAAATTAGCTGGACGCAGTGGCATGTGACAGTAGTCCCAACTACTTGGGAGGCTGAGGCAAGAGGATGGCTTGAGCCCAGGAGTTTAAGGTTGCAGTGAGCTATGATGACACCACTGCACTTTACCCAGGGCGAGAGAGCAAGACTCTGTCTCAAAAAAAAAAAGAAATATCCTACAACTAATGAGGCTCACTGTCAAAACAAATCAGTGAAGCACGTCTCTATTAGAAAACGCAGTTTACATACACCCATATAAACAATGACATAAATGCTGGTAAAGTCTCAGGGCAGTTTACAAAATAGATAACTCTTGAGATCTGAGTTAAATCTAAGAATCCTAACTGCCCATGACTCTGCTTCTTTCTGTAGGAAATTGCTTTAAGAATTCCAAGTAGGACACCAGCAAGATGCCACCCCATGGCAAGACTGAAAGCCTTCTGGAGCAAGGTGGGAAGAGCTAGGTACTATCAGGATCAACAAGATTTACTGGTTTCTAAACTGTGAATGTGGTTTAGAATTAACTATGAAGCTTTTAAAACTGCAGAAGCCTGGGTCCTACCCCAGTCTACTGCGTCAGAATCTCCAGAGATGGGGCCACGTCTGTCTCTGCTGAAAGCTCAGTAGGGGATCCTGATGGCCATCCCTGGTTAAGAACAACTGGACTAGAGTAAGAATGAAAACAACACGTGGTTTTAAATACTATAAGGAAAATGCTATATTCCTCAGCTAAACCAAACCAAAAACATTCTGTATATTCTGGAAATTAACCCATGAACATAAGTTCACAACTAGACACAATTTACAAATATATTTAGAAACTTTTATGGTATTCTTTGCTCCATTCCAAGCATGGTGGAGAGACTGCTGGTCCTCCTCTGTGGGAAAACACAGGCAGAGGAAACAAGTCCCCTCCTTGCACATCCACTGAGACAGTAAAGGGTAAAACGACCCCAGGAGGGGTCAGAACACAGAAAAAGCCTGCAGCAGTCTGACCTTAATGTAATGATTGATCCTCTCCACCGAGGTGAATCGGGCTTCTGTCTCCGATGCCAGTCTGACTGTAAACTGGAACAGCCCTGTTAACTGATAATGGGAATCAGAAATCCAAGACAGAATTCATCATCAATACACATCAGGCCAACACTAGAAAACTTCCTTCATCTAGAGGGCCACACCTCAATCATAAGGACTGGGCACATGCAGCAGCTGGTTTCAGGGACCTAGTCATTCTCTGAACATTTAAGACAATGCCTGTCACTCTGCATTGACTGCAGTGCTTGGTGAATGCAGATATAAGGCTGGGAAAAAAGCGAATGCAGAGCCCCTGCGCACCTCAAACTGGGGACTTTAAAACACTGCACATGTAACGTGTTGTCTTCCCAGCAGTCAGCAAGTCAGTCTGCATACATGGGCAGACATCTCTGGATATCTGTGAACACACACCTCTGGGATTCCTTAGGCTACTTGTTTACTTTTATCTTTCCAATATGGAAAAATGTCAAACATATACAAGAGTAGTATAATGAACACCCACGTACCAAAACTCCACCTTATAAAATGATCAACTTACAGACAATACTGTTTCATCTACAGTCCCACCCACTCCTGCCCTCCTCCCCCACATTATTTGGAAGCAAATCCCAGATAGCCTATTATTTCACCGATACATGCTTCAGCTTTTAGCTTTCTTACATATAAAGACTCTTTAAAAATACAACTCTTTATCTGATCTTTAATGTTAAAAAAAGAGGGGGAAAAAAAAAGAAAGAAAAAATACAACTCCAATACCATTATTTAAAAAAAATTAATAATTACTTAACACATTGACTGCCACACTCAAAAAATTTTTTTCCTTGGGGCCATGATTTTTTTTTTTTTTTTTTTTGAGACAGACTCTCACTCTGTTGCCCTGGCTAGAGTGCCGTGGCGTCAGCCTCGCTCACAGCAACCTCAAACTCCTGGGCTCAGGTGATCCTTCTGCCTCAGCCTCCCAAGTAGCTGGGACTACAGACATGTGCCACCATGCCCGGCTAATTTTTTTCTATATTTTAGTTGGCCAATTAATTTCTTTCTATTTTTTAGTAGAGATGGGGTCTCGCTCTTGCTCAGGCTGGTCTCGAACTCCTGAGCTCAAACGATCCGCCCACCTCGGCCTCCCAGAGTGCTAGGATTACAGGCGTGAGCCACCGCGCCCGGCCGGCCATGATGTTTTATTATGAAAATAGAATAAAAACTTTGAAAACAAAACAATCCTTTCTAATTTAATGACAAATTTGTTATTTCTTACTGTTTTCTGTGTGTGACTTATATGCAACTTGAAAAATAGTTCTCGAGGCTCCCAAGGTGTAGAGACGTGTGAGTTACACATGCTTTACAAGGCCCCGGGCTCGAAACTAGTGTGAGTTAAATGCAACTCCATGGCAGTTAATGTGTTAGTATCTTCAAATATCTAGTCAGTGCTCAAGTTCTCTACTGTTCTCTGAGCTATTTGAAGACCTTCAATCATGCCAAGGGGCCAGAAGATTTATATATTTAACAGTACTGGGAAAATCAGTATTGGGAAAAGAAAATGCACATAAGAAGCATATTGAGGATATATTAATAGTATTTTTTAGAAGACAAGGAAGAGGCCAGAGATGAGATGTAGTGAATACAGAAAACTACAACTAAGGAACTATTTTCAAAATCATGTTTTTTTATGAAGAAAATAGCACCTATTTCTCAAACACATGCAACAGAGTTCAACCCCTTTATTCCTAGATTGCACCCCTCCCTGCCCTAGTCAAATCCAGATTGTTACTGTCGGATCAGAGCAGGAGGAGCTCTAGGGGTCCAGAGGTGAAGCGACGGCTAGGGTGAAGCCCCCCATCATGGCTCTTCTACACCAGCACAGGAAGGACTCGAGCAAGCAGAGGTGATGCCCCTGCCCCAGAGACTGACCTGGACAGCGTAGGAGATGGCCAGCCCTGCGAAGGCTGGGGGGATCTGACCGTGCATGAGAACGATCATCAGCCCAGTGGTGGTGATGAGGGCGATGCTGATGAGGTCCAGCCGCACAGCCAGCCACCGCATGGCACACGTGAACAGGAAGAAGGGAGCTTGGTTGTCATCCAGTAGCTCCTGGTACCTGTGAGGAAGACAGAATACCTATGGGCAAAGAAGTACTGCACAACCCTGCTCGTGGATGAAGGCAAAGCTTTAGTGAATCACAGAATAGAGGGCAAATATTTAAGTACTTCCTGCTTCTAACTGAGACAATGACATGGAAACTTCAGGAGGTATGCTAGGCCTCACACAGAGGAGGACATGGGGTTTTCTAAACTCAGCTACTCTTTCAAAAAAACAAAAAAATATTGAGTATGTTAGGGAAAAACATCTACCTTTACAGTATAAAGAAAGCATGGGAAAGGAGACCAAAGGAAAAGGCTGGTGCTAAGCTTTAGAAGAATGTCTTAGGGCAGGGGGCATCTGCTCAAAGGAAGGTCATGAATGCGAATAGCAGAAATGGTCCACGGCCAAGAAAAAGAAACTCTCAGAGTGAAAATGGGAAAGTTGCCTGTATGTGCTGACACACCACCACTGGGCAGAATGGTGCTTGTTCCTCAAGGCCATGGAGTTAAGAACCAGGAGAAGAGAGCCAACCCACAGCAAGAGAGACTCAGAGAACCTTTGCCTCTGAAGGGGCGTGGCATGGCTGTCACAGGAGGGCCTAGAGAGGAGGTCAGACCCATCTGAAGGCTCAGGGCACCATGTACAACTAGAACTCCAGAGCAGGAGGCTTTGCTGGACAGATGTACTGTGCTTTAAAAAATCATTTTTCCTCCTTATAATAAAGTATGTACTCTTGAGAGAAAATTCAGAAAATGCAATAAAAAAGAAGAAAATGTAAAATTCCAGTAATCTCATCAACCAGTTAAAACCAGAGTTAATATTCTGCTGCACTTTCTCCCAGCATTTTTTCAATGGACTTAAATTTACCGTATCTATACACACACGTACATATTCAGTAAATTTCACTTTTTTCCATCTACGGTTAGGAAGTATTTTTGAGTCGTTTAACACTCTGAAAATAATTTATTTTTTTAAAATAATTGCCTAATTTTTGGAATAGGCAATATTCCAAACACAGGATAGAATATTTAAAAGTTATAAAAGGTTTACCATGAAAAGTCAATCTCTCTCCCATGTGTCCTCTAGCTATCCAGTTCCCCCTTCCAGTGGCAACTAACAGTTTCTTTCATATCCTTTCAGAGACACTCCAAATGTTATAAATACAAACACATGCTCAAATGCAGCATGCGACCTACCTACATCTGTACCCTGCTCTTTCATTCTTTTTTAAGGGCCACATAATATTCCACTATATGGGCATACCATAGCTTCTTTAACCAGTCCTCTATTGAAGGACATTTTCATTAATTCCAATCTCTTGTTAATACAAATATCCACAATGATTACGTACATAAGTTTTACAAGTAAACAATATTCATTGGCTAAATAAAATGCTACTTTAATATCAATGACTACCTTTTACTATTTGAAAAAAAAAAAAAAGGCAAAACTCCATCAGCTATAGTTTTCCAGGACCAAAAGCCAACAGACTCCAAATTTGTGGGCTTTTTGGTTTTGTTTTGTTTTGTTTTGAGAGGGGGTCTCATTATGTTACCCAGGTTGGACTCAAACTCCTGTGCTCAAGAGAACTGCCTCAGCTTCCTGAGTAGCTGGGACTATAGGCAGGCAACAATGCATTTGGCCCAAATGTGTGTTTCTATCTTCTCATTTGCTCAGAGGGAGTCCCACACCAAGCAACTGAATTTTAATCAGAGACCACTCCATTAAATCACTAATGTCCTTATTAATGAGCTTTATAAGCCCAACTTTGGTCTTGAAGGGCCTCTTAGACTCTTATTAAATGCTATGATGCTGGCTCCCCTTTGCCAGCTCCCCTTGCTGGCTCCCTGGCCCCCATCAGCACTAACCTGTGTAGAAACTCCTGCCCTTTATTGTAGGCGTGGATGGTGGCAAGGCCCTGTATGCTGGATGTGATGTGGGAGAGGAAAGGTGACTGTGTGATATTGTCCAAACGCTTCAGTTCTCGAATCAGGACTCTGGAGAGAGAACGAGCTCTGTGTCATAATGGCAGACCAGCAACTCAGGCTTCTCCTCTGCACTGCGGACACAAGCACTTTCTGTCTACCTGGACACGATGTGCAGAACTGAAAAGAGGATGACAAGGGGCCCCACAGCTACAAGGAACCACGGGAAAACTCCTGCGATCATTCCAACACAGAAGAACACCAGGATAACATTCTGGATGAACATCTCGGCCTGGAATGGCAGGCGCACGTCCACTGCGGAAATCATAAAGGAACAAGTGTCAGACTGTTGGGATCCAAAACCAAGAAAAATGAAACTGAAAAAAGAGGCTCCACAAAATTTCTATCTGAAGTTTGTGATGTTATCTTTAAACAGTATGATCAAAGAAAAATCTAGAAACCTAATTACTCTAAATTTTTTTTTTGTCCCAAGAAAATTTAAAGTGATCTTCTTTCTCCATTTCCTTTTTTTGGTTCACTAGCTGCTCAACCCCTTTAAACATTTTCCCCCCTTTACAGAGTAATACATGCTAGTTGTAAGATATTAATATTTAGAAAATATGCAAAAAAGAAAGCTAAAATTATCTGTATTCTTACCAATACACTGCTGCTAAGGTTTAAGAAATTTTTCATCATAGAAATTTTTAAACATACACAAAGGTCAAAGAAAGAGAGTATAGACCCTTTAGTAGTTATCAACTTTTCTTCATCTCTTTCCAGCTATCTCCCTTCCCCACCCTCTTTTTCTTTTGGCTAAAGTATTTTCATGCAAATCTCAGACATGTTGATACCACTGACTTTTTTCCTATCTTTTTTCCATTCATGTGTGTGCACATGCATGTGTTTAACAGGAATAGGAATGTATTATCCATTAGTTCTGGTATCAGGGATGGTTCTGATTCTTTGTAATCTCTGGCCATGGCCTTACAATGGCCTATCAATGCCTGAAACAAACTCCTATGGAGACAGCCACAGTGTAGTAGTTAAAAACATTAGCTTTGCAGCTTATGTTACCCAATAGCCATAGATCTTGGGCAAGTTACTTAACCTTTCTAGATACCAGCTTTCTCACATATTCATTCAGTGAGGGAAACAACACCCATCTCACAGGGCTGCTGTGAGGGTTAGGCTAATGTGCATAAAATGTTCTGCACACTGCTTGTTACACAGTAACTCTCAATCAATGTCAGGTGGCACTGCTATTACTCCGGGCTATGGAGAGCACCATATTTAAGTTCTGTTGCAGGCACAGCTCATGCACCAGCCAGAAAACCTGTCAGAGGCTGTGGTTGTCCAGGAACCAATGCATTGCCTCAAAGTAAAAGTGTATTTTGGCATCCCAGGTGCCCCTGTCCAAAGCCTTTCTTTCTGCTAACTCAATCCACTGAATTTGGCTTCAGGTCAAATAAGACGGAATGAAAACTTAGATGAAATGTTCCTGGTGAAAACGCCAGCAGCCACTGTGCTCTCAGAATCTAAGGAGAGAGAGATCTGCACATTTTGGGAACCACCTAGGAAGGCTGAAAGCACAGTGAGCTCCAGTTTGTGCTCCGAGCATAAAAGAAAGGATCGGAGAGAAATACCTTCATCCAAGTCTCTGGAAAACCTGTTGAGAATCCTCCCTGTTGGGGTGGTGTCAAAAAACTTCATAGGGCTTCGAAGGATTCTTCGGAAAAGCTCGTCGTGGAGCCGGGAGGAGGCTCGCAGTGTGCCCTGAGGAGCCGAGCACACAGTGATCAGGGCTCAGGGACAGCTCAGTTCCTGTCATCCAGGTAACCACTCCATAGGACAGCCACTCCCAAAGCCGGGGAAGTGCAACTGGTCAGGAGGGATGTAGTGACGAATGGGAAAAGGCTGAGGCTAATGGGATACAAGTACTTTCAGCTAGGGCCATCCTGCTTTAAGGGAGTCCCCTACTTGGAATAAACCTGGGAGATAGCACGCCGAAGCCTGACCACACAGTCACCAGGGAGGACGAGCAGAGGCCACCCACCACTGCCTACCTTGACAAAGACGACTCCTCGAATGGCTTTCAGGATGAGCATGACTGCCATGGAGAGGGCATAGATGCTGGCATAGTACTGCATGAGAGGATTGTCCTTCATGCTGTCGCTCACGGAGGTCTGGTTCCCTCGCGTCACAGTGGTGTTCTGTTTGGAGGCAAAGCTCTATGAGGCGAGAATCCTAAAGACTGCCGAGAGCCGCTGCCCAGGGCCATTCTCAACTCAAGGGCAAGGTACAGGATAAAGACCCTGGGACCTGGCTGCGGCACACAGAAGGCAGGCTGTGCCCACCTCCTCTCTCTTTTCTAATGGACGAGAGGAGACAGCCGCAGGAGTCCTACTGACAGGCTCTACCGCCCTGTGGAGGGGGGTCAGGGGTTTTTTCTGTCTCATGAGGCTATATTAGGGACTCATCTTTCCATCCTGGAAAATCCTTCTTCATTGCTTCTTTTAAGAAGTTTCCCTAAGAACAGCCAGGGACTACAGAGAGACAGCTACAACATGCGTAGACATGCAGCTTGCCGCCTGATGAGTAAGCTTACCCCACTTCCTTGCTTGATCCAGTAACTCAACCACCAGGTGCTGAAGGCAGTGCTGCCCACATTCAGCATGAAGAGGGACATGATGACCAGGAACGCCAGGGGACCCCCAGCAGCCTGGATATAGACACCATATACTGACCAGGGCACTGAACCCTGCCCCTTCTCTTCCTGCTGCACGAGCTGCCCTACGTAAGGAAAAAAGAAACAAACTTAGAAGGGAAAAGCTACTGCCACAAAACTAAGTCATAAGAGAAAAGCAGAATCAAAGAGTCTATGGTTTCACAGGGCTCTAGATATTAGAAGCATTCATTCATCCATTTAAAATGTACCAAACACCTACCATGAACCAGGCCCAGGAGGCGGCCCAGGAGCAGTCAAGAGGGTCCCTGTCCTTGAGGACCTGGCTGAGAAGCCTACCACAGTCTGGTAGGACACGCAGATAAACACATCATTATAGTAAAATGTGCTACATGAAAGAATGGAACTACGCGAGGCAGCACAGGAACACCGAGGAGGTGTGCCCGACCTACTTGGCAGGGGTGGGGGTGGTTAGCAGGCAGGCATCAGGGAAGACTCTGTGTAGTCTGTATCGCTTCTGGAAAGGTAACCAGAGTCAAGCAGGTGGGGAGACAGCAGGCAGAAACAATTACACGAGCACAAGCACAGAGGTGGTGAAACAGCAGAACCGTATGTACTGACAAGCACAGCAATTCGGCACAGCTGGAACAGGTGTACACTTAAGGAGTGGCAAGAAATAGGATGAGGCTGATTAAACAGGCTGTGGTCAGAGGATAAAGGCATTTGAATGAACAAGAACTTCTCAAGAGAAAGGGTGACAGGTGTGTGGAGACTGGACTCCTATCGGGCGGGGATGGCTGACACTAGCAGACAGTTGTCTCTGGCAGCGAGCTGCCTCTTCCATGCCTCCCCGTGTTCCACACAAATACTAGCATGTTCTATGTGTGCCACAGCAGGAGCAAGATTAGAAAACACTGCTTTGAAAATGAAAGGCTAGTGATAGACTTCACACAGGAAAGTAAGCTGGTTGGTGTCCTGCTTTTAACTAGATCTCCCCCCTGACTGTGGAAGACAGATTTGAAAGGAGGCAGCTGTAACACTCTAGGTGAGAGATGATAAAGGCCTGGACCAGGGTGGTGGCAGAGGATGGAGTTTTTGGGAGGTAAATGCAGAAGTAGGTGGTGACTGGCTGGCTGCTAGAGGAGAGAAAAGGTCCAAAGATATCGCCTGGAGTCTCCCTAGTGGGGTCTGATGATTGATGCTAACATAAGAATACAGAGAAACAGCCATACAGGAAGCCTGTGCCTCTCCATCACAAACAATGTTTAATAATCTTGGAATAAGCCACCCAAGTCTTGAGTACTTTTTAAAAGAGTTGTGAAAGCCAGGTAAGTGGCTATGTAGATAAGAATAAATGATCCCTAATGATATGCTGATTTATATTGCCTGTGGCAAGAACTAACAAACCTAGCCTTCCAGGCTGTGCTTTTAATGGGGGATATGTCATAAATCACACTTGAACAACCTCAAACTTATTTTTTTAAAGGTAAGAAAGGAGGCAGAGAGTGGTAAATCAGAATGGTCAACTGCTCATACCAAATGTCTGCTGCAGTTTTAAGGACAAGGAAGTAAAAACAGGCCCATCCCCAAAGCAGTGGTAAGCCCAGGAAAGTCTCTGGATCCAAAAGGGTCAGGAAGGGAGGTGAAGCAACAAAAAGTAGGCTTTAAAACAAGACTGCACATGTGTAGCTTAAAATTCACAAAGGTGAAAATACCCATGTTGTTGCAAATAGCATCTCTTAACTCTCAAGATTTGTTTCCGTTGATAACAGCACCGAGGGCTCTGGACAGGAAAAGCCAAGCAGGAAAAACCTCTCTCTGTGACCTGTCAACAGAGTCCTGGGGCAATGCCGTGAGGGCCAGGCAATGAGTCTACTGTTCTAACACAGGACACAGGTGTCCTTAGAGCCAGGGCACCTCTGCTTTGGTTGGGACGGACACACAGGTGAGTCCCAGGAAGGAGGGGTATCCCTCTGGCCGCCATTCAATTCTTCCTTACTTGGGATGACTCAGCTAAATAGGGAGAGACCTGACCCCACCCTATGCAAGGAGAATCAAAGGTCATTCTTACTGCCCTTGCCCCAGTCTGTTTAAGAAAATAGAAGGTGCCTCATGGTCTCCCAATATTATACAAGAATTCTGTTATCCCAGAAATATAAGACCAGAAAAATACTCTATGACACATCATGCTAGCAAACATCATGAATTACTGCATGGCATGATTTCTGATAAACTTTAATGACAAAGCTAAAAGTCTCAAAAAAAAAAGTCATTACCTTCCTCTGGCTTCACGACTTTCTCCTTCTTTACTGATCCCGTTTTGGGACCCTTGTCTTGTGGCTTCTTTTGTGAACCACTGGTTTCCTTTTTTGAATTAATCTAATAATATTAAAGAAAAAAAAAGTTTCTCTAGTCATCATACAGCCATCCAGATGCCCATCCAGACGAATGTCCACAGAACACATATCAGAGAATCATCAAGCTGCTATTACTGAAAAGAGATACATTCGACTTCTTGAAAGAGCCACCTATACTCACTTCGTGTACCTCCACAACCTCCTCAAATCTTTGAGATCTGGGTTCCTACCCTGTAAGTCCACTGACATTTGCTCTCCCCAAAGTCACTAAACTTCCAACACAGTAGCCTTTATTCTGTTCTCATCCACTCCAAGTTGTCCAGAGTGTCAGGGCTGGAAGTTATTTCCATTCCTCCTGTCTCTGAGCCCCCACATCGCTAAATCAAATCCATAGATCTGATCATTTCCCGTTGCTACCACTAGATGAACCCCAACTTCTCAGCCTGGCTTTGCAGGACCTCCGTATTCTATCCCTAGCCTCATTCTGCCAGTTCCTCTCCCATTTCACTGTTTCCCATGGCCCCTACCCTCTAGCCACACTGGATTTTATACCATTCCTTACGCCACACTGCAATTTCCCATTTTTGTACCTTTGTCCACGCTGGTTCCTCCACTTGGAATGCCCCTCCCCTAGTCCCAGTTGCCCCCATTCAGATGGATTCAAATCTTACATTCTTCATGAGGCTCCCCTGGAAAGCTCCCCTGTTCTCCCCTGGCACTCTACTACTATCTCTATTATAGCACGTTGCTATATGTGTGACCTGGTGTTACTTGTACAGCATAAAAGCATCAGTCTTTCCTAGAACACTGTGAGTCTCTCAAGGACAGAGACGATGGTTCCCACATGGTTATAACCTACACAGGCCCTACCACCAGGACCTGCCCATAACAGGGCATACAGGGACTCAATAAACATTCACCAGATTGAACCTGAGACAACAGAAACTATTTAATGCTCTCCTTTCCAAGTTCCTCTCAGGTCTTTTTTTTTTTTTTTTTTGAGGCAGAGTCTCACTTTGTTGCGCAGGCTAGAGTGCCATGGCATCAGCCTAGCTCACAGCAACCTCAAACTCCTGGGCTCAAGCAATCCTTCTGCCTCAGCCTCCCAAGCAGCTGGGACTACAGGCATGTGCCACCATGCCCGGCTAATTTTTTCTATACATTTTTAGCTGTCCAAATAACTTCTTTCTATTTTTGGTAGAGACAGGGTCTCGCTCTTGCTCAGGCTGGTCTTAAACTCCTGAGCTCAAATGATCCACCCGCCTCGGCCTCCCAAAGTGCTAGGATTATAGGTGTGAGCTACCACACCTGGCCCCTCTCATGTCTTTATATAGGAAATTCTCTTAGTATAGTTCACTGCATTTAATTCTATGTCACAGCCTCATGCCCCTAGTTGGCTTTCCATCTAGACTTTTTAAACTGACAGTGAAAAAAATTAGATATTAATAACATAAAATTTAGGCCAGGCATGGTGGCTCAGGCCTATAATCCTAACATTTTAGAAAGCCAAGGCAGGATTGCTTGATGTCAGGAGTTTGAGACCTGCCTGAGCAGCGTAGTGAGACCTCATCTCTACAAAAAAATAGAAAAATCAGCCAGGCAGGGTGGCACACGCCTGTTGTCCCAGCTACTTGGGAGGCTGAGGCAGCAGGATCAGTTGCGCCCAGGAGTTGGAGGTTGCAGTGAGCTGTAATGATGCCACTGCACTCTAGCCTGGGCAACAGAGCATAACCTCATTTCTAAAAAAAAAAAAAATAATAATAATATAAAATTTACAGCCACATCTAGAACACAGACAGGGCTCTAAATTTTATACTTACTGTACTGCATGAATAAATGCACTCTCTAAAGAGAAAATTACCATTTGTTCACCACTTCTTCCCAGGGTAAGAACTTACATATTATTTAATTCAATCAAGGAAACAACTCCAAGAGGTAGATATCATCCCCGTTTTTAAGATGAGGAAACCAAAGTTCAGGGAAGTTACATGACATACTGAAAGTATGGTCCCTCCACTGTAACACACCGACTCTCAGTGTTCTTTGCTCCTTGGACACTTTGTATTTTAACTTCTCTCCCTCTCATTTTCCTTCCATGTATACATCATGAGGAAATATCTGAAGAGTTCCAAGGACTCCAAGAGTCACAGGAAAGATTCTCTTAAAATCTCAATATGGATTAGAGTGTCTCTATGGAAGTTACTGACCACACCTGGAATGTCTGAGTTATATCAAAAGGCATCAGTTGTGTGAACAGTTAGTTGCACTGTACCTGAAATCAAACATAATGAAACCCAAAGACTGAAATACGACTCCCCAGAAGAGGTCCCAACTTTCTGTTTTTATCCCTTAGATGTCAAAATGCCCTGGCAGCCAAGAAAGTAGCTTTCAGCCCAGCCTGAGAGCACCCCTGGGACCCCAGGTGAGAGGGCAGATGGTAAATCACCTCTCCGGCGAGCTCTACGTGTCCCCTGTATGTGCCTAATGGAGCCCAGAATGATCTGGGAAGCTGCCGCAGGAGGCAGGGCGGCAGACAGAGAGAGTGCTTTGGAGTCTAATCACCCTTATTAGCAAGTTGCTTAACTTTTCTGAGCTTCAGTTTCCTTACCTGCAAAAGTGGGGGATAGCCATATTTTACCACATAGCTCTGTTAAAATGACTAAATAGATGATATCTTATAAAGTGCCTAATCCAATAATTGGAACACAGCAGGTATTAGTTAATGTTCAGTGCCAAGCCAACAACCAAACATGGAGCATTTTCAAATCTATGCAGTATTTAATTTCCCTTCCCTGGCACATTCTTCACTTGTTTATTTAAAAAAGAGTTTCATAATGCTTCAATCAGGACACTAAGCTGTGACAGAACAGCAGCACACATCTCCACCCTCACAAAGAACATGTCCTTCTCCCCGCCATTGCCTTATTATTAATAATTCAGTTCTCAGTGACAGAAGACCTCGCTCATCAGCCCCATAGTCCTGCTCTCCTAGAGTAGAATCAGCATGTGAACCAGAGCACAGCAGCCTGGTTACTAGAAAACAGGGCCCCCTGCCAAAAAGACACAGACACTGAATTCAGCTGAGATCGCTCCATCCCTCACTACGGCTGTGTGTTCCTTGCACAGAAAGGAGGCACACAAAAACACCAGCAAATCTTACCTCAACCGGCGGTGTGTCTCCCAGCAACAGGTTGTTAAAAATGGTAGCATAATCACCATTTAAATTCATCAGTTCCTCGTGGGTACCTCTTTCTGTAATACAGCCCTCTTTCATGAAGATCACTTCATCACAATCAACTAGGTACTGGAGACAAAGGCAGAAACAAAACAATATTGCTGATATTTGTGCAAATACAAATACCCCATACCTTAATTCAGTCATCCTCAACAGGAGGCGATTTAGCCTCCCAGAGGACTTTTGGCAATATCTGGAGACATTTTTTGGTTGTCACAATTGGGAGGGGAGGTACTGCAGACGCTCCTTGACTTATGATGACGTTATGTCCCCACAAATCTAACAAAAATTGAAAATACTATCATAGCTTAGCCTAGCCTAGCTTAAACATGCTCAGAACACTTCCATTAGCCTATAGTTGGGCAAAATCACCTAACACAAAGCCTATTTTATAATAAATGTTAAATAGCTCTTGTAATTTGCTGACTACCTGCTGAAGGTGAAAAATGGAATGGTTGTACGGGTACCATCATAAAGCTGAAAAATTGTTAAGTCAGGGACCATCTGTACTGGCATCTAGTGGATACGGGCCAGGATGCATAGAGCAGCCCCCACAACAAAGAACTATGGAGCCCAAAATTTCAAGAGTGCCAAGATTGAGAACCCCACTTTAGTTTATCGTGCCTTGTGATGTAGTACAAAGACCAGTTCTTTCAGTTTTTGACATGAATCGGCTGATGGAGCCATATGAGCTTTGCATTAAATTTGACACTCTTCTACTGCACTCAGAAGTACACATAATTACAGATTTTCTGTGGCAGAATGGGGGGCCAGCCCCCCAAACTTGACAACATATGTGAAACAGATGGCAACATCCTTGAGTTGCTCTCCAAAGTGGCTGCTTATCATGGAATGACAGAGGGAGAAGAGCTTGTTTTCCCAAAACAGTTCCCACTTGCATGGCGATGTTAACACAATGTTTTCCAGACTAGCTCATATCCAAATTCCATTTCTGGCCCACTCATCCCAGCTCTATTCCTTGTCGATCTATATGCAGAAGCTGACAATACTCCAAGGATCTGATTCAGACAGCCAGCTGGTACATTGGGACAGCGAGGAAAACTGGATTCCAGGAATCTCTAGTTGCCCCATGAGGATACCTGAACCAAGCCCACCTCCCTGTTTCTGTCCCCCAAGCCATGGTAAGCAGCCTAGGGAAGAAAGCACCATACCTGTAACTGGTGGGTAACAAACAGAACCGTCTTGGACTTGAGGTGCTTCCGGATAGCACCGTTGAAGATGTGGTTGCCCACGTGGGCATCTAAGGCACTGAGGGGGTCATCCAGGATGTAGATGCTCCTGTCGCTATACAAGGCCCGGGCGAGGCTGATCCGCTGGCGCTGCCCGCCGCTCAGGTTGGCTCCTCGCTCTCCAATCTACAAGAGCCCAGCAGCACAGTGAACCTCCAGCTCAACTCTGGAAGGGCGCTTAGGGGTTACTCCACTCACCTCTCCTCCCTCCCACCCAAACTGGCTCCTTCTCTGGAATTCCCACAGATGAACTGCCACTGTGATCCTTCCAGGAACTGAGGAGTCAGGCCAGATGCCTCCTCCTCTCCCGCAACCATGGGAGACCAATCAATACTATGTCCAGCCTTGCCACCCCCTCCCCCAGAGACCCCCTTCAACCCATTCTCCACATGGCAGAAAGATCTTTCCAGAACACAAAGCTCACCGGGTCCCACCCTTGCTTAAAACTCTTCAGGAACCCCCAGGAATGGACTCTAAATACCCAAACATGGCATACAAAGCAGACCCTTTGCCACCCACCTCCCCCCACAGTTCTCAGCCTCCACTGCCCCATCCCCTTCAACACCCTGGGGTCTAAGCAATTTCAAACTAGGTGCTATGATGAACACACATGACAATGTCATGCCTTTGCCTATAGAGTGTCTGCTCAGTTCTGGCATCATCTCCCCTGAAATCTCCCCCAATCTCTTCTCCACTAACACCCAAAAGAAACGGGGCTCTTTTACTTTGTGCCTATTTGTTGGGGTATCTTATCCTCTTAACCGTACACTTCTTGAGGGTGCAGATTATCACCATATTCCCTTATATTCTCAGTGCCGAGTAGTTCCTGCACATGTCGCTGCACATAACAAGCACCTACTAGCTTTGTATTTTTGAAAAATCTTGCCTTTAAAAACAAATTCATTCATTGGAAGAATCAGTGAAAAATAAAAGAAGAAAAAAGAAAAAAAAAAAGAAAAATTAAATTAATTCAGAGGTTTTCTAACTTGACATTCCATCAGAATTACCTGCAGGATTTGTTAAAACAGATTGCTGGTCCCCACCCTTAGAGTTTCTGACTCAGTGGGTCTGGGGTGCAGCCTAAGAATCTGCATTTCTGACAAGTTCCCAGGTAATGCTGCTGCTGCTGATCTGGGGACCATGATTTGAGAACCTCTAAACTAATTAAGCCATTCACCAAATCTGCTTTGGGGATTTGACTGCTGAATAAAGATGCCAGTCCCAGAAATCTCCAGGGCAGCTTATGGGAGGCAAGCTGTAACACCGAAGAGCACAAACTAGCGCAAAGACACGCCTCTGGAAACTGTTCTAGGGCAGAGAACCAAAGAAAGATGGATTTGTGCTAAAGGTCTGTCTTTCTGATGGAAGCGCGCTCTCTATAGACTATATGTGAGTAAGGAGGTTGGCAAAATGAAGTTCAGGGAAGAAGCTCAACATGTACACACTTGACTTGTGGTTTCACTCTGATTAGAGTAAAAAACATTAACTCTGAATCAACAATGAGATTTTGCTGAAGTACTTAGATACTTAAAGCAAGTAGTGTTAATGTCCCGGACCTAGAGAATAAATGCTTTCCTAACATAAAGATCCAATGAAAGCAAAACTCCCTGTTAGGTTCTTCCACCAAGCATTTAAGATGCACTCCTAGGAGACGGCTCTGGCCCAGCCCTCCCACTCATCCCCCAGAATCTCTCTGCTAAACACGCTGCCCTGTCAGAGGCATTAAGGCCTGTACCTCAGTCAGGTCGCTGTTGGGAAGAATGGCCAGGTCAGGCCTCAGGCAGCAGCTATTCAGCACAGAGTTGTATCTAGAGGACACAAGAGACAGCATCAGGGACATACTCCAGTAAAGCCTACTGACGCGGGCTGCCTTGCATCTCACGCGGCAAAGATGGAAACCAAGCATTCCTTGCCTTTCTTCATCAAATTCCTTCCCAAAGAGGATGTTGTCTCTCAGGGTGGCATTGAGGATCCAGGCCTGCTGGGCCACATAAGCGAAGGTTCCACTGATTGCAATGCTGCCCTCTAGAAGTGTCATCTAGGGAGACAGACACCATCCAATGGCATCATAACTCAAAACCATCACCCTAAGCCAACAGAACCTCCCACATTCCACATTGGAATCTACAAGTTTTGGCAATTTCCTTGGATGCTTTTTGGACCCAAATCCAAACCCCTCCTTTGTTCCAAAGAGAGCTATAGCAGCAAAGAAAATCAAAGTTCTCCTTGCTTATGTGTGATGGGAGCCCAGCATAACCCGTAACTTGAATGAACAAACATACCACTCGGCAGCCCATTTGCCATTTTAGACTTCCTCCTAATTGCAAACTGTTTAATTAGGGGAAGCAAGCACAGGCAAGAAGGCCCTTTCAGAATTCCCCTGGAGAGGATGCTGTAAGGGTTTGCAGCTAGTGCCTGCTTCAAGATGTGGACAGGCCAACTCATCTACACAATTAATCCAGGACGTTGGCTAGCCCAGCTGCTTCTATAAAATGTGGACCAAAGGGGAAAAAAATCTCAGGTTAGACATCAACTAGTATTATACAGTATCCATATAACAATGATGGACGTTCTCCTCCAACATGAAGGGACTGCGTGAGCCTAGGGCTTTGAATTGTGTTTTCAGTCGCAGTGATTGACATGAATTGATTTATTCATTTTCTCCTCTTTCATGGTTTCTTTTGGGACTGATAGTAGTCATTTGTCGTGGGTTAGGGAAGCTATAACTTTGAAGCAGTTTTGTCAACCAGCCTATGTGGTACTCGCACATATAAGCATGGCTTCTCAAAAACCATCACACACCGTGTACATACACAGGTGTCCCTAATCACCCACAGAGTGGCAAGCACTTTGATGTGCACTTCGAAGTGTTCAGGAACTCATGGAGGTTCTACTGTAGTAACCCAGCCCTGGCTGCTGCTGCAACAGACACCTCACACTGCAGCACTATCAACAAAGACCTAAACTCTAAAGAAGCAGGGAGGACCAACACTACCCACCTCCCTATCAGACAGGGCTGCCAGGACCTGATCCAGAAGCAAAGCCCCACTGGGTTTGCAACCTAACTCGCCCAGCCCAGCCACCCCCTGGAAAAGGAGCATCATGCTAGACTGCTGAGTAGCACTCTGGAATTGACCTTCTCTCTCCTTCTGCCCCCTACCCTCGGTATCTGTGTCTCATCACTGGCCCTCAAAGCAAATCTGGCTGATTATCAGAATCACCTGGGAAGTTTTTTGCTTTTATAAAGACCAATGGCTGGGCCAAACACTGGAGAGTGTCATAAAGCAGATGTGAGCATGGGGTGGGGGCTGACACCCCATGATCCGAATGCAGCCTTCCTTCCAATGCCCTGGGCACCACGACTCACCAACTGTGACAGCTGTCGCCACACAAGACAAGAAAATATCCCATAACCTGGAGGCTACAAGGAAGGGGTGGCAGCATGATGCAGACCAAGGGTTCGTGTTATTTCCACCTTTCCTGACTCTCTTCAGGAAGTTAGTTCATTTTTCCCGAGACTTTTGCTAAGTGGAGTCCAGAGAAAGAAGCAGAAAATGTCAAGGACAATAACAAAAATCTTACCTGGCCTAAAATGGCTGAAATGAGAGAGGTTTTTCCACTTCCCACACTGCCGCAGATTCCGACCAGTTTTCCCTGGACAAAGCACACAGAGAGAGGAAGGTCACTGAGAGACTACTGACCACTCATCTCTAACGGCCCGCCATGTCTCTGAGGGAAAGCACATTAACTGTAGTCCATCACCATGGGAACTGTCATCCTGCCGACCCAACAAGTCACTCAGCTTTGGTTTCCCACTTGCTAGCCGCCCACCATGTAGGGTTTCTGTGGGGAACACACTGAGGTGCAGAAATGGAAGCCCTTGGGAAAACTTAAATGTGCCACACACATTAAAGCATCCCACAGGCACTTTTAGGAAGGCTCAGCCCCTTTCCTACCTTGGTGGTAACCATGTTTCTTTGTTTATTTTTGTTGTTTTGGGGAAGAGAAGGCAGAACTCTTAATCATTCTACTATGATTTTTCTCCTGGGTCTATAAAGTATTTTCAATAAAAACTAAGTGCTCTGTTGCTTCCATTTTTCTGCAAGCTATCTCCAGGAATCTGAGGAATATTTATACCCACAATCCCACATAAAAGTGGAAAGTCAAGCCTTTGATTAACTCAGTGTCCTCAGGCAAGATAATGAGTTCTCAATAGGTAGTGTTGAAAGTTTTCAAGGACAGATGACTTTAAAAGGGCCACTTGTTTAGCAACCCTGTGCTGGCTCAAGCCTCCCAGGGAAGGAAGGAAGAGTGGTGGTGAGGAAAGAGCATGGGTTCTGGAAGCAGACAGGTCTCGATTTGAATCCCAACTCCACTAGCACTTGCTACTTGTGTGATCCTGGCCTTGTTACTTAAACTAATACCGTGTCTCCCTTTGTGGACTCCAAGCACCTTGAAGAAAGGAGCTACTTTTGTAGAACCAAGTACAGTGTCCACTAGGTAATAAAAGTCTTTTGAACAAATAGTTTCTGACGTGGTCCAGGAGTTTGAAGGATTACCACCTGGTGGTACTAGGAAGTCAATCACAGGTTCAATCTCTTGCTCAGGCCAGTCAGGTTCACACAGAGAAGAACGCTGCTCTGATGACTGAATGAGACACCAACAAAAAAGTAAGTGCCTGCTGCACAGAAGACATTTGGCAAACACTGTCTTCTCTTTCCCTCCCTAAAGAGGAGGCCCAGCGAGAATTACAGTCCCTCTCTTCAAATGGCTAAAGGTCTGTCATGTGTCTGTGAGCTCTAAAGGGCGGGAGGATCAACAGACAAAGGAGAAGAGTAAATTTCTGCTGAATGTGAGGAATAATTCTCTAACAGAGCTGATCAACAACGTAACAGAGCTCTCTCAATAACCAAGGTAATAGTCATTAAATAAAAAGCCTGTTGTTACGAGTTAACTGTAGTAAAAAACTGACTTGCGTGCCCTTCAGTGATAATTACACTAATAGTTTCAGGTGGTGTCACTAAGGACTGTCTCCCCCTCTTAAAGCTTTCAAGAGCTGGACGCTTTTGTTCTCAGTCTAGCTCTAGACTTGCTTAACATGCCTCCAGCATTAGGTCCATCTCCTGCCTACTTCCAGTCACGTGGACAAACATTTCTCACCCCCTCCATGATCACCACCCGTGGTCCAAGACATCCTCAGCTTCCTCCTGTGTTACTGCAGTAACAGACCTTAACTGTTCTCCTCGCTTCCTTGTCTCCCTACACGCTCTTCCAAATCCAGCAGCTAGAATGATCCTCCTCATACATAAGTGGGATCATGTCATTCTGCTCCAAATCCTCCCACAGCTTCTCTTCCTACTCAGAGTAAAGCCAAAGTCTCACCAGAGGCTCTGGCACCCACGGCCCCTCTGCCTTCAGCACCTACCACCCTCTCCCAAGCTCGCTCCACTCCAGCAGAGCACACACCAGACTCGGGCCTTTGTGCTCTATTCTATTTCGCAGGCCTGGAATGCTCTTCCCCAAGATACACACATGACTCACTCCCCCACCTCCTTTAGGTCTTTGCTCAAATAATACTTTTCAAATGAGGCCTCCCTCAGGCAACCTAAGTAAACTGCAACCACACCTGCTCCCTGCCCCAGCACTCTCCATCCCCTTCCTTCACAGCCCCATCACCACCTGACACGCAATATATTTCACTTGTTTACCATCTGTTTCTGCCCACTAGAACAGAAGCTCCAGGAAGGCAGGGATGTTTGTCTGTCTGGTTTTTTGCTGCTATATTCCCAGCCTTATGACACTGCCCACATAGAGCTGGTACTCAAAAAATGGCCGTTGAATGAATATTTAGTCATTTGGGACCCTCTGGATGATATGGCCCTCTGAACATGGTGCTGGTTTCCAGTCACATTCTGTATGTAAAAAGCCTTGAACCTGGAGTCCGTGTTCCAGGCACTCTCTACAGGACAGCCTCTCAGACTCCAATCCTATGCTATCTGTGCATGACATCATACACCATCATGATCCTTTACTTACATTAAAAATCAATGTACAACAAAATTGTCGCTAACAGCAGCACTGAGAATATCTATCATGTGCCAGGTTCTGTGTGACGCACAGCCTGGTGCTAACGAGGAGCCCACACGGAGCTACAACAACCAGAAATAATCATCACAGCTCACATACAACTGCAATAGCCAGAAGCCTATCCAGGGAAAAATCCTGGAAAATCCAGTTCTTTTAGCGTCTAGGCTGGTCCAATATGCTCTTTAGTTCAAAATCACTCATGGCCACAAAGTACTTTCCTGCCAGATCAGAAGGGGTGTGGCCCGGTAGCTGGGGCGTGGCCCGGAGGGGAAGTGGGCAGAGGCAGAGGCAGGACTTACCTCTTCAATTTCCAAGTCGATGCTGTACAGCGTCCTCTGTAGGCGGAGGCTCCCCAGGTGGATGTGCTTGCCTTCTTCCTCGTCAGGGCTGGGCCGCTCGTCACTGTCCAGGAGGAGGTGGCCCTTCTGCTCTGCCAGCACCGCCTGATGCTCAGTGCGCTGCAGCTGCCTCACCTTCTCTTTCTTGCCCCTGGCAGCCCTCTTGTCTTTTTTCATTTTGGGGGTCAGCTTGGGCGAGTTCTGGACACTGGCGTGGGAGGAGTCCCATGCCAAGGTGGCATTTTTCATCTCTATCTTGATGTGAGGACTGGCTGGTTTGTTCTTTATCATGTGAACCTCTTCCATTAGAAACAAACTCTGATAGGAGTTGTGAGAGAGGTGTAAAGATGAGACACTGGATCAAGACCAGGGAGACAAGCCTAGGGCGTACACTCACGTAGCAAAACACATCAGGCTATACAGTGGAAGGAAGCTGAAGGGCAAAAGTAGCTCATTAGTGTAGCCCAGTCTCAGGCCCATCAGGGGTCAGCAGGAGTGTGGGGACAAGCTCAGGAGGTACAGGGGCCTTGTCAATCGACCCCACACTCAGCACTACACATCGCATGCTAAGTTACCCTTTCCTTTTCTACCAGCCTAATGGGGACCTAAGAACAGCTAAATGGCATGCAGCTCCTTGTGCTCACTCATGAGTTGCCAAGTAGCAGGTAAGAAAACCAAAGGGCATAAACGGCATACCCTGTTTTCCTTCCAGACCCCTCCTGCAGAATCCCAAAGCCTGTCCACGTCCCTCACCCACACACTGCACCCATCTGCGGGCAGGCTGAACTGAGACTGTCACCAGGTTTACATTGCTAGGGTTAGAAAAGAGTATCTAAGGGTGTTATCTACTATACGGTACATCCTCTTGCTAAGAAATTCTTATGTCTTCAAAGCCCTACCTTGGAACTTGTGAGAATTTAAATGACCAAAGGAATGGACTTGCATGGAAGTGAAGGGTACCTCCCGGAGAATATCCCTTGGGAAGAGAACAAGGCTCTTTCCTCCCACTCATTCTCAGAGTCCCACTGAGTTATGTTAAGAGAATAAAAACGGAATTCTTGAAAAGAGAAGTGTTCCTAAAATAAGATGTGAAACACTGACCATAATAAATCATAGCCCAGGACTTCCCCATAAGACTTTGAATCCACTTTTGGCGACCCTCTTAGACCAGTGACCTTCTCTACAGAATACTATCCCAGTTGGATTCCTAGTATGATAAAAAAAAATTTTTTTTTAATAAAAAAATTTAAAACATTAGAAAATCTTTAGAGAAAAGATGACTCTTAGGGTCAGGACTCTTGCTTAGGTACTGAGAACTGCCAACAATCTTGAAGTTTGTAGGTGCTATTAAATGTAATATATAATCTCCTTCCCCAAGAACAAACCCTTTCTCTTGGATCCTAAACTTCATACTTGCTCTTGTCCTCCCTTAAGTCACCATTCTCCCATTCATTCCTAATCTCTAATCTTCCCAGAAGTGCCATGTTTCTAAATTTCCTAGATAATCTTTACTCTTCGTCTACCTTAGGTTTAGTCCCTACTGAAAACAGCTGTCGGTTTCATTTGTTCAAAGCCTTCCTGAAAGAAGGAGCTAAGAATAACATGCCTAATATTTTGGTCACTTTCACAGAGTAAAGCCAAATGCTGACAGATTTCCCATCATTTCTCTCCCCTCAAAAGTTATTAAAAGGATGAGGATCTTTTAGGCCTCAGTAAACTATTAAGAAACATGCTGGTACCGATAGGTTTGCACAGCTCCTTCTCTGACCTTCCTTTCCACTCCCTGCAGCCCTGCCCTCCTCCCAGGAGGATTTCGGCTTCGGGTCACTCTGCCCTGACATGCTGACAGGCAGAGAAGGGCCTCACCACACACTTGAGTTTATGTCTACTTGGATTTGCACCTTCCAGAGCAAAAGAATCTTAGAGGTACACAAAGTATAAAACTCAACCTCACCACATGACACTGACTATCAAAACGTTACCCTCATTCACTAGAAGAATCAAATCAGAATGTATCTGTTGGGCAGAGAGGGGACTACTCACAGGGTTGCCAGCTAAAATGCAAGATGCCCAGTTAAATTTGGATTCCAGAAAAACAGTGAATAATTTTTCAGTATAATTATGCCTGTGCAGTATTTAACTGGATGACCTATGTTTTTCTTTGCTAGAGCTGGCCACCTTACTACACTGATGACAATCTGACCAGAAAAGCCACAAGGTGGCTTCTTTGTGGCTTTCTACAGCTTAACATCCTCCTAGAAATTTTATATCTTTTCTTCTATCCTTTATTCATACTACCCGATAGGAGGCAACAAGTTCTTCTGCAAGATGCACTTTCGGGGAAGGTCATAGAGAGAAAAGGCTACACTTGCATATCTATCACATCCCCAACTTCAGTAAAAAAAAAAAAAAAAGGGAAAGGAAGTAACACAAAACAAGAAGGCACAGGGTAAAAAGGAGGCTCCCACAACATCTTCACTGAATTTCAAGGTCTGCAAAAATAAAGAGGCAAGTCCCTTGTCCTCTTGTCCATCTTCTAGAAATGACTGGAGAGCAGGTGCTTTCTGGGAAGACATAATCTCAGGAATAGTTTTGTTGTTGTTTTGAAAAGCCTGCCTTAGATGATCCCCCAGGATTCAGGCAGATTTCCTTTAATGTACTCAGAAACATTTATTATAAACCGCTGCCTTACAGCTAAGACAGGCCCCCTTCAAAACCCTAGGGAAGTAAATGCAATGCTAATTAATAAGCACCTGAAGATAATAAGGAAGAACCGGCTTAGAGTTGGGGGAATTAAGGAATAAATACTTGTTATCTTCGGCCAAGTATCTAATTAAAGAAAGGGGGAAAAAAGACTGCCAAGAGGAATAAGATAGAATGGGACTGACATCTCATGGGGCATATAATAGAGCTTTGGGTGATTTTGCTTCTATTGTTAACTCCAAAGCTTCCTGCACAGAGGAGAGAACTATGGTGTGAAAAAACACCTGCTTATAAGTCCTTACTGATAAGTGAAGAGAACCCTCAAAAAACAAGAGAACAAACCGACACTATACACTCCTATTTCTTCATCCAAAATGCTACAAAATCCATTCACTAACAAGAATATAAGAACAGGCTGGGCACAGTGGCTCACGCCTATAATCCTAGCACTTTGGGAGGCCAAGGTGGGAGGATTGCTTGAGCTCAGAAGTTCGAGACCAGCCTGAGCAAGAGCAAGTTCCTGTCTCTACTAAATATAGAAAAATTAGCCCAACATGGTGGTGCACACCTGTAGTTCCACCTACTCAGGAGGCTGAGGCAGGAGGATCACTTGAGGCCAGGAGTTTGAGGTTGCAGTGAGCTATGAGGATGCCACTGCATTCTAGCTCCGGACAACAGAGCGAGACTCTCTCAAAACAAAACAAAACAAAACAAAACAAAATAAAACAAAACAGAATATAGGAACAAACAGTGGGGAGAACTTATGATCAAATGCTTTTTTTCATGACTGAGTATTGTGGGTTCAGCAAAATAAAGCTCTGATTACCATTAGACTGTTTCTTCTCACACAACCCTGGCTCCTGACCTAGCAGCCAGGCTGCAGTGGGGAGGATATAGGGATGGAAGTGCATTCTTGACGACTATCTTGACCAAATAAAATTCACTTAGTTAACTGTAAATAAGTAGAATATAAATAAATCCTGGAAAGCTATTCTTCATTCTTCTAAAGAGGAAAACCCAATTTGTTCTCCTGAACCTCTAAGATGATGATATTCATCCCTCGAACATCTGAGCTTCAAGCCTTCATGTCACCAAAGTTGCTTTTGTATTGCTCCCAGTGGCCAGGACATACAAGCAAGAAGAGCCCAGAGGAGCTAATCTACACAGGGGCACTGTCAAGGAATTCCAGCCCACATGACACTCCTCTTTTTTTTTAAAAGTATTAACCACTTTCAAATCTTTCTCTCTCTCTTCTTCCCAAATAAACTCCCTCCTCTTGTATCATGTATTTGTATTATTCTGAAGGCACAAAGAACACAGCCAAAGTATGATCAACCAACCACTTGCAAGAAAAGAAACTGACAATTAACTGTACTTCTCAACATGATCTATTAGGACAAGTCACTGCATTCCCTGCATTATGATTGACAACCACAGGGCAAGAAAAAATAAGTAACAAAAAGGACTTAGTTCGAGACCAGCCTGAGCAAGAGTGAGACCCTGTCTCTACCAAAAAAGGAAAAATTAGCCAGGTGGGTGGCACATGCCTGCAGTTCCAGCTACTCTGGAGGCCAAGGCAGGAGGATTACTTGAGCCCAGGAATTTAAGGTTGCAGTGAGCTATGATGACACCACCACACTCTACCCAGGGCAACAAAGTGAAACTGTCTCAAAAGAAAAAAAAGGACTTAGGATGTCAACCAATCAAAATGACGGCGGCAAAGATGCAAAGATCAAGAGGAGAAAACTCCGAGAGTCACCCAACAGCACTGTTCTTCTAGGTTTAAATCACTTCCAAGCCCAGTGAGTGATGACACATGTCCCTGTCAGGTCCAGATGGAGAAGCTAGCGCTAAAGGGGAACACTGAAATCCTGGGAGCCCAGAGCCCGTCATCCACAAGACGTAAAAATCCACATTAATTTAAAAAGGTGACTAGTCTCATTCCTTAATTCAGTCTCTTCCACTGTCCCCTTTCTTATCGACTTGCCAAAATGCTAACAGTAAGCCAAAGCCAAGTGCAGCTGGCCTGCGTGGCCCTTGGGACAGAGGTAGCAGTTGGTTGTGCCAGGACGGCTCCTGACATGGGGGGCGGGGGGGGAGGAGCCACTTACCTTAAATCTGTCAACAGCAACCGATGCTTCCGAGAGGGACTTTACTGAGAACGGTGTTACTTTCAAAGCAAAAGTCATGGAATTGAAGACAGTCACCACTGTGAAAGCCTGAAAACAGGAAAGAGAAGAATCTGAGCCTGATTAGGCTGTGCACCTAAAACAACAAGACATCAGCAATTTCCTTGCAGGCATTAGGACCGCTACTGTCTACAGCCTGACTGTCCAATGTCACTACAAGTTAGTTACATTTTTTAAAAAATAGGGTTTTTATGAGAACTTCAATTACAATTCTCACTAAATCTGAAATACAGGATGATCTGTATTTTCATAATTAAACCCAAACTTAGGTCATCTAAAACAACCCACACACTATTTGTGCATAAGGGCTGGCTCTCTGCTCTCCCACTTCTGAGCTCAATCATGTGTATGAAAAAACATCTTCTAATTCTTGAGGGAACCTTCAATCTATGGTATTTCTAAAATGTTCCCCATCCCTGAGGGCTCCCTGACCTGTGCTGCTGTCAGATCGAAGCCCAGGGTCATGTGAACAGAGAATGTCACCACGCTGGCGATCACCACCACGATGGGAGCCACACCAACAGTGATGCTCTGAAAGTACCCGGCTTTTTCCAATATCCGACGCTCCTCCTCTCGGATTTCTATGAAGAAACGCAAGCCAATTTCAAAGCAAGTTAAAAGAAACCTTGGGACATTGCTCTTTCACCACCAAATAAGACTCTGTTGGTCTTCAGCCACACATAAATTTCAAAATGACCCTTTAACTGACAGGGGTCCTCAGACTTTTTAAACATGGGGCCAGTTCACTGTCCCTCAGACCGTTGGAGGGCCGGACTATAGTTAAAAAAAAAACTATGAACAAATTCCTATGCACACTGCACATATCTTATTTTGAAGTAAAAAAACAAAACAGGCAAAAACACCCGGCGGGCCGGATAAACGTCCTCGGCGGGCTGCATGTGGCCCGCGGGCTGTACTTTGAGGATGCCTGCCTTAACACCTATGATGCAGACGCTAGGTCAATGACTATCAGTTCTACCATTAAAGCTGGTACATAAGCCTAAGGTTTGAAATGGAGCAAGGTACAGGAATGAATCTCACAGAAAGCTGTCACTACATGTGAGCACAATGACCATCTTCTGCCCTTTTCTGATTCTTCTTGTAAGTTTCTTAGTTTTGGAAGGAATGAAGCATTAATTATCTCTACAATTGGCAGTTTGTTTTCTTACCTAGGTGGGTTTTTTTTGTTTTGTTTTGTTTTCCTAAGGCACTACAGGAAAGACTATACAATGGCAGTGGAGAATTAAAAAGGGACTGAGACTTCCTAGAGAGCCTGCTGTATGTTGGCAATGGGATAGAAGCTTCCATACCAAAAAGCTCTAGGGATGATTGGAAGAAGATGGGTGAAATATACAATTTCTATAGGCAGAACGATTTTTCTTAAATATCTACAAAACCAACACTCTTATTAACAGAGCAATGATGGAATACTAAAGACCACGGAGCAGGGAGTAGAACAATAAAATGGTGATATATTTTTAAATATAAAAGTAATTCTTCTGAGAGGCTATGCACTTAACTTAAAGGTATTACCATTGCATTGGGAACTATCTTCAGAGCTAATTTGTAAGTCACATAAAAACACTAAACTCATTGCTCTTTGCAAATTAACACACACAGGTACAGACACCAGTCAGAGTTGAAGGATGGGTGTCATCTCAGAAACGAGATCATAAAACTGTAGAATCTGAGAGCCAGAAAGGACTCTGAACAGCCATATCCTGCCATCAACATGCTGGCGAACAGCCATTCAGAATCCATTTGTTCCACTCTGGTGGAAAGAAACTTGCTACTTAACAAGGCAGCCCAATTCACTGCTGGACACCTCTGCGTGGTCACCTCCTCTAGATGCTTCTTAGCTTAACAGCCCTCATAAATAACACTGGACATAACGTTCCCAAAGGTTGAGTCACTGAAACTAAAACAGCCACCTTGATCTGAACACTGTATTTCTATTCCACCTAGAACTGCACTGTTTAACAGCACTGTATTCAGTCAGCTCTCTGTAAGGTTATGGTCTACTAACAGCCCGTATCTTTTTTATTTAAATAAAGATGAAATGTACCTATATATTTAAACTCTCACATGCCTTTAAATATATCCTTCTACAATTTTACCTGTCTTAAGGCCATCATTCCAACTTCTGTTGAGATCTTTCTGAATGCCCAGTCTGTGCTGATTATTCCTCCTAGCTTTGTGACACTTACATATTGCACATGCTTATGTATGCATTAAATTTACAGATCAGGATAGGGCCAGGCACTGAGAACCTTGTGACTCAACATCAGTCAATCATTTAAAAAAACTAAAAACTAAAAAACAAACAAAAAAGCTCCTAGTGAGTGGCAGATAGGACCAGAGTCCAGCCATCCTAACTCCCAGATCACCACTCAGGTCATACAAACACCTCTAGTGCATTTGCAACCACGGAGCAGAAGGGGCAAAAGTGGAGTTCTCAGCAGTCATTTGATACTGTCTTCTGTGACAGCCTCATGGCCAAGCCAAGAAATCATGGGAAGGACAAGAATATCCTCAAGGGCTTTGAAACTGAATTATTCCTAACTAGCTGTCTTATCTTGGGACAATCACAATTTTCCCAGGTCTCAATTTCCTCATAGGTAACAAGAGGTTACAGGTACAAATCTCTAAGATGCCTCTAAACACAAAGACTGTATATTATGACCCTAAGACATTAGGTGTCCTAGTATCTAATGTCCTCAGGAAACAAAGCTGTGTGAGTAATCAGACGCAAAGAATCCAAAGTTCTTCTACCATATGCACATATCAAATCTTTAAACTCACTTTGGACACTTTGAGAAAATGCTTTCACCCAGGCATACATTTTAATGAATTTAATGTAGGTAAGAACTTCATTCATCTTCTGGACACGGTCATCTGTGGCAGCCACACATTTTCTCCTAAAATATGCGGTGAGCCGTGATGCAAACATCTGAAAAGAAAAGTGATGCCACACCAAATCAAAGCTCATTCCAACTTGAGAACTGCCTAATCTGCTTAAGGTCATTCTAAATTAAATAAGCATATAATTCTGTTTAGACAGGCCAGATTTCATATAGTTATACTGTGACCTACTGACTGATAATATTCATTCTCTTCTCTTCACAAGGCAGTGAAGACAAATATTCGTTCTCATAGTGACCACAGATATGGACTGCTCCCAAAGGAGAAGCAGGAGAGCCACATCAGAACCAACTCGAGAGGGTGTAACTCAAAAACTCCTGTGTTACATGGGGGCAGAAGGGTTCACTTGCTGGTCTTCTCCTTCACTCAGACTCTCTCTTTTTCTTTTAATAATTTTTTTGGTTTTTGGTGTTTGTTTTTTAAAAAGTGAGTCTTGCTATGTTGCCCAGGCTAGTCTTGAACTCCCCGGCTTAAGCTATCCTCTCACCTTAGCCTCCCAAGTAGCTGAGACCACCCAGCTACCATGGTGTGCCACCATGGCTGGCAAGACTCTCTCTTTTTAAATGTCATTAGGAGCCACTGCCTTTATGCAAATGACACTTCACTTCCTCTCAAGTCACATTTCTGCCCATATAGACTGAGCACTGTCCAGCTCCAGATTTTTCCAAACCAGGTAACTGCTTTGAGGAAATTTCCAATCAGAGATGTGATACCCGAGTGATGCCTACTATAACCCACTGGAAGTAACTCATCTCCTAAGGATAAACTGCCAAGACACAGCTAGGAGATTTACTCACCATGGCTGGATAAAAGAGGATAAAAACAGCGGATCCCAGGAAGCCTGTTGGTCCCAGGATAATTACATTATAAATCATGCCTAAGATGGCAACAACGGGTCCTCCAGCCAACAAGCTGCCAACAGCAGCTGCCTCGAACATCCTGTGCCCATCGTTGGAGCAAATGTTGATGAGCTACAAGACACAAAGGGTAGTGAGGGGGCCCTGCAAGGACACAGGTCTCTTGTCTCAGGATGAAGATAAAGGACAAAGCAGGGGCCCAGAGGAAAGAAAGTGGCTCATGCTGGGAAGCTGGTCTTTGCTGGGAAGCAAACATCCCTCACTCACCTCACCCAGGGACTTTTCTTTAATGTTCTTTAATTTAAGGATCTTCTTAAATGCCATAGTTAGGATGGCCCCCCGCAAGCGGACACCAGTTCGGTAATTCAATGCCCAAGTGAGTGCCAGTGACCAAGACCGCACAATTTCTGTCAGGAGGAGGCCCAGGACTAACAGCAAGCTGTACTGCAGGTTAGACTCTGTTGCCTGGGTGTACTCCAAGAGGTGTTTCACCATGAAGGCCTACAGGGAGAAACATACACCACTGTCAACGTCTCCATAGCACCCACACACAATGCCATAGTTTTATGTTAAGTTAGAAAGAGTAGGCAGCTCCACTGTACAGTGACCAGTGTGCAATCACAGGAAAATCTTCTTGGAGGACCAAATATTACTACAATCTGCCTGCAGTAATTTATTCAGGACATTTTGCAAGAGGTAAGTCTAATTTGAGACTTTCTTCTTAAGGACACTATCAAAACCATTACTCTTTCTAATATAACATAAACCTGTCCATGAGCTGAAATTAATTCTAAACACGTGGTCATTCAAAAGTATATCTTTGACCTTATTCCAGTAACTCCACACATGAATACATTTCTTTAAATGAAATTAAGACCTTTTTTTGGATTGTTTCAAACGTGCTTATTTGATAAAAAGGAACAGTGTACCTACAGTTGTACTGGGGAAGAGTGAGAAGTGCATTTGCAAAACATTCCTGAAAATAAACATCAGCAGTTTAATAGTACAGAAGAGAGCAAACAAAGCAGACTATCAAAAATCCAGAGACCCTCCCATGGGCCCTCCCCACTCCCGACTCCCTCCCAAAAACAAAAACATGTTACCTCAGGTAGCATATGTCTAACACCACCTGCAGAGAGGGAAGGCAGCCAGCCCCCAAGAACCACCGAGTGCCACCTCCAGCTCTGAGGTCCTGCAACGCCGGAGCACACACTCACACAAGGCACATTCAGCAACAGTATTAAATACCAGAAGTGGGAAGTAATGTACTTTTATTGAAAATGAAAAAAATATAAAAGTACCATCTTCAAAGAGCATCTCACAAACACTGTACAACAGGAGCATTGCAGTAACATACAATGGGAACATACAGAGTTGAGTTATACAGGGCTAGCCATCTAACAAGTCATCTGGCCTCTGACTATTGTTTTAACTACACACAGTGGAAATACAGAACAGAACCAGTATCTGTTTCCAGAGTCCGAAGTAGTACACCAGGCCGACAGCACTCAAGCAGTTAGGGCTCCTGAGGTTGCAAGGATTCTGCAAGGGAGTAGATTCTCTAGGATTAAAGACCTTGCTGCTAAGGAAAGAGAATTAAAAAACAAAACAAAACTAAAAACTCCCCAAAGAGGTATTCTGTTCAAAATTGCTGGCACTATTGGTACACTAAGCTGGGAGGAATTACCTCGGCTCAGGACAGAATACAGAATTCTAGGCCTCGAGGAAAAACTGGTGGCACCCTTCTGAGTCTTTTCAAGTCCTTGTAGCTAAAATTGATCTTGACAAAAATAAAATAAAACAAACCACAACAAAAGGTGGCCAAATCAATCCCCCACCCTAAAGGAAGAAAAATAATTATCTTGAAACCCATCCACCCATCAATCCTGGTTCCTCATAGCGGAGGTTACTGCAGCCATAAGCCAGAACTGAATGACAGACAATGGAGGCCAGACATGATCATCCTGGGGTAACTGATGCCAAATCCCAGAACCCAGACTCTCTCCGGGTTAATTTGTATTTCTCGTTTTTCCTGAGAGTAAATTAATACCAGATGACCACTAGGTCCTGGGGGAGATCCCCACCAATCAGATTTACGTCAAGTCCCAGTAAATAACCTGATCAAATGGGAGATTTCAGATTCCAAGAACTACTGTATTCCACCTCTCCCCTCCCTCAGATTTTTAGATTTATATCCATTGCTTGGGTCACCACTGTGTACAGCTGGTTGTTGGTTTACTAGCAAGAAGATTGGCTTCTTTTCCAGTATGCAATCCAAAATGTGGAACTGAGTCACAGGGTCAAAGCCCCTTTTCCTCACGTGAAGCAACTCAGTAAGATGGCGGTGCAGTGAAGCATGTTCCCACACACCTCGGCACTGATGGAGCAGTCTCCAAAGGAAGGCTGAAGGGACAGCAGGTTGTTGTTTTGGGCTCCTTCCTTCCCATACCTTTAGAGTGCCATTTTTCAGCACCGGGTAATAGCATTAGCACCTCCCAGAGGGGAGGAGCAAGGAAGGTAAAAGACATAATGAATGTTTACACTATGCAAAACTTTTAAAGAGGGAAAAAGAGGAAACAGCAGATTAAAGAATTTCCAACACATAGGGTTTTTAAAAAGCAATGACATTTCAAACCATTTTGTATGGGATAAAAGAAAAAAAAGGTTTTCATGAAAAATCCAACCAAAATTTAGTTTTTAAAAAGTTTACAAATTTATCATTTAAATCTAAACAAATTGGAAGAAAACTCAAGACTGTCAGCATAGCTGTCTGGCTGTGGAAAGCATTCCCAGTGAATAAACTTTACCTTACCTGAACTCTTGGCGAGAGATTCTGCCCAGCTTGACTCTCTCATTCTGACCGCAGAATACAGCCATCCTGAAAATTCTAAAGAACAGCTTCTGTCACTGGTTCCACTACAGAGAGACTCCCCCCAAATCCAGATCCTGACAGCACCAAGCAAGCTGCAGCTGGAGAGAGGTTGGAAGGGCAAGGAAACTTACCTCTCTAAAAGCTTTACACTGTCCTTTCCCCAAAAGGCCCTGGAGCAGAGTTAGCATTCACCAAGAGATAGCACTGCAGGAGGTAGCCTTCTCTTGCAGATCTACAGGGCGGATGCTAATTCTTTACAAACAAATCACAGGTCAGGCCTGGTCTTTTAAAACTGTCTTAATCCAGGAAGGCCCCAAAAGCATCTCTGTACATTTAGCAATTTGGCTACTCAATAGATTCTGGTACTCCAATAACATTATTGTGATCCTTGGGCAACCTGCACACAGCGCTGGTCCACTGGCATTCCCAAAACCTTGGCTCCATAAATGGCCAGCAGTCACAAAAAACTGCAACACAACAACTTTGATTGTGTTTCATTCACTGTGTGCGTGGCTACCAAGGTTCAGTGAGACCTGAGGGCCGACAAGAAATAATGATGCTACTTTTGGGGAGCCCACATTTGGGGAGTCCATTGTTACGTAGGTTTCTATAAGAACAAATTAAACTAGTTTGAAAGTCATGCCAGATTAGAAATTTTGCAAAAATCTAAAATGGATGTTCCTCAAAAGGATTTAAGTCCACAGAAAAGAGGTTTGCTCATGGCGAGTACTAATCTCAAAACCAGCCTGCTTCTTCAATTTCCAATTAAAAGAAATGCATTAGAACTGGAGCTCCAAAAAAGAAGTTTGCATTGTTTACACTTTTAAATCTTTATTGTTTACCCTTGAAATCTCTTTATTAATAAGAGGGATGGATGAATCCACTGCTTTCTCAGTTGTTCTAGGATGGAATCTCATGAAATAACACTGGCCCTGACGTGCTCTTCCCCAAAAGGGCAGAGAGAAGAAAAAGCATGCTGCTGTTTTCCTGTTAAAGGAAGGCTCTCAGCTTTCCCTGGCATCTAGAAGAATTTATTAGAAATTAGTATCCCAGTGCACTGTACCATAAAAGAGAAATTAAGGAATATACAGATGCTCAAGGGAGTGACTGGAAAGCCACCACCAAGCTAAACATGCACAGATAACTCTTTTTTTTCCAAAAAAAATTAAAATCTCAATAATCCATAGAATTTTTTTTTTTTGAGGGGAGCCAATGAAGTTCTTGCACTGGCCAACTGGAACTGAGAAAGCCCATTATTGCTTTACTAAGAAAGCCTGCATATGGTGCTACCCAGATGAAAGAATTCTATGAAGGATCAGAGCAGCCACCAACCCTGTAGTGAAACAATGACAGAAGCTCTTCTTGGGGGAAGCTGGCTCTATGAAAATGTTTGCCAATTTGGTCAATAACATAACATAACATTTCAATTACATGGTCCTTCTTACTTAAAACTTACGTAAAAGTATGTTAGTTGGTCAATTAATATAGATACTCAATACCAGAAAAGTAGTGTTCTCTGCTTCAGAAAAGAGATCAACACTTTAACAAGAGGCATCAAACATTTAAGGAAAACAAAAACAAAACTGCAAATTAGTTTTACCTAATCACCATGCATCGTGATTGCATACTTACCAAAACCATGAACCTCCAGCTTACCCACACATGGAAAATGCACAGTATAAGCAGTACTACTGCTCCGATGCCTCAAGGCAAATATGTAGAGAATAGATTTAATCAAAGTCTCAAGTGTAAGGCAGCACAGCAGGTGTAAGGAACAGGTGCCCAGAAAACAGCGTGATTGTCACAGGCTCTCTCACCTACTCTGCTTCAGTCTAGGAAACACCACAGCTGCCACCCCATGCTTGCCACATAGTTCACACTATAAACCAGACTTAAAGTGGACTCCAGGTCAGACTCTTAAAAACCTCGACAGTCCCCTCATTTCCTCAGGGCTCATTTGCCACAGACTTGCCAAACACGTGACACCTCTGCCTCTAGGCACCCAGCACTTCATCAGCGCTGGCTCACCACCCATGCCACACAACGTTCTCTCACCCACTCACAGCACAAGACACATTTGCCTGGACCAAAACTGTCATTTCATGTGGACACACAACCAAGAAGCACAGTCCCGTGCAGAACTGGAATCAGTTCAGTTTCTCCCCCGACCCAGGAAAGCAAGCCAGTTCTGTTTCTTCTCTGGCAAAACTGTCCCCTTATCCTCCCAGCGGCTGACAAGCCACTGTTTTGCTCCAAAATCCATCGACCCCTTTCAACAGACCTGGAAGCATCTCTAAGGCTACCTAGCCCAAAGCTGAGCACAACCCCTGCAACAGAACAAGAGCGTTAGAGCTGGCCGCGGCCGGGCCCCTGGAGACTGTCAGAAAGGATGGTTAGACTTACTGGTCCGCTGAAGCCAGCCAGCTGCGTGATCATCAGGCACACGATGGACAGGACGAGCCTGGTGCGGCAGAAGATCCACACAACCCTTCGCAGGGAAGCAGCGTCTGGCCCCGCTTCATTCAGCTCTTCTTGCCACAGTCTCTCTAGTCTTAACAAGGGCACATGTCCTCGTTACACTCTCCCCAGGGGAAAAGGCACACCTAGCTTCCCTCCTGCCATTACTCTTTGTCTCCAGGCTTTGTGACCACTCACACAAGTCTCTCCTTTAAAACTGTGTACATAGTCTTCACCTTCAGGAAGAAAATACCCTTCCGGGGTAGCTACAGATTGACCCTGTACAGGGAGCCTCTCAGGATACAGAAAATGATGCGAGCGAAAGCCTTTCCTTCCACCCAGAAAAATCACCCCTGAATGAAATGTGTAAGAACTCCCTTTCTCAAGGGTCCCCAACCCTTTCTGAAGGTTCCTGTGGTAAAATGTAAAGTTGTGAACTAAGTTTTAATCATGACAATCAGCTACCACAAAAATGTACTCTGTCACAAGGCAGCAACATAATCTCCCTGCAGACTCAGGAAGAGAAGCGGGGCTGAGAGAGAGAGAGAAAGCCCGTGGTTAAAACAGGATCAAAGGTGAAATAAGAGTAAAGCAAAAGAGCAAAGAGAAAGAGTCATCCCCCAGCCGCCCTCCCTCCACAGGACAGCGCGGCTCTTCAGAGGACACAGAGCTGCGGGCTTCCCACTCCTAGCTCAGGCCCTACCCACCCAGCACTGGGAGATCAGGGTGGACCAGAGACGCCTACCTTCTGCAGTTCACGTCGGAGGACTCGTGCTTGGACAAAGACCACACGTCCTCCATTAAGAGCTCCCCCTTCTTGTGGGCCATGCGGGCCAGAGGAGAAAGCCATGAAAAAGTCATGCAGGAGAAGAGCCCAGCATTGTCCACTGGGTGCTGGTGTCTAAGGAGAGAAAATCAAAATCACAAAACTGTCAACACACACCGAGAAATCAGCTGGTATTTAAAATACACTGAGCAGGCCAACACGGTGGCTCATGCCTATAATTCCAGCACTTTGGGAAGCCATGGCGGGAGGATGACTTGAGGCCAGGAGTTTGAGACCAGCCTGAGCAACATAGCAAGATCCTGTCTCTACAAAAAATAGAAAAATTAGCCAGGTGTGGTGATGTGTGCCTGTAGTCCCAGCTACTCAGGAGGCTAAGGCTGAGGAGGATTGCTTGAGCCCAGGAGTCTGAGGTTGCAGTGAGCTATGATGACACCACTGCACTCTAGCCCAAGCAACAGAGCAAGACTTTGTCTCAAAAACACAAAAACAGAAAACACTGTGTAGCAAACAGAGGTCTCCCCAACTGGTCTAATCTTAGCCTGAATTTTCAAAAATGCTCTGATGCTTCCCTGATGAGTCATTAATCAGCAGACCCTCTTACTTGGAAGTGGTCCGGATGGGCTTCAGGGTACTCAAGCCATGATGATATTTTCCCTTGGGATGTTCCTCATCTAGAATTCTGAGCTGAGAATGCATAGAGACATCCAGAGAAAGGCCCTCCGCTCGGGCTGCTGTTTCCAAGGCATCTTGGCATTCCAACTGTTCCAACAGACAGGGAGGGAGGCAAAAGCACATTTAATAGACAGGTGAGAAGCAAATCTAACTGATGGTAGATGAAGCAAACTAGCTTCATCTTCACTGACAAATCCCAAGGGACAGGAGGTTCAACATTAACTTTGTATGACAGGGACCCACTAAAGAACATTCAGCTAGATATTTCAAAATTTTAACAGATTTTTCTTTTTTGAACACCTTTAGGTTTACAGAAAAACTGAAGAGAGTACAGAGCATTCCCATATACCTCCTCACCTCCCCCATCTGCTCCCCATCCGTTTTTCTTATTATTAACATCTTCCATTAGTGTGGTACATTGGTTACAATTCATTTGCCAATGCTGATTCATTATGTAAAGTCCTCAGGTTACATTAGGGTTCACTCTTTGTGTTGTACAATCTAAAATTTATATTTTTATCACCAAATATTTTATCTTCTGTTTCTCAAGATGAGAAACAAGTCAATTACTGAGAGTGAATTACTTTACTAACTGCAAATTCTATTGCTCATAGAAATGACAAAAATTTCACAATCGGCCCCAATTAAACAGCCCGGTCATGCAATAAGAGCCTCCTGTATCTCTTATCGGCAACAGGGAGAACAGAACATGGGTTCTCAGCCTGGCTGTGTAGCTAAAGAGCTCATATCTGCCTTTCCTGCAGCATGAAGCAGAGGACCTCATGAGTTGTAATATAATTACATATTATTTACTATAAAGCTTATAAATGTGAATTAATTAGATTAACAAAAGTGCATGTAATTCAAGCAGAAGAGGGTGGGCCACCCATTTACTGTAAAAGTACTCAAAAAATAACTCTAAAGGCAACTCAAAGTTTATGCTTCCCTATTGCTGAAAGAGAACCTTCAATTTCCTCAATTTCCTTATCTTCCTTTTCTCTCTGAGCAGTGAAACTCGCATCATCACAAATATTTCCAGCAATTATTGAGAAATACTCACAAAGAATAGATCCCCAAATTAAGAAAAAATTAGATGGTACAGCATCAACACACCACATCTTACACAAAGCAAAGTCTATTTTTATACACCACCCCTTTCCCACAAAGAACAGAGGCCACTCAAATAGCAGCAGAACTGAAAGGGTGGCATTTGTGCACAGGCATCACCTGGATGCGAAAGCAGATCAAATACCGTGGCACAATTGCATATTTTCAGATAAGATAATTGCTTGGTATCAGGAAAGTTTACAGCCCTGGAATGTACACTTGTTTGTGAAAAGCAAGACAGACCAGGTTTCAAGGGAATAAGCACACAACGTGACAAATGAGTCAACAAGAAGAAAAGGATTCACTTTTATAAGGTGAACAAGAAAAGGATTCACTCTTTACGTACAAGGTGAACACTTAATTTAGTGGTTAAAGACTCCAGCACTTAGTAATGAATTAAGGACTGCCGAGATTCAAGGACACAACAAAAGTTTTTTTCTTACCTTTAAGCTGCACGTAATCACAAAGGGAAGAAAAAAAAAAAAAACTATTGGGTTGAGAGAGAAGAAAGATACACCAAAAATACAAGCACACATACTATACGTGAGTAGAAACTTGGAATCTGTACAAAGTAGGTACAGAATGTTACAAGGACTTTATTTGGATAGCCAAAGCTTCAGAAGAAGATAAAAGATTAAAATACCACCTCAGGTACACAGTGAGTATCTGCCAAAGTGGATTATGTACTTAGCCATAAAGCAAACTGCGATAAGTCTCAAAAGAATGACATCATACAGTGTATCGGCTCTGACCACTTTGGAATTTAATTAGAACTCAGTAACAAGAAAATCTCCAAATATTCAGAAGTTATGCAATATAATTCTAAATAATTTTAAAAAGACATCAAATGGAAATGAGAAAATATTTTGAGCTAAATAGTAACAAAGAGCAATATATCAAAATTTCTGAGATGCCAGTAAAGCAGAGCATAGAGTGAAATTGCGATTGCTTTAAAAGCGTAAGTAAAGAAGACAGAAAAATCAATGCTTTAAGTTAAGAGTTGACAAACATTGTCTGTGAAGGGCCAGACGGTAAATATTTTAGGCTTTGGGGGCCAAGAAACAAAATCAAGGATATTATGGAGGTACTTCTATTACAAGAGAAAACAAATTTCCAAAAAAGGTTTATTGACAAAATTCAAATTGTAATAGAGTACAATTTTTTTATAATACAGGTCTGTTCACAAGAAGAATGTAATTCTTTTGTGGAGGAGTAACATTTCATTTAGCTGGGGTTTAAAACAATTTTCCCTTTCATCAAAATTGATTGCAAATCTTCATCTGTTAATGCTGATTTGTAATGAGATTTTGCAATTTCATCTCTGAAAATGTCTTCACGAAGATAGGTACTGCCAAATACTGAAATCAATCCATGAGTATATGATTTTAATTGAGCACATTTATCTCTTGGAAGGCATTATAGAATTCTATTAGATTTTTCTCTTGACATTTGGCTTTATCATGTCATTACATTGCTGATTAATCACTTCCAATTTAAAGTTGTATGGAAGCTACTAAATGGCACAGTTAAATGGATTTTTTTTTATTGTGGCAAAATATATATAACATAAAATTTGCTGGCTGGGCACAGTGGCTCACGGCTGTAATACTAGCACTTTGGGAGGCCAATGGAAGGAGTTTGAGACTAGCCTGAGCAACATAGCGAGACCCCTGTCTCTATAAAATATTAAAAAATTAGTTGGATGTGGTGGCAATATGCCTATAGTCCCAACTACTTGGAGACTGAAGCAGGAGGATTGTTTGAGCCCAAGAGTTTCAGACTTCAGTGAGCTATGATCACGCCACTGCACTCTAGCCTGGACAATAGAGTGAGATACTGTTTCAAAAAAACAAAAAAAAAATTTGCCATATCAACCATTAACTGAACAATTCAAGGGCATTAATTATATTCACAATGTTGTACAACCATTGACACTATCTATTTCCAAAACAAATGGATCTTAAAATATGGAAATTTCCTTTGTACTTCATTGAAGTCTTAAAAACACTGCTGGAATCATAATTTGAGCTTAGAAAATCTATCCACTACATATTTGTATTGAAATGGAGATCTCATTTCTCATTTTAACTTTTGACAGCACAAGTATATAAAGCAGCTTGACATTATTTATGATTCAAATATTAGTTGTCATCAAAATTCACTACGGTACTATTTTATATTCTCACTACCAATATACAAGGGATACAGTTTCTCCACATCCTCACCAGCACTTGGTACTAGTATTATTTTTTATTTTAGTCATTCTAATAAATGTGGTATGGTACCTCATTGTGGCTCTCATTTGCACTACCCTAATGGTAAATGATGCTTAACAGCTGTGCCTACTTGCCACATATACATCCTTGTGAAATGTCTGTTCAAGTCTTTTGCCCATTTTCTAAGTGGATTATTTCTAAGTGAATTATTTTCTTAGTGTTTAGAAAGCCTTTTTATACATTCTGGATTCAAGTCCTTTGTCAGATATATGATTTGCAAATACTTTCTCCCATTTTATGGCATATTTTTATCCTCTTAATAGGGCCATTCACAAAGCAAAGTTTGTAATTTTGATAAAGTCTAATTGACTGATTTTTTTTCTTTTATAGATTGTGCTTTTAGTGTCATGTCTAAGAACTCTTCTTCTAACCCTAGGTCATGAAGATTTTCTCCTATGTTTTCTCCTAAAGGTTTTATAGTTTTACATTTTACATTTAGATCTACCATTCATTTTGAGTTAATCTTTGTAGAAAGTGTAAAGTTTAGGGAAAGATTCATTTTCTTTTTGTCATACATGTCCAATTGTTCTAACACCATTTGTTAAAAAAACTACCATTTCTCCTTCAAATTATTTTGCACCTATGTCAAAAAGTTGGCCATATTTGTGTGAGCCTATTTCTGGACTCTATTCCATTCCATTGATCTTTTGTCTATCCCTATACTAACACCACTAACTTGATTACGGTAGCTATAAAAGAAGTCTTAAAATAGGTACTGTGATACCTCCAAAATTATTCTTCCTTTTTAAAATTGTTTTAGCTATTCTGATTCTTTTGCCTTTCAGGTGAACTAAGTTCAAGTGGTAGAAGAGTTTTATAAACATCCGTCGATGTTTTAGAAGCATCAGAAAAGGAAAACTTGGTATGCCATCCATTAGTACGCTTACATGAGAATGGCATCTTAGCACTAAGAGGAAACTAGAATATTCACATTTTCTTTCAGTCATTCTTTCAACAAATAACTTACCAAGCACCTCCTATGTACAAGACTATTCCAGATAGTGGGAACAAAAATATGCCAATTCCTATGTGTATAACACACTATTTCATTTTCTTCATCTCTAAAATGCCTAGTGACAGTTTTCACCAAAACCTATTAACAGAAAAGTAAACAGACTTAATTTTAAAAACCTCTGATTGCATGAGTTTTGTTCCTTTGACTATATATAACAATGTCATGTTCCACCACCTCCTGGGTAATAGGTTACTTCCAGTACTGGAAAATACCAAATTCAAAGGCTCTTTAAAAAGATTCAAATGAGAGTTGGCAGGCAAGCCTCCACTCCCCCAGGTTTACTGTGAGTACTGTAGCAGCATCATCCAGTGCCTGTAACTCAGCAGGGACTGAGGGTTCCTGTACCCGAGGCTCTCAGTACGATTTTATCGTGACAACGACAAATCCTCATAAAAGTGGTTGAAATAGCAAGGCAAAGGCAATATATGTAACCTAAACATTTGTACCCCTATAATATTCTGAAATTTAAAAAATAAGTATTTTTAAAAAGTGGTTGAAATAGCACTAATCCTCAAGATTTTCATGTACTAATAAAACATGGAGTAAGAATTCTCACAGTAAGTTATGGAGAAGTCTATATTGTTGATCTAAGAGAATCAAAACTTGCCACTGTAAGCAACACACTTTCCAAGTCACATCTCATTTCTGCTATTCTCTTCTAAACATTTTTCCAAACTGTCAAAGTTGTCATATCTTTACTCACTGTCCATGTCAGGAAAATGAAATATCAGATGGAAATACGGGGACCTTGATGTAGGATCCTCTCTTTTGAAGGAAACATAGTCCCATTTCATATTTGCACCCAGCTCCTTCAGGGAGAGGTCTCGCGAAACAACAGGCAACAGATATTTAGCTGCTGGCAACAACTCTCTCATGTTAACATTTAAAAAAAAAACTCACAAAGAGAAAAAAATTCTCTTACTCCAACAAAACCGTTTTCTCTCATGGCCTTAATGTAGTAATACCTCTATAGGTAGAATGTTCCCATAGTTAGAGGCCATAGTGAAGTACAGTGATTTCAAACGTGGATTCTAGAAGACAGACAGAGGTTTGAATGCTGACTCTGCCAACCTTCAGCATGTTACCAGACGACTACTTTAAGTTTCAGTTTACTCATTTTCACAATGGTGCAAGCCACATCCAGTTAAGAGGAATTAACAGGATAATGGAAACTGTTTAGCAAAGTATTGGGTATATAATAAAACATTTAATACATATTAACTATATTACCCAAATTTATCTATCCAATAAAACTTAGAGCCTATCTCAACTATTTCCTCTTTCCTTTAGCTTTCCTTGACACTTTGAAGGTCAGAGAATTTATTTCCTTCCTCCTATGTCTTCCCCGCAACCTACATCACTGCAGTCGGCCACTTAGAGGGAACGCTGTCTTACTCTCATTGGCCTCTCTGGCCCCTAGCACAGCCTAGAGCTTGGCACCTATTACTCAAATGTCTACTACAATACCTTCCTGTTGCCTCATAGTCTGCATTAACATCATTTAATGCTGCATGATATACCACTAAGGAGATCTTAACCACTCCACTTCTGTTTAGATTCTCTAGATGTCTTTCTTTTTATTAATAGTATAATAAACAATTACATAATAGTTTTATTTTTCTTTTTCCGGATTTAGTATAAACTCTATCAGTGGGATTACAAGATTAAAGAGTGTAGCTCCAATTAGACATCTAGCTAGTTTGCCCCAATTAACTTTATTACAGAATATGTACTCTACTATTATTGCAAAAGAGAACTGCTATTAGCTCTAGTACTTTCAATTCTATTTCGTTGACCGGGGGCTGCCTTTTGCCCACCTACGCTGGGCCATTAGCAAGAAATAAAGAAAGCCAGGGCAATCTTCCCTGTTTATAGCCAAATCTCATGACTATGAGGTATTTGTAAAGGCAAACTGTTTACTTGAAGGCAACAAGGAAATCTGTACATATTAATTCATAACAAACCAACATAGCATTTATTATGTAATAAATAATAATAGCAAACGGTATGTTGGTTTGTTATGAATTAATATGACACTGTTTTAAATGCTTTATAGCAATTAACTCATTTAATCCTTGTAACAACCCTATGAGGTAGGTACTATTATCCCCATTTTACAGCTGAGGAAACTGAGGCACATAGATGTTAAGTTGTAGCAGGGATCTGAAACCAGACTCAAGTTGAGGCTCCTACTCACTATGTTATGTGCCTTTCAAAGAAAAAAACAAGTAAATAAATCACAACTGTACAAGATGATCTCAGATGTACCTTCATAATAGCTCTCCTCTCTTCCCTAGCATGAGTACCAGATTAAAATAAACTCTCTAACTCTGACTCTCCTAACTAACCTCATTATAAGCAAATGGCAGTTTCCAAAGTCAGTCACAATTACATGATCAGGACAATACAATATAAATAAAAAGGAAACTGTTTTACTTAATTGCAAAAATGCACATCCATAATTGTTTTCAAACCAAAGATGAGCAGATGCTAGAGGACACATACATTACAGACTTATATTTAAACAAAAAATAAATGCATTTTTATACTAACTTGCCAGTAACTACACAGATGTCTCGCATTTGTAACTATATGCTTGGATGTCTAACTTCTCTTCCTCTCTAGGCTTCCTTAAAAAGCTTACACGGCTGAAGCATGCCAGGAAAAAAAAAGTGTGTCTGTTAAAGGTAAAAATAAATATATAACCTACCATAGTTAACATTCTATAAAGTGAGTTATCAACATTCTAAGGTTGAATGGATTGAAAATGAAAATGAACCAAGAGAAAAGACTTAATATATTCAAGCAATAAGGGCCTACTGTATGGAAGCATAAATAACATAACAGGATAGGGAATCATGAGTCAATGAGTATTGTTGGGGCAAATAAATACCCAATAGATGAATTAACTGAGATCCAGGTTTCATATCAGACATTAAACCACCTGGAATTAACCCCCCAAAAGTTACATAAAAATGATGAAATAAATAGAAGAGAATTAAATAGCATATTTAGCCCAGCTATGGAAGGGAGATAGACTTCTTTATTCCCCTAAAAGTCAGAAACTTATCAAAGGAAAGACAGACAGGTTTAAATATAAAAAGGAAACTTTTTGCATAATGAAATTAGCATAAAGGAAAGGAATAAAGCTAAAGAAGTGACCAGGTAACTAATAAAATATATTTCAAATACTGGGCTTTACTGAAAAGTATATACTTTTTTAATCCATTCATTCAACAAGTACTTATTATTACTATTATATTTAGAGACAGGGTCTCACCCACCATGTTGTCCAGGCTGCAGTGCAGTGGCTATTCACAGGAGTAAACAGCATACTGCAGCCTTGAACTTCTGGCCTCGAGCAATCCTCCCACTTCAGCCTCCGAAGGAGCTGAGACTACAGGTGCATTTCACTGCCTTATTGAGGGCTTACTGTGTTCTAAGCATTGTACTAGGTGCTAGGGACACAAGGGAGAACAAACAGACCCAATATCACCAATTAAGAAATACAAATTAAGGGGGGGCATGGGCAACATATGTAACCATAATATTTGTATCCCCATAATATGCTGAAATAAAAAAAAAAGAAATATAAATTATTTAGCCTGGCATGGTGGCTCACGCCTATAATCCTAGCACTTTGGGAAGCTGAGGCGGGAAGATCACTTGAGGCCGGGAGTTTGATACCACCCTGAGCAACCTAGCAAGATCCCATCTCTAAAAAATATAGACGAATTAGCTAGGCATAGAGTTGTATGCCTGTAGTCCCAGCTACTGAGGAGACTGAGGTAGGAGGATCACTTGGGCCCAGGAGTTTGAAGTTGCAGCGAGCTATGATGATGCCACTGCACTATAACCTGGGCAACAGAGCAAAGACACTGTCTCAAAAAAAAAATAAAGAAACAGAAATTATTCCCAGATCTCAGATGTCAAAAAGAAAATACCCCCAAAACAAAAAAGCAATATAAATAAATTTTAAGATACAACTGTATATACCTTAGTAAAAATAGAGATAAAATTCAATATGGGAAGGAGTGAAATATAGACATATACTACCTGAACACTCAAGTGATTTTTAATATGCTACCAAAAAGTACTCAGGAGAGCAAACTGGTAATATGTAACACTTTACATATTCTGAGTCTCCATAATTTTACTATATGAAGAAAAATCTTCCAAAGAAAAAAAATTATTTAAACCCAGGGGTTTATAGAGAACGAAATACCTAATACAAGATTAATGACTAAACTACAGTAGATCAACACTCTAGCTCAGCACTGTCCAATAATAATATAATGTAAACCACATAATGTAATTTAAATTTTTCTAGTAGCCACATTTAAAAAGTAAAAGGTGAAATTAATTTTAATAATGTATTTTATTTAAGCCAACGTAAAAAGTACTATCTTTCTCACATATAATCAATATAAAAATTATTAATGGGATATTTTACAAATGAAGGCTTTTTTTATACTAAGTCTTTAAAATCCAGTGCATAGGGAGAGGGGGCATGGGCAATATACGTAACCTTAACATTTGTACCCCCATAATATGCTGAAATAAAAAAAAATTTTTAAAAATAAGAGTTTGGAGGGGCTTGTAAAAAAAAAAATTCAGGATGTGTGAAAAAGCATGATACATACTATATGATCTCAATCCCATAAAATTGGATGTTGTGTATGTGTCAGCATCTAGAAGGACATGTCCAACGGTAAACTGCAAACTGCTTGGGATTGTGGATGACTTTGTTCCTTGCTTCTTGTGTTTTTCAGTTTCCTATATTGCATATATTAACTTTTAAAAAAATAAAGGTTATTTTTAAAAATTAAAAAAAAAAATCCAGTGTGTATTTTAAACTTACAGCACATCTCAATTTGGACCGGCCACATTTCAAATGCTCAATAGCCACACGTGGCTAGTGGCTACTGTACTAGACAGTATAGCCCAGCAGTTGTCAAGTGAGTGTTCTTTTGCTTGCCCAGAGGACATCTGGCAATATTCGGAGACATTTTTGGCTGTTACCACTGGAGGGGTGCTACTAGTTCTCTAGTGTGCAGAGGCCAGGGCTGCTGCTGAACACCCTACCATGCACAGGACAGTCCCCACAGCAAAGAAGTATCTGGCCTAAAATGTCAATAGTACAAAGGTAGCTCTAAATAGCTAACCATAGTTACTTGATATACTCTGATCCAGGGGAATGTATTTTATGAGGCCATATGTTTTTTATGTTATGATGCTTTCAATCTTTTTTAGAAGTAACTTTTTTTTTTTTTTTTTTGAGACAGAGTTTCACTCTGTTGCCAGGGCTAGAGTGCCATGGCGTCAGCCTAGCTCACAGCAACCTCAAACTCCTGGGCTCAAACGATCCTTCTGCCTCAGCCTCCCGAGTAGCTGGGACTACAGGCACGCGCCACCATGCCCGGCTAATTTATTTTTCTATATTTTAGTTGGCCAATTAATTTCTTTCTATTTTTTTTAGTAGAGATGGGGTCTCGCTCTTGCTCAGGCTGGTTTCGAACTCCTGAGCTCAAATGATCCGCCCACCTCGGCCTCCCAGAGTGCTAGGATTACAGGCGTGAGCCACCACGCCCGGCCCATTTAGAAGTAACTTTTTAAAGCTTCTCCTGAGATAAGATGAGGCACCCGTTTCTCTTTATTTCTTTAAAGGAACATGACAGACTGAAAGGCTCTCCACGGCCAGACAGCCCTGTCACATAGAAAGGCATCTGCAGCAGATGATTCATTCCAAAGGGAAAAATACTGCTTGATTCACGAGTTGAGAAAAAAATTAAACAAGAAACTTCTACTGCCACTGATACCTTCCCTATGACCACGGGCTGGGAGACGCTGAGCATTCTTTGTCCTGCCAGGGTGATGGTGATGGGGCAGGAGTGGGGACACTGGGAGCTAAAAAGGGATGATGAAATTCAGACTCTGCCAAGGTTCAGACAAAGGCTAGGGAAACACACACTCAAATATGTGCACATGTGGTGAGGGAATGAGAATAACTGATCCATAAGCATAGAGAGCTGCCACCCTCCTCTGTGGCACTAACACCATCCTCACGTCTGCGATAATGGGTGTACCTATCACAGCACACGGCCCCGCGCATCTGGCTGCCCCATCTCATTTTAACAGGCTGCCAGGGTGGAATGTTTGCTGACAGGGCAAACACAGGCTTTCCCCCTGCATCGAGGCCCCTGGGACAATGGGACAAGATACCAGGGACCAGAAATCATCTCCTGGGATAAACTGTCCAATCTCCTCCTGACGCAGGACAGCAGCAGAGTAGCCTTCCTAAGCCTCAGCGCAGAGGATTCATCCAAGTTGTTCCCTAACGCAGAGGTTGCAGGCATCAACTGGGAACACAGAGGTGCCTCTCAGCTTCCAAGGGGATTAAAGGCTGCAGCACTCCTGTCTGGCACACCCCTCAAAGTATCACTGTATCTAGGGCACAATCAGAATCAACATGGCTCAAATCCCACAATACAGTCTTCCTCTCCTCTCCCTAATTCACAAGATCTTAATACAAACACAGAATAGGCAACCTCTTCTTCTAAATCCCTCCAGCCTAAGAAAAGCTTTCTGCAGATGTCCCAGTCCCACAGCAGCCTTTGTGACAAACATCCAGAAAGACAAGCTTTTAAGGGGAACTGCTGTACCATCACATACAGTTCTCAAGACTCAGAATATTAAAAATTAAATGAAAAAGAAATTAAATGTTGCTTTTAAATTTAAAAAGAAATTAAAAAGCCGACATCCTCACAAGACCAGCTAACTTCAGGCTTTCCTACCCTCCCTATCCTCAACAAGTTAAGAAACCTACCAAGCACATTTCCTCTCCCAATCCTTACCACAACCCCTCCCCCTCACGCCTCAGTGGGTTGTTGACATGACCCTGACCATTTTCTTTTTTTGGAGACAGAGTCTTGCTCTGTCACCTAGGCTGGAGTGCAGTGGTGTCATCATAGCTCACTGCAACCTCAAACCCCTGGGTTCAAGTGATCCTCCTGCCTCAGCCTCCTGTGTTGCTGGGACTAAAGGTGTGAGCCACCATGCCCAGCTAATTTTTCTATTTTTTGTAGAGATGGGGTCTCACTCTTGCTCAGGCTGGTCTCAAACTCCTGAGCTCAAGCAATCCTCCTGCCTTGGCCTCCCAGAGTGCTAGGATTACAGGCATGAGCCACTGCGCCTGGCCTGACCCTGACCATCTTAAGCTCTTCCCTTAAGAACTTGGAAATTGCAGCCAAGAGGATCAGCAAAATTCTAGAACCCAAACTATATGGGGAGAAGCAGAATACAGAAGAAAGACCCTACTATTCAAAGTCAGAGAACCTGCTAAACTCAGCCCTACCACTCAGCAGCTATGCTACACTGGGAAAATGAATTAACTTGTACATCAGCTCACTCTTCTGAAGCTGGTTGTGTTACTCTCAGGCCAGTGATTAGCTGGTAATATGATTCAGAAGGGTAAATATACAAAGCCAATGGACGTAACTTACCACCACCACCATGGTAAAACAGGTTTTTTCCTGCAGTTCATAATCTAGCATTACCCCATTATCAGCAGGAATTTGAGGGCTTTCAGTTGTTTCATAAGATAAATTCCAAGGAATTTATTCAAAGTTCCTATTGTGTTGTGGGACTAAGATTAACTTTGTTAATACCATGATAAGGTTTCAAAGGATTAAACTGAAAATGAATCACAGGGGAAAAAAGGACTTATAGGAAACATTTGGAACCCAATCACTGAGGGGATAGAACAGACTTTATTCCATAAGATCTAGAGCAGAGGTTCCCAGCACTGGCTACACACTGGAATCACCAGGGGAATGTTAAAATAATACCAATGCCTGGGTTCTACCCTAGAGACTGTTTTAACTGGGCTAGGATAGGGGCTCCGGTACATGTATTTTTTTCCAATGTTCTTCAAGTGGTTTTAATATACAGCCTGGCCTGAAAATCATCGATTTAGATAGTGGAATTTGTAAATGTTGGTCTTTTGCATTTGACAAAATCCCTTCAACAAGATTTTCAGGCTTTAACTTAAAAAAAAAATCCATAATATAATTTTCATATAAAACTTCCTTCAGTGCCTAGTCCAATGTGTGTTGAATGCTCAGCACATGGCATGAGGGGTTCCACCACGTGACCACTGAATGGCAGAGCAGGCGGCAACTGCTGGCCAAGTTGAGAAGACGATTAAGAGTTGGGCAGCTTGGCTATTTTCCACCGTGAGACACAACATTTAAGAAAACTAAGCAATGGCTCAATGCTATACCTACATAATACTAACTAAAAGTAAACAGAAGGTTGTAAAATTCATGGGATTCTTAAAAAGCCAAACAACTATAACCATTTATCATTGACTTCCAAAAGCCTGAGTGTGCCTATTTCTGCGACATAAGATAGAGACATCATAGAACACTCAAATCCTTCTTGGCAAGATCCACTTTCAAAGCTCCAGGGTCAGGTACAGGTGTCAGCACTGTTGGCGTTCCTCGCTCCTTCCTTAGTCCAACACACTGGTACAGAGAGTGGGCAGAGAACCATCGTGCTTTAGAGAGGAGCCAAGTGCTCTGTTCTGCGTCATCCAACTCCAGAAATAATATCACTGGGAGAAGCACCCAGCCCTAGCCCAGCCTGCCGAGTGAACTTCTCTGGTAAGCCTTACCTACAGAGAGGTGAGGCTGAACGGGAACCTGGCAGGACAGCCTTTAAGGGTCCATCCATCGTTTAAAGTACACACATTTATTTATAAAGTCAGTCTCGCTTTCTGCCTCCCTGAGCAGTCTTTGGTAAAAAGAAGTTTTCATCTGTTATCTAACAAGATATCTAAGTTGATTCTTTCAACAGCTAATTCAGAAAAGAATTAAATTATTAAAACATATATCACATCTAATTATCTAAATAGGCTAACTCCCTAAAAGGGGGAAGGGAGGGAAGGCACAGATAAATTTAATTCTGCTAATTAGTGGACTTTAGTGCACCAAATTAACTTCACATTAGTCTCTAAGCTTAACACTGTAGCTTCGACCATTGAAAAGACTTCTGAAGGCACTGTTTCCTGTCCCTGGCATTGACCTTTTTAACTAAGAGAGAAGGAAAAATGGTGAGACATTAAAGAACGCATTAGCAGAAGGCTACCTAACTGTGGAACCAAGATTTCATTGAAAAAGTTTTCATTAACCATTTGTAACTTCTAAGTTATCTTAACAAAATAAAGATTTGGATACTTAAAACTGCTTTAAAAACAGGAAGCTAATTCCAATACTTTACTTCCCGTTTAACAGAAAGCTCCTTTAACTCATGCCAACAGCTATATTTATTTCCCTTAAGCAGCGTTTCCTAGGAAAGCAGCAGCAGTCTTATTGCAGCCTGCAACGTAAGAGAACCCATGATCGAGGCAGCAGCCCAACCTCAGGAGCCCCATCGTGAGCTGCAGAGCAGTCACTGAGCTTGAGAGCCACCTGGGCTCTGCACCAATAGCAGCACTGTTGTTATCTCGGCCAGAGAGCTCCAGGCTGCTATTGGAGACCAACATCTAGCACCAATCCAGATACCGTATCACACCCAGCAGTGCCTAAGAGGTGTATTGAGCCTTATAAAGCTTTATAGATGCCTACAGGGAGGGGGAAAAAAAAAAAAACGCAAGTGTTACTCATCTTAACACTGTCCCGAAAATCTGCTGAGTCACTGAGTATCAACAGAGAAAAATAATGCAAATCTGCAAAATACTAATCTCCTTCATCCTGCTGTCCTTCGTAACAGCAAAGTAGACTCACCAGTAATATTCTTGACTCTGAAAACACAAGGGCATAGACAAATTCACATACCCTTAGTCTGTAAAGAAAAGCTTTCAGGGTCAAACTCTCTAAAAGTGTAATGTACTAAACTATTTTATGAAAACAATAGCTGTCTCTGGGTAGAGGGGTTAAGGGTGATTTATGTTTTCTATAATCTTGCTTCATACATTCTCTATAATGAGCCCCTATTTCTTTCATAATAGTATGCCTTAGAATCATTTCTGGTAAGAGATTAGACCACATCCTTGATCCCTAGGATATAACTTCAGCTCACCAAAATCACTAATTATGAAAACTCCAACCAAGGTTAAAGGGTCAGCTCTATACAGACCTACGGAAATACTAAATGAAAATCCCTGGATTTCATGAATACTTGCTTTTTTACCTTTCCTTGATGCAGAATATCCTAATTTAATAGGAAGAAAATTCCAATAATAGTACACCTTAGAGAGAAGGGAAAAAATAATGCAGTAATAATGGCACATGAACTTTAGTTGACTTCTGCTTTTCCATTCTTCCTCCTTTCCTGGATTAGACATGCTAGTGAAAAACAAGTCACCCTTAGCTTTGGGCTGAGAACATTAAGAAAACAGATCAGCACCACAATAAAACAAAGCTTATGAAAGCATCTGATAGCTTTGCCTTGCTTTTGCTTAAATACTAATTTAAAGCATCTAAAATCCAAACTCCCTGGCTTATTATTCAAGGATACACATAATCTGAAACTCACTGACTTATCCCTCTGTACTGATGACTTCACACACTTTATGCTTAAAGCCAACAGGGCCTGCGTGTCCCTACCCACAACTCTTTCTTCTGCCTGGCATGTTCTTCCTGTTTCCAAATTCTACCTATTCCTGAAGTCTCCAGCCAAATATTACCACCCCCTGGAGTCTTTCCTGAGAGAGAAGCACTTTCTCCTTCTTATTAACTTCCATAGCACCTCAATTACAGTAATCTATGTATGGTACATGTTTGTGAGTTTAAGCTTCTATTGGAAGGCAGGCAGGCATCAATTTATCTTTACCTGCACCAGAACACCTGGTTCAGCACTGCACATACATTCAGCAGGTGCTCAAATGCTTGCTGTATATAAAAATGAATAAACACTGTATCTTCAAAAAAACAAACCAGGGCTCATGGGGTTGTACGACCCACATGTGTATAGATGAACACAATTATAAGGAAAGGTAGAACTGGAGACTATTATCTTAAGTCAAGTATCTCAGGAATGGAAAACCAAAGACCACATGTTCTCACTAATAAGTGGGAACTAATAGATGGGTACATACAGGCACAAAGTGATGTAAAAGACATGAGAAACCAAGAAAGGAGAAGGGCAGGAGGGGTGTGTGGGATAAGAACTCACCTTCTAGGTACAATGAACACTATTCTGGTGATGAGCACACCAAAAGCCCTGACTTAAGCATTATACAAGATATCCATGTAAACAAAATGCTTGTAACCCTTACTTAATATTTTGAAATTAAATAAACAAATAAAAAGGAATTATAAGGAAAGGGACTCTGCCTGAAGAATCCTGCCTCCAGCACAGTAACAGTGGTAAGGAGTGGCCAGGGTATAAATCTTCACCTTAGCTGAAATAATGCCAGCCTAACATCAGCCAAAGTCAGCACTTCAGCTCAAAAAACTAACAGCAACAGAAGGCACCACTATATTAACATTTCAGGATTAAAGGATGTCTGCTAAGCTTCAAATTATGTGTGGCCACAAAGCATTAGCTTTCTAGTCCCAAAGAAAGGGTAGGTGTGCAAATGCATTATTTCAATCCTAATTACCTCTAAGCAAATCTGGGAAACCACAAATATTTCAAGACGTGACTGATTAGAGCAATTTTCGCAAAGAGTATTCCAAAAGAAAGACTTGGTCACAATACTAAGAAATGGACAAACTGTGGACTCTGCATCTTTGATTACAGCTTAAGGGAAAAAAAAGCCCTAAGCACTGGTCTGTTTAAAATCAGAATTTTGTTCCTTGGTGCTTTGCTTATGACTTGTGATTGACATGGTTTCGTGCTCCCATGTTAACTGGATCTATCAAAGCCTAACAGTAGTGAATGAAACCTTATTTTCCACTTAAGAGCCACAGATGTATCATTATCTTTTGTTACTTAGAGGTACTGTGTTTTATTTCTGACGGGTAGTAGGAATACCTGGCACCTGGGAGGTCCTGTCCCAGGTTTCCTCTCTAACAACTTATACAGAAATGATGGCTATGATGTTTTTTGGGGGTTTTTTTGGCTATGATGTTTTGACATGAAATTGCAATCTCTACCCAATTAGCTCCTTTAAAAAAAAGCTGTATGTTTATATAGGCACTCTGCTTCCCAACTACTTAAATTATCCATATTTATACCATCTCAGACTGGAAAATTTTTTGTCGTGTTGCTGATTCCCTCTGTCAGCAAACTCGTAACATATGAGACAAATTCAAGATAAGCATATCAGAAGAATTTTGGTTTTTGACAGGTAGTATTCAGGAAGATTCTAGATGGTATGTGAACTTTTAAAAATACTTAATAGCTATGCATTCATTTTAATGTGTATACAAAAATAGGCTGAATAAAGCTATGTGGTTTGTGTGTGTGGTTCCCCTCCCCCTTAGGTCTAGGCTAAGTGAAAGAGTAGAATAAAAAAAATTTTATGTTAGAAAAGTTCAGGGAGTATAGGATATGGTAAACAAAAAAATCAGGAAAACAGTACTCAAATTTAAAAGTTTAGGAAATACAAAAGAATAATAAAAATAAAATTCAAGAGGACTCCTGAAATTTTATAAAAGTGATATTAGCAAGGCTTCAAGCACATGAAGGAAAACTGCTACTGTGGTGGCTAACGCCATCATTTAGGGAACAAAAGGCATAGCAGTGACTCTACCTGCAGTTCTTCTCCACCGCATAGAGGAAAAGCTTGCTGCTGCTGCCACACACCTTAATGTCAACTCTGCTCTAACAAGCTGGTCAGGACCTTGTCCCCAGAAATTTCCCAGACCACAGCTCTACCTTTTCCTGCTCTGTAAGCCATCCTTCAGCAATCCTGCTCACTCCCGTGGCTTAATCTACATGGACACACTAAAGGCTCCAAAAATTTTTTCCCATTCTACTTCTTGTCTATGCTATATCTACTGATAATTTTACCAGGATGAATTTCAACATGTTCAAAATCAAACTCACTCTTATCTCTCAAATCGTCTCCTTTTCTTCCCATATGTCCACTAATAGTTTTAAATTCTTACTACCAATCTCAGATACCCCAATGCCTCGCTCCGCTTCCAGAGATCCACTCAATCTCTCCTCTCTCTTCCATCCTCACTTCTATGCTTTCAAATAGACACCTAGACAGGCCCAGTGGCCTCCTGACTGCTCCCTGTATTTTCTCTCTGATGTAGAGTTTTTTTTCTGCATTGTTTCTAGACTAATCTAAGATAAAAATCAAGTATCTTAAAAGTCCCTTCTCAGTTCAACATCAGTAGCCATTAGCGAAATGCAAATTAAAACCACGATGAGATACCAGACACACCTATAGTAAAAGCCAACATAAAAATACTGATAATACCAAATACTGGCAAGAATGCAGAAAAACTGGGTAGTTACTGTGGAATGTAAAATGGTCCAGCCATTCTGGGAAAAGAGTATTATAGTTTCTTATAAAACTAAATGTGCACTTTTATCATATGACCCCGCAATTACAGTACTGGGCATTTATCCAGAGAAATGAAAGCTTATGTTCACACAAAACCCTGTACCTGAATGTTCAAAGCACCTTTATTTATAATTGCCCCAAACTGCAAACAACCCCTGTGTCCTTCAATGAATGAATGGTTAAACAAACTGTGGTATAGCAATAACACGGAACACTCTTCAGTAATAAAAAGAAAAGAACTACTGATGCACACGACAAATTAGGTGGATCTCTGGGGAATCAGGCTGAGTGAAAAAAAAGCAATCCCAAAAGGTTACATGCTATTAGATACCATTTATATAGCATTCTTCAAATGACAAAACTACAGAGATAGAGAAAAGATTAGTGGTTGCCAGAGATTAGAAGACAAAGGGAGGTGGCTGTGGCTATAAAAGGGTAGCATGAGAGATCCTTGTGATGGGACTTCTGTATCTTCACTGTGGTAGTGGTCATACAAATCTACACATGTAAAACACCTGCATAAAACACATGCATGCGCGCACAGGCACAAATGAGCACATGTAAAACCGGTGAAATCTTAACAAAGTCAATGAATTGTAACAATGTCAATCATGATCCTGCTGTGATATTGTAGTACAATTGTACAAGATGTTACCACTGGGAGAAACTAGATGAAGTATATATAGGATCTCTCTATATCATTTTTTACAAATGCATGTAAATCTATAGTTTTCTCAAAATAAAAGTTAAAAAGAAAATCTCCTTATTAATTTCCAATAATTCCCCAGTGCTCACAGTAAAAGATTCCTTAGCACAGCACGAAGAATTTTCCCTGACCTATATATACTCCCTTTATATATCTTACACCCTAGACAACTAGTTCTAAGACCTAACATTTACTGAGCACTGGCCATGTGCCAGGCACTATTCTAAGTATTTTATATGTATTATCTCACTTATTCCTCAATGATCCCATGAGTTAGGTACTACTGTCAACACCATTTTATACATAAATCACTCAGACACAAATGATGTAAGTAGCTTATCCAAAGTCCCAACATGCCTTGCACTTTTTCTATACCTCTGGGTCTTTACTTCTATTGCCTTTACTTCTATTGCTACACTAACAGTGTCTAGGACTCAGAAGATATTCAATAAATGTTTAATTAACACAAGGTCTAGACAAAAGAACACAAAGAAGTTACAAAACTGGCACCAAAGGAGTATTTGGCACTAATCACATTGAATCTATGTTTCTCCAAAGTTAGGCCTGAATGGGAAAGCTTTCTACCATATACAGTAGGGAACAAAGAAGACTCATTAGTGAGAAAATGTTGATTAATAAAGCAACAACTTTAACACACCAAAGAGGAACAGTAATGTCAGCTGCAAAGTCCATTAACTTTTTCAAGTTTTCACATTAACAAATACATAAACATAAACCCGAACTTCCTACACCTAGTCACCCCCATTCTGCCTTATTAGTTACTTTTGCAATTCAAGAAAAGGTATAATGCTTTTTTTTCTGAGAAAAAAGATATTTCCTCCAGGTCAAAATGTATCTTCATTATTTCCATCGGCAGAAACTAGATTATTATCTAAAGACTGCTTTACATTCATGAATTCACTTGAAAAAACTTAGGAGTGAGTCTCTCCAAAGGATTCGCATTTTAAACTACAGACAGTGGAGGCAGAAGAAAAAAAAAATTTTTTTAAAGTACATGAATGAAGCTTAATAGTTCACGATCCTTGTGTCTCCCCCCCCAAATAAATTGTCTTCTCTTAAGCAAAGCCTTTTCAGAAGGCACCAAAATGGAGTAAAAGTGAAAAAGAGGAGAATGCTAAGGAGGAAATGGGTGGGAGGCTGAAAACCAATCTCTCTTCCATTTATTCAGTGCTTAATACGAACCAGTGATTCTTTCATAAGTAACCATAAATTCTCAACGGTGACCTAAAGCCAATAAAGTGTAATAAAATTTTAAATTATGCATCATATGAAAAAAGGTTTGGTCTAGTACAACAAGCAGATAAGAAAAGTGACTCTCAGGAAAGGAAACACTGACCGGTCGAGTTCTCTTGAACTTGGATTCCTCACGGTCTCTGTGCTGCCCGGAAGTGCTGGTTCTCTCCCTCACACTTCTATACCCAGGACTGGGGATAATATACTCTTTTCCTATGTCAATATCCTTCATCTTCTCTGAGTGGAGGTGCCAGGGCTCACAGACTCTTGGTTTCACTTCAGAATTTCTGAAATTAAAAATTCATCAAGAACAGATATTTCCTAAATTGTGCTTAATTATATACTTGAGTGCTTTAAAATAGGAAAAAAGGACAAAAGTATTAAAGTTTTCTACTGTTATAGCTATAAAAAGTTCTTCAAAAAATTTAAGTATTTTCAAAGATTTTCATTTTATTTAAAGAAAAAAATTCAGTATAATAGAATCAAGAAAAATTATCTTGTCCTACCTATAAGGGGAAAAAAAAATTAGAAAAATTAAACACTTTAGTAAAGAGACACCCACCCTCCTCATCTAAGCTCAAATCCAATGTAGAGTATGTACGAGGCTTTTCCTTTTTTTAAACACTTGTTGGAAACAACTTCGGTTTGTCCCAAGCATTACAAACTCCATAATTTTAAAGTAGACATCATTTCCCCTACTAAATTTTACTAAATGAAAACTTACAAAACACTTATTCTACCAATGAAACATCCCATCTCTGCAGTTTTATAATTCACTAATAAGTCAGCTGATGTTATTTTAAAGCTCCATAAAGTTACACAGCTCAAATACAAAACAATATTATAACTTAACTTCGAACACAAATTCCCCTTGGGGGGTTCTAAAATTAGATAGTGGTGATGGCTTCACAATTCTGTGCATATACTTAAGAAAACCCATTAAATTATACATTTTAAAAGGGTGAATTTTATAGTATATAAATTATATCTCAATAAAACTATTATTAAAAAGCAATAACAAAAACAAATTTCCTACCCTGTACTACTAAGTTTCTATCAAACTCTGTTCTAAACTGCTGCTTGCCTGGCTAACTGTAAGCAGGATCCTGCATCAACTCTGGTCACTTTACCAAAATAAACGCATACATATCTCTGTAAAATGTTTCCCCTATTCTATGATGGTTCACAGCTTTCCAGACACAAGCTGAGCAAACACCTTTCATTACCAGCCTTAAAAGAAACTAAAGAAGTATAGCTTTGTTGCCTTTCAGATTCCATAAATCCCTAGCTATCGCTGTGACTTAAAAGTACCACTTCTGCAGTGCAAAATATTAACAACCATAATTCATTTTTTAAGGTATCATAAAAAAGACGATGAACACTAATCCTCTAAATAAAAAGGACTAAATCCCCACAGAGACATGTTTCCAGCACAAAGAAAGCTTGACTTCTTGCCTTTCAGAATTTTGGTTCAAGTACCTTAAGTTGATAATGCTAAGTTACTTATCTAAAAAAAAAAAAAGTCACCTTGTCCAATGACAAACTGCACCATAAAGAACACCGGCTTTACCAAGCAAGAGCGCAGCAATCACGTCATTGAGATCTCATTAAGGTTTAAACTATAAACAGACCTGGCATCTGCCAGTGTCTTCAATGTCTGCGGATCAGAGTAACCTTCTTGTTACAGGGATCACAGAAGTCCAACCTTCCCCTTTAAAGGTTCCCTAGCCTAGCTGATCATGAAAGAGGAAAAAATTAGTGCTACTTTTTACAAAGGCAGAGAGATGAGGCAAGAAGTTTGAAAGGGAGGAGGCCAACATAACTCATTTACAACAGGAATTGCCATGTCAAGAAGAACATGAGAATCCTCTCCCTCTCGATGATCTAACAACCCATGATAACCAAAGATTCTTTCAATGACTTTTCTTCAAAGGATAAAGCAGAAGCAGTAGAGCATATGAACAGAGAGTGGCAGCAATGAAGCGACTTCCCTGTTATGATACAAATAATGATTGTTTTGTGCCTGTCATGACTGGTGTGATGATGGACTGTGCTAAACTGTCCTAATGGACCAAGCTATTCTATGTATGAAGGGTGTGTGGAATGGTCTTCCATTATCTCAGACACCCCCATCTCTATAATTTCCTGGTAAAGAGACACAATCATGAGAGTGGGCAGGCCCTAAGGAGGCACAAAGATACTGTCTCTTGACCTTGAACATAAGGAGGACATCATCTACTGTGGATCAGGACTATAAGACAGGGCACGCCACGTGGAACCAGGGTAGAGCTGGGAAGCCTGGTAGGTTTGGAAAGCAACAAGGCCCCAAGCTGAAGCAAACAAGCAGGCAAGGATCACTAGGCCAGACTTTTTACTGATTGATACTATTTGTATTTCCCTATTTTCTTATGTTCTCCCGTAAAGTTGTCAGAAAGTCTTTTAAAAATGCTAACTGGGGGCCGGGCGCGGTGGCTCACACCTATAATCCTAGCACTCTAGGAGGCCAAGGCAGGAGAATCATTTGAGCTCAGGAGTTCAAGACCAGCCTGAGCAAGAGCAAGACCCTGTCTCTACTAAAAATAGAAAGAAATTAATTGGCCAACTAAAAATATATAGAAAAAATTAGCCGGGCATGGTGGCGCATGCCTGTAGTCCCAGCTACTCGGGAGGCTGAGGCAGGAGGATTGCTTGAGCCCAGGAGTATGAGGTTGCTGTGAGCTAGGCTGATGCCACGGCACTCTAGCCTGGGCAACAGAGTGAGACTCTGTCTCAGAAAAAAAAAAAAAAAATGCTAACTGGCCTCAGCTATCAATGAAGGAAGGGAAGAGATTTTTGTTTATATTTGAACTAGAGCTGTACAAGGGCAGCTGCAGAATCAAAGTGGGAGAACCCCAAAGTGCCCAGACTCAAAATCAACAGGGTTGAGGCCACTAAGCCAGCTGCCTTTTTTTCCAAGACTCTCTTTCCAGAGATAAAAGTGCAGACATTCTCCCTGCACAATGATACAACTGTACGGGGGAGGGAAGGTGCACAGGATTATGAGAACTGTTAACTAGCCAAACTGGTGTTTCCAAATTGTCTGCCTCACAACATTCCTCAATAGGTTTCCAGCACCTCAGGAACCTCGCTCCAGGCCCTGAAGTTACACAAGGAAGACATGAAGCTGAAAGGACACATATTTACCACACCCCCTGTAATCCACTTGTTGCGCCTGCAAGCTTCCTCACTTTTCACTCACGCTAGAGACCCCACTGTAACCTTGCCATCTCCTCCTTCAAAACCTTTTGAAACTTTCCCAATCATTCCTGCGCCACCTGCCTCCAGCCTGCCCGTCTATACAGAAACCAAATGACCCCTGTGTGACAAATACAAAGCAACACGCAGCTCTGTGCGGCAGAAGTGAAAAGGGCACTGGATGACAGTCGAGAGATCTGGGCTCCATTCCCGGCTCTGCCACGGGTTTGCTATGCGCGATCATGTCACGTACCTCCATTTACCCGCTTGCAAAAACGAAGAGAATGACTTACTTCGAAGGTCGCGGGCAGCTCAGTCTCGGGCTGGAGCGGTGTGCCCCGGCCGACCGCCCCACAACCTTCAGGATGGGTGTTTCTCTCGGGCCACCTTCGCCTGGGATGCCCCGGTCCTAGGGCGTTCCCATCGCCAGCCCCGGCCTGGTGAAGCGATCGCGACCCACACCCACGGGCTGCGAGCGCAGCGCCCCCTGGTGGCTGCAACCGCGGCGGTCGCCAGTGTCCCCGATCGCTCGTCCCAGCCCCACCTGCCTGCCAGCCAGCCGACGCAGGGCCTCACTTCGAGCCCCCGAGGGTAGCGCACCGAGGAGGTGACGGCAGGAGGCTAGAGGCAGGTCAGGCCCGTTCCTCGGGTATCCAGCTTCCCCTTAACTGCTCGCATCCCCGACCACAGCCCGCCATGCCCCAAGGAAACGCAAGGGGGTGACCCCTGTGACAATCGTGCTGCAGGCTAAGAGTGCAGCAATAGCAGCCACCTACCTGAGCCCCAGCTCCAGGACAGCCGCGCCGGCCACTCAACCACGCTCCCAAGCATCAGCCCCGCAGCAAAACAAGCCTTTATAGCGGCATCGGCCGGCACACCGCGCAGGCGCGCTGCACAAAGCATGGCCCAGACTGCAGGGAATTGTAGTCCCCCTTCCCAGAGCCTGAGGTCCCGTACGCGGCAAAGGACTACATTTCCCAGAAGCACCGCGGGCGCCCTGGAGGCGGCGCGGGCGCTCCTCTGCCACCGCGCTCCTGGCGCGGCCCCGAACCTATGCGAGCTTGTCTGGAATCTTCTCTGAGGTCGTGTTCCCTGGGGGCAGCCAGGAGGGTTGACAAAAGCTCTGTGTTCGCACGCAGCCTAGTGTTCGTAGGCAGGGCCGTCTTGACCACGCGCGGCCCTTCGTGTTCCAGAAAATACCGTGAAGGTCATCGTAGTCTGCTTCTGCCCGGATAAGGGTCGTCATCACCTCCAGCCAGCCCCAGATCCTATGTCTTGTGGCACTTAACATTTTACGATTGCTTGCTCCTGATTCTACCCTGCAGTTCTGCACAGTTACCGCCTTTCTCTCTTTTATCCCAACTGCCCATCACCCTAATGTTGTGCTGCCTGGTTTCTGGATAATAAAATCTCAGGATCACAGTTTTAGAAGTCTGAAGAGCCTTGGAAATGGTATGCTAACTCATCCACTTCTTTTTATAAATGAAACTGTGGTTTTCAGCGAGACTGATCCCTTGATTTCTTGTTCCATCTGTACCTCCAACGTCATAACATAGAGGCTATTCCGTTGAATGCTTTCCTTCTCATCATCGGGTGCTGTACATACCCTTCGTGTTTGGTTCAATCTCCATAAAAGTCCTATTAGTGGGTACTATGATTATTTCAGATTTTTTTTCTTAAAAAAAGTAAGGTAAAGTGACTTGTCCATCTTTATACAGCTAGCTAGATAGCTAGTGTGAAGACACTAACATATCATAAAGCTAAAAAAGTACATTCTTACATAGACCAATGCAATAGAATAAAGAGCCTAGAAACAGGCTAGTGTATATATGTACCTTGATCTGTGAACGAGAAAACCTTACAAATCAGTGGGGAAAGAAGATTAAATAAATAGTACTGGGGCAATTGGTTATCCACATGAAAAAAAAAACAGGGATTACCTCTTCATACCACACAGAAAAATCAATTTCAGGTAGATCAAAGGCTTAAATGTTAAGGGGAAAACTTTAAAACTTTTAGGAGGAAATAGGAAATATCTTTATGAACTTGGGAAGAGGGAAGAATTTCTTAAACAAGATACAAAAATAAGAAAGATATATTTACTATATTAAATTAAAACTTGTGTACAAGATGCCATGAAGTAAAAAGATAAACCACAAGTTATAACTGACAAAGTTTTTTAATACAAAATATTCAAATAATTTCTACAACTCAATAAGAAATGGCAAATAATCCTAGAGGAAGATAGATAAATGACATGGATAGATCGCAGAAGAGAAAACCTGAGCAGCCACTCAAATATGAAAAGACCACCCAATGTCACTAATAATTAGGAAAATTAAAATTAAAATAGCAATGAAATACCACCTTACCAAAGCATACTGGTACTTCCAACCTTAAACACTATAGTACCCAAAAGCTGCAGATCTGATACCATCACATAAAAAGAAAAGCTTCTAAAATCTACCTGAAATACTTCAAACATATTGATTATAGCTTTTAAAAAAAAGAGTGGATGAACACTGTGCAACCCTGGTGCCAGGCTTCAATACACTGTAGTACTATCTTTATCTGTCCAAGGATTGCCTGAGAATTATATTAGGTTGGTGCAAAAGTAATTGCAGTTTTAGACCTGTGAATTTTAAATCACTGTAACTAGGCTCAAATACATCTTGATTAATCAAAATAGGAACCATTACAATCAACATATTGTTGCCAACGAGAAATAAGTTATACAGACAAAAATCTGGGGCATATGTGTGGGAATGGATATTAAGGGTGTGAGATAATGGTAGCAGACCACCGAACAGTGACCATGACCTTTGTATGGTACAAGTTTGGCTTTGGGAAGTGCTTTGGAGCTTCTCAGTCCAACCACTGAGCTGGTTGTCATATACAATCCACATTTCATACAGGTCATAATCCGATTGAGAAATGGTTCGTTGTTGCGTACAATAAGAGAAGACAACACTTCAAAATGACAATTTTTTTGATTTTCGGTCAGCTCATGTGGCACCCATTTATTGAGCTTTTTCACCTTTCCAATTTGCTTCAAATGCGGAACAACCATAGAATGTTCAATGTTGAGTTCTTCAGCAACTTCTCATATAATTGTAAGAGGATCAGCTTGGATGATTGTTCTCAATTGGTTGCTGTCAACTTCCTGTGGCTAGCCACTGCGCTCCTCATTTTCAAGGCTCTCGTCGCCTTTGCAAAACTTCTTAAACCACCACTGCATTGTACATTTGCTAGCAGTTCCTGGGCCGAATATGTCGTTGATGTTGCAAGTTGTTTCTGCTGCTTTACGACCCATTTTGAACTTGAATAAGAAAATCGCTTGAATTTTCTTTTTGTCTAACATCATTTCCATAGTCTAAAATAAATGTAAAATCAATAGCAAATTATAAGTCATTAGCACAAAAACATAAAGGGAGAAATGCACATTAAAATGATGTATAACATAACCACATTTATTTGAGAATGTATTCCAATATCAAATGGCAAATTTCAACAATGCTAAAACTGCAATTACTTTTGCACCAACCTAATACTTGACTCATTCACATGATATTGATTATAAAATACATCCTCCTTGAAATGTTGTGTTGTGAAATGTTTGCGGGGATGGAGGGGTGATATTCTCCAAGCCTCAAGCAAGGGGCTAGAGAATCTGTGTTGCAATACTGAGTTGTGTGTATTGTTAAATAATATTTGTGTTGTGTAATGCACTAAATATATTCATTCATTCAATATTAATGGAAATACAAATGAGCTAAAACAGACAAGTTTCCTGCCCTCATGGGGCTTAGACTCCCAAATAAGCATGAATCAAAATCTAAGTTATAACTGTGGTAAATTCTAGAAAAGGAGGTATATGTTACATCTGAAGGATAATAAGAATTAGTAAAGACAGTGGAGATGGGAGAGAAGAGAGAAATCCAAGCAGAGGCAACAACAAAGCCAGGTGGTGGTAGAAGGCAGGGAGCATCTCCAAAGGCCTTGTAGAACATGATATAGGTCCTTAGAGAAAGAACAAAAGGCAACCATTGAAAGATTTTAAAGGGTGAATAGTTAAAAAGTTGAGAAATCAAATTTACATTTTGAAAACTGCACTGTCGTTGGCAGAGTAGAGAAAGAACTAGAGACCAAGTAGAATGGGAGAGAAGAGGCCAGCTAGGAGTGACTGTTGTCCTCCAAGAAAGAGATCATGGTGGCTTGAACTAGGATTATTAATATGTTGGAAAAGATGGAGAGAAGTGGAAGGACTCGAGAGAAACTTAAGAGGTAAAATCAACAGAACATGTTGATGGATTATATAATAATAGATACAGTGGAATGAGAAATAGGTTTCAAGGATAACACCTTCCTTGTTGTAGAACTGGATGGACGGTAGTCTGTTCATTGGCAGGAGAAGTGCTCTACTACAATAGCCTCCTGACATCCTCCTCTACCTAGCTTGTCAGGAGCTAATGTCAAATGGTAACAATCACCCCACATTTGCTGTGGCACTCATGTTGCCATGTTATAAAGACAAAAGTTCTCTTTTGCAGATCAGTTTTGCAATGAAAAGCACTTTCATGGAATAAGACCTTTTTTTTAAGTGAGTTAATAAACCAATCATTTATTTGACATCATGGAAACAATATAGTGTGAAAGAATAAGGCATCTCTTTAATGGTCTCAGGCAATTAGAAGAGGATTTAAGTTGTAAGCAATGCCAAATGAAAGCCAGATGACATCATAGCATGTTATATGGCCAAAGGATTCACAGAATTTTCATGGAAAACTGCGATGAGAGAAGCTGAGTCTTCATAAAGTACACAGTAGTGTAGGCATGTTATGGTAAGTCATATCACACACTCATGTCATGAAGGGAAGTGTTACACATTTCCCACTTTGTAGTAACAACTTCTCTTGTTACTTCATTCTTCCCTTATTTCATCATCAGTAAGGGAATGAAATGAATTATTTCTTAAATTTTTTATGTACTATTATATTGAGATGTACTATTAGAGTGGCCCCCAAAAAAGACAGGTGTTCAAAAACCAGCTTCTTGTTAAAAAGAGGAAAAAAATTGACAGCAATTATCTTATTTTAGCAAAACAATATTATCCACTACATTAAATTAGTATTGTGTAGATTTTGTAGTCTTGCATGTATATAACTTACAAATTTATTTTAACTTTATGGTGGTATAAGAGCTATAAGTGTAAGGACTTTGTACATGGTTTTATAAATGGACATATTTAAGTAATATTAGAATGTAAATAACAAGTCAATATCAGGGGTTTGAAAGAATTGTTCTTTTAAAAGAGGTCTGAACCTTATTTGAGTTTGGGAAACACTGGGCTGTAGATTAAAACCAAACCTTAGCCTGGTATGCAACTCCTTCCGTGATCTGGCCCGACATAATACTGCAGTTTCATCTCCTCTCACTCTCTTAGTCAAATCTGATGTCTCCACAACACTGTAATTTCCATGTTCTTACTCTAGCCGTTCCTTCCACCCAGAACAACCTTCTAAATCTACTCAGCTAAAATAATACACATTACAGGCCATAGACGGGTCTTGGGATTTTAATCCTCCCAAAATGACAATTAGAAATTACTCAACTGCATAAAATGATACATCATATCTAACACCTGTAATGATAAGATGTGTACGGAGAATTCTCCCATGTTATTGTGATGACCGGGCATCTTTCAGGCCACCACGTAGGAAGAAACAGGTTCCCTCTAAGCCAGAGAAGCCAGAACCAATAGTCTAGTCAAGATGGAGCCTTCTCCAAAAAACAGACCTAGGCAGACTTAGAGGAATGGTCACTCCCATTCATTCTCCAGAACTTCTCAAATGTTTTGCTTTATAAATATGGACTTTTGATCGGAAGAAAAGATAGACAACTTTGGTTTACATTGGTGACAACAACTTTTTGGCATGAATGTCAGTTGAAGAAAATTAAAAATTCATGCAGGCTGCACTTACTTTTCAATCAAAATAATTCAACTATTGAGCCCCATGAGGAAAAAATATGTATTCTTGAAACATAGATTATATGCTTTATTGATTATAAGAGACTACTGCTGAGAAAAGTCAGCATTGCTTTTCAGCTACTAATGTTACTGTGTGGGCATATTTGAGAAGTAATGATACCAAAGCATCTTTTAAAACTTTCATCCTAAAATTAGATCTAGGTGGACAGCATGAGGCCTGAAGCTGGTAGGTCATTGATCTAGAGGAAGAGAAAAAAAAAGATTCCTCCTCAAGTCAGTTGAAGTTTATATTGCTCAGGGATTCAGAAATAGCCTGAAACATATGTCTATTTTACTTTCTACTTGCTTATAGCTTCTTATAGTTCAAATCAATCTTCAAGTTTTAAAATACTTACCTAGTTTTTTAAAAATGTATTTATTTATATATATGCTACTTGCATTCTATATTCTATCTGTAGCAAGCTTGAGACAAATTATTCATTTTTTCTTCTAGATTTCTATTTACCTAAAGCAGTGTTTCCCAAATATAATCCATGGAATACTAGTCCTACAAGATATCCTGAAAATTAAGAATTTCCAAAGTCAACTAAGTTTGGGAAATTGCATATATGGTATTCAAAAGTCACATTAATATTTTAGTTTAATACTCTGAGAAGTCCTACAACAATGAAATCTGGCTAGCATTGTTTAATTCAGCATTTCTCTGACTTATATGAACATGAAATAACAAAAATAATTTTTTAGAAACAACATTTAATATCCTGTATAACTAGTGTTTTGCAGAAAATGCTTCGGCAAATGCTGATCTAAAGTCATCTTTTTTAAAAAAGGAAAAAACAAAATGAAAAACAAACTTGCCAAAGGGGAAGGGATTCTCCGCTGATGAAGAGTTATGCTGAGACGAGCAGAAGGATGAATCCCAACAGTATCTAGCTGAGTGAGGCTGAGAGAAAAGGGCTCTCTGCTCACAGAAACTAGGGTTGCTGCAGTCAACCCAGATGTTTTATGTCCGGAATATTCCATTTAGTCTAGAGCAAGCTGGGCAATCTTAGTCTAGACAGGATAGCTATCACTGTCATTTTTACTGTTATTTCTGCTTCAATTTATTAATTGCTTAAGATGGGCAAGGCACTATACATACATTATCTCAAACCACATAAGACCCCTGCAAGATAGTTTTTGCCCTCCCAATTTTAGAGATAAGGAAACTGAGGCTGAGAGAGGGTGACATGACTCTTGCAGAAAGGATTTGGTCTTAGACATTTTTTGTTGCATTATGCTACTTCAATTTGTAAAAGCTTCTTCATGTAAGCAAGCAATTGCTCTCTTTGCTCTCTAAGCCACTGATTATCTTCCCTAAAGCCTTCCCTGCCAGAAATAATTCTAAAATAAAACAGGTTAAACCACTGATAACTTTGGCCCGCTTAACCATACCATGTCTGGTTTCCACCATGAACCAAAAAAACTGCACACCCCAAATCTAATAAGATCGATGATTACCTAGTCATGGAATGGTATTTTGAAATTACTTCCCCAGGCTTTTTAAGAACCACACAAGAAAATCTTAACACCGGAAGCCAAAGTCAAACACCTACAGAGGCCAAGCAGGTAACATGCATGAGAGGAGCTGGCCAAGTGTAAAACAGGAGCAGGTGATGGAGACTGTGATGACCTGGAGAGAACATGCTCCTCCGAAGAGCTTAATCACTTACCTCTGGCAGATTCTTGTCAAGCAGAAATGTGAGCCCACTGTTGCTAGATCTTATTTTTCAAACAAAACCAAAAATACAGTTTTTATGTGAAATCCCTCCATTTTTAAGTGTTGGACAACTAACTAATTTCTTCAAAACACTAGCAATAGTAGCCATCCTAATGGGATGGCTAAAATATAGCCATGGGATGGCTAAAATATGTCTAAAAAATAACGTAAACTCTCAGGCTGATAGCTCATGACCTTTCCTTTAAAATCATAAGTCAGCTTCCACTAAAGAGAGTATCACCTCACCATCTCCTACCCCACTAATCACTCCCTTCATTCGGTAGACTTGGGTCCAAATTGCTTCTGATGCACACCAAGAATCAAAAGTTAAGACTTGCCAGTACTGAAGTTGAGTCTGAAGTTGAGTCTACAAAAAAACACACCCCACACACTTTATTTTTTTGAAAGATGGCAGCAAGGTTAAATAAGTGCACATTCCACTTGGAGGCAGTGGTAGTTATACATGCCTTTTCAGGGATGCATTTTATATTCCAGAGTGACTTTAAAGTATCAGGAGGCTGTTAGCACTGCTCCAGTCACCAAATATTTTTGCTTTTTCCTCTCCAAACTGATTTGCCAGATTACTTTTGGAGACTAGATTCAGGCCCAGTTGGAGCACAGGGTGACATTCTCTTGTCACCAGAGATGCTTGTTAGAGAGGTAGTTAATGCCACCTGACACCTGTATTATTCAAAGGTAGGGCTCAAGGTGTGGCCTGAAGTCTTTTAAGGTTAACATCATCAGCAAGTTCCCAGAGAAGAGGCAAGGAGAGGAAGATGGAAAGAGGCTGGCTTCATGGGAAAGGATTCCTCCTCTGTTTCATCCTCCACCTGCTGCAAGGTAGGACAGCATAACAGCAACAGCAAAGCAGATGTATAACTCCTGGGAAACACAGAGTTTCTATTAATATAAAACTGTTATATAAAAAATGTTAATATTATACAGTTAATAAAAATAATAAGCTTCTATTATACCTGGATAGTCAATGATCGGACATTCATTTTGGTAAAGATGAAAACTCATGACCTTGACAGCTTTGAACCTCTTCCCAGGATCCTAACAATGAGTTGGCTCCTCTCTTTGGCTACTTCTCCACTCCCGATGCTTCTGTTGGCCTCTTCTTCCCCACATCTCTCTCTTGCCAGGCATTAAGCTGTCCCTGTGGTTTTGAGTATCAACTAATGTTAAGAAAAAGAAAATTCTTCTTTCTCAGCTCCCTTAAAGCCAAATGAAATGGACCAGGGAGATCTTAAGGGGAAGGAGGTGGATAAGAAGATCTGTTGTGGCAGAGGGAAACTTTTTCGGTATAATTTTCCCAGTCTAGAGTATTTTTCTTGTACATTAATAAAAGTGAGTAATGAGGGATTGTACATCAGAGAGAAATAAAAATGGACTCCACTGGAGGATGTTACCAAACAATTATCTGTTTATACTCCACAAAGTATAACTAGAAAGGAGGTAGGTATAGAGTGGGTATCAAGGAACTGTCTTTAGATAGTCTTGGTGATAAAGACTGCTGAGTGTTAGAGGAGAATAATCACAGCACATAGTAGAGTCACAGTAAATACTCATTGAATTGAAAAACTGGGTTGCTTCTTTAAGGTCCCGTATATCTCACACAACCTACCAGATTACTTATCTTATTAATTTATGGCCATCTATGCCTTATTAATACAATATGGAGAAGAACTACGATAGAGAAATTTGTCACTGACATCACCTACATGACCCAAGGGCAGAGGAGAGCAATAGAAAGACACTGAGTGAAGGCGGAGGGGTTTGTGGTAAGATTGTCAAGAACATAGCAGGACACTGCAAAGCGGTGGTCAGAGCCAAGTTTGCATACACATCTGGACAAGTTTTGCATGGAGACAGAAACAATGAAATTGAGAACAGATTCCCTGACTCAGCTCACCTCAATAACTTCCATCATTTGCCTACTGCCCAGCCCACTCTCCCTGGACCAGGAAGGAGGAGCTCACATGCTTCCCCAGTGCCCCCTGTTTTCTCTCTGTGCAGAAACACTCCCTGGGCCCCAGCCCCGGCACTCCTCTCACAGGATCTCTGCTTTCTACAGGAAGAGGCAACACTTTCACCATTAACTGCTCAGGCTTTGACCAGAATGGGGTGGACCCTGCTGCCTTCCAAGCAGTGTTTGACAGAAAGGCCTTCCGTCCAGTCACCAACTACAGTGTCCCCACTCACGTCAACATCTCCTTCACCCTGTCTGCCATCCTAAAAGTGGTAAGTCTTCACCCAACATTGGAGTGGTCTAGCGGGTCCTCTGATTGGATTTTGTAAAATTAGAGACTCACAACAAAAAAACCCCAAACGATCCAATTCAAAAATGGGCAAAAGACTTGAATGGACATTTATACAAATAGCCAATAAGCACATGAAAAGATGCATACTCAATATTACTAATCATTAAGGAATTGCAGATCAAAACTACAATAAGATACCATTCCACACCCATTAGGATGGCTACTATTAAAAAAAAAACAGAAAATAACAAGTGTTGGTGATGATGTGGAGAAATTGGAATCCTCGTGCACGACTGGTGGGGACGTAACATGGTGCAGTTGCTATGGAAGACAGTATGGTGGTTCGCCAAAAAATTTAAAGTAGAATTACCATACAACCCAACAATTCCACTTCCGGGTATACACTCAAAAGAAGTGAAAGCAGGGTCTCAAAAAGATATTTGTACACTCATATTCATAGCAGAATTATTCACAATAGTTAAAACGTGGAAGCAATCCAAGTCTCTATGGATGAATGATAGATAAAATGTGGTACATACATGCAATGAAATATTATTCAGTCTTAAGAAGGAAGAAAATTCTAACACATGCTACAATGTGCGTGAACCTTTGAGGACATTATGCTAAGTGAAATAAGCCAGTCACAAAAAGACAAGCATTGTATGAGTCTACTTATATAAAGACAGAAAGTAGAATGGTGGTTGCCAGAGGATGGTGAGAGGGAGGAATAGTATGTTACTGTTTAACAGGTATAGAGTTTAATTTTGCAAGATGAAAAGAGTTCTGGCAATGGATGGTGGTGATGGTTGCTGCGATGATATGAATGTATTTAATGCCACTGACCTGTACACTTAAAATGGTTAAGATAGTAAATTTTATGTTATGTATATTTTATTACAAGAAAAATAGAAAAATATGGTTTTTAAAAATGTTAAAAAATTAAAGGTGCATTCTATGAGATGGAGAGACATGATAAAGAATTCTGCAATGAAGAATTTTTGAGGAAGACCCCCAAGGCAATTGCCGCAGCAGCAAAAATAAAC
>VBSM01000272.1:37698365-37714036 GCA_008086735.1 Cheirogaleus medius
CCTGCTGCTGCACTGCACCTGCCCAAGGAAATGCTGCCCCACTGCGCCCCACAAAGGAAATGAGAGCCTGGGTCTCCCCCCAGCCCAGCTGCCTGGTGAGGGAAGTCAGCCCCCCACACTTGCTCTTCCCACACCCCCACTTCTCTGCCCCTTCCTCCCTCTTTTCCTCTCTCCCTGGGCAGGTGACCTTTGCAGCCCAGAGCTTAGTCTCTGTCCTTTCCACAGGCCTGAAGGAGCCAGTAGAGTTGGTGGAGAAGTCACCAGGCCCCAGAGAGGCAGAGGTGGCTGGGGGCTCAGGTTGGACAAGGGCCCAGCGGGAGCAGGAGGCCCAGAAGCAGCACAGGGTGGAGCTGTGGGTGCAGTTCAGCCACATGATGGACACCCTGCTCTTCCGCCTCTACCTGCTCTTCATGGCCTCCTCCATCCTCACTGTCATCAGTCTCTGGAACACCTAGGCAGGTGCCCACCTGGAAACCTCTGTCTGGAGCTTCTCTTGCCAGGCCTCATGCCCTGGCAACCACCTCATTTTTAACCCAGTCCTCTGCACAGTTTCGGACCAGACCTGGATAGTTCCCTCTGCCCTCCAAAAGTGAGGCCCTTGCTCCTGCATGCCATCAGCCCCCTCAGCCCTCCCATGGGTCCTGCCCCCCTGGCGCCTCATGATTCAGGTTCCTGGAGTACATCCTGAATCGGATCATCCCAATAAATCCCTTTGCAGAAGGTATCTGCTTTTTCCTGAGTTATGTTACAGAGTCAAAAATATCAGGATTGAGAGGTTTCTTGCAGAAACTCCTCATTAACCAAAGCAAGAAGGATTTTCGCCCGCCCGCACGCACATATGTGTGTGTGTGTGTGTGTGTGTGTGTGTGTTTTAAGTCTTATCAGACAACACGTAAAGTGCAGGGAAAGGCGAGAAGAGGCCAAAATCTATTAGAAGGAATTATAATAAAATAGAGATTAACCTCTTAAATCCAGTTACCCTGGATTTAAGCTTCTGAAATTAATAATGTGCCAGAATTAGGCCCCTCTTGCTTATCGAGTGAAGCCTTTTGTCAGAGCCTGACATATGAGTCATTCATCATTAGGCACTTAGAGTGTTAGCATAATCCTGCATTATCATTAACAGTGTCTCTGTCACAATTTGAGTCGATCTACCCTTAATAATTCTAAGAAAAGAACATTAAGCCAAAGGAAGCACATTTGAAAATGGCATCTACTTTACTTGGGAGAAACACAAATGCCCCTATATGAACTGGAAAATTCCTTTTCCTACCACTGCCTTTTTATTTTGGAAATCTTTGCCGAGTGGCTCATCTCTCCCACTAGTTGCTTTGAGCAAGGAGAGGCTCCACTGCGGCATTGTGTGAGAGAGCTGTGGTGCCATATGTTGGTTCAGGAAAGCACCTATTTGAGAGCAACTTAACTACAACTCAAACATGATTTTTTATTTTTAGCAACAATTTCTTTCCCTTTCTTTCATTTATTCATTTATCCCTACCTTCCATCTGAAGTCTGTATTTCCCAAGTCATAGCAGTCTAGGAGTAAAAATAGTGTCACAGACTTGTTCATTAAACAATATTTCTCTGGTTCATCCTCTCCACTGCTCTTTCTCAAACTCCTCCAGCTCCCTCTGGTCACTGTAGACGCCCAAAGAGTGGCAAGGTCTCCACTGTCCACTGGAGGTGCTGCAGGTGCCTGCCAAAGGGCTGCCCACCACGTGCACTGCCATCTGTTCTCGCAGAGCCGAAGCTGGGGGAGGGCTGGCTCCCAGAGCTGCAGATGCTGCTGGCTGGATGCTGAGTCAACAGCGCCAGCTTTTACTTGCTCTTTCCTTGAGTCCTCCTCTGCTGGGACTCAGAAGGGGTGCACGGGAATTTGGAGTATTGAGTCAGAAATGACCTGCAGTCCTCTGAGTCATCCTTTCACTCAGGCCCATGGGCTTCAAAGTAAATTTGTGTCCCTTCATTCTCCTTTTAGGATATATTTTTTGTTCTTCCAGTAAGACCTCTGGCTCCTCAGTTTCCAGAACCCTCTCGTGCGTTTCTCTCCTCATCACCAATCCTCCAGGCATGTCCAATACATGCCCACAACCTAGTGCATACACAGTCTAGGCTCAAATGGGGTCCTCACATTCACCTGAATAAACTGCTGTATCTGTTTTTACTTTGGCAGTTCCTCAACTTACAGTCTTCCACAAGGTGGACCTTCAGAAAAGACACAGTAATAGTAATAATAATAACCAACAGCCATTAAGCTACTAATGTGTGGCAGGCACTCTTCTAAGTGTTCTATATGAATTGACACATTTAAATCTTATATTAGCCCTATGAAGTAGGAACTATAGATCCAAAAACTCTTAGAGCTCAATGTGCTACAGAATTTGGAATATTTTAAATCTTAAAAAAGTAATAATTGTGCATGTTACTAACACCTCAAAGTGGGGTATGGTCCAGCACCCTAAAATCAAACAGTATTTCTGCAGTGAAATCTATAAACATGCATACTAGGTAACAGAAATAAAACTAAAACTATGAATAGCCTTGCATCATGTTCAAATCATGGTTTGCCACCAAATAATTTGTGAAAAATCACTTGGTTTTCCAAGCTCTTCAGAAATTAGAACTTTGGTTTTGTGTTAATATCCTCATTTTTATATGGAGAAAACAAAGCACAGAGAGGTGAAGTGACTGCCAGTTAGGGTATCTCCAGGACCCACTGTTAGTTAAGTGGAGGATCTGTGGTTTGAACCTGGGCGGGCTGACTCTAGAGGCTGGATTCCTAAGATCATTTGCATCATTTTGTCCCCTTCATCTTCACCTACAATTTCTCTGCTTCTTTTCTTCACATTTTCCCCCACTGTGTAGCTTTAAGTTTTATTTGAATAGAAAGTCCGCAGTTTCTCTTTTTTGACACGTGGATTAAGATTCCTTTTTTTGTTTGTGTTTTTCCTTCCCAAAAGGGCTTTTTTTTAAAATTTTTTTTTTATTTCAGCATATTACGGGGGTACAAATGTTTAGGTTACGTATATTGCCCTTGCTCACCCAAGTCAGAGCTTCAAGCATGTCCATCCCCAGACGGTGCTCATCACACTCATTTATGTATATACCCATTCCCCCCTCTCCCCTCCCATCTGCCTGACACCTGATGAATGTTACTACTATATGTGCACTTAAGTGTTGATCAGTTAAAACCAATTTGATGGTGAGTGGATTAAGATTCTATACCTCCTTTAAGTAAAAGAAGGCATGATATAATTTCAGTGATTTTATTTTCTCCAAAAGCAAAATCTGAACAGCGTGATTCCAATGTATCACTGATAAGCACACAGAACCTTTGAGACTAGAGCTCTCTCCCAAAATGAACAGGTGCAGCTGCGGCTTTGCTGTTCCATCTATAACGGAATCATATGATAAGCACACTTTGTGCTAAAGACGTTCCTCTTATTATCTGGTAAAGCTCTGCAAGGCTCTGCAAAGTAATTTATGACCTCTTTAGCCAAACCTGCTGACAGGCGCTGGCCCTGTCCATGCCTCCTGGCATCTGATGGCTTATTTCTTCCTGGCAGCTCCTCACCTGGTCCATTTCTCTGCAGTGCTACCCTGTGACTCTTGCACGCATTTTTGTTCACTTTCTTGTTCTCTAAACCATTATAAGCAGTATTTCTCCATATTTTCTCCATTTTATTTTGGCTCCATATTAACCTGACATGAGAATATTTCATCTCATAACCATCTTGGCCTCCCCCCTTCCTTTGGTCCACTCCAGAATGTGAAGTCACAGGCTTTATTTCAAGCCTGTCCTTTTTCACCTCTCAAATTTCTGATTCTTTCTTTGATAACCTTACTTATTTGATCATACATTGGCACTGGTTCTTCTATCGAGCAGGGAAAAAAATGGTACAGTATAGAGGCTTCAGAATCTGGCAGCCCTGGGTTTTAAGCTGATGCCATCACTTGCTAGGTCCAAGGGTAACCTTGGACAAGTGGCTTAACCTCACAAGTTTAAATTTCTTCATTTGTCAAGTGGAGCTAAGAACACAAATTAAGTTATGTTTGAAATATTGCTTTTGAAAAATTATTTATAATTCTATAGAAACTAAAAAACAAACTGTGAAACACTAGAGAGCATCCATTTTTCATGCAGGCTGAGATCTGAAGTGCAAAATAGACTCCTAGGTGGGAGGCAATAGACATAAAGAATTACAGACTTTCTAGTTCAACCCCTGCATTTTTTAGAACAGAAAAATGAAGTGAAATGACAAGTATGTGGTTGTCATAATTCAGTGGAGCCTGGGACAAGAGCCTGGGCCTGTGAAAGTGACAGCCACAGGCAAAGGCTTATCCATGGGCCTCTTTTCTCAGGTGCCTCTCAGGAGGCCAGGGCATTCTTACTTTCCTGTTCCCAGGCACCATGGCAGCCTGACCTCAGCTGATGACCTACCCTGCAGTTTGGGTGTTTTGGCTGTGTCCTGTGCTCCTGGCTCCTTAGCTCTGGCCAGTGGCCTCTGTGTGTGATTGCCATCCATCTGGCTGCAAAACAGTGGCCCCCACCTCCTCCTTCTACCATCTAATTCTGCCCTTGCCAGATGCCAGCTATATCCCAAATCAGATTTCCCAGAGTCCCAGGTGAGATGGGCTGCCAGGAGGCCATATAGCATGATCCTTTTGGAATAAGATGAGGAGCCAGGTGTTGGTGTCTGTCACTTGCAAAATTATTAATACACCTGCTCTTCTCCCACTGTTTACCTTTGGATCCAAGCATTGTCTAGGCCCAGGGATTTCACTGGGGGAAACCTAGGGAAATGACCCAGTCCACAAGATTCCCTAGCTATGAAGTAATGAAAAGATCAAGGAAAGAGCAATAGAATCAGTTTGACCTGGCTTTGAATCCAGATTCTACCAATTTCCACCTGAGTGGACACTGAGTAAGATTCTTTGACACCTTTGCAAGTCAGTGGGAAGGACAATCTAGAAAATGTCAAACTGGGAGTGAGACCACTGAGGAGGTGATCGGGTGTGAAGCTGGAGTGTTTGGATGGCACTGCACAGTTGCCAGAGAGATCCTTCACCTTGGCTTTCTACCCTCCCGGGCAGGCTGGCTGTGCTGCACAAGGCCACCCTCCAAACAAGGGGCACCTAGAGGGTGGGGCAGCCCTAGACGTAAGGAAATCCTTTCCCAGGCAACTCAGGGATACCTAGTGCAGAGCTGCAACCAAGGCTTAGGGAATCCCAAGGAAAAGCAAAGATTTCTAGAAACACCCACACCTGACTTGATGATATTCTCCAACAGATCCAAGGCTGCCCCTCAAATCTAAAGGCCTCAGAAACCCAGCCCAGCAATGTCCTTGGCACTGACTCAAACCACTTCTGCCTCTCCTCAGCCCAGGAAGGCCCAAGTGCTCCTGTGTCCAACCTCTGGCCTTTCAGGAACTCCCTGGTCCTGACTGTAGCCACCCTGGGCAGCCCCCAGCAGAATAAGTTATGTGCCCCAGGCCAGAACAATACTCATCTGGTACCTCCACGGGGCTTATGAAACGGACAGCAGGTGACACCTGCGTTCATTCCAGAGGAGAGCAAGCTCTCAGGCCTGCTCACATGGAGGCTGCTGGCTAGCCTGGGCGCTGAACCCCTGTCTCTGGTCACACTCTGTAGCTCACATGGGCCTCTAAAGTCAGGGTCTGTGCCCCTAGCCCTTCTGAAGAAGCTTCACCTTGGGATCCTGAAGCCTAACAGAATCTATTGCCCAACCTACCTATTCCTGGTGCCCCAGGGTACAGCTAAGTGGACACCAGATACAAATATGTGCAAAAAAGTCTGAAAAGGAGTCTGGAGCAGTTGCTCATAGTACTTACTCTGAGTGCCATAGAGAGAGGCCAGCAATTGTCCTGCCAGTCACAACAGGGAGTGAGAGAAAAGCACACGATCACACCCTATTATCATTTGGGCTTTGAAAAAGTGCTAAATTCCTAGGATCTCAAGTTGCCAAGTTGCCAAATGTTCTCAACTGCAGGCCATTTCACCCCCAAGGGGAACTTTGGCAATATCTGGAGACATTATTAATGGTTACGAGGGGGGGTCGGCTACTGACATCTAGCGGGCCAGAGATGCTGCTAACCATCCTACAATGCACAGAACAGCCCTCTAGAGAACCATCCAGCCTAAAATGCCAACAGTGCTGAGGTTGAGAAACTCTGCTCTAGGTAACCCCAGGCTCACAAGAGTCCTAACCGGCCCCACAATTGCCCAAGAAGGCAGTTAAAGCCTAAATTTGAGCCTCCGTTTCTAGATGTTGTCCTGGCTGAGTGCCCAAGACTCCTGGGGCTATGTAAACCCAAGAGGTAGGCTCCAAAGATGCCCAGAGAAAGAAGACAACGTGGAAGAAGTCCCTGGCCCTTCTACAATGATCTGTGAATCAGCTAAGAATTTCTGAACCACAATGAAAGCCCACAGCTTGCCTTAGGAGAGACATGTGCCAGGAGTTACAGTCCTAGAGACTCCCCAGGATATTCCAGAGAATGTAGGGGACAGGTATTCCTAATGGCCTTAGAACATGATATCTCAGCTCTGTCTAAATACGGCTGACCTCCCTTTTCTGAGAGCCTGCTGGAGAAGGGAAGGAAGAAGCAGGCACTCCCAGGAGAGACTGCTCAAGTAACATTGTAACAGGGGATTCTGTCCTGGGATGGACTCCAAGTGAAAGCTAGTCTTAGCCAGCGTACCTCCTAAACAAGCGTTCTAAGTGCTTAATTATTCGTCTGAGACGAAGGGCTGGCCAATACAGAAAGTAATGTGTGTTCTGTGAGTACCCTGCACACCCTAAGGATTTCGAAGGTAGAAAGGAACCTGATGTCCATGCCAAAAAACGGTGTCACTCTTTTATTTTTCCAGTTGTATTTTATTGTGGTAAGAACACTTAACATGAGATCTACCTTCTTAACAAAATTTTAAGTACACAATACAGTATTCTTAACTATAGGTACAATGTTTCAGATCAGATCTCTAGAACTTACTCATCTTGCATAACTAAAACTTGATACCCTTTGAAAGGCAACTCCTCGATTCCCCCTCCCCAAAGCCCCTGACAACCACCATTCTACTCTGTTTCTATGAGTTTGACTACTTTAGATATCTCACATAAATGCAATCATATAGTACTTGTCCTTCCGTGACTGGCTTATTTCACTTAGGATACCTCCAGGTTCATCTATGTTGTCCTATATGGCAGGATTTCTTCTTGTGTAAGGCTGAATGTATGTATATACCACATTTTTTAATTCATTCATCCTTTGATAGACAAAGAGGTTGTTTCCATCTCTTGGCTATTATGAAAAATGCTGCAGTGAGCCAGGCGTGGTGGCTCATGCCTGTAATCCTAGCTACCTGGGAGGCTGAGGCAGGAGGATTGCTTGGGGTCAGGAGATGGAGACCAGCCTGGGCAACATAGAAAGATCCCCATCCCTAAAAAAAATTTTTTTTAAATCAGTAACAGCCAGGTGCGGTGGTACATGTCTTGAGTCCCAGATACTTAGGAGATAGGCGCAAGGATCACTTGAACCCAGGAGTTCAAGTCCAGCCTGGACAACACAGCAAGACCCTGTCTCCAAAAAAACCCAAAAATGCTGCAATGAACATGGGAGTGCATATAGCTCTTCAAGATCCTGATATTAATTCTTTTGGATATATACCTAGAAGTGGGATTTCTGGACTTATTTTTAATTTTTTTGAGGAATGACCGTATTGTCTTCCATAGAGGCTGCCCATTTTACCATTTTACATTCCCACCAACAGTGTACAAGGGCTCCAATTTCTCCACATCCTCACCAACACTTGTTATCTTTTTCTTTTCTTTTCTTTTCTTTTCTTTTCTTTTCTTTTCTTTTCTTTTCTTTTCTTTTCTTTTCTTTTCTTTTCAGATATGGTCTTGCTTGTTGCCCTGGCTGGAATGCAGTGGCATGATCATAGCTCACTATAACACCAAACTCCTGGGCTCAACCAATCCTCCTGCTTCAGCCTCCTGAATAGCTGGGACTACAGGTGCGTGCCACCACGCCCTGCTAAGTTATCTTTTGTTTTTCTGATGATAGTTACCCTAGCAGGTGTGAGGTAATATCTTGTTGTAATTTTAATTTCCATTTTCCTGATGATTAGTGATGCTGAGCAACTTTTCATATATCAGTTGGTCATTTGTGTGTCTTCTTTGGAGAAATATCCATTTAAGTTTTTAACCCATTTTTTAATTGGGTTTTGTTTTTTTGGTTTTGGGGAATTTGGGGGGTTTTTGTTTGTTTGGGGTTTGAGGGTTTGGGGGTTTTTTGCCGTTGAGTTGTAGGAATTCCTCGTATATTTTGGATATTAATCCCTTATCAGATATGTGGCTTGCAAATATTTTCTCCCACTCTATAGATTCCCTTTTTACTCTGTTGATTGTTTCCTTTGAAAAAGTATGAGATTCTTCTGGCTTGTTATAGGCCATAAGCACTGTAAAACCTGCAACCTAGCTTGTTTTAAGTACTATCATTTTTATTCCTTGATTTGAAAATGGTCTCTAACACATCATTTTAGGTGTTTTTTTATTAAGATGATCAATTAATTGTGGGTGTTCTTTTGGCTAATGACAAAATTTATGTTTTCCTCAAATTTCCTATCTTCTAAAGTATGGAAAGGAAATGCAAGGTCAAATTGCCTTCTATTTAGTTGGCCCCATTTCCTTTTTCTACATGCTCCTACCCAATATCTGTATTGTAGAACTGTTGGGAGGATTAAATAAAATAAAGCGGGTAAGACGCTTATCTCATATAATACAGTGCCTTAGCCATCACCACCAGCAGCAGAGACAGTAACAGCAGCATTGAAATGCTGACTCCTCGGGCAGGTGTGAGTCCTTGTCTTGTTGCCTTATTTCTCGTGCCTCCATTGTCTCCTGGCAGCTGAATCTACTTTTGAGTCCAACCTATAGACCCAGGTCCACTCCAGCTTTTTAACCGACATCGATAAAAGCAAGATAAACATCAACTGTCTTTAGCTGCCTTTCCACAGGGCTTGAAGTTAACCCTCCTTTCCTGGGTCCAAGGTCTGGAAGCTCAGCCTACCTGCCTGTGGAACTCCAGCACTTCTGTCTTGAAAGTCCTTCACTCTTAGCCAGTCTAGGAGTCCAGGGCTGCAAGACTGTATGTCCACGTAGATAAAGACACAGCAGTACTTTGGTCCTACAGGGCATGATGGGTCCAATCTGAAGCACAGATTTTGTGCTCGATTTCTGCCAGTTATTCAGTCATACTCAGACCCCACTCTTTCCCCTTTAAGCAGAAAATCCCCCTGAATGATAGCCCGTTTTTCCAGAAGTCCTAGCTCCCAAATCTCTGCCCTGTATTCTAGTCCAAAACCAAAAGTCCTAGAATCTCATTTGCTGCCATCTATGCTTCCATCCACTTCCTAGACCCTCCACATGCCTGGCCTCCCAGCTCTGTCCCTGATTGCACCTGTGTTTGGCTTGCTTTAAAGGTACACTACCTATAGGATCACCTGGCTTTCTAGTTGAGGAGAACATCTGTAGTCTTGCCAGTTGCCCCAGCCCTCCTACCAACAGCTTCCTCCTTGTGCTACCCAGTACCTTATGCTGCCAGATGCTCACTTGCCTCCCAGCTGAACCCTTTCAAGTCACAAAAGAGAGCCCTTAAACTCTGAACAGGTTTTCTAACAATTCCTCTTTGCCCCTCTCTTCTTCCCTTTCCCACTCCTTTCATCCCCAGTACTTCTAGCTACCTTTCTTCTTCTCTTTCTCCCCTCTTTCCTTCTTCCTTTCACTGCAACCTCTACCTCAGGCTGTCCAAGTTTCCGAAGGAGGGAAGAAACTACTTCCAGAGCTGGTAGGGTTGAAGGACAGCAGATATGGCAGAGCTCAGATGGCATCTATTGCAGCCATTTCTCCTGCACTTTCCTACTTTGGGCCTCTAAATCATTCCTGCCTTGCTCAGCACTTTCTATTTAGGGCTGTCATGATCTTCCATTCCGAACAAAGTTTCTTTTGTATTCTAGGCCTGACTCTTCACCCTTTTAGCCAAGAAAAAATTTCCAAGTCTTTCTGGAAATGTAACTAAGATACTTGATGTGAAAATGCTCCAGTTCACTCATTTGATCCGATTGTTTTTTAATAGGGATGTGACATAAGACATAATATTGACACATGCCAATAATATTGATGTTAGCTGAGATTACTAGTTTATGATAACGTATAATACTATTGACAGCACAAAGTGCTGCAGTCTTAACTTTATGACTTCTATCATCATGTAATCAGTGCATAGCATAAAAAATATATGGAGAACATTGGTTTGGGGAGAATGAAACAGAAAGGCAGAGAGACTGGAAAGAGGAAATTTAGTTAGAGGCTACTGGAAAAACACAGACATGAGATGATGAAGGTATAAACCGAGCTTTATAATTCGGTATTTGGAATAATCCCAATATCAAAAAAAGCTGAAAGATACTTTAGCATTCATAACCAAATCACTAAATATTGCCACCTTTCCAAATCTGCAGCTTCCCTGGCCTTGGAAGAACACAATTCCCTTGTTTCCCCAGCCCACACTCTATCATTAAGGCAAGTTATTTTGTTATTGATCTCAGTACACAGCTGCCAAATAGGTGCTTCTCCCCAAGTCTTGGCCCAACTTCCTGCCTGCCTGGAGCCCGGAAGGCATACCTGGGCAGGGGCAAAGCAGGACACTCTGCTGTGACCTCTCTGGCCACAGCCTTGCTAGGGAGTGGTCACCTGACACAAGTAGTATTCAAAACCAGAAACCAAGGTGTGGTCCAAGCTCCTTTAAGCTCAAGGGTTTGGGGTTCCTGGTGAGTCCCCAGAGAAGAGTCCAGAAAGGAGAATGAAAGGGGGGTGGCCTGCAAGGGAGGCAGTCCTCCTCTTCCTCAGTATCAGCCTTCTGTTTCCAGGTAAGATGGGGCAAGAACAGGGGAGACTAGAATGCGGTTCTGAGGGACACCCAGGTCTTACCTCTAGCACGTGGAGCACATTCGGTATTAACCTGTTAAATGTTTCTTCCATAATGTCTGTTCCTTGATTTCCTTTTGGTTGCAGATAGAAAGACATTTCACTCATGAGTACACACAGCCTTTCTTGATTCCTGCCTGCACAGAGATCTACCAAACTGGCCCATCTCACCACCTCTCCGATTCCACCTTCACACTGACTTCTGATGCCCCTCTTACCGCACCCCTTCCCCTGCCTGCCTGGTCTCTTTTTCTCTCGCTGTGATGTCTATGACAAGAGTAGCCATTGATTTCAAACGTACCCTGAAGGCTTGCGCAAAATACCGAGGGAGGGTGAGGATCAATCTGAGGGAGAAAAGAGCAGATATTTGCTTCCATGAGGGAGTATTTGTTCCTAATCTGGGTACATACCTTAAATATTTCGGAAAGAGATGGAGATAGAGAGAAGGAGGCAAAGAAAAAGACCACATGAAGATGGCAGTGTGGCAGAGCTTCTGCTCAGGTACTACCCACATACTTCCCTGGCCATGGCCAAGGGACAGTATCTGCACAGGCCTTTCTCTGTGATTAGGCACATGGTGTATGCTCAGTGTGTCACCTAATGATCCCCATGCTGGAAATAACCAACAAGGTATCTGAAGTCACTAAGTATGAGAAGAACAAAATGCATAGCACCGAGGTAAGCACCCATTCAGAATACCTACTGTGTGTTTCCCACATCTACCTAGTAAGTGCGGTATTTACTTCTTTTATCCTCTTGATAAATCAGTTCTTGCCTTCAGTAGATGGAAGTCCCTAACAGGAAGAGAAATACAGTAAAGCAGATTGCTAAGTGACCTGGACTACAAGTTTTAGGGCAGTGCTAAGCAGTGCCACTGCTAGGTGGAACCAAGAGGATTGTGATGGGTACATTAAAGGACTCCCTGAAGTGGTTGCCATTGCACTAAGGCCAAGTTTGCATATAGATTTGGGCAGATTTTGCATGAGAACGAAACAATGGGAATGAGAATTGAATGCTGACCCAGCTCACCACATCAACTTCCACCATTTGCCTACCAGCCCAGCCCATCCGCCCCAACCTTGACCTTGGGGAGTCTTGGCCTAGGAAGTGGGGGGCTCACCTGATCCTCCCAGTATGCCCTCTATTTTCTCTCTCTGCAGAGAGAGTCCAGCCCTGGAAATAGAGGCTCTCTCTCACAGGGTCTCTCCTCTCTACAGGAAGAGGTGACACTTTCACCATCAATTGCTCAGGCTTTAACCTGCATGGGGTGAACCCTGCTGCCTTCCAAGCAGTGTTTGACAAAAAGCCCTTCCGTCCGGTCCTCAACTACAGTGTCCCCACTCACGTCAACGTCTCCTTCACCCTGTCTGCCATCCTGGAAGTGGTGAGATCTGGCCCCACATTCTTCCCACTGCTTCTAATAGGGAACAAGTGTCCTCTGCCCTGTCAACCCAACATTGCACTGGTCCAGTGGTGAACAACAGGTACCCTAAATGGATGTTGTACAAGTCAGATGGTTTTCCTGTGCAGGAGAGAGACATGAAGAAGAATACTGCAGTGAAATTTTTTTTAGGACACATGTGTCCTTGAGTCCTGTTCTCTCTGAAATGCTTTTAATGTCAATTAAAATCAGATTTGTAGGCCAGGTGCGGTGGCTCCTAGCACTCTGGGAGGCTGAGGCGGGTGGATCGTTTGAGCTCAGGAGTTCGAGACCAGCCTGAGCAAGAGCGAGACCCCATCTCTACTAAAAATAGAAGGAAATTAGCTGGACAACTAAAAATATATAGAAAAAATTAGCCGGGCATGGTGGCACATGCCTGTAGTCCCAACTACTCGGGAGGCTGAGGCAGAGGATTGCTTGAGCCCAGGAATTTGAGGTTGCTGTGAGCTAGGCTGATGCCACGGCATTCTAGCCCAGGCAACACAGTGAGACTCTGTCTAAAAAAAAAAAAAAAAATCAGATTTGTACCTAGACACAGGGGGAAAAATGTAAGAAAGACAGTCCCGCAGCTAGAATTATGCCTGGACCAACAAATGAGTAGATAGTGGTGAGAATATGAGGTGGGTGTGAGGCTAATCTTTTCACACTAATAATCCTGGGTGGGAATTTCTTTATCAGGATGCACAGCTCCAGCTGCTGACATCATTCCTGTGGATGAATTTGGTAAGGCAGAGTCAACTCTCCCCTTCCCACTTCCATTTATAATTTTAAATTTGAGAAGTTAGAAGTGACTTAAAAGGTTTTCTATTCCAAACCTCTTCCCAAAGTATAAATCTTTCTGGGACAAAATAACTCCATATAGAATTGGACTGGCCCTGGGGACACAAACCTCCCTGGATAGCTTTGGCAGGTTGAAATGGCAACTCCCCAAAGATAGCCAAGTGGCTGCAGGCCAATAATTGGTATGTTCCTGGCTCCAAGTGGTTTTAGACGATATTTGAGATGTTCCTGGCAGAAAGGATATTAAGGGGTACTTTGCTGATGAGCCTTGTTAAATAAAGGGGAGATAGGCTGTGGTCCTTAGGGTCACAAATGCAAGTGGGAGGATGAGAGTTTAAAGAAGAGTGGAAAGGGCAGGAGAGGTGGATGGGGCGAGCTCACCATCACTCTCCTCTGTCCCTCGATGCCCTGGCTGCAGATGTGGGACAATCCTTTCATCAGCTGGAACCCCAAAGAGTGTGTTGGCCTCAATAAACTCACGATAGCAGCTGAAAACCTGTGGCTCCCAGACATCTTCATCGTGGAATCGTGCGTATCTGGGCTGGGGAAAGCCAGCCTGAAGCCCCATCTGCAAAGAACAGCGTAGGGTCCATGCAGGGCACGGGGCCACCAAAAGACTCAGACAGGGGCACAGTCTCAATGAACTGACTTCCACAAAACACTACGAGGAGGGGGAGAGACAAGATAAAGAGGCATTAGAGAAAGAGCCCAAAAGGAGAGCACAGTGGGGGAAGCCCTGAGAAGGAAGGGAAGCAAAAGCTGACTGGGCCCTACCTTCCCCTCCCTTTCCCAAACAGCATGGATGAGGATGAGACTCCTTCGGGTCTCACTGCCTATGTCAGCAGTGAAGGTCGAATAAAATACGATAAGCCAATGAGGGTGACCAGCATCTGTAACCTGGACATCTTCTACTTCCCTTTTGACCAACAGAACTGTACCTTCACCTTCACTTCTTTCCTCTACACAGGTAAGTGTGACACGTTTTGATAGCTATTTAAGATCGAGGGGAAGATATTGACGTGGCATAGTTATTGTTAGGGAAGGTTTTAGATCAGTGTTTCTCAACTTTGGCTGCCCACTAAAGCTTTTTAAAAATACCAATAACTGTGCATCACCCCAGAGATTCCAGTTTAATTGTTCCAGGTGAGCCCCCAGGGGATGCTAATGTGCTGAGGAGGCTAAGAACCACTGCCTTACAGCGTGGATGCCCATGTGCCAAATGAGGCCCATCTGACTCTGAGCTGCTATGCACCTATAACTTTTAGCTCAAATCTTTTAACTTTAGTAGCTAACATGCTTAAACCAGTAAATGAATGTAATCGAATGCCATCAGGTGTCATATGGCAGATTTGGATAAATTAATCATCATAATGGGCATGATTGTAATTGTAAAAATATTGAGCTGATTCCAGCTTGATTCCACTAAAACAACATCATACGACTAGGGGATTGGGAAGGAAAATAGGAATGACTCCAAAAGTTCTTGACTCATGTTTGAGTCATACTCAATATTCCTGAAACAATCTCGACTCACTCTTGTTTTCAACAACAACAACAATCAATGCTGCAGCCCACACACATAGAAATTGCTAGTCCTGTAACCCATTGCTGTGAAAACCAGGATGCCCTGCCTTAAAAGGTCAGAGAAACATTTGTTGAAGAAGCTCAATGGGGGAGGAATCGAATTTTGTGGGCAGGAGGTTTGGGAACACTTCTGGACTGAGACAACCACCTGTTTTACAGTGGATAGCATGCTCCTGGGCATGGACAAGGAAGTGTGGGAGATAACAGACACATCTCGTGACGTCATTCGCACCCAGGGAGAGTGGGAGCTCCTGGGCATCAACAAGGCCTCCCCAAAGATGTTGGTGGGAGACAACCTGTATGACCAGATCATGTTCTACGTGAGTCCCAGGGTCCCCATCTGATTTCCGGTCCCAGTTGGTCTGTGTTTTCCTCTTGATCTAAGGTTCTTTGGGAAGTAAAAAGAAGCCCGAGGGTTAAGCACCTGCTCCTCCACCTGACTGCCCTGAAGCAGGACCGGCAGGGCCCCCCCACCCCCCACCATTCATTCCCCCTGCTGGGCTGTTACAAGTACTGCTGCTCAGAATGGAGCAGCAACAAGTGGATGGCCCAAAGGGCCCTACTTGCCCCTAAAATTCTACAATCATTGTGTTCTGGGAAGGTTGAAAATAAATAAAAATTAGACAACAAATTGGAGGCACTTATAATGAAATATGCATGTATTACCTAATAAGATTGTCCCATAGCCAGCCTAACAGCACATGGCAAGGATTAGATAGTGAAATAGACAAGTTGAGCCCTCTGGCATCAATTTGTTTGCCACCTTCTCCACTCTCTCTCCAGGTGGCCATCAGGCGCAGGCCCAGTCTCTACATCATAAACCTCCTGGTGCCCAGTGGCTTTCTGGTTGCCATCGACGCC
>VBSM01000272.1:37714136-37724517 GCA_008086735.1 Cheirogaleus medius
TGGTGAGGGAAGTCGGCCCCCCACACTTGCTCTTCCCACACCCCCACTTCTCTGTCCCTTCCTCCTTCCTTTCCTCCCTCCTTGGGCAGGTGACCTTTGCAGCCCAGGGCTGAGTCTCTGTCCTTTCCATAGGCCTGAAGGAGCCAGTAGAGTTGGTGGAGAAGTCACCAGGCCCTGGAGAGGCAGAGGTGGCTGGGGGCTCAGGATGGACAAGGGCCCAGCGGGAGCAGGAGGCCCAGAAGCAGCACAGGGTGGAGCTGTGGGTGCAGTTCAGCCACATGATGGACACCCTGCTCTTCCGCCTCTACCTGCTCTTCATGGCCTCCTCCATCCTCACCGTCATCAGCCTCTGGAACACCTAGAGGGACATCCACCTCTCTGCAAACTACAGCTTGGAGTTCTTCCTGGTCTTAGAGCCAGCCAGACTAGGCCACTTTCCTAACCTCAGCCACTTTCCCCCAGTGACTGCCATGTCCCCAGCTATATTACAAAAACTCCAACACAGCACTATTGAACAGGTTCAGAAGACAATTTCCTGACTTCTCATATGCCAGGGTCCTCATTCCTGCATATTTTCAGTGTCTCTGAGCCACACCTAACTCCTCACTCCCTTATCAGGGAAGTCCAGGTCAGTAGAGTCTCTCCTTGATTGATCACTTCATTAAACAACTTTCTAGGAAGCACTGGCTCCTCGGTATATTTATTATAAGTTAAGGCCACAAACACTAGGGTGGAGAGTCCTCTTGCAGAAGCTTTGGTACTTCACCCTAAACAGGTGTAATCTGATTCGATTTAAATGTTTCAGACACTTTCAGAGTTTTAGAAGAATAAAAAGGCCAAGTCTTATTTGCAAGAAATTATTTCATTTGCAATAAAATATTTACAAATGTAAAATGTTCCTTTCATCAACCATTTCTTTTTCACTTTCTTTTACTTCTCTCATTCCTGAAATTGCTCTTTGAAATAAATAATATATTGTGCCATTTGTTTTTATTCTGACAGGTTTCTCTGATTTCACATCAAACAGAGTGGGCCTTCTGACATTAGGAGGATGGTCAGGAAGGACCCCAGTTAAAGGGTTCAGGTTAAATAAGTTGTCATTCAGCCACACTATGGAATGCTATGTAACCATTTAAAGTGGGAATGTAGATTTATGTTAATGCCATAGAAACAGGTCCATGATATATGAAGTGAAGAAAACAAGTTACAAAACAGTGTGTATCCATAATTTCTGTAAAATAGATCAATAGAAAGAAACTCAGAGAATATGTATGGATGACTAGACACCAAAACATTAGCAAACTTTGTTCTGGATAATGGGATTATGAATAATTGCTATTTTCTTTTATATTCTTGTCTGTGTTTTCCGAATTGTTTTCAATGAGCATGTATTACATTTATTATTAAAAAAAAAAACAATACAAAATTTAAAAAAGAGTTCCCTGTTAACAGTTTCCTGTTAATGCTGTCGTCAGCAGATAGCATTGTGGGGAGGGCTCTAACAGATAGTTGGGAGCAAGACCCCGAGCAGAGACAGAAACTGAAAGGGACAGTGGAATAATACCAAAGACAGATTTTTGGATTATATTTCAGTGAGGTGAATACATTTCAGGGATTTATTTATTTACATTTCTGCCTCCCCCAAGAGTGTACTCTTATAAAGGTCAGGGACAATGTCGCATCCATTTTTATAGCTGAGCACATGGCACCATGTCTGACCCTTCACAGATGCTTAATGTGGACTCATTGAATGAGTGAATGTATCAGTGAATGCCAGCCAACCTAGAATGCACATTTTGCTAGCTCTAGCTGTCAATGCCTTTATTCCTTCCCAGCATATTTTATTTTCTATATCTAATGTGGAAAATCAGTAACCCATCCTCACACATCAACAACTATCTCTGAGTTCTTAGAGATGTTACTTATACACTGATAAAGGCATTTCTGTTAACAAATTCTCTTATATGTCCTCTTCCTCTCCACTACTTGGAACATATTTCTCACTCAGAAACTCATCTTTGGTTTTTGCCAATAACTTACAATGAAGAGTGTCTAACAAGCCTTTGAGGAATTTCAAATGTCCTAAATCACCTTTGTATAATTTATTTTTCCTTCCCCATCTCCACATTTATATTTCTGTAGATGTCATTTTGCAATTTTTTTCAACCTTATATATACGTGACGTTAGATTTTCTGTGCCAAGACTATACTTTGACGATGCCCTTTGCAAAAGAACATCCTGGTGATATGCTCATGTTGAAATAAGCCTTGTGGTTTAAAACACGATCTCACAATGAAGCAAAACATTTTAAGCTAAGTGCTAGCCTAGACATGTTGGCAGAAATGTGATAGGTGTTTCACAATTTGAAAGGGGGGACTTCTGGTTTCTGATGTGTCTCTCTAATTAAAAAAAAATATATATATATATATATATAAAACAGTCCTTGTGATAATAACTTTATTTTATTTTACTTTATTTTGAGACAGAGTCTCGCTCTGTTGCCTGGGCTAGAGTCCCATGGTGTCAGCTTAGCTCACAGCAACCTCAAACTCCTGGGCTCAAGCAATCCTACTGCCCTCGCCTCTCAAGTAGCTGGTACTACAGGCATGTGCCACCACGCCTGGCTAATTTTATATATATATATTTTTTAGTTGTCCAGCTAATTTCTTTCTATTTTTAGCAGAGACGGGGTCTCGCTCTTGCTCAGGCTGGTTTCGAACTCTTGAGCTTAAACAATCTGCACGCCTCCACCTCCCAGAGTGCTAGGATTACAGGTGTGAGCCACTGTGCCCGGCCAACTTTATTTTATTTTCTTCCGTTTTCTGTTAAAAACCTCTGTTAAGGCTAGTCCAAAGGTAGTCTGTTATCTCAATTGATTGCTCACAGTCAGTTACATATCAAACTCCTTGTTCTACTCTTTCCCCTCTTCTCACTATTGCATTTGATGAGTCTTAAAATAAATAAATAAAAATAAAAACCTCTGTTAAGAGTGTACATTGAAAATTTATAAACTCTTTGTAAAAACCAGACCATTGGCTCTGGATATACTACTTTCATCAAATACTACATTATTTTCTAACTTCATGGGTTGTCGTTTCTACTTAACTTCCCACTCTCTCCTCTCCTTAGCAGTATCCAGGCTTATGCTCAGAACCTCTTCACATCTCATTGTTTATTTTCTTATTATTTAAACAATTCTCAGAAGACGTTCTGTAAGAAGAATTTCTCCCTACTTATTCTTTTGGAAGTCTGTATATCTGACCATTCTTACAATATGTTTTGGTCTCATTGCTGTCTTTGATTCCTTCCACCTTCTGGAAATACAAAATATCTATAGACTGTCTATAGACAGTACCATATTTCACATTTAACCTATCTCTTCTTTTATCTCTGCATCTTTCTCTGAAAATCAAGCTCACCTGTCTGCTCTCCACCACCATTCCTTCTCCTTCCTGTTACTCTTCCTGTGCTTCTCCTTATACCAATCTTTTCCCCTATTATTTCTCCCTAATATTTTTACTAGCTCTTTTGCAAACCTCCCATCCATATCTGGCATTTAGGAAAACTAGTCTATGTCATCATTCTTAATAATTCAGAGTTGATGCCCCTGATATTGATTATCCCATATATATAGCATCGATGTAGAAATCTACATAAAATAAGTGACACTTAAAATACACCATGAGGCTGTTCTACTCCATGTGTGGTTATCTGTCTCAAGGAACACCAGCAAGGTTTGCAGCTTCTTACTAAGCAATCACGAGGGCTTATAAAGGCACAATTTGGTAGACAGAAGATAAATGCAATTAGGAAATAAGTCATTCTTCAAGATCTTCCCTTTGGGGTAATTTGGTAATTCTGCCAAGTTACCCAAAGCCAACATTTGCCAGGTGCAGGTCCCTTTTTACTCCCTAGCTCCTGCTTCATCCTTCTTAAAATCATGATCATTACTAGGCACCAAGGGAACCATAGTTCCATCTGCTTGCCCAGTTCCTTCTCTGACAAAGGTGAAACCACACCTCTTGTCCATTTCCTCATACTTTCTCAGGGAGGATCTGCTTAGTTTCCCAGTTTCAGGGATCTTAAGTTCACAAAGAACTTTCTTTTAACTCTTCTCTACCTTACACCACATCCCATCTCTCATACATTATCTGCGCCAGTCTGACACATTTAGCCACTCAAAGTAGTGTCTTAACTTCAATATTCAATAATTCTTAACCAGTATCTTGAATCATTAAGCCAGCCTTTTAACATGCTCGGTGCAGCACACAGCAGGCATACCAAAACCTGACACAATGAAAAAACATTTTTTGTTTGTTTTTTGAGACAGGTCTCACTCTGTTGCCCAGGCTGGAGTGCAGTGTTCATAGGTCACTGCAACCTCAAATTCCTGGGCTCAGGTGATACTCCCACCTCAGTCTCCCAAGTAACTAGGACTGCAGGCACACATCACCATGCCTAGCTAATGTTTCTTATTTTTTTTATACAGACAGAGTCTTGATATGTTGTCAAGGCTGATCTCAAACTCCTGGCCTCAAGTAATCCTCCCACCTCGGCCTCCCAAAGTGCTGAGATTATAGGCATGAGCCACCATGCCCAACCCACTTAATTACTTTTTAATTAAACTTTTGTTTTGCAATATAACATACATACAGAAGAGTATACAAATCACATATGTACCACTCAATGAATTGTTAAAATTGATCAGGCCAGGTGTGGTGGCTCACACCTGTAATCCTAGCACTTTGAGAGGCTGAGGCAGAAGGATTGCACGAGGCCAAGAGCTCAAGACCAGCCTGGGCAAAATAGTGAGACCTCGTCTCTAAAAAAAAGGAAAAAATTAGCCAAGTGTGGTCCCATGAGCCTGTAGTGCCAGCTACTAAGGAAGCTCAGGCGAGATGATCGTTTGAGCTCAGGAGTTACAGGCTGTAGTGAGCTGTGATTGGGCCACTGGATTCCAGCCTGAATGACAGAGCAAGACCCTATTTCTAAAAAAAATTTTTATTATAATAAAAAGAAAATTTACCATACCTGTATAACCACCACCCAGGTAAAGAAATAGACTAAACTCTTGGGAAACCCCCTTTGGGGCTCTTCCCAATCATTGCTCTCATTCATTCTCTCCAAAGGTGGCCACTAACCTGACTTCTAGATCAGTTTAGCCCATTTTTGAATTTTATATAAAAGGAATTACAGTATGTACTCTTTTGTGTCTGACTTCATTTAGTCAACACTATGTGAGATTTAGCCATATTGCTGTGAGTAGAAAATTTGTTTGGATTCATTGTTGTATAGTTTTTCACTTTTTTATCAGTAATTATAGTCTTATTTATGAAACAAACTGACTAAAGCTTACATTAGATTAAAATTATCACTAATTAAAATCATTGCTCATTTGTTGATGTTAAAATAACATTGGCAGATTGTGTTTAATCATGTGTTAAACTAAAGAAATTAATTGTATTTGCTTATCTCCCTTTATATTTTCAGTTATATGAACCTGGGTATGATATCTTAAATCCTGTTTTTAATAAGAAAGGATATAAATAAGCTAATAAATATAGACATTCAAAGACCAAAAACACTGAAAACTGCCAAGTTTTAAATATTCTTACAGTATTAGTTACTACATTCAGATGACCACTAAATTTATAAATGAACCATATTTCAAATGTTAATTTATAAAATCAATAGTTTAGGATTCAGAATGTACTTTCTGTAGAAACATATTTTAAACAATACTCAATAACCAAGTTAGAATTTCTTTTTGTGAGACAAGGTCTCACTCTGTCATCCAGTCTGGGATTACAGATGTGAGCCACCACTCCTGGCCTAGAATATTTTAGTTTGTTTAACCCACAAGGCAGGTGAAATACCATATAAGTGCAATGAAAAAACAAATATGTCAAAGAAGTTAAAAATGCTATTTCAAAACTGGAAATGAAACAAGTCAAATCAATAAAATGGAATAAAAAATTATTGTGGATTTTTATGTTTAAGGAAAAGCAGACTTTGTTAGAGGAGACTGAGAGTTGATTGTTCTCACTCTCTCACCAAAAGAGCCACCAAAATCAGAAGTTGGTACCCAGTGAGATAATACATGACACACACCCAGGCAAAGTCAACTAATTAAGTCGCAAATCAGTGATCCAGAAAACAATCCCACTTCACCCTGCATACCTCAATCACATAAGGTGATTAAGCATCACCTAAGGCTCTAGTCTGGACTAAGGCTAGCCCTAAACTGAGAGAGGTAGAATTTCTGCAACTAACTCCCAACTAATTCCCTCCCTCACTTCCAAGCCAAAGAGTCTGAAAATATTGTGGAGGTAAACTCAATGATGAAAACAGTAGTCAGAGGGAAACCAAACAAACTTAGAGCCAAACTTCAAGCAAGAATCACATTGCAAAAGGAAAGACCTAGGGAAAAAGCCAAAATCCAGATATATCAAACTTTAAAAATGAAATCATAAACATAATAGAAGAAAGCAAGAGGGCATTAAAAAAGTCTTAACATGGGGCTAGGCACGGTGGTTCATGTCTATAATCCCAGCACTTTGGGAGGCCAAGGCAGGAGGATCACTTGAGGCCAGGAGTTCAAGACCAGCCTACACAATATAGTTAGACTTCATCTCTAGGACAAAAAAAAGTAGGCAGATGTGATGGTGTGTGCCTGTAGTTCCAGCCCTGGCCTTCCTCTTGGGGATCAGTCAACTCCAAAGTTTACAACTCTGTTGCAGGGAGTTGAAAATATGCCAGTCTGCACAGGTCATCAGCTCATGCGCCCTTCCCTAATGACCTACAGCATTACCTCAGCCCAGAAGCTGGAAATAAATGCCCCAAGGCCCAAACACACTGAGAGAACTCCACACCTCGGCACTCACCCACCATGCAACTGAGCACAGGCTTGAATTTTTTGTGAAAACACAACCTTGGTGGTGGAAAAGCCTTATTTTCCCCTCAACCAGCCATGAGCATGAGAGAAGAAAGCTGTTAGGTTCCTCTCAATAGTTCTGTGAGCTGGGCAGGGTCAGTCAGTAGAGAGACCAGCACCACCTGCCTTTCTGCCTATGTTTGGTTATTAATCATCCAACGGATGAGTGGATGAGTTCATACTTCTGTGTCAGGAAAGACTGTCAGGGAATGTATTTCCCGTTTTCCTTGAGCCCTCTGTCACGAGGACAGCTTCTTGAGGATCCCCTGTGATGGTGGATCATGCTGAAAGTGGCCACGAGCCTGTGGGCAGGGCCTCCCAGAGGCAGAAGCTGGTGTCTGGGTTGTTCAGATGCTTCCATGTTCATTGAGAAACAGCCCCACTGGGGTTCCCTGGCTCTTCCTCACCAGACACAGGCCTCTCCTGGCTGGCCCCAGCCTCCCCGCCTCCAGCACAGCAGCCTCCGCACAGGAAGACTGCGGCTTAGAAGCACAGCAGCCTCCACACAGGAAGACTGCGGCTTAGCTGTGGCCTGAGGCCTCACACACTTGGCTCACCAGGAGCTCCTGGCCTCCCCCCTGAGGTTCCTCTCTGCCATGGTCTATTTCACCAGTGCCCAAATGGTAGACTCATTGGTTGTTTTTGCCTTTTGTCATACAAGCAATACTGTAACGAATAATCTTGTAAAAACCACATTTCTTCATTGTACAGGTAAGAAAATTCCCAGAAGTGCCATCCTAGGTCAAATAGGATATACATTTGTAATGTTGATAGATACTGCCAAGTTGTCTGCCAAAAGGCAGACAATGTGTGAACATGCCTATTTTCCCCACAGACTTGCCAATGGAATGTGTGGTTAAACTTTTGGATTGTCACCAGTTAGGAGGGTGAAATGGTGATATTAGTGCAGTTTTAATTTGCATGTCTCTGATTATGGCTGAAGTTAACTTTTCATATATTTAAGGGCCATCTATATTTCTTTTCCTGAAATGACTGTAGCTGGACTTTGCCCATTCTTCTCTTAGGTCTTTTCTTTCTCAATTTGTAGGAGGAGCTTGCTATATTAAGAAGATTAGTCTGCTTGCTAGAATGTGAATTGCAAATACTTTTTCCCAGTTTGTCATTTGCTTTTGATTTCGCTAATGGAATTTTTGCCATGCAAATGGATTTCTTTTTAAATATAATTGAATGTATTAATGCTTTCTTATATGATTTCTAGATGTTGAGATAGCATTAGAAACTTTTGATTGGAAATTTGGCCCTATATATCAAAATTAAATTTGCCCAGCAATTCCATTTCTAAGCATTTATCTTACATTTATACTTATTAATAAAATACACATGCACACACACACACACAGATGTTCATTGCAGCACTAACTCCAATATAAAAAATGGGAAATTTCCATCAATAACATGCTGGTTAATAAATTACAGTACACCCACACAGTGGAATGCTGTGCAATTGTTAAAAAAAGAATGAGATGATATGTGCTTCAAGCAATGTGGAGAATTAGGAATTCTGAAAAAGTCTTTGGCCAGTGCAAAGTACTAATTTGTTGGACAAATTATAGCAAATATGCTTTTAAAAGCATTCTTTTTTTTGAGACAGAGTCTCACTTTGTTGTCCAGGTTAGAGTGAGTGCCGTGGCGTCAGCCTAGCTCACAGCAACCTCAAACTCCTGGGCTCAAGCGATCCTACTGCCTCAGCCTCCTGAGTAGCTGGGACTACAGGCACTCACCACCATGCCCGGCTAATTTTTTGTATATATATATTTTTAGTGGGTCAATTAATTTCTTTCTATTTTTAGTAGAGACAGGGTCTCGCTCTTGCTCAGGCTGGTTTCGAACTCCTGACCTCGAGCGATCTGCCCAACTCAGCCTCCCAGAGTGCTAGGATTACAGGCGTGAGCCACCGCGCCCGGCCTTAAAAGCATTCTTGACACCAATAGATGAATGAGTAAACAAAATGTGGTATATATACAATGCAGCCTTAAAAAGGAAGGAAATTCTGACACATGCTACACAATAGATGAACCTTGAGGACCATTTTGCTGTAGGAAATAAGCCAGTCACAAAAAGATAAGCACTGCATGACTCTTTTTATATGAAGTACCTAGAGTAGTCAAATTCATAGAGATAGAAAGTAGAATGACTGTAGCCAGGGGCTGAGAAAATGAGGGAAGGGGAATTTGTTGTTTAATGGGTATAGTTTCAGTTTTGCAAAAGGAAAACAGTTCTGGAGATTGGCTGCACAGCAATGTGAATATAGTTAACACTACTTAACTGTATACTTAAAAATGGTTATGATGGTAAATTTTATGTTACATGTGTTTTACCACAATTAAATTTTTTTTAATTTTTAAGGGTTTTAAAGATATGCACTTCAGAATAAGCATACTTTTTATATTTAAAAGAGAAAATTGATGAGAAAAAAATCCACTGTTAATATGTTTTAAAATAAACTTATATGTTTTTAACCAAAAAAAAAAAAAAGCATTGCTGAACTCACAAGAAAGTATAGGGGTGTTTGTTTGTTTGTTTTTCTAGAAGAGACAAGCTGATTCTAAAGTATGTATGGAAATGAAAAAGAAGAACAAAGGTAGAGGAATTACACTATTTTTGTGTGTATATGTGAGACAGGGTCTCACTGTGTTGCCCAGGCTGGAGTGCAGTGGTGTGATCACAGCTCACTGCAACCTCCAACTCCCAGGCTCAAGTGATACTCTTGCCTCAGCCTCCTGAGTAGCTGGTACTACAGGCATGTGCCAGCATTCCCGGCTAATTTTTTCTATTTTTTTGTAGAGATGAGGTCTCACTCTTGCTAAGGCTGATCTCAAACTTCTGACCTCAAGCCATCCTCTTGACTCAGCCTTCCAGAGTGCTAGGATTACAGGTGTGAGCCACTGTGTCTGGCAGGGAGTTATTGTTTAATGGGCACAGAGTTTCAGTTTGGGATAATGAAAAAGTTCCGGAGATGAATAATAATGATTGCACAATATTGAAAATATACTTAATTAATGTCACTGAAGCATATCCTTAAAATGGTTAAAATGGGAAATATTATGTTGTGTATATTTTACCACAATAGAAAAAAATAAGTAAATAAAAAGCAGCTAGAGAGAAAAGACAATTTATCTAAAAAAAAAGAACAATAATTAAACTGACAGCTAATTTCTTAAAAATAACAATGAAAGCCAGAAGATAGTAAGATAATATTTTCTATAATAAATGTGAGGAAAAAACAAATCCATCCAGAATTCTATACCTAACAAAGTGATCTTTTAAGAATGAAGATAAAGCTAGGTATGGTGGTGGTGCACGCCTGTAATCCCAGCTACTTGGGAAGCTCAGGCAGGAGGATCACTTACACCCAGGAGTTCAAGACCAGCTTCGGCAACATAGCGAGACCCTCCCCCGTCTCAAAAAAAAAAAAGAATCAGAAT
>VBSM01000272.1:37724617-37738175 GCA_008086735.1 Cheirogaleus medius
AAAAAAAAAAAAAAAAGGCTTACAAATAACAAGAGATTTTCCCAGCAAGAGCTCCCTTACCAGTAGAACCTCTAAGTACATATTCCAGGAAGAATGAAAATGATCCTCCTAAGCAGGTTTAAGATACAGAAAGGAATGAGAGCAAAGAAGGTGGTAAATAGGTAAGTAAATATAGAACAACCACTGACTATATGAAACAGTCATATGATGCTTAAAAATACAAAATATATCTAAAATGCTGGACAATGGTAGGTAAGTGGAGTAGACAGTAATTAGAATTAAAGCATTCTAAGGTCCTTGTATTTTCAGGTGGAAGACAGAGATATTGATTAACATTAGACATTATTATGAATGTATGTTGTGCAGGGTTAATCAGGAAACATATCCACTAGGAATGAAATGGAATATGGGGCTTATTACAGGCTTTCACCTTACACAATGTGGAAGCTGGTTAATCAGCTTATGTCAGTTGAAACACGGCTATTGCTACCGCAGCTGGTGCTGGCCTGATTCTGCAAGGCAGGTTGTCTGATCAGAGTCAGGGAAGCTGAAGGACAGGTGGTGGGAGCCGGAGGCGCTGCAGGCCCATTGCTGCCCAGGAGTTGCACACCCTGGCCTGGGGTTCACAAATAGAAACGAAGGCTCTCTGGCAGGAGGGAGGAAGTCCAGGCTCCACCACCGTTGCAGGGGCAGCACACACCGGTCCAGGATTTGGAAAAGCTGAAGGAGGAGAGAAGGTAGGAGCACAGGGACTGTGGTCCTGGTGCTGCACACCAACAAGTGTGTAAGCTGCAACGGCTTCTTGTGCTTCTAAGCATAAAAAATATATATGGGTGCTACTTCACTTCTGCCTTTCTAATTTCCCACAAAATGCCTCCTTTAGCCCGTGCCAACCCAGAACCGTGCAGGGATGGGAATTCTGGGAATTGAATTTCAGCTTAGCTAAGTTGACACAATACAAATCAACAATAGTCCACGCCCTACTACCCATATACACCTCTTTTTTATTTTTTTATTTTTTTTGAGTCAGAGTCTCACTCTGTTGCCCGGGCTACAGTGCAGTGGCATCGTCTTAGCTCACTGTAACCTCAAACTCCTGGGCTCAAGTGATCTTTTTGCCTCAGCCTTCCGAGTAGCTGGGACGATAGGCATGCACTGTCTCATCCAGCTAATGTTTGTTTTCTATTTTTAGTAGAGACAGGATCTCGCTCTTGCTCAGGCTGGTTTCGAACTCCTGACCTTGAGCAATCCTCCTGTCTCGGCCTCCCAGAGTGCTAGGATTACAGGCGTAAGCCACCGCGCCCGGCCTATTTTAACCATACTAACTTCAAATAAAGACAATAGCAAAATCATACTTCACATGTGACATACGCAACTGTCCCTTATACAACCAGAAACAGGCTAACCCTCCCCAAAAGCAGATACAAAATTCCTCTATCCATTCTGGAGTGACATTCACTCATTTTCTGGCTGAGTCACATTTCCTTTTGATTTTTTTTTTATCTTAAGTACTGTGATACAAGGTTAACGGCTATTAACATCTGTTACATAGAAGGACATGGGAGAAGGAAAGAGAAAAAGATTGGCTATACATACACAAATACAGTCATATCAAAATGAGGAATAAATACTTACAACTATCACAGTTCTCTGTGATATCGCTGTAACTGGTTGTGTGGTGATAGCTGGTATTCGTAACTATCTTCTTCCACTACCCATTCCACATTCTCTTTGCTTTCAACTAGCTCCTTGGCTGGCCATGATTCCTTGCCTGATGGGGTGACCTAAATCTTCATCCCTGAAGGCACTGAGCATTTAGCAGTCCTGTCTGTTTCGGGTTGCTGTAATTTTCCACTGATTTTAATCACAGGACCTGAGAGTGCTAAGAGGCACCTCAGGGGGTCTTCTGCATTCCAGTTATACTCTTTCTTACCACCATCCTATATTAATAATAACCCAATTTCTCCTGCATAGGATCAACTACCCACTTTTTTGCTTGTTGATTCAATGGTATGAGGAGTCCAAATTGATCAACTTCCAGTTTAATGGAACCATGGCTGCATCACCTGGTGGAAGCATTCCCTCATTGGAAACTGAGACTCCTGGAACGGCAGAGCCCAAAGCTGCAGGAATGAAATGCAGACATTTCATTGGTGGCTTAGTTGGTAAGAATAATAGTGACAGAAAACTTTCCCATTTCCCTTCCTTGGTCTCCAGACCCTTGGATCCTACCTATAGGGTAAACGGCACTGTATATTTATCACTAACTTAGAGCATGCGCTGTATTTTGGAAGATATTACTCTAGCCCCTCAAGATGCTGCCACTATGGGTGAGTCTTCAAAGGGCCATTCCATTGTTTGATGCACCAAGCTGCTTCAGGTTAATGAGTGTACGGTAAGACCAGTGAGTCTCATGAACAGGAGCCTATTGCCAATACTTCGCTTGCTGTAAAATGAGTTATTTGATCAAAAGTAATGTATAGATTCACGATAGAATTAGGCATTCTGGAGTTCACAGTTGTTCTGGCAAAAGCATTGAAAGCAGGAAAGGTAAATCATATTCAAACTGTGTGTCTATTCCAGTGAGAACAAAACTCTGCTCCTTCCACAGTGAAACTGGTCCTGTGTAATCAGCTGCCACTGGGTAGCTGGCTGATTGTCCCCTGAGAAATGATGCCATACTAGAGGCCTCAGTATTTGTCTCTATTCTTAGTAGTTTGGGCACTCAGCAGTGACTATAAAAAGATGTGTCTTAGTGCACAAAAGTCAACATTATGGAGCTCATGAAAAACATCAATCTCTCTCACCATGGCCACCTTGTTTATGAGCCATTGAGCAAGGGCAGAGCTGCCTGGGGGAAGAGGCTATCACTCATGCACAGAATGAGTCATCTTGTCCATTTGCTGATTAAATCGTCATCTGCTGAGGTTGCTCTTCAGGGATCATTCACATGGAACAAAGATATTTTCTCATTTTCTGCCAATTTGATAGCACATTTTCTGCTGTCTTTTCCCTAGACCTTCTAGTCACCAATTTTCCAACTGCGTTTCTTCCAACTTCCCTGACCATTCAACTAAACCATTAGCAACTGCACATGAAGTGGTATCAATTTGAACCTCTAGCCATCTCTCCTTCCAGAGAAAATGAGCAACTAGACAACACTGCTCAAAGTTCTGCCCCTGGGAAGTTTTTCCTTCAACATTGTCTATCAGGGTCACCCTAGAGTGGCTAGAGTGCTACAGCTGTACACTTTTGGGTCGTGTCAGCATATTGTACAGAATCATGTGTAAAGTGTACTTCCTCAGTCAGCTGGTCATAAGGAACTTCTGATGAGGCCACTGGTGCATGCTGAGAAGGAAGAGGCCATGTAGCAGAAGAATAGGCCTGGGTATCTGGGCTGTTCATTTGGGTGACAAACTTCTACAGCATGCATGATAAAATCTAAAGACATCTACTAAAATAACAGAAATAGAGCATATGATTTCCAATCAGTAAAGAAGGAAAATAAAATAAGGAAAGATGATCCTAAATAAATTCAAAAGAAGGCAAGAAAGGAGGGAAGAAAGAAACAAAATATGAAATAAGATGGTATTAATAGAAATAAATCCAAATATGTTAGTAATCAAAATAAATGTAAATAGATTAAACTCATCAATTTAGTCAGTATTTGTAAAATTGGATTTTAAAAAAACACACCTTGCGGGGGAGTAGTATTTGAGGCAGGCCCGCGAGGAGATTAGCTACTTCTCCCCACGGAGCCAAGTCCCTAAGACAGGGTCACCACAGAGGATAAGGAAATTGATAGGCAGCAGAAAGAAATAAAAGAATACACAGAGACTAAGGTATAGTTTGTAGTTTTATATATATATAAAGATCAGATATAACACAGCGGGGAGTACCCAGGGGACTGGCGTATCTCCATAAACGCCAGCAATATGGTTAGATTCATACAGGTTTTTATAATCACAGACATCAATTACCAGTTGTCAGGGTAACATATCTGCATATCAAGGGATGCAGTTGCTAGGGGATATAGGTAGTGGGTTAGGGTCAAAAGTCCTCTCAAGGGGCTTCTAATTTATCTAGGTGAACAAACAGGTACAAAGTCTTTCAGGGGCTAACTTCTAAGTTCTAAGAAGTAGTTGTCAATTAACAAAGGTAAAACAAAAGAGGTATAGTGACTCAATATTTCTTTGATTAGTTATGGTGGACTTAAAGGTAGACAGACAGGAGAGAGCAGGAAGCCCATCTCTAATAAACAGGTTGTTTATAACCACTGGGGCGCTTCTCTGGGCAAAGTGCACTCATTGTCTCCGGCTCCCATCCTGTGGGCCATATTTGCCTTGTCTTGTCTTTCAAGACACAGGGAAACTCACAGATTTTGAGACACCAGGAAGCCTTCCTGGAAAACATCCCTACCGGAGGTTTGCGAGCTCTCCCATGATAGCAGCCTCTAATAAGTGAACCATTGAGTTCACACATTCCTTCAGGGCAAAACCCTGCAAAATCCTGTTTCTGTCTTTAATATAGTAATATTGGGTTATACAATAAAATAATGATCTTATGAGTGACATTTCATTAATTCCTCAATCATATTTTCCCAACAACACCTAACACGTAAGGACACAGAAAAACTAGAGGTAAATGGTAGGAAAAAATATGTAAGGCAAATACTATCCAAAAGTAAGCCGGAATGACTCTATTCATATCTTAATATCAGACAAAATTATCATTAAGACAGAAATAATTATTCAAGATAAAGAGGATCTCTATATAATGATAAAATGTTTAATCACTTGGAGGATATTAACATTCTAAACTTGAATGCACCTCATAAAACAGCCTTGAAATATATAAAGCAAAAATTAAAAGAATTACAAAGAGAAAGTGACAGAGCTACCATTATAATGGGAGATTTCAATACATCTCAGTGAATGATAACACATTTGTTAAAATAAAATAGACTTTAGCCACACAGTTACATTAGATTTAAGGAGACTATGTGGAACTCTATACACAATAATTGGAAGATACACATTCTTTGCAAGTATACATGAGACATTTACAAACTACATGTAGGTTATAAAACAAGTCTCAAGGCTTAGTAGCAATTAGACTGTGGTCTCTGAATATTTTATTATTAACAAACACATGGAGTTTATTATGTACCAGCACTGTTCAAAGCATTTTATCATTATTACCTTAATTAATCCTCATAACAATACTCTGGGATAGGAGCTGTTATCATCCCACTTTAAAATTGAAGAAACTGAGGCAAAGAGCTTAAGTAACTTAAGCCCAAGATCATACAACTTATAAATGGTGGGCCTAGGGTTCAAACTGAGGGAATCAGGCTTTAAACTTCATACTCTTAACCACTTTGTTCTGCTGCCTCTTTAATCACCATACAATTAAACTAGAAACTAATAACAAAAATATAACCCTTTTCTTCCACATCTGTAGATGACAAAGTATATTTCTACTTTTTGTTTCCCCACCATCTGAAAAAGTATATTTCTAAATAATTCATAGATCAAAGAAAAAACAAAAATTGAATTTAAAAAATTCCTACAACTGAACCTAATACATATGAAAACTTGTGGAAGATAAATATTTCAAAGTATAGCTTTAAATAAATATACAAGGAAAGAAGAAAGGGTGAATGAAATTCTAGGAAATTTGAAAGTAAGGTATAGGAACAGAAAATCAGTGGTGACCTGGGGGTGAGAATGGGGTAGGAACAAGCAGGAGGGAGGATCACAGAGAGACACAGATCATTGTGGAGGATGGTGGATGTGTTCATTATTGCCTGTGCTGACGGTTTCACAGGCATATACGTATGTCAAAATTTATGAAATTGTACTCTTTAAACAGTTTATTTTATGTTAATTATATCTCAATAAAGTTTTTTTAAAAATGTGCCCATAGTCTTTTTTAAAGCTTTAAACAGTTTTTTAAACATTATGAGTGTAAAGATGAAATGTAAAAGATGAGTGTAAAAGATGAAATGTAAAATGTATTCCCCACCTGCAACTACCAAGATCTTTGAAGTCTCCTGGGAGGGCCTTCCCAAGCAGTTCCATGTTCCTTTCCTTGAAGAGGTAATAACTGTTTGAATTTTGTATTTATCATTCCCTTACGTTTTCTTATAGTTTTACTGCATACAGGTGCATTTTTAAACACTATATTGTTAAAATATATATACTCTTAGAATATATACACACATATATTACATAGTATCATACTATATATATTTTGCAATTTGTTTTTACAATCCAACATTAAGCTTTTGAGATTTAACCATGCTGATATGTAAAGTGAAGTTAATTCAATTTTATTGCTGCATATTATTCCATTTACTTCATTACCTGCAGTAATCCTATAACCAGTAACTTCATGATGATTTTAGGGACGGAAGAAATTACAATAACTGTAAAGATTGAGCAATGTTCAATTCCTCATTCTGAAATTAGCTTATTTTTTTACTTGTTCCTTGTCTGTCTCTTCTGCTAGCATTGAGGCTATGCGAGGACCAACCCCTAAGTGCCCAGGAAGGCAAAGTCCCAGCCACCATCATCACTCAGTAAAAGTAAAGCGACAGCCTCCTAACCCGTCCCACTGTTTCTGCGCTTGCCCTTTGTATTAGTTTGCTAAGGCCGCCATAATGAAGTACCACTAACTGGGGGGTTTAAAACCACAGCAATCTATTGTCTCACCGTTCTGGAGGCTAGAAGTCTGAAATCAAAGTGTCGCAGGGCCATGCTCTCTCTGAAAGTCCCAGGGAGAATCCATCCTCACCGCTTCCCACTTCTGGTGCTTTGCTGGCAATCTTTAGTGTTCCCTGACTTGCAGGTGCAACACTCAATCTCTGCCTTGGCTGTTACATGGCATTCTGCTCTCAGACTTTTTAATTTTTACCATCTGTTGGGTGTGAAATGGTAACATTATGATGTTAAGTTAATTTGCTTTCCCATAATTATAAATGAGGTTTGGTATGTTTTTATATGCGTATTGGCTGTTTGTATCTTCTCTTCTGTAAAATGCCAATTTGTGTCTTTTGTCCATTTTTCTAGTAGACTGTTTCTCTTTGTTATTCATTTCTAAGTTTGTTTTGTATATCTTCCATTCTTTGGTCAGTTATATGTGTTGCAAAGATATTTTCCCAGTATTTGACTTGGATTTCACATTTAGTGCCCTTTGATGAATAAAGTTTTACTTTTTTAATCTTTTTCTTCTTAGTTATGATTTTTAGGGTCTTCTTTTAAGAAATCCTTACTTACCCAAAGTTTGAAATTTCTAAAAATGCAGAGAAGCTTAATCACTCATCTTTTGCTAGTAGGAATGTAAAGTGATACAACCACTCTAGAAAAGAGTGTTATAGTTTCTTTAAAAACTAAACATGCAATTACTGCACAATCCAGCAGTTGCACTTCTAGGCATTTATTCCTGAAGACTTGTGTCCACACAAAACCCTGGAAACAAATGTCTATAGCAGTTTTACACATAATAGCCAAAAACCATCAACGATCCAGCTGTCCTTCAACAGGTGAATGATTAAACTATGATACATCCATACCATGGAACACTTCTCATCAATAAAAAAGAATTGACTATTGATACATGCAACAACCTGAATGGATCTCCAGAGTACTACACTGAGTGAAAAAAGCCAGTCCCAAAAGGTTACACACCATCTGGTTTGATTTATATAACATTTTTGAAATGGCAAATTTATAGAAATGGAGAACAGATTAATGGCTGCTGGAGTTTGGAGGGTGGGGAGAGAGGCGGTTGTGGCTATAAAAGTGTGACACAAGGATCTTGATGTTGATATCCGTATTTTGGCTGCATCAATGTCAATATCCTGATAGTGATGTTGCACCACAGGCCAGCTCAAAGGTCTTCAACGAAATGAGTGTGAATCAGACCATCTGGGTGCTTTTAAACACACACACGCACCCACCCCTCAGGAGACGTGGAAGTGTGTATATGTGTGCAGGTATTTTCAAAAAGCTCATCAAATGATCTTTTGCGAACATACCCTGCTTGATGGCCCCAGGGCTGTAGGCTTTCGGAGACATTAGATAAGTAAGGGTAAGTAGGCGAGTTCTATTTTAAGAGAATGGCAAAATAAAGGATTCTATTGGGGAGAAACTTGATAAAGGACACCTTATCAAGAGGCGTTTGCAATAGCACAAACAAGGAATGACGCAGATCTGTGCTACGGTGCTAGCTGTGGGGATCTGTTAGGTTTATGTATTAAAAATGGAGCTTAACTTCTCAACTGAGCTTCATAACTCAATATTGATGATAATTCCTAACATCCACAGTAAAGGGTATGTTTCTAGGTCTGCAACAAAATAACTGCATGTTTTTGCCTTCCAAAATTAGTAGGAGTCCCCACCACCATTCCTTTCCCAGTGGTCCATGCACCCTCCCTGAGGTACAGTTAGTTCCACAAGGATGTGATAAGGCTGTTATCAATGGCTTCACCTGCCCCATCCCTCAGGTCCCCCATTTTCTCCAAAAGGTACTTGGAACACAGATTTAAAACCGCTCATCTAGACAGGCCTGCCAAACAGGTGCTTCTCCCCTGGTCTTGGCCCAACTTCCTGCCTGCCTGCAGCCTAGAAGGCATACCTGGGCAGGGACAAAGCAGGACACTCTGCTGTAACCTCCCTGGCCACAGCCTCACTAAGGAGTGGTCATCTGACACAAGCAGTATTCAAAACCAGGAACCAAGGTGTGGTCCGAGCTCCTTTAAACTCAAGGGTTTGGGGGCTCCAAGTGAGTCCCCAGAGAAGAGTCCAGAAAAGAGAATGGAAGTGGGGTGGTCTGCAAGGCGGGGAGTCCTCCTCTGCCTCGCTGTCAGCCTTCTGCTTCAAGGTAAGATGGGGCAAGAACAGGGGAGATGGGAATACTGTTCTGGACAACATCCAGAAAAACTTCTCATTCTCCAGAACTGCAGAACATCCAGAACCGAGGGGTTAAAATTCTCTGTAGTATCCATATTTTGGCTTCCCTTTAGGGGAGGATGAAAAACCCTTTTGACTGGTCAGCACACACAGCCACCCTCTCATATGCCTGCAAAGACATCTACCAAATTGTCTGTCCTTCTTTTTTGTCACCTGTCCAATTCCACCCTTAAATATAATGTCCAATTTTTCCTTTTTTACCAAGATGTGGTAACTATGAACAAGGTGGCTTGGGGATTGTTGACAATAACCTAACTGTTCTCCCCTGTCACTTGGGAAGATCTTGTGCTGGAGGAAAAGAACATTTGCTTCCCCTGGGCTATGTTTCTCGCTGGTTTGGGGGTGACCCCTGTGAGTCAGTTGGCGTGGAAATACAGTGGAGGAGGCCTGGGAGAGGACTTGCTGGGGGGCGGTTACGGGGACAATCTGTGACATAGTCATCAGGAGTGAGGCAGACGGCAGGGCTTTTACGTTTCATTGTATGGCCCCACCAACCCCATGGGGGGTGATCCGGGGGATCTTCTCAAGATGGTGATGATGAAAATGGCTCCCACAGACCTGAGAGGAAGTCACTGAATTTGAGAAGGGTACAGATCACAGCACATGGTAAGTCGTCAATAAACTCATATCAGATACAACATTCCTTAAGTCCTCACATATTTTATGTCACATTTATGCTTACTTCTCTCTAAATTTTCCTTTCAGGAAACAGAAAAACCTGCAAGTGAGAAGGAAAAATTAAGAAAAAAAACACATTTTAGGGGCAATTTTGTTCAGCGACTATGAGGAAGAATCATGATAGAGCTAGAGAGAAGAAAGTATGGTCAGACAAAGGCCAAAACTTCAGGGTTGTATAAAAGGAATAAGACTCCCTGGAGGGGCTGTTTGCATAAGAATTTGGATAAGCTTATACGGGAGCAAAAACACAGGAAGGAAGATCTCAGGTCTGACCCAGCTCACCACATCAGCTTCTGCCATTTGCCTACCGGCCCGGCCATTCTCCCCGCCCTGGCAGGAAGGAAATCTTGGCCCAGGGAGGAGGGGTTCACATGCCTCTCCCAGTGTCCACATTTTCCTTCTCTGCAGAGAGGCTCTCAGGCCCCAGCCCTGGTACCTCTCTCCCGTAGGAAACACAGAAGCCCTGTTCCCGTCTCACAAGGCATCTGCTCTCTACAGGAAGGGCAAACACCATTTTCACCATCAATTGCTCAGGCTTCCACCAGCATGGGGTGGACCCTGCTGCCTTCCAGGCCATATTTAACCAGAAGGCCTTCCGTCCAGTCACCAACCACAGCATCCCCACTCACGTCAACATCTCCTTCACCCTGTCTGCCATCCTGGAAGTAGTAAGTTCTCACTCTTTCATTCTTTCCATTGACTTCTAATAAGGAACAAGGACTCTTGACATTGTCAATTCAACATTGTCCTGGTCCCATGACGAGCAATGAGTCCCCTGAATGGATTTTATGAGTCATATGTCCATCCTGTGGAGTGGGGAAGCATGCATGAAAATGTTGTAGTAACATTCTCCAGGGAACATGAGTCCTGCCCTTGTGGAAATATTCTACAAAAAATGCATTCCCAGTGGATCCCCATACCGTTTCTACACCTACATTTTCCATGCCACCTGCATTTTTCTGACCTATCTTTCTTTTGTGACTTGTGATTGAAAAGGTAAACTGTCACTTGGGACAGCTTAGAAAACAATGGCAGGAGGTAGGCTAGGTCCTGATTTCATGCCATTAATGATTCTGCATGGGATTTTTTTTTTTTTTTTTACAGAATGCACAACTTCAGCTGCTGACATCATTTCTATGGTTCAATATGGTATGTGAGATTCAGCTTCTTCCTTCTCTCTTTTTCCTTCCCTTTTTTCCTGGTTTTGCTTGCAAAAATTACATTTATTGAAATTAACAGTGCCTGAGGGAATAGATAAATCCAACCAGAACTGGGCCAGTGCTGGTGACAAATAGCTTCTGAGGCTGCCAATCAACTTTGAAAGGCACAGATGGAAAACACAGGGAGAAGGGGGGCATCCAGGTGGAAGCCCCTAAGTGAGCTTCAGGGCCCAGATGTATCCAGCATCCAGCTGAAGGTTTCCCTTGAGTGGGAAATAAAGGCCAATAAGACTTTGCTAGCTAGAGAGGGGGAGACATCACCAGACAGAAAAGAGAAATCAGAATTTAAACGGAAATGAGATCAAAAAAGCAACATGTATAACAATGTACTTAGTCGCATTCTGTGTAAATAAAAATGAATGCTGGAATGTGCATTAATTTATTTTTCCAGTATGATACGCAAGAAACTGTTAATAATGAGACTGAGGTAGGATAAGGAGTGGATTGAGGTGAATCAAGCATAGAAAACATTGCTTTTTATATCATACCTTTCTAGAATGGCTGATGTTTTATCATATGCTCATAGCACACATATTTAGAAAAAAACACATACATTTATCTACTTATTTATTTATGAGGGAAAGAAAGGGCAGGAGATGCTGACTAAACTAGCTCCAGGCTTCAGCCATAACTCGTCCCTCTGTGTCCTATGCTCTAGATCTGGGCTAACCCTTTCATCAGCTGGGACCCGGAAGAATGTGGTAATGTCAATAAACTCACTGTGACGACGGAGAACCTGTGGCTGCCAGACATCTTCATCGTGGAATCGTGGGTATCAGGGCTGGGGAAGCTGGAGGGAAGCCCTGTCTGCAAGGGACAGGCCAGGGCAGTGCAGGGAAACCCATTCGGTGGGGCCACTAAACACTTATTTCAGAAAGAAGCAAGATCACAGCTGACCAACTTCTTCCCTAGAAATGGGAAAATGGTCAGCAGAAAAGATGGCAGAGTGACCTTCATGAGACCTGTCTTACAAAAGAAAACTAACCTGTTGTGAAACCCAGGGCACATGCCTCTTTCCCCTTTTGCCACTTAGCATGAATGTGGATCAGACCCCAGAAGGCCTCTCTGCATATGTGACTAGTGATGGTCACATTGTGTATAGCAAGCCAATGCGAGTGACCAGCATTTGTAATCTGGACATCTTCTACTTCCCCTTTGACCAGCAGAACTGCACACTCACCTTTAGCTCTTTCCTCTACACAGGTAAGTTGCAGTAGAGGTTCTGGGATGGAATAAATGAAATCAACTGGTGGGGCAGCAAACAAGCACATGTAGGCAAACTCGTTTTTTTAAATACATAAACAGGGACAGGAGATATTTGCTGACTGGGAACATGTGGATGGTTGGGTGAGGGCGTTGAACTTGGGAGGGGGTGAGACTTCCTTAGAAAGCCCAGAATAGAAAGGAGGCAATTGAGCGGGCTGGGCACGGTGGCTCAGGCCTGTAATCCTAGCATTCTGGGAAGCTGAGGGGAGGATAGTTGAGGTCAGGAGTTCAAGAGCAGCCTGAGTAAGAGCAAGACCCAATCTCTACTAAATATAGAAAAACTAGCTTGGCATTCATGGCACACACGTGTAGTCTCAGCTACTCAGGAGGCTGAGGCAAGAGGATCTCTTGAGCCCGGGAGTTCAAGGTTGCTGTGAGCTATGATGACATCACTGCACTCTACCCAGGGCAACAGTGTGAGACTCTGTCTCACAAAAAAGAAAGAAAGGAAGGAAAGAAGAAAGGAAGGAAAGAAGGAAGGAAGGAAGGAAGCAAGCAATTGAGAGCAAGGAAGTCACTTTATTGGGCAATCTGGAGAAGGTAGCTAAAGTGGTTTGTTAAGTCATCACTCTAAGCCTTGCACGGAGTAGGTGCTGGGCAGATGTGTGTTGACTACGTGTTTGTCTCCCCTGCAGTGGACAGCATGTTGCTGGGCATGGAAAAGGAAGTGTGGGAGATAACAGATACTTCACAGGATGTTGTCCGCACACAAGGGGAGTGGGAGCTCCTGGGCATCAGCAAGGCCACCCCGAGGATGGTCGTGGGCTCCAGTCTTTTTGACCAGATCATGTTCTATGTGAGCCCAGGATCCTGGCATAGCCGTCCTCGCATGCTCCCACCACCACCTCCCTTGCCAGACCCATCTGAGTCCCAGAGCCAGAGCCTATTACTTCTTGCCCCAAAGGAGAAAGCCCCTGGGCACCATAACCTTACAGCCTACCTCTGTCCCAAGTCTCCGAAAGCATCCGCCCTTTCTGTTCCTGCCAGCTCTGGCCTAGGGTTTCTTTAGTTAGCATCGCGGAGTCTTGGCAGTCATGTGAAAGCTGCTCCTCCTCCAGCCCCAGAAAGAGCCTTTGCTGCGGTGAGGACACCAAAGAAGGAAGAGGCTAGAACCATCCCTCTGACTCCCTTCAGCCCTAGCTTCACCCTGTTCTCTGCTCTCTCCCTACCAGGTGGCCATCAGGCGCAAGCCCAACCTCTACGTGATAAACCTCCTGGTGCCCAGTGGCTTTCTCATGGCCATCGATGCCCTCAGCTTCTACCTGCCGGCAGAGAGTGGGAATCGCGCCCCATTCAAGATAACCCTATTGCTGGGCTACAATGTCTTCCTGCTCATGATGAATAAACTACTCCCTTCTAGTGGCACCCCCCTCATCAGTATGCCCCCTCCCACATTTTGAAAATGAAAAAAGAAAAAAA
>VBSM01000272.1:37738275-37748576 GCA_008086735.1 Cheirogaleus medius
AAAAAAAAAAAAATGTTTATCAGGATCAGAGGGTATGTTACTTGCCTAAGGTTATACAGCTCTTTTTAGGACTTTTTTTCTTTTGTAGTTCTCTTTTATGGCTAGGCTTCAGATGTACAGTTAACAAATGTTTATTGGGCACAGGTGATACATAGATAGTAAGAACAAGTGCCCTTGGCTAAGGGCATTTGGAGACTTGAGAATGAATCAAACACAAGTTTTGTCCTCAAAGAGCTTGTAGCCCAGCAGGAGAAATAAAACATATTACTATATGTTAAATAACTCCAATTAAACGAAGAACGTGTTTTTAAAGTTCTGTTGAGTGACATTGAAGAGAAAGTGCTATAACGCTGGTGGGGGGCGGCACACAGGGGGAGGATGCTTTTAGCTGGAGCAAGGGTTCTTAATCCTGGCAGCACATTAGAATCATATGAGGAGCTTTTTAAATAATCCTACTGCCTAGGTCTCACCCCAAACCAATTAAAGCAGAACCTTTGTTATCAGGTACATGTGTTAATGTTAGAGAAAAAAATAAAAATAAAAAAAAATAAAGAAAAAAATAATAAATAAAATAAATAAATAAAGCAGAACCTTTGGCATGGGGCCAGGCTTTGGTATGTTTGAAAACTCCCTAGAAATCCTCATGTCTGCTCCAAGGCAAGAGTGTTGTGATTTTCACAGAGATTACAGGATTTTAGTAGAATGCCAAATTTGAATCCTGAGGATTTTAGCAGGTTGTCAGAATTGGTCCTTAGTGATATATAAAATTGAAAGAAAAACCTGAAAAAAGGACTTGGATTTGTCAGTCTTTTGGGAGGCCCTACGCATCCCTAGTGGGGACTCTACTGAAACCCCGCTGAGGTCATTAGTAACCTTAGGGTATATGCAAAAGAGCACCCTATGTATATTAATAGTATACCTACATTACCCACACTTTCCCAACTAAAATTTGGACATGTTGTCAGATTCCTTTTCTGATTTATAAAATAAATTATATAAACAGACTTATAAAAATCTATTAATAAAACAATACATTCATAGTCTTTATTAAAAAAAAAAGTTACAGGAAAAGAAACGCAAACGTCTCAAAGAAAACAAGGGCTACATAGCAATAGTATGCACCTGTGGTTTTCATCATTGATCTACTGTTGAAGTTGACTAGTTGATGAAATGTAATTCCACTTGTCCTCACTGAGCAAGTACTCTGTTCAATATTAAGGGGCCTGGAGTGAAGCAGAAGCATGATGGCTTCTGCAGGTTTTCATGAAAGGTTAATTTAGGCCTCTTCCTACTGGTTTGCACATAGAAAAGTTATTTTTTTTTATTTTTTATTTTTTTGAGACAGAGTCTTATTGTGTTGCCTGGGCTAGAGTGCCGTGGCATCAGCCTAGCTCACAGCAACCTCAAACTCCTGGACTCAAGTGATCCTTCTGCCTCAGCCTCCCGAGTAGCTGGGACTACAGGCATGCGCCACCATGCCCAGCTAATTTTTTCTATATGTTTTTAGTTGTCCAGCTAATTTCTTTCTATTTTTAGTAGAGATGGGGTCTCGCTCTTGCTCAGGCTGGTCTCGAACTCCTGACCTTCAGCGATCCTACCACCTCTGCCTCCCAGAGTGCTAGGATTACAGGCGTGAGCCACCGCGCCCGGCCAGAAAAGTGATTTTAATAATAATAATAATAGACAAATTTACTGAGTACTTTCTATATGGCAAGCCCATTACATTCATTATCTCGTTTGATTCTGACAGCAATTCTATGAGGTAGATATCAATATTATTGCCACTTTACAGATGAGAACACCAAAGTAGAAAAAGGTCAACATCCTTCCCAGGATCACACAGCAAGTAAATGGTAGAAGCAGAATTTGAACTCAAATTTGTCAAACTCTTAATCCCATGTTTTAACACATCCAGGCTATTGCCAAGGAGTGCAGAAATAATAATTCCTAAACATGAAAAACTAAATGTTATATTCTAAATTTAGAATGATCCCCACCAAAGAAATCCCACCTCATTCAACTTGATAATTCTTAATCTCAGAGTGTCAGTCTTCACTGTGGCTACCAGGAGCCTTTGGACTAACCTGCCTTCCCCAACTCTCACAATTTCCTTGCCTCTCCCAAGAACCTGGGAAACTGGCTTGTTTGCACACACAAATAAATGCGTGTATAACTGGTGAGATCTGAATAGACTCTATGGATTGTATTGCTGAAAAAATAATTTTCAGAAAAAGAGAAGATCACTATTCTCATACAGATAAAAAAAAAAACGAGGCCAGGCATGGTGGCTCACAACTGTAATCCAAGCATTTTGAGAGGCCAAGGGTGGGAGGATCACTTGAGGCCAGGAGTTTGAGACCAGCCTGAGCAACATAGTGAGACCCTGTCTCTACAAAAATAAAAAAATTAGCCAGGCATGGAGGCACACACCTGTAGTCTCAGCTACTCAGGAAGCTGAGGCAGGAGCATTGCTTGAGCCCAGGAGTTGAAGATTGCCGTGAGCTATGATGATACCACTGCACTCTAGCCTAGGCAACAGAGTGAGACCTTGTCTCAAAAAAAATGTATATATATAAAAAAGGAACATGTTAAAGAATTGGGTCATAGAATATGGGGGAACCAGGCAGGTGTTATAAAATGTTCAAAGGAAAAGTCAAGAAGCACGAATTCATAAAGATATCAAATTGCAAATGGAAGAAAAAATGCTTTTTCCACAGGCAGGAAGGAAGTCCATTGGAACTCTACAAGACGAGATAGAGTTTGCATATTGACAATGTTGAACTTTGTTTGAGTTCTGTGTTCCCAGAAAACACCAGTGTTTAAGAAATCCTCCCACCCTTTTGTGCTCTGGGAAATGGATTACTGAAAAGAAACACCCTTCCCCATATAACATACACAAGACTCACTGTCTATTCTTCTTCATGGTTCCTGTTGGATTCATACATAGGTGACACTCTTGACCTATACTGAACCAAACACGGACTTTCCCCCTTTTGCCTGAATTTGCCAACGAGGCCAGACACAGACCTTCCAACTCTCCGTTCTTTGTCACATGCATAATTAGCTGAGATTAGAACTGTTTTTCCTCTGAAACTACCTAGACACAGAGGTCAACATTTCCTGTTGAGCTAACTGACTGAGACTTCCCCTGATTGCAAAACAATCCCAACTATAAATCACTCCACCTATAACTTGTCTACTCCTCCCTATAAAATTCTAAGGCAAAACCCTGCCAAGATACTCTGATTGTTGGATCTGGGAGATCTCCTTATTCCTTAAATAGCTGGAAGATAGAACATTACAATAATATCAACAATATTTCCAACAAAAGCTACAATCATACTTCCTTAGTTCATTTAGTCCTATGTAATCAATTCTTGTTCCACTGGATCTTGGGTCAATGGTGTCATGAACCTATCCGCTTCTCAACTGTTGTTCTAGAAATCCTCAGTCCACTCGTGTGATTTCAAAGTTGCTTAAGCAGTACCATCAGATACTATGCCCGAAGCATCTGGCATAGTCTTTTCCCACAGGATTCTGAGACAGTCTTTTGTTGAAGACAAAGCAATCTTGCCTGTAGTTAACCACTAAGCTTTCAGGGAAGCATCAGAGTAAAACAAAAAACTATCTGTAGTTGACAAAAGACTTAAAATTGTTATGTGATCTTACTCTCTTATAACTGATAATTTTCAAAAGTGAAAGATCTGATGAGAGTTCATTACAAGACTTATGGAGCTGACAAGGGAATTTGGTTGTTTCTATGGAAAGCAAAACAAGGTAACAAAGTCAATCCAAAGAAGGCTTTAGAAAAAATAATTGTAAGTATGATAACTATATTTTCAAAGAAGACAATGAATATTACAACTAATTTATAAAAAGGGATGAACATAATCTTTAGAAAAAATATTAAGAAATAACATACAATAATTCTGACTTAATATATCATATATCATGAATATACCAAGCTTATAGTAAGAATATACCAAGAACATATCAAGAATATCAAGTAAAGAAATTCAATTAGTCTTGAGTAATTGTATATTAATAAAACTACATAGGTAAGTGATTTGAATTCCTAGAAGACTCTAGATTCAAATTGAAAAACAAAAAATGTGACCATGTTAACATTAAAAAGAAATCACTAAAATTATGACCAAAGGCTCCAACCACACATCCAGAGATCTGCTGCCCTCTCCTGGAGGCCGATACCCCCAATTCAGTTCTGGCTCAAAGTAAAGAGGATACATGCAGAATGACTAGACTGACTTTTTCTTTTTCTTCCTTCTTTGTTTCTTTTATTCCTTTCTTTTAACTTTTTTTTTAAATGATTTAAAACTTACATAAAATTTGTAAAAATTGCACAAAGAGACCCTGTGTACTCTTCACTCAGATTTCCCAATTGTGGACATTTCTAAATCATTGAAAATAAGTTGCAGAATTGATGATCTATTAACCCTGAATACTTCAGTGCATATAGGACACTCTCCTATTAATGTATAAGCACAATGCAACCCTCAAAATCAGAGAATTAATATCAATCCAATGTACCGTCAAATCTATAAGCTGTATTCAAATGTTGACAATTGTCCCAATAATGTTTTTTATAGGTTTGAGATCCAATCGAGGATCAAATCCAGGCATTTAGCTGTTTTATCTCTTCAGTCTCTTTCAATCTGGAACAGTTCCTCAGTCTTTCTTTGTCTTTCATTACCTGGGCATTTTGAAGAGTATAAGCCGGTTACTTTGTAGTTATTTTATCCCTCAATTTGGGCTTGTCTATAACTTTCTCATGATTCGTGTATTTTTGGTAGGAATACCCCAGAAGTAGAGCTGGATTCTTCTCAGTGCATTATAGGAAGTACACAATGTCAATTTGTCACTTTACTGGCAACATTAACTGTTAATCCATTTAGTTAAAATGATATCTGCCAGATTTCTCCACTGTAAAGCTAATTAGCAAGTATGGAATACTTATTAATTAACAAGTAATTTTTGTGGAGAGATGCTTTGAGACTATGTAATTATCCCATTCCTCATCATGATGGTTCTGGCATGAATCAATTACTCTATGATCTTTACAAAATTGTGATTTTTCTAATTCCACCATTTCTTCTATATTTATTCCTTGGCATTCTAATGTAGAGTTTTCCCTTCTCTTTTACCCATTCATTCATTCATTTATATCAGTATAGATTCATGGACTCCTCTTTTATTTGAAGGGTTACAATTCATTATTATCAATATTTATTTTGGTACTCAAATTTCTTGAACTTACCATAGATCAACAAAGAATAAAACAATAGCTTATGATGTGGCTGTGACAGGGACTTGGAGAAAATGACCATTTCATTTGTCAATGCCCTTCTGCCAAAGACCACTGGGAACACACCTGTAGTTAAACAGGTTGGCTTTATTACTCACTGCAGCAAAGGAGTACACACAACATAGGGAGTCTCAGTAAGAGAGCATTAGAAAGACCAATTATAGGATTTAGGGTTTAGTTGGGTGATTTGGGGAGAGTCTGAGGAAGCGGGGGATTTGTTCAAGATTGAATGCTGTCAGAAATGGGGGGAGCAATTGGATAAAGAAATAGCAGTCATTCACTTAGCAAGATTGATATACAAAAATCAATTGTATTTCTACATAGGAGAAATGAATAATACAAAAAGGAAATTAAGGAAACAATTCCATTTACAATAGCATCAAAAAATAAAATACTTAGAAATAAGTTTATCAAAAGAAGTGCAAGACTTGAACACTGAAAACTACAAAACATTGTTCAAGGAAATTAAAGATCTAAATAAATGGGAAGATATCCTATGTTTGTGGGTTTGATAACTTAATGTTAAGAAGATGGCCATACTCCCCAAATTGATCCACAGATTCAACACAAAAAATTGGCTTAAATCATGTGAACGTTGATTCTTAAAACAATTCTGTGTTAGTTTTTATAAGAATACTTTTAAAATCTAACGCGTTGAAAGTACTCAGTTTAATTTTTTTTTACTTTCTGGAATTTTAGGGAATATTCAGTTTATAAAAGTGCTTATTTGGTTCTATAGGCCTATCTGAACAGAGCTCTTAAAAGAGGCTTTACAATCAACTTTATTAATGCCATCTAGAGGTAGAAAATACACCACTTTCACACAGTGAAAGAGAAAGGCCTTTCTGAATTATGAACATAAAGACAAACAAACACAGAAATTAAAGCTTAAATTGTAAAATTTCAGCCATAGGTCAAGAGTAAACACAGAATTATAAAACTTGGTGGTCCGCATCAGAGAGCTGTTCTCTTCCCAGTAGATATAAACTCTTAATTTATTTGCGCTCAAAATAGACAAGTAGACAAACAAACCAAAAAAAGAATCTCTGTCATCTTTCACCCAACAGGAACAAGATATCCATTTACAGAAATGATCAAATGGTCAAACCATAAAACTAAATTTCCAATGGAGACTAATTTACCAGCTATAAACAAACCAAAAATAAAATAAGTAGACAATGAAATTAAATTTGTAATAACAGAGAATAAACAAGGTTCTATTGTCTCTTTGGATTCACCTCTGGGAGGCAAGAAAATATGTACCCAGGCTTATGCTGCCCTTGAATTGAACGAAGTTTATCTGGCTCTGCCAGGTGAATCCAATGGGCATCTTGGTGGGAACTCCAAAACCATTAAAAGATAATTTCAGGGAAAAAAAAGTAAAATCATGACTCTCATACAGATATAAAAATAAATACATGTTAAAGATTTTGTTCTACTCATATGATAGGAGGGAACCAAGCCAATGGTATAACTAGTTCAAGGGAAAAATCAAAAGAGCACAAATCTATATGGAGTAAAGGATTGTTGAGATGAATTGCGGTTGGAGACAAAATTGATTTTTCCACAGGGAGGGGGGGACGCCAACTAAATCTCTACCAGACAGGACAGAATTCACATATGTATCAGTTAGATACAACTTTCAAAAGAGCTTTCAAAGACAATAATCAGGGCCAGAATCAGACGGCCCTGAAGGATGTGCTATAGATGATGCATAGTTTTCCACTGAAACACAAAAATTTTTCCTCCGCTAATATTTATTCATTTTTTAAATTTGTGCCAGGCACTGTACTAAATGCTTCACAAGCTTATCTCATTTAATCATCACACTAGCCTAGAGAGGTAGGTACCTTTATTAAACATATTTTGCAGATTAGAAAACTGAGGCTTGGAGGGTTTAAGGAAAAGCATATCAGAAAGACCATTCTATCACTTCCTTGTCACTTTTATTTTTTAAAAAACCTCTGCAATTATTAGTATATTAGTATCACCAAGGACTCGGATGTTCAGCATTCCTCCTGAAATTACACAAACAAATGCAAATGGAAAGAATCCAAGTCAAAATTATATAACAAAACAGCACTCCATCACAAAAGCGTGTACAATTACAAGAACGTCATTTCAAAATACTGACACTTTAAGAGAACAATAATCTGAAAAACCACAAAATTGCCAAATTATTCCCTAAACTGCTAAGCAGATAAACATGACTCTAATGAATAGGTTTGGGTTTTGTAAAGAAAAGTTGAATTCAAATAAATTGAATAATTTGTATTGAGATGCACAGTTTAAGTGTCTTCTTTCCTCATATCAATTTGGTTCATAAAGGTGCAAATCTCAATACAGGAAAATATACCCTTTTAAATGTGGTATAATTTCAGAGGCTGGCCCAATTAATTAAAAATACTCTTAATGGAGAATCTCAAGTTTCCTGAGCAGTTCGTATTTAGATAGATGGGAAAAGACATTTACAGCCAGCACTTTCTCAGTCTTCCCTGGGACTAACATCAACAAAACTTGAAATGTGGCCGTCTTATGTTTTAAGCTCATGCTTTTGGTGTTACATTCTCAGGTCTTCTTTAATGTGGGAACTGCAAAATATAACTGCCATTATATGGTATTGGGAGTTAAAGAGTAGAGTCCCCGCGTAAAGGTTAAAACATACTTTTCTACTAGTACTTCAAGGACAGACTTTCAAAATGTTTGTTTCCAATAATCCCATGCTGTATGTAGATTGGTTACGCATCACTTTACAAATCGGAGTGGGCTATGTGAAATTTGTTATCATCAATTTTGGAGTTTCAGTTGTAAATGAAAACTGTCTCAATTTAACTTTTATTACCTCTATCATGATATGCAGGATGTGTAGACAAAAGCTCTTTATCAGCTGTGAAAAAATAAACACATGTAATCCAAAATGAGCAAAAGCAAAAGACTAGCTTCCCCTGAAGAAGAAAAATTTCAGACTTATGAAATGGAAAACAGTACTAATAAAAAAATTGCATTTATTCAGAAACATTCAAAATGTCAACAAAACAGCTACAACTTTTTTTTTTTTTTTTGCAATTACAGAGTGGTATTCCGTTAACAGAACAACAATTATTTTGTATAAGCTGCATCAGAGACAACTGAAGATGAAAAACTACCATCCCCCTATATAACTAATTTGCACTGTGCGCCAACAAGAACCTGCTTTAGGTCCTGGAGCTGTGAGGAGCAGGTTGGTGCATCAGAGCCGCTGTGGGACTGCCGTGCTACAGGGGGACACTCAAGACCCCAGGCTCCTCCTCGGAGAGCATCTCAAACAAACAAACAAGAACCTGCTTTAAATTTCCCTGCTGATTTACAACCCCCATACTGAACCAGACAAGGTTAGTGGCTGTTGAAAATACCATCAAGACAGGGCTATCTAAAGACACATTCAGTAATGTGTTAACTATACAAAATAAGGCACCATACAGTTTAAAAACAAATGTTACACAGCCTTACATTTCAATTTTTTTCCTTAAAAGGAGTGAGTTGTGTGTGAGTGTGTGGGCATGTTAAATGCTTTATAGATAAGAAAAAAAACTGCACTTGAACCAACTTATTCATCATCATCTTCATCTTTTTTACCTTCCTCCTCCTCTTCATCCTCTTATCTTCCTCATGTTCCTCCTCTTCTCTCTTTTTCTTGCTTTTTTCAGCACCGATGATGAGTCCCTTTTTTGCTGCATCAGGCTTTCCTTTAGCTCAGTATGCAGCAACATCCTTTCCGTATTTTTCCTCCAGCTTTGCAGCCTTCTTTTCATAAGGCTGCTTGTCACCTGCTGCAGTGTGATTCCACATCTCTCTCAGTTTCTTTGCAACATCACCAATGGATAGGCTGGGATGTTCTCCTTTGATTTTGGGGCAATATTCAGAATAGAACAAGAAAAAGGCCAAGGCTGGTCATGGTGGCTCATGCCTATAATCTCAGAACTTTGGGAGGCCGAGTTCAGGAGTTCAAGACTAGCCTGAGCAAGAGCGAGATCCCAACTCTACTAAAAACAGAAAAATAATTAGGCAGGTATAGTGGGGCATGCCTGTAGTCCCAGCTACTTGGGAGACTGAGGAAGGACAATCTCTTGAGCCCAGGAGTTTGAGGTTGCTGTGAGCTAGGCTGAGACCACAGCACTCTAGCCAGGGAGACAGAGCAAGATTCTGTCTCAAAAAAAAGTTCACAAAATTATCGTATCACCTAGCAGTTCCACTTCTAGGTATTATATACACCCACCACAAGAATTGAAAGTAGGGACTCAAACAGCTGCTTGTACGCTAATGTTCATAGCAGCATTATGCACAATAGGCAAAAGGTAAAAACAATCCAAGGGCCCATCAGCAGATGAATGGATAAACAAACTGTGGTATGTACAATAGAATATTATTCAGTCTCCCAAAGGAATGAAATTCTGATACATGCTACAACATGAATGAACTTTGAAAACAGTTGAAAAAAGCTGGACACAAAAGGACAAATATTGTATGATTCCACTTATAGGAGGTACCTAGAGTAGGCAAATTCACAGAGACAAAGTAGAATGAATAGAGGTTAAGGGGCTGGGGGTAGAGGAATGGGGAGTTTAATGGATACAGAGATTCCGTACTGGACGATGAAAAACTTCTAGAAGTGGATAGTGGAGAAGGTTGTACAACATGGTACGTGTGCCACTGACTTGTACACCTGAGAATGATTGAGGTGGTGCATTTTATATTATATATAGTTTACTACAATAAAAAAGTTAATGTTAAAAAAGTTACAGATAATAAAAAATTAAAGAAACATTGGAAACCCAAATGAAAGAATAGAGTACCAAAGAAAGAGAACAAATGGCTTTTTAATATATGTAATTTTACTACAATTTTTAAAAATGCAACATTCTAAAAAATCCAAAATTTACTGCTGAAACTAATTTCTTTTTTCTTTTTTCTTTCTTTTCTTTCTTTTTTTTTTTTTTTT
>VBSM01000272.1:37757941-37769731 GCA_008086735.1 Cheirogaleus medius
CTGCTCTTCCGCCTCTACCTGCTCTTCATGGCCTCCTCCATCCTCACCGTCATCGGCCTCTGGAACACCTAGGCATGTCTATCTGCTCCTGCAGATCCCATCTGCTGCTTCTGGACTCCAGGGACCAGCCAGGTCTTCACCCTTTCCCAAGAACCAACTGTCATATCCCCAAAGATTACCAAATCCCTGCTGTATTCCATGTATACCAATCCAGCCCTGCTGGTCAGTCTCATCCAGTCCCAAACATTTTCCTCTTGGTCCTGCATTCTGTTGGCTTCCCTCAGTCTTACTGTGTGGTTCTAGGACCCCTTTATGTCTTCTGCATAGCAGGTTTCTACCTCCTCTGCCTGCTGATTTGTCCCAATAAACCATTTTACAGAGATTTCTGGCTCTTTGTCATGTCATAGAGCAGAAACTTAAATATTCAGGACTGATAGTTTCAAAATATCACCTGTGTATTCCTTTACCTGTGATAAAGCTTTGATGTCATAAGGCTGCGGTCGCCAATCCCCAGGCCATGGACCAGTACCAGTCCATGACCTGTAAGGAACCGAACTGCACAGCAGGAGGTGAGTGTCATGCACATAAGGGAAGCTTCATCTGTCTTTTTACAGCCGCTCCCCATCGCCTGCATCACCACCTGAGCTCCACCTCCCGACACCAATTGAATGGAAAAATTGTCTTCCATGAAACTGGTCCCTGGTGCCAAAAAGGTTGGGGACCACCGTCATAAGGGATGATCCACTCATTTTAAGTCCAAGGTGACAACTCTCCTATTTGAGAAGTTTTAATTCTCTTAGGTGTTTTCAGAAACATATGTTCTTACTGATAGAGTCTTTTGATTCATCTTTTTCACTATCTTGTACTGATTTCATCTTAATACTCTCTCAATTTGTTTCATTGTATTCTTTTTCTTATTTTCCAAGTTGAATTCTCCATTAAAGGATTCTCGGTCTTTCTATAATATAAATTTTACTCTGAGAACAGCTTCAGCTATATCCCACAGGTTTTAGAATAAAGTGTTCTCCTCTTCATTACTTCATAGACAATTTATAATTTGCTTTTATTTCCTCTTTGATCTAAAGGCTATTTGGGAGAGTTTGACTTAATGTCCATGGACAAGGGAGTTTTGTTATTGTTATCTTTTCCTTATTAATTCCCAGTTTTTTTGGTTTATGATCAGAGAGCATGGTCTTTAAATTTAAAACTTTTTGGATTTATAAAGCTTTCTTTCAGGCTGAATGCATGATTGGTTTTGTAACAGGTTTTGTTTTAGGACATTAAAAATGTATATATTCTCTATTTATATGTATATCTACTAAGTAGAGTGTATTGATTGCATTATGCCAGTCCTCTTCAGCGGTCCCGAACCTTTTTGGCACCAGGGACCAATTTTGTGGAAGACAATTTTTTCACGGACTTCGGAGTGGGGGGATGGTTTCAGGATGATTCAAGCACATTACATTTATTGTGCACTTTATTTCTATTATTATTACATTGTAATATATAATGAAATAATTATGCAACTCACCATAATGCAGGATCAGTGCGAGCACTGAGCTTGTTTTCTTGCAATTAGATGGTCCCATCTGGCGATGATGGGAGACAGTGACTGATCTGACAGGAGGCGGAGCTTACACGGTGATGCGAGTGATGCGGAGCAGCTGTAAACACAGATGAAGCTTTGCTGGCTTGCCTGCCGCTCACCTCTGCTGTGCAGCTGGTTCCTAACAGGCCACAGACTGGTACCAGTCCATGGCCCAGGGATTAGAGGCTGTAACTCTATATCATAGTTTATTTTTTGTCTACCCTGGCCTGTTAAAGCTCAAAACTATTTTATTCATGTTCTCTGGGTAGTTGTAGTTTTCCTTTTATATATTTGACTGTTATGTTATATGATGCATAAAAGGATCATATGTCCTTGAATTATACTGATTTTATCCTTATATAACGTCACTATTTGTTCTATTCAATGTATTTGAACATGATTTCCATTAGTATCATAATGTTGCAAATCTTGCTTTTGCCTGGTATATTTTTGCACATTTCTTTTATTAACTCTTGATTAATTTGTGGCAGGGTCATATACATACAAGGTACAAATGTCAAAAGGCACATATGGTACCTATCTTTGTTTGCAGCCAACTAATTCTCTCTAGAAGTATCCATTGTTACTTTCCTTGCGCATCTTTTAGAGTACTTCTTTATTTTTCATCTTGCCTTGTCACTTTATTTTGGGTGCATTTTTTGTTTATTTATTTAATTCAATGTCTTCCTTTTGATAGATTAATTCACCTGTTTACATTTAGAGAAAAAGCTGATACATTTGGTTTTATTCCTCCCACGTATTTCATGTTTACCACTTATATTCCTTGATGCTGTTTCTTCTATTTTCCATTTCTTTACTTTTGCTGGCTTGATCTAGTTTCTCTTCATTTTTTTTTTCCTCCTGTAAAATGAAATTCTGCAATGCTTATTAAATTCTGGTCATGGTAATCTTCAAAACAGATATAATTAGAACTATATTTTTCCAGTAATACATGAAAACTAAATTATAATTCTGTTTCTCCCTGAAGTGTTTTGCCTATTCCTCCCCCAACCCCAGAAAAGTGAAAACTTTTTTTAAAATAGTTGACTTTCTCACTCTTCCCCCTACCTTCACCTCAACAATTATAATTTGCAAATACAGCCTAAGATTTTTAGCATGAGGATATTATTTTTTCTTACAGTTTGACTCTTCATTTTCAAGGATCATTGCTTTTTAGTAATGGTTCATTTACTTTATAATTTAACTCTGGAGAGGTTGAGTATCCCCTTCCCAAAATGCTTAGGACTAGTAGTGTTTCAGATTTTGAATGTTTTGGATTTTGGAATATTTGCATATATAATGAGATATCTTGGGCATGGGACCCAAGTCCAAACACTAAATTCATTTATGTTTCATATACACCTTATACATGTAGCCTGAAGGCAATTTTATACAATATTATTAATAATTTTGTGCATGAAACAATGTTTTGACTGTGTTTTGACTATAACCCTTCAAAAGAGGTCAGATGTGGAATTTTCCACTTGTGGCATCACGTCAGCACTCAAAAAGTTTTGGATTTTGGAGCATTTCAGATTTCAGATTACAGATGCTCAACCCGTGTATTCTAAGATCCACAGTTATCTCAGTTTCTCTCCTCTTTGTCATCTTCTATCAAGAAAACTTTGTTCTGTTTTAATTGCCACCTGGTTAACACACTTCTCTTGAGTATTTTCTTCCAGTAGTGTACTGGGTATATGCTCTGACTCCTTGTGTGTCTGAAAGTGTCTTTTGTTTTGACAGATAACACTTCCTTGGCTAGGCACAGATGGTATAGGTATATAATCGCAGACTCCCACCCCCGCACCCAATTATCTATACATGTTATTCTAGTTTCCAATGTCTTAGATGAGAAATCCAAGGCTGCTCTCTTTCTCTCCCTTTTGAAAGGAATATCTGGATGCTAAGGAGAATTTCTATTTATCTTTGGAATTTAGAAATTTCACTAGACCATATCTAGATGCCTGTGTGTGTTTCCATTGATTCTGTCTATGTCTCAGTGATCCTTTTCAACATGAATATTCAAATCTTTCTTCTGTTTTGGGGATTTATTTCCAAGATTTAAGTAATACCCTACTCTTTTCCATCTGTTCTTTTCCTGTTCTGGAATTTCTGCTATTCACAAGGTAGGTCTCATGGATCTGTCCTCCAAACTATCTTTTTTTTCTCATTCTTCCATTTCTTTGTGGTTTGGCTTTGTGTTATGACCAATCTTTCAGACAACCGATCCAGTTCTCAGTAGTGACCATTTCTACTCTCCACTCATCTATTGAATGTTTTAATTAAAAATAAGGCTTTTTCCTGCCCCCCACGTGAGGAGGAGATGGTAGCCCCAGAGGAGCCCCACTCCTGAGGGCACTGCAGGGTCTGGGTGTAGGTGGGTGCCTTTGTGTAGGCAGTGCCCCTGCTGTCAGCCCCAACCCCTGGGCCCTCAGCTCCCCCTGCCTCAGAGGGCTGGCCCAGCCACACGTGGGCTCCGTGGTCTACATAGGACTGTGCCTCCTGTTTCCCCATCTTGGCTTGCATTGGTTTTTCCCCACCCCCTCTGGCTAGGCCACTTCCCTGGGCATCTTCCTTGAGCCTCATCTGCTCTTCCCTAGCTTTGCCTACCTCTGCAGAAAGCCTCCCAGATGTACCTGCAGCCTGGCCCCCTGCCCCAGTGGAGCCCACTATGGGCCCTGGAGCCTGTCTGCCTTTCCCCTGGGTCTGTGTGTGCTTCCCCATTCTGTGGCTGGCAAGCCCCACCATGTTCCAGTGGAGGCTTTCTGAGCCTCCAGTCAGACCTCACTGCTACCTTTGCACTGGGTTCCTTAGTGCTGGCCCCCTCTTGCCAACAGGCCCTCCCAGGCCCCTCGAACCCCAGTGAAGGAGCTCAGCTTATCTTCCTGAGACTTCACAGTGCCCTATCCCATGCCTCTGCAAATTGGAGGCCCACTCCACCTTGTGTTCTGCCATGGCTGGGTGCTTCACTGGGTGCCAGGCATTTCCCTTCCACGGCCCCCTCTAACCCACCCCCATTAAAGCTCTGGCCCTCTGGGTAGGCATGAAAAAAAAAAATAAGGCTTTTCACAAATTCTTTTAGTGTTCTAATCACATGTCCTAGAAACTACCTTCTCTTGTTCATTAATCCTACTTTGGTATAAGCCACTGTCCTCAATAGTCATGTGATCATTGATGTGGTTAATTTTATGTGTCAACTTGGCTAGGCTTTGGTGCCCAGATATCTGTTCAAACACTAGTCTAGATGTTGCTGTGAAGGTATTTTTTAATATGTGGTTAACAATAGTAGACTTTTAATAAAACAATTACCCTCCATAATTTGGGTGGGTTTTATCCAATCAGTTGAAGTCCTTAAGAGCAAAGATTGATGTTTCCTAAAGAAGAAGGAATTCTGCCTCAAGGCTACAACATAAAAACCCTGCCTAAGTTTCCAGCCTGCTGGCCTGCCCTGCAGATTTTGGACTCAGACTGCAACATCAGTTCTTCCCTGAATCCCAGCCTGCCACCCTCAGCCTGTCCTACAGATTTAGTCCCCACAATCATGTGAACTAATTCTTTAAACTAATTCTTTAAAATAAATATCCCACTTCACTTGACCATATGTGGTTAAAAAAAATAATAATACAAAAATAAATAAATAAATATCCTACCCCCTTCTCTCTCTCTCTCTCTCTCTCTCTCTCCATGAAAAAAAAAAAAATATATATATATATATATATATATATGGTGTGAGTGTGTGTGTGTTTTGTTTCTCTGGAGAACCCTGACCAATACAGTTATGCTTCCTGAGACAGAATCCCCTTAAGTAAATTGTAAGTTTTCTTTGCTCATGATTTTGTGTCCCCTCAGCACGTATATAGGCTACACAGTGAGATTCTTTTGAAGAAGAGCAAACTGTATTAACTATGGAAGGCCTGGAATAGACTGCTTTTATGAATCAGTGAGGAAACATTTTCCTTCCATGGAAGCACATGGAGGGCATTTCTCAATTCCCAGGTCAATCCAGTAGCAGGTAACAATCCTTCCCCATCTTTGGGGACTGGGAATAACTGAACACCTCAGTGCAATTTCCCCTGTCCCCAACATGAACCAGACAGGCCATCCAACAACCACAGCAGCAAACAGAGGCAGCTCTTCCCCAAGTTCACAGTCTTCCACCTGCTAGGCCCTTTCAGAGGACTGTGAAGTTCTGATCTCTACACCAACCTCAAAGAGAGACAAGCTTTCTCCTCGATACTGGTCCATGTCACTCAGTTGGGACCAAGAGAGGGGAAACAAAAGCACAGATCTGGCCATCCCCCTTCTTTCCACTGTCTCATCTCTTTTCACTGTCTTATTTTCCCCATAATCCCCTAGGATATTAGGGGTTAGACTTTTTCCTACATCATATCATCATTCTTCCTGACTCTAGTTTCTTGACTAAATGGCAGACAAAGTTACCTTCCTAGATTATGGGGAAACTCATGATCTGACCAACCAAGCCTGGTGCTTTACAGTATGATTAAAAGGATATAAAAATGTATAGAAATTTCTTTCATTCTCATACTGCCTATTATCTTGCTACATAATCATATTTTTAATATAATCCATTAAATGTTGCCTTTTTCAAAACTTGGGTTATTCGTTTTTCACAGATTGTAAATTTATGGAGAGAGGGAGAGAGGGAAGTTAATCAAAAGAAATTTAAGATGCATACCTTCAATGTAATCATGATAAAATATCAAACAAACCTAAATTGAGCTTCATAATTTGAAAAAGCTTCCCATAGACATAGACAGCTTCACTGGAAAATTTTACCAAATATTTAAAGAAGAATTGTTACCCATTCCATACAATGTCTTCCAGAAATTAAAAGGAGAGGAAACATTTCACAACTCATTCTGTGAGATCAGTATTATTACCCAAATACTAAAACCAAAGATGTTATATAAAAAGGAAACTACATATAAATATCCCTTATGAATATAGATGTAAAAATCCTCAAGGAAATTCTAGCAGACTGAATCCAGCAACATATTAAAAGGGTTATACACAATGAACAAGTGGGATTTATCCTAAGAATACAAGGTTGGTTTAACATTAGAAAATCAATTACTATAACATACCATATTGAGAGAACAAAGGACAAAACCCACATGATAATTTCCACACCTGCAGAAAAAGCATTTGACAAAATCCAACACCTTTCTTGATTTAAAAAAATAAACACTCAACAAACAAAAAATAGAAGGGAATTTCCTCAATCTGATACAGGGCATCTATGAAAAACCTACAGCTAACATCATGGCAAAAAATTGAATGCTTTCCCCCTAAACTTGGGAACAAGACAAGAATATCCATTCTCTCAATGTCTATTCAGCATTTTTACTTAACATTAGCCAGAGCAATTGGTAAGAAAAATAAATAAAAGGCATCTAGATTGGAAAGGAAGAAGTGAAACTATCTCTATTCACAGATATGATCTTGTAAATAGAAAATCTCAAGGAATTCACAAAAAAATCTATTAGAACTAATAAATGAATTCAGAAAGGTTACAGGATACAAGATCAACATACAAAAAGCATTGTATTTATATACACTAGCAATAAACAATCTGAAAATAAAATTAAGAATCATTTTTTAAAAATAAAACATTTAGGAATAAACTTAACTAAAGAAGTGCAAGACATATACTGAAAACTACAGAATATTTTTGAAAACAATTTAAAAAGATCTAAATAAGTGTTAAAGATGTGGGCCGGGTGTGGTGGCTCACGCCTGTAATCCTAGCACTCTGGGAGGTGGATCGTTTGAGCTCAGGAGTTCGAGACCAGCCTGAGCAAGAGTGAGACCCAGTCTCTACTAAAAAATAGAAAGAAATTAGCTGGACAACTAAAAATATATAGAAAAAATTAGCTGGGCATGGTGGCACATGCCTGTAGTCTCAGTTACTCAGAAGGCTGAGGCAGAAGGATTGCTTGAGCCCAGGAGTTTGAGGTTGCTGTGAGCTAGGCTGACGCCACGGCACTCATTCAACCTGGGGCAACACAGTGAGACTCTGTCTCAAAAAAAAAAAAAAAAAAAAGTATTAAAGATGTGGAAAACTTGGCTGGGCACAGTGAATCACTCCTGTAATCTCAGCACTTGAGGCCAGGAGTTCGAGACCAGCCTAGGCAACATAGCAAGAACCTGTTTCTTCAAAACATAACAAATTAGCCAGGTGTGGTGTTGTGCACCTGTAGTCCTCGAGAGGCTGAGCCTTGGAGTTGGAGTTTGCAGTGAGTGAGCTGTGATCATCCCTCCAGGAGACAGAGTGAGACCCTGTCTCACACACAAAAAAAGTGGAAAACTTAATATTGTGAAGATGTTGATACTCCCCCAAATTAATCTGGAGATTCAATGCAATCCCTATCATAATCCTAGCTGCCTTTTTGCAGCAATTTACAAGCTGAGTCTAAAATTCATGTGGAAATGAAAGCTGCCCAGAATAGCCAAAACAATCTTGGAAGAGAACACAGTTGGTAGACTCACACTTCCCAATTTCAAAACTTACTACAAAACTATCATAATCAAGATAGTGTGGTACTGGCATGAGGACAGACATATAGATCAATGAAATGAAAATCGAGAGTTCATAAATAAATCTTAACACTTATGGTCAATTGATTTTCTATGAAGGGACAAAAACAATTCAATGGGGAAAAGAATAGTCTTTTCAGCAAATGGTGCTTGGATAACTGGATATCCACATGCAAAAAAATGACTGTGGACCCCTATTTCACACCAAAAATTAACTCAGAATGGATCATGGTCCTAAATATAAAAGCTAAAACTCTTAGAATAAAACACAACAGTAAATCTTCATGATCTTGGATTGGGCCATGATTTCTTAGCTGTGACATCAAAAGCACAAATGATAAAAAGAAATATAGATAAACTGACATTATCAAATTTAAAACTTTCATGCTTTAAAGAAGCCATCAAAAAAGTGGAAAAAGGCCTGGCACAGGGGCTCCCGCCTATAACCCCAGGACTTTGGGAGGCTGAGGCAGGAGGATCACTTGAGGCCAGGAGTTCAAGACCAGCCTGGGCGACATAATGAGACCTCATGTGAAAAACAAGAAAAGACTAAGGAATTAGTTGTCACAGATTAGAGGAGACTAAGAAGTGAAAACTACACACAATATGAGATCTTGATCTAATTCCGGAACAGAAAAATGATATTAAGGGGGGAAATTGCTGAAATTCTTAAAAGGCCTGTAGTTTACTTAATAATATTGTACCAGTGTTAGCTTCCTGGTTTTCAGAATTGTACTACGGTTATGTAAGTTGTTAACTTTAGGGGTAAAATATTGTAATATTTTGCAACTTTTTTATAAATTTAGAATTATTTCAAAATGAATTTTTGAGAGAGAAATTTAAGAGACATTTCAACCAATTACAACATATAAAGTTTATTTTCATCCTGAACAAAACAATAAACAGTTAAAAGAAAAAAAACTTATGTGAAAATTAGGGAAATTGGAACACAGAGTGGTTAATGATACTAAAAATCATTGTTCATATTCAGTGGAATAATGATATCCTGGTTATTTTTGTTAAATAATACTTTTTTCTAGAGATAAATGTTGTAATATTTACAGATGAAATGATAAAATTTCTGAGATTTGCTTCAAAATAATCTGAAGGGAAAGAGGAAAGCATGGAGGCAGGTATTGATGAAACAAGACTGAGGTGATTGTTGTTTCCCGTGGTGATGGGCACATGGGATTCATTACACTATTTTCTCTACTTAGTATATGTTTAAACTTTTTTATTATAAAACGGCCAGGTGCGGTGGCTCACGCCTGTAATCCTAGCACTCTGGGAGGCCGAGGCGGGAGGATTGCTTGAGCCCAGGAGTTGGAGGTGGCTGTGAGCTAGGCTGACCCCACGACACTCTAGCCTGGGCAATAGAGCGACACTCTGTCTCAAAATACAATAAAAATAAAAATAATTTTAAAATATTATAAAATGTTTGTTCTTAAAACTGCTTGTTTCTTTCCCTTTACCTCTTTTCTGTTACAAATCCTAATCTCTTCTCCAGCAGGTGCATATCTGAGGCCAACCAGAGATAACGTCATATATTCAGAAAAGTTAAAAAAAAAAAAGGGCACATTACTGGCTCTCAAAATATTACCCACAGTTAACTGGTATTATTGACACAAAGTTTAAGGCAGTGGCTTCCAATTTGGGGGTTATGGACCTAGGGAACCAACTCCATGGGATTGGCATACAGAAGCATTCCAATTATTGATTGTAGATGAAATAAACAACCTCTCTCTCTCTCTCTCCCCCCCTCACATACACACACACACACACACACACACGCACAGGAATAGCTGTTTCTAGAAGCGTGGTTTTAATTTTCAAATATATAGGGTTTTCTCAATTATATTTGTGCTATTGATTTCTAACTTAATTACACTGTGGTCAGAAAATATGTTTTGTGTCCATGCTTGTCAAACTTTAATGTACATATGAATCCCCTGGGGATCTTGTCAAAATGCAGGAGGTCTGGGGTAGGGCCCTGGCTTCTACATTTCTAACAGGCTTTCAGGTGATGCTGCTACTGCTGCTGTAGGGACCATATTTTTAGTGGAAAAGGTCTGTATGATATATGCTACCAATTCGTTGAAATCTGTTGAGATTTGCTTTGGGTATCATTAATGTTCACAAACCTTCCATAAGTATTTGAAAATAATGCATATTATCCAATTCATAAATACAGAGTTCTACATAAATCTATTAGATCAAGATGATTAATTATGATATTCAAGTCTTCTGTATCCTTACTTATATATCTGCTTGATCTACAAAATACTGAGAGAAATGTATTTAAAATGTCTTACTATGATGTTGGATTTGTCAATTGTTTCTTATAGTTCTACCAAATTTTACATATGTTTTACATTTTTTTTTTTTTGATTTTTGTTTGTTTTTTGAGACAGAGTCTCGCTCTGTCACCCCGGCTAGAGTATAGCGGCATCATCATAACTCACTACAACCTCCAACTCCTGGGCTCAAGTGATCCTCCTGCCTCAGCCTTCTGAATAGCTGGGACTATAGATGAGAGCCACCATAACAGGGTAATTTTTTTGTTTTTTGTAGAGATGGGGTCTCGCTCTTGCTCAAGCTGGTCTCAAACTCCTGACCACACTTGATTCTTCCACCTGGGCAGGAGCCACTGCACCCAGGCATATGTTTTATATATGTTTTGAAGTTTCATTTTTTTGGTGCACAGAATTTGAAATATTTTATCCTCCTGGAGAATTAAAGCTTTGTCATTATAATGTGACCTTTTCAATTTCTAATAAAGCTTATTAATAAATTTGTTTTGGACAGCATTTGCCTGATGCATCTTTTTCTATCTTTTTACTTTCAGCTTTTCTGAGTCCTTATGCTTTATGAATGTCACTTGTAAACAATATATTACTGAATTTTATTTCTTCATCCAGTCTTTATGTGAATAATAAAAAGATCTTAGAATGTTTTAACTATAATCACCTCCTTCCTGATTTATGTGTATAAATAATTGAACACTTTCTTTTAATCCCCCATCTTAGACATTAACATCATTCTGTATCATCAATATTTGTTTATATTTACTCACACACTGAGCATTTTCTTTCCTAGAACTTCCACCTTGCATCTCAGAACTTTGTTTCAGAGTTTTCTCCTTCTGCTTGGGGTATATCTTTTAACAGGGTTGTTCAATAGAACTTTCTGCAATGCTGGAAATGTTCTATCTCTGCACTGTCCAATATAGTAGTTATTGTGGGTAGTTATTGTGCACTTGAAATATGGCAAATGTGACTGCATTACTAAATTTTTAATTTTGTATAATTTTAATAGTCATATGTGGCTAGTGGCTACCACATAAGACAATGTAACTTTAGAATTTTCTTTAGTAAAAGTCTTTTTAAAATTTTTTTGTATTGCTATATAATAGTTGTGCATATTTTGGGGGTACATGTGATATTTTGATACATGTGTACAGTGTGTAATGATCAAATCAGGGTAACTGGGATATCCATCACCTGAAACATTTATCTTTTCTTTGTGTTGGGAACATTACAATTCTTCTTTTCTAGCTATTTTGAAATATATAATGAATTATTGTTAACTATAATTTCTCTACTGTACTATCAAATAATAGAACTTAATCCTTCTATCTAACTGTA
>VBSM01000272.1:37769831-37788103 GCA_008086735.1 Cheirogaleus medius
ATTTCTCTACTGTACTATCAAATAATAGAACTTAATCCTTCTATCTAACTGTATTTTTGTACAACTTAACCAACTTTTCTTCATCCTCCCCTGAGTAAATGTCTTTTATGGCCAATTGTCTCCATTTTTGTTTATCTGAAAATGTATTTATTTTAATCTTGTTCTCGAAAGATAATTTTTCTGGGAAGACAATTCTAGGTTGATGTTACTTTCTCTCAACACTTTGAAGATGTTATGCCATTATCTTCTGGCTTCCATTTTTGTTCTAGTAAAGTCGACCTAATTTGTTCCCTTTTAGGTAATATTGCATGTATTTTCTCTCTGGTTGTTTCTAATCTTTTTTGTTTTGTCTTTGGTGTTTTGCCACAGTGTTGCTAACCTATAGCTCACCAGATTCAAGGACTCTTTCCTGTCCAGGCATTGGAAAAACTCTGGCTTTTTCCCCTGGTCAAGGCTTTTTAAAATTTCTTTCAGAGACAGGTCTTGCTCTGTGGCCCAGGCACTGGAGTGCAGTGGTGTGATCACAGCATGATCATAGCTCACTGCAGCCTCGAACTCCTGAGCTTAAGCAATCTTCCTGCCTCAGCCTCCCCAGTAGCTGGGACTACCCACCTTCACCTGGCTAATCCTGGTCAACTCTTTAGGAGGGAGTTCCTACAACAGAACTCTTGGCACCTGTGACCTGTTTCTATGGTGAGCAACCATTCCAGTGTGCCAGGGACTGAGCAGTTTCCCTCAGTCAAGGATGCAGAACTTTCAGTGCTAAAACTGGGACAGTCTTGGCAAATGGGGACAGTTGGTCACCCTACCTACTTCCCCTCCTTCATAACACAGCCTCCCCCGTCCTGGAGCACACACGTTCCTCTGGGGAGGCTGGATAAAGCAAGTCAGGCACAGCTTCACACTGTTCCTACAATTCCTCCCACCTCTAGATTCAAGATCCTGATATTCAGGCTGATCTATTCGGCCATTCCTTTTTTTCCTGGCAATGCTGTCTCAGCAACTCTATTGTCTCTCTCCAGTCCAGCCCCATTCAGGAAGCTCAAGCTCTCTTCAAGAGCATTGGTCTGTACATGTCTGGACCTCAGAGTGCCAGGTAAAATTCTCTTCCACAGGGCTTTGGGATCCATGAACATCATAGATGTGGCTGTCTCCCACTCACAGCCCTGGAATGCTAAAAGGTACCTAAACAGTCCAGTATAACAATAGGCGAGAAGGTCGGTGCATAACACAGCAATGAGCTCTAGGGGGCGGTGTTGCCTAACTCCACAAGCCACCCTTCAGCATCTCATCAGGGCCCAACCAAAGTAGTGTATTCATTGTTAGTGACTTTATTTTCGTTTTTTCTCTCTTCTCTTCGCTTACGTTTTTAAGTGAAGTTTCTTTTTAAAAATCTCAACCTGTTTCAACTGAACTATGAATAAAATTTAAAGGATTTTTTTTTCTCCCAAACCTCAGCCTGGAAAATAAAGAGGATTGTTATACCTCTGGAGACTGGGTATATCTCCAGAGGAGACAATGAGAACAGGCAAGAACTCAGAATTTTATTTCTTTTGTCATTTTCTAGCAATCTGGGATGTGGACAGTAAATATCTCAGTTATCCTGTAGCATATGTAGAACACTTAATTTTCAGAACGACACCAGACCCAAATGTAACTAGAAAAATAAACATCACTCACCACAGTGAACAACCAGCTCTGACCACTGACCAACAAGTGAGCCCAGCTGAGAAGCACAAAAGGCCCTAAGATTTATCCTGAAAGTGCTCTGCCAAGCTGGATGCATCCTATTACCAGAGCCCTGACTCTTAAGAGTGACAAGAAAAGGCCAGTTCTTGTATACATATCAAGAGTGTCCTGAAGCAGGCATATTCTACATTATTTTGACATATTTACAAGTAGAGTCTGGGGAAGAAAAAGTGCCATTTACAAGTTAGAAGAAAACATAGAGGAAAAGCTTCACGGCATTGAATTTAGCAATGATTTCTGAAATGACAACAAAAATACAGGCAACAAAAGAAAAAGCATATAAGTTGAACTTCACCAAAACTAAAACTTCTGTACATCAAAAGACACTATTAAAGGAATCAAAAGGCAATCCACAGAATGGGAGAAAATATTTGCAATCATAATCTGATAAGAGGTTGATGTATGAAGAACTCCTACAACTCAACAACAACAACAAAAACAACCCAATTTAAAAACAAAGGACTTGAACATTCATTTCTCCAAAGAAGACATAGAAATGGACAATAAGCACATGAAACGATGTTCAACATCACTAGTCATTAGAGAAATACAAATCAAACCCACAACGAGACCATTTCACACCCATTAGAATACCTATTATATTTTATTTTAAAGAAAAAGAAAAGAAATGTTGGTAACGATGTGAAGAAATTGGAACCCTTATGCACTGTTGGTGGGAAAGTAAAATGGTGCAGCTGCAATAAAAACTAGTATGGCAATTCCTCAAAAAATTAAATGTAGAATTACCATATGGTACAGCAATTCCACTTATCTTGGTATAAGCCCAAACTAAGTGAAAGCAAGGACTTAAATAGATATTTGTACACCCAGGTCCACAGTAGTGTTATCCACAATAACAAAAGGTGGAAGCAACACAAGTGTCCACTGACAGATGTGGTATATACACACGATGGAATATTACTCAGCTTTTAAAAGGAAGGGAATTCTGAAACATGCTACAGCATGAATGAACCTTGAAGACATTATGCTTAGTGAAATAAACCAGACATCAAAGGACAAATATGGTATGATTCCTCTTATACAAGGTGCCTAAGTAGTCAAATTCAGAGACAGAAAGTGGAATGGTAGTTGCCAGGAGTGGGGGGAATGGGGAATGGGGAGTTAGTGTTTAATGGGTACAGAGTGTCAGTTTTACAAAATGAAAAGAGTTCTGTGGATGGATGGTGGTGATAATATCACAACAATGTGAATGTAATTAACACTACAGAACTGTACACTTAAAATGGTTAAGATGATAACTCTTATGTTATATGTATTTTTACCATAATATTTTTAACAGACCTCAGCCCTGGGAGACCCAGGATACTTTTGTTTGTCTACAGTTGATCAGACACTCAGTTAACTGACTGGCAACAACCAGTCATTCATTCAACAAATATTTATTCAGCATCTGCCATGTGCCAGTTACTCTTCTAGATACCAGGAATACAGCAGTGAATAAAACAAACAGAAAGCCCTGCTTTTCACAGAGCTTACATTCTAGACTGATTTGATATTCAAGATTCATTTTGAAATCTAAATGCAGAAAAAGAACCAGAACTGACAGTTAACCAAAAAATACAAATGGTCCCTTTAACATATGAAAAGATGTTCAACCTCACTCAAAATAAAAGAAATGAAAATTTAAATTACACCTTTTCCCCTTTATAAATTGGCAGAAAGTCCAAACTGTTGACAAAATAATTCTGTTGGTGAGGAGGCTATGGGGAAATAGGCACTCACCTACATTGCTGGCATAAGGGTAAAATGGCACATTGCCCAGGGATAGTGATTAAGCAATATCTCCAGGTTCCACCAACACCTCTGCAGGCTTCCCAGTGAGTTTAACAGCATATTCCCTACCATAGAATTTATATCCAATTTGAACCAGTCACTACACTTTAGGAATAAATTCTAAGAAATAAATGCAAATTTATAAAGATACATAGGAGGATGCTTGTTGCAGCCTTATTTGTAATTGTAAAATCTGCCAAAAATATGAACATTTATCAATAGAGAAATGGTTGGATAAAAAATGGTATATTCATACTACAGAATATTGTAGAATCATTGAAAGTAGCTAGGTTTGTCTACATTCCACCATATATCAAATAAAAATCAAGTTGCAGACAAAAATGCATAATCGTCATCATCGTAGCTAATATTAATACTTACATTAACAATATGTCCAACACTGTTCTAAGAGTTTTTTATATATTATTTCATTTAAATTTCACAACTTTATGAGGTAAGTACTATTATTATCCCATTTCAAAGATGAAGAAGACCAGACATAGAGAGGTTCAGTAACCTGCCCAAAGTTACCCAGCTAGAAAAGGTACCCAGACTGGGGCCTGGACAGGAACCCAGGCAGTCTGGCTCTGACATATCAGCATATAATAATAAAGTAAGTATACTGTCTCTAAGCAAAATTCTAATTCTGTGTTTGAATATGTGTGGATATAGATATACTATATTTGAACGTGTGTGTATGGTGTGTGTGTGTGTATGTGTAGGCATATATTATATCTCTAGTTCTAGATATATAAAATTAAGGGGGAAGTGGAAAGAATACTCATCAAATTGTTAAGAATAGTTAACTCTGAGGGTTGGGTAAGATGAGACAAGTGGGGGAAGGAATTTTTTCTTGTTTATGTAGTTTGTGTGTGTGTGTTGTTATGTATGTATGGTTTTCAGTATCTTTTGAGTAAGTTTTTGAACAAAAAATTTAACAGAGTAAGACAGTCTCCCTGAGGCTTATCTATTAAAATTGTATCCATCCAGTTACCTTTCTACAGAATTGTAAGACCTGGATTACCACATGCACAAGTGCCTTCTGCAGCAGATTCGCCACTTCTCAGGTTGCAGGAGTCATTTAAAAATTTCTACAACTGTGAGCAGACAACTTGCAGAATGGGAGAAATATTTGCAAACTAGGCAACTGACAGGGAGCTAATATCTAGAATTCACAAGAAATTCAATCCAACAATAAGAATAAAAATACAAATAACCCCATTAAAAACTGGGCAAAGGACATGAATAGACATTTTTCAGAAGACATACATATGGCCAACAAGTATATGAAAACATCACTAAATATCAGAAAAATGCAAATTAAAACCACCATTGAGATAGCATCTTACACTGGTCAGAATGGCTATTATTAAAAAATCAAAAAATGTTGGTGAGCATGCTAAGAAAAGGAAACACTTATACACTGTTGGTAGGAATGTAAATTAGTACAACCTCTATAGAAAACAGTATGGAGATTTATTTATTTATTTATTTATTTATTTATTTTTAGTATGGAGATTTCTTAAAGAACTAAAAACAGAACTACCATTGGATCCAGCAATCCCACTGTTGGGTATCTACCCAAAGGAAAAGAAATCGTTGTATCAAAAAGACACCTGCATGTTTATCACAGCACTATTCACAACAGCAAAGATATGGAATCAACCTAAGTGTCCTTAAGTAGATGATTGGATAAAGAAAATGTGGTACATATACACAATGGAATATTATTCAGCTATTAAAAAAGAATGAAATCATGTCTTTTGCAGCAACATAGATGGAATCAGAAGCCATTATCTTAACTAAAACAATTCAGAAGGCCGAACCCTGAATGTTCTCACTTATAAGTGGGAGCTAAATAACATGTATACATGGAAGCAAAATGTGAAATGATAGACATTGGAGACTCAGAATGGCAGGAGGGCGGGAGAGGGGTGAGGGATAAAAAGTTACTTACTGGGTACAATGTACACTATTCGGGTGATGGATACACTAAAAGTCCAAACTTCAGCACTATGCAACATATCCATGTAACAAAATTGCCCTTTGTACCCCTCGAATTTTTACCAATAAATTTCTACAATCAGACCTACTTTCCATACCCTCTAAACCTCTCACCTCTGTGTTTAGGTGTGCTATTTACTTCCTTGCTAGTCCTATTTCATTCTTTTTTTCCCCCCTTTATTTCTGACTCTGAATTTGGAGGGCAGCTGAATACCTTCCTCTACAACGTACATTCATTTAATAGAAAACCTTTACTGAGTTGCCTTCTGCCTTTTTTCCTCCAGGCTAAACTTTCCAAAACCAAATAGATTTCGCTCAGCGCCCTCAAGAGGGAAGAAATGACAGACTTCTTGGTCCCACGAGGAGGGGGCCGGAGTACAGTGAGTCAAGTCGGAATCGCCACGTGGCCACAACTCCTGTCTTGCGAACTCCAAATCCCAACGTGCAACACAGGGGTGGGTGGGAACAACGTTTGCAGAAAATGCAGAATCCTGTGGCTGCGGAATTCGGACAGTTCCCGCGCAGAAAGGCACGGTGCCTTGCTGGAAAGCTCCTTGCCTCCCGAGTGACGCCCAGGCTGCCTTGCCTCTCTTCCGCCGCCTCTCCACGCCAACCTTGTTCTACTCTCGGCAGTCACCGCTTCTTTGCCGGAAACGTGATGCGTCCCTTCAGCATCGGGCCTTTGGCTCGCAGTTTCCTCTGCCTGGAAAGTTTGCTGCTTAACTCCAGTCCTACTCAACCTAGCTGGTGTTCTTGGATCCGCCCCGTCTCCATTCTGCTTAAGACAGAGTAGGCTGATAGGCTGAACGAATGAATAGATGAAGACATCATAAAATAGTCACTGTTATCCCCACATAACTTGGCAGAAAGATTGTGGAACTATGAAGTCAGACAGATCGGGCTCCAATACCTGTTCTTCCACACACTAGCTGTGTGAACTTCCCTCTCAGTGTTCAAGTAGTGTTTGTTGAACGAACGATAAAATGTCTTGCAGAGGTGTGTGACGAATTAAATGAGACAATGCTTGTGTCGTGCGTGTCCCCCAATCATCGCTCAGTAGAATTACTACTCTCCCTACAATACCACACTCCGTATTTATGTGAATTCCCTGCGCCGAGGGGAAGTCTGACTCGGTTCCAGCTCCCAAAGGCGCCAGGTCCCATGAGATGAGTAGAATGAATACGGAGGACTAAGATTTTTATTTATTTATTTGGAGACAGAGTCTCACTCTGTTGCCCGGGCTAGAGTGCCGTGGCGTCAGCCTAGCTCACAGCAACCTCAAACTCCTGGGCTCAAGCAATCCTCCTGCCTCAGCCTCCCGAGTAGCTGGGACTACAGGCATGTGCCACCATGCCCGGCTAATTTTTATATATATATTTTTAGTTAGCCAATTAATTTCTTTCTATTTTTAGTAGAGACGGGTCTCGCTCTTGCTCAGGCTAGTCTCGAACTCCTGACCTTGAGTGATCCGCCTGCCTCGGCGTCCCAGAGTGCTAGGATTACAGGCATGAGCCACCGCGCCTGGCCAGGACTACGATTTTTAACGTGCTCGGGGCGGGGAAACCGCTGGACGATTACAGATCCGGATGGATCTGGCCCCCTCGCGGCAACCACAAGTCCCATCATGCCACAAGATTCTCGGCTCGTTCACGTACACACGAGGCCTACAATACTTGCAGACGGTGTCTGACGTCTAAGGGACCGCACCTCCACCCTGCGCCTCCACTGAGCAAGACAGCCGCAGAACCCCACCCCTCACGCCCCTAGGCTCACACCTCAGACCCCGAGTGTGCCACGGGAAGACGCATGCGCACTCCTCCCTTCTCGTCTCCTCCCTCCCTACGCTAGTTAGCTCTTCGCTTTTCAAGTGCCGGGTCCTTTTTGTCCCCTACTGCGTGCGGTGTCAGTTTCCCTGCGGAAGTGGTGACCGTGAGAGAAGAAGATGGCGGCCACCGTGGTGGCGCCGCCTGGTGCGGCGGCCGGTCGGGCCAGCAAGCGCAGCGGCGGCGGGCCAGGAGGTGGCGGCGGCGGTGGGGGAGCCAGAGGAGCGGAAGAGGAACCGCCGCCGCCCCTACAAGCAGTTCTGGTGGCCGACAGCTTCAACCGCCGCTTCTTCCCGATATCCAAAGACCAGCCTCGGGTGAGCACGCGCACGCGAGCGGCCAGAGGGCCGGGAGGATGGCGGGGCTGGAGTAAGTTATCCTTTCGGGTGCCTAGTGCAGCGTGCTCTGGAAGGACTTGTGTCCATCCTGTAATCCTAAAACCGAGCTTATCTGGTTAGGAGGAAGGCGGAGGAGAGACTGTCTAAAGCCCTAACCAAGTGAGTGGCTGGCTGATTGGGACATTCATATTGCTGTCCACCTCAGGTTTGACAGGAATGGAGAGTACTAAATATAGAAACGGTGCTGCAGAGAAGCCTTCACACCAGGAATCAATGCCCCTAGAGGAGGCTGCGCCGCCTTTAACCTTGCACAGGAGAGACGCTTAGGTGAAAAGAAACACCGATAAGATGCCTAAAAAAGAGCGGGCTAGATCTCAGGCAGAGTACTTTTTTTCCTTTCAGATTTTAATGACAGCCAGTGCCTTCTGTTAAAAGGAGGACAGAATGGGTTTAGTGGTTGGTTGCCATTAGCCCCTGAATTGTCTAGACAGTGGGGGACTGAACTGAGCTGGCTCTGAAGATTGCTTGGTCACTTGGCAGTATCCAGTTCTATCAATGAGAGGGAACTGCATTGGGTTTAGGGAAAATTCTCTCCAAGTCTCCCCAAAAAAGCCTAATGCCTGTTTTTTAACAAGTGATGGAGGGTAGCAGCTCCTGACTCTTAAAAAGGGACCAAGGAAGGAAATTTTTGTGGGGAAGAAGGCCTTAGTAGTGCTTAAATGTGTGGAGACTTGATTGATTTCCATTATTATCCTTTGTCAGCAATGGTCTGCTAGTCTATCACAGCTCTGTCTGATACTAGACAAATAGCTTCTGTGTTTATTATGCCCAAATTGTAACATCTTAGACTCTGAAGCTTAGAGCAAGCCATGAACATCAAAGACAGGAACCTGTTTACCTTTGAATTGAAAGGATAAAGCAAAACTATAGTGTTTTGAAATACTCATAGAAGAGTGAAAATTATTATTGGAGTGGGGTAACCAAAGAGCCCTTAACAGATCCAATTTTTTTTATATCCTACCCTCCAGGTCCTCTTGCCCCTAGCCAACGTGGCATTAATTGACTACACTCTGGAATTCCTGACTGCCACAGGTGTACAGGAAACCTTTGTCTTTTGTTGCTGGAAGGCGGCTCAAATCAAAGAACATTTACTGTAAGCTCCTGCAACTTTTGTTTACATGTTTCACCACCTTTTTCCAGTTTTTTCAGGATGGAAGTGATTTAGTAAGGGGAAATGTGAAGGAAAAAAATGTGTCTATTTAGATCTCATTGTAAATTCTAAGAGTGTTTTCTTAAATTATCAGGAGGTGAGCAGCTGAAGCCTTGTATCTAATCTGTCTTGGGGTTCCTGTGACAAAGATTAAAGAATAACACTGGGGTTTTTCTGAATCTCACTTATAAAGTTTGGTCCCAGGGGGCTTTGCTTTTTATTTAATGGCTTTAATATAGAAGTTATAAAAATAACATCTTTGTTTTTCCACTGAGTTTTTAAATAATATTTGCTCTGACCCTCGAGGACAAAAATGAGCTCTTCTTCATCTTTGTATTCCCACTGCCTAGCTTAATGCCAAGCACATGGTGAGCACTTAACAAATGTTTGTTGAAATCTCAAAAAAGACTAAATCTCAGGATTTATGGAAGCTTAGGATATTAGCATGGTCTCCATCAGACAGTTCCTAAATTTTATATAGACTTCACAAGGAGAAAGCTGACATGAAAAAGTGTGTTCCTGGGGTACTTTGTGTACCCTAGGTTTCAGCAGGATTTTGAGTTCAAATCCATGTTTGAGGACAGGAGTCAAGGTATGGAGAGGAAATAACCATGTTTCTCTATGCCATAAAACAAGATTGGTGACACAGGATGCTGAAAGCATTAATTATAGTTCATAAATCTCTTTGAAGTTGAGGACGCTGGCAAGAACCCAAAAAAGCCATAGAGAAGGAGTGTGAGTGCTGAGTGGGGGAGAAAAACAGGGAAGGTTCATATAATATTTATGCCTGATTTACACATTCCCCTCACCCCCACCTTCCTTTAGGAAATCCAAGTGGTGCCGCCCTACATCCCTCAATGTGGTTCGAATAATTACATCAGAATTATATCGATCACTGGGAGATGTCCTCCGTGATGTTGATGCCAAGGCCTTGGTGCGCTCTGATTTCCTTCTGGTGTATGGGGATGTCATCTCAAACATCAATATTACCAGAGCCCTTGAGGAACACAGGTCAGGATGGGAGAATGACAGGGACAAGGGTTAGGGACCAGCAAAGCCCTGTGACTGCTTTTTTGCAGCTTTTTCCTTCCTATCCTTTATAGGTTGAGGCGGAAGCTAGAAAAAAATGTATCTGTGATGACAATGATCTTCAAGGAGTCGTCCCCCAGCCACCCAACTCGTTGCCAAGAGGACAATGTGGTAGTGGCTGTGGATAGTGCCACAAACCGGATTCTCCATTTTCAGAAGACCCAAGGCCTCCGGCGTTTTTCATTTCCTCTGGTGTGTGGTTATCTGGGGTCCTTGAGGTAGGAAAGTGACAGGCTCCAACAGGAGAAACAAATTAAAGTCCTTGTAACTTCTCCCCACAGAGCCTGTTTCAGGGCAATGGAGATGGAGTGGAGATTCGATACGATTTACTGGATTGTCATATCAGCATCTGCTGTCCTCAGGTGAGCTCTTCAAGGCCAGGGCCACACATCCAAAGAGTAGAACTCTGATAGTATATTATTGCCCCCTTAGAAGGCCAGGCTATATTTTTCTCCCTCTTTTTCTTATCTGTTCTAAAGCAAAGAGGTGCTGTCATCTTGTCCCCAGTATCCCATTGGGAATCTCTTTGGGATTCTGGTCTATGTCCAATGTCATGGGGTTTGATAGGTCTCTGGGGGCTTGCTTATCTATGCTTCCAGAGAATAGCACCTAACCTTAGACCGCCCCACTTTACCCCCCAGGTGGCTCAACTCTTCACAGACAACTTTGACTACCAAACTCGAGATGACTTTGTGCGAGGCCTGTTAGTGAATGAGGAGGTAAGAAAAGGCTTACTACGCCTCTTTAGGAGAGGGCTATGATTTTATCTCATGCTGGTAACTTTTGGTTCCTTTTGTGAGCCTTAGGAGGGAGGGTGAGGAGAATAGTACAGGAAGAAAAGTCTTAGGCCATTTGAGCTGTAACAGTCAGAGGCAGAGCAGAACTTATGAGGATTAGAAAGGTGCTGTACTTGGGGGTGTTCTTTCTGTCTTCCTTGCTTGGTTGATCTCCCTTTCCTTCTCATTCAGATCCTAGGCAACCAGATCCACATGCATGTAACAACTAGGGAATATGGTGCCCGGGTCTCCAACCTACACATGTACTCAGCTGTCTGCACCGACGTCATCCGCCGATGGGTCTACCCTCTCACCCCAGAGGCAAACTTCACTGACAGCACCACCCAGAGCTGCACTCATTCTCGGCACAATATCTACCGAGGGCCTGAGGTCAGCCTGGGCCATGGAAGCATCCTGGAGGAAAATGTACTCCTGGGCTCTGGCACTGTCATTGGCAGCAATTGCTCCATCACCAACAGTGTCATTGGCCCCGGCTGCCACATTGGTGAGCACAGATGGGGAATCAAGGCAGCCATCCTAGGAGCAGGAGCCTGGCGGGTCCTGTGTCTCCAGAAACAAGGATGGATACACAGGGGACAGTCCCTGGGAATAAGGAACTTGAGTGGCTACCTTAAGAAAGGAGGAAACAGATTTGAAAATACTGATACCTTAATTTGTGGCCTGTGAGCTTCTTATTGGATGACTCTCCACATTCCGTGGTAGCCTGTATTTTATATTCAGGACCAAGTGGATAATTAACAGCAATAACAACATCTATTTACTGCATTATAGTTTACAAAAGGCTTTTACATAGATTGTTTCATTAATCCTCACAAAAAGCTTGTGAGATAGATGTTGTTTATCCCTAATTTATAGATAAATAAACAAGCTCAAAGAGGTTGTCTCACCCAAGGTCATAGCTAATAAGAGGCAGTGGTGGGACTTGAATTTGGGAATTCTGGCCATAAGTCCAGTGTTCTTTTTACTCTACTATAACTGCCTCATTAGCCTCTTGGCAACTCATTTTGGTTGTAGGAATGTGATGTTTCGAATAGTACTGCCCCTTTAAAAGAATAATAATATTCAGACTCTAAAATGTATAAGAAGAGGTGGAATAATTTGGTTCTCCTTATAGACATGGATATGATTCTAGTAAGGTTCATGAGTTCAAGGGGTCCCCAGGAATCTTGAAGGTTTCAGGTTCTTAAGCCTGATAGATAGTCTATAATTATTGTAAACCCAATAGAGGATGGCCAGCCTAAGCAATGTTCTATGCACAGGCATGAGCTTAGAGGGTGAGTGGGTGAGTGGGTGTTTCTGGTGAATTGAGGGATGGTGTGTTAGAGCTAGGTAAGAGCTGTGCTGGTGTCAGTCAGCCCTGGCCTCCATGAAGGGCTCTGGTCTGCGCCCTGAGTGACCAGGAGTCCTTTCCATCCTGAGCCAGGTGATAATGTGGTGCTGGACCAGGCCTATCTGTGGCAGGGTGTTCTAGTGGCTGCTGGAGCACAGATTCATCAGTCCCTGCTCTGTGACAATGCTGAAGTCAAGGAACGAGTTACACTGAAGCCACGCTGTGTCCTCACTTCCCAGGTGAGACCTGCTCGATACTATGCACAGGCCCCAAACTGAGTGGTAATTGTACTAAGCCAGAGGGGCCTTATTTCCACCCATAATCCAGTCTGGCTTGAGAGTCTAAATCCAGTGGTTTCTTTTACCTTCTACTTAGCTTAGTGGGGGAAAAAAAAAGTCACTCTCTCATTGTCAGGATGTACTTTTCCTCAACACACTGATGGTTCTGTGTCATCCACTCTTTTTTTTCTCCCCTAGGTGATAGTGGGCCCAGACATCACGCTGCCAGAGGGCTCGGTGATCTCTTTGCACCCTCCGGATGCAGAGGAAGATGAAGATGATGGCCAGTTCAGTGATGATTCTGGAGCTGGTCAAGAAAAGGAGAAAGTGAAGATGAAAGGTGTGAGGCTCAACAGGTGTGGGGCATCTATGTGTCTCTCTCTCTGCCCCATGGGAAAATGAATGTTTCCTCCTGGAGGGATTGGTGCTTCTGCTAGGCCTCTGTATAGACCAATGCCTTTTCCAGGTTACAATCCAGCAGAAGTAGGAATTGCAGGCCAGGGCTACCTCTGGAAAGTTGCAGACATGAACATGGAGGAAGAGGAGGAACTACGACAGAATCTGTGGGGTGAGCTAGGCCTTATGCCTGCCTTCGTCCTTCTACTAAAATCTGAATATTTTGAAGGATAATGAATATTTAAAAGTACATTACTTGTACATTCCTTTATTCATGTAGACAGGACAGATATATTACTCTTTGTCTATGGCTCTTTCCTTATTTTTTTCTTCATCTTTTATGGATTCTCAGGACTCAGGATCAATATGGAAGAAGAAAGTGAAAGTGAGAGTGAGCGAAGTATGGATTCTGAGGAGCTGGACAGCCGGACAGGGTCCCCTCAAATGGATGACATCAAAGGTGAGAGGCCAGGGGAGCAGTGCCCTGGAAAAAGGAGGAAAGCCCCCAGTTTACCCTTTGCCTAGATCAACTAGCCAAAGGCTTCTGTTCCTCCCAGAAAGGGTTTGGTGAAAAGTCAGAACTAGATCACTGAGAGCAGTGATCCCCAACCTTTTTGGCACCAGAGATTGGTTTCATGAAAAGCAGTTTTTCTACAGATGGGGGAATGGTTTCAGGATGATTCAAGTATATTACATTTATTGTGTACTTTATTTCTAATTTCTAATGTTCTTTTTCTATTTCTACATTTTCATTTGCCACTCACCGATAGGGTTTTTTTTTTTTTCTTTTTTTTTGAGACAGAGTCTCACTCTGTTGCCAAGGCTAGAGTGCCGTGGAGTCAGCCTAGCTCACAGCAACCTCAAACTCCTGGGCTCAAGCGATCCTACTGCCTCAGCCTCCCGAGTAGCTGGGACTACAGGGATGTACCACCATGCCCAGCTAATTTTTTCTATATATTTTTAGTTGGCCAATTAATTTCTATTTTTTTTAGTGGAGATGGGGTCTCGCTTTTGCTCAGGCTGTCTCGAACTCCTGACCTTGAGCGATCCGCCCACCTTGGCCTCCCAGAGTGCTAGGATTACAGGCGTGAGCCACCGCTCCCGGCTACTGATAGGGATTTGATATGAGTCTGCAAGCAATTAATGTATTGTGGTCTCTTGTCCAGTCAAACTTCTCTGCTAATGATGATCTATCTGTATTTGCAGCTGCTACCCAGCACTAGCATCACTGCCTCAGCGCCACCTCAGATCATCAGGCATTAGATTCTCACGAGGAGCGTGCAACCTAGATCCCTCGCATGGGCAGTTTACAGTAGGGTTCATGCTCCTATGAGAATCTAATGCCACCGCTGATCTGACAGGAGGCAGAGCTCAGGAGGTAATGCCATTGATGGGGAGCAGCTGTAAATACAGATGAAGCTTCACTCACTCACCTGCTGCTCACCTCCTGCCATGTGGCCCAATTCCTAACAGGCCACAGACCAGTACTGGTCCACAGCCCAGGAATTGGGGAGCACAGACTTAGAGCATTCTGCAATGATGTTGGCCCATGAACTTATTCTTGCTTTGATTTTAGTGTTCCAGAATGAAGTCCTGGGAACACTACAGCGGGGCAAAGAGGAGAATATTTCTTGTGACAATCTAGTCCTGGAAATCAACTCTCTCAAGTAAGAGCAGTCCCTCCCTGTTCTCCCTGGGGTAATCCCAGGCAGGTAGGAGTTCTCTCCTAAGTGTTTCTTTTCCAAATAGGAACCTATTCCCTTGACATCCCAAACAGAGAAGGCCAGTAGTCTTTGGAGCAAGGAGAGCATTAGGTTCTAGCCTCAGCATAGATTTTTCCCTTCTTAAGCCCTCCCCTTCCATGTTGTTTCATCTGACTTCCTCTCCAATGTTCTGTCAAAGTCTTATTTCTACAGCATGCTGAAGGGCCAGTGGAGGCCCTGGTGTCACCCTAGTCTCCCCACAGGTACGCTTACAACATAAGTCTAAAGGAGGTGATGCAGGTACTGAGCCACGTGGTCCTGGAATTCCCCCTGCAACAAATGGATTCTCCACTTGACCCAAACCGCTACTGTTCCCTGCTGCTTCCCGTGAGCAAAGATTTGGGATGGATACAAGGGATTGGGTAGAGGCAAATACATATCCTTGCTATACTTGACTTCAAAGGAAATCAGGAGTAGAAGGTCTTGTTATGGGATATATGTTATTTCTGGTTCCTTTCTCCTTGCCTCTGGAAGCTGGTTGGGTTCTAGAACACCCTTAGCTGGTCCAGAGGAGTCAGATTGGGTTCATTACTAACGTTGGGTTCAGGTTGGGTTCATTATTAAGTCTCAAAGTGGCCTTTGAGACTCCAAGATTCAGACCATACTAGACCCCCAAAGGTATATTCAGAATAGATTTGGATAGTCAGACTCTATGAAAATGATTTGACCTAGCACAAGATCAACTTCTAGATTGGAAATAGGTATTTTGAGGCAGCCTACAACATCCGATCCCCTTCCATCTTCTCTGAGCAATCTCTTCTTTCTCCCCAACTCTAACTGCCAGGAACTCCTAAGTTCCACTGACATGATTCCATAGGGCCTATATCATCTCCCTCTTATTCACCCATGTCATGAATATTGATTTTCTTTGCTGTCCAGGTATAGGTGCTCAGAAGTATATTGCAGCTCCCTTCTCCTTTCTTCCATAGCTGCTCAAGGCTTGGAGCCCTGTTTTTAGGAACTATATAAAACGTGCAGCCGACCATTTGGAAGCGTTAGCAGCCATTGAGGACTTCTTCTTGGAGCACGAAGCTCTTGGTACCTCCATGGCCAAGGTGAATACCACCCCAAGCCCCATACTCCTGCATTTGCTTTGAAAGAGGCCTTGGTGACACCCATGGAGACACAAAACAAGAGGCTAACATGAATCCAGTATGGGATTTGGTGAACAGTACCATCCACCCCTAGTATTTTGCTTATTGCTGGAATACTACAGCTTGGAGCCAGGCTAGTAAGGCAGCCAGTTTGGCAGGGGGTGGGGTGGCCTAGGAATATACAAAGTTCTATGCAGCAATAGTTCCAGAAGTTACATCTGCCCCAGTAGCTAAGTGAACAGCTCAGTCTTGTCTATTTTGGAGGAGGCTGCTCAGTACGTGGAAGGAAGATAAGGGCCTGGTAGAGAGATGCTAAGGTCATGCTTCCTCTTCCTCTGTTATCCATTATATCTTGCTGGACTCTGTAAGACTCCTGAGATCGATCCCCTTTGCTGGCCTTCTGCAGGTGCTGATGGCTTTCTACCAGCTGGAGATCCTAGCTGAGGAAACAATCCTGAGCTGGTTCAGCCAAAGGGACACAACTGACAAGGGCCGGCAGTTGCGTAAGAATCAACAGGTGAGTCAGGCTGCCCTCCTCTCACCAAGGTGGTTGTCTGGTTGCCAGGTCCTTGCCCCTAGACTCTAGGGTGGCTGGTCCCTGGGCCTCTGTGGTTGTTAGAACTGTTTATCTGCTAAGAACAGGAGGGTTATGTGCCCCTCCCCCAGTAGATCTCCCCTCTGCTTCCTTACAGCTGCAGAGGTTCATCCAGTGGCTAAAAGAAGCAGAAGAGGAGTCATCTGAAGATGACTGAAGTCACACGGCCCGTTCCTGTGGGTGTGACCGATTGCCCTCCTGGGTCCCGGGCCAGGACAAGTGAGGAGCTAGTTGCAGAAGGATGAGTGATCCCCATCCAGGCTGAGACTTAAAGGAGCAGAAACTGGAACTACAGTATTCTTCCCACCGCCAGCAACCATGTGCCTCCCATCCTGACTGGGGAGTTGGGATGAGGGAAGCTGGGCTGGAACAAAGCTGCCTAGGGAGGAGCTAGGCAGGCCTTGCAGTTGGAGGAAGGCCAGAGGAACAGCTTTGTGCTCTGGCTTTCCCTCAGGGGACGGCAGAGAGCAGCTGGCTCTCTCTGCTCCTTGTATTTGTTAATATTAAAAAAGAGAGATAGTGGTGTATTTGGTTTCTCTCCAACCATGACTGGTTTCTCTCCATCTTTGACTATTCAGCCGTAAAAGAATGTGACCAGAGTTCTGAACCATTGACCTGGCAGCCTTTCCCTAACAACTGGGGAAGAAGAAAGGTGTTGTGGCCACTAGATGGTACTGTGGTGCCTTGCTAATTAACCATTCCCCTGGTTTATGGGTAGTAAAGGGCCTACTTTCCTTTCCAGCCTCTGTGGACCAGCTTGTGGTCCTGGGATGGTGTGCCTAAGCCTCTTTCCATCAAGAGTTTTAGTCTAAACACTGACAGAGGGTGATGATGCCAAACCTGTGTAAAGCCCTTTACCGTGTGTCAGTCCCTCTCACATGCCTTTTCTACTTGATCCAGTACTAGTCCTGTCAGAGAAGCTGGGCTACTCTTCATCTTAAAGATAAGAAAATCTGCTCCCGGTCACAGGTCCTTAGACTTGAACCTCATAATCTCCTTCAGCATACTGTGTCTCAATGAAGGGAAAATTGCCCCAGAGACAAAACTCAAAGCCAGTAATGGATATCCTAAGTACACAGGAAGGTCCTGGGAAAGCTTTCCTTTAATAGTGAGTGAGTGTTTACTGTGTGACAGGCATTTTGCTAAATATCTTTCATGTGTTAGTTCATTTAATCCTCACATCAGCCCCAGGAAGTAGGTCATATCCCCATTTTCAGATGAGGTACATAACGCTCACAGAGGTCCCATAACTAGTAATTGATATAGCCAGATTTGATAATGGACTCTAGACCTGGCATTTGTCACTTTGTTGTATTGTCTCCTTTAAACTCAACCATGAGACATGCCTTTCTGTCTCATCTTTTTGAGCTCTTTGTTGTCTTCATATAGAGATATAGAGTAAGTCAATAATTTCCTCTATTGGCACTTAAACTTTGGCAAATGTCACTGTGGTAACAAGTGCCCCACACACACACATAATAGATCAAATGGTTGCCTTCATTTTAGTTGGGTGCAAAGATATAAACTGAGGAAGAGGTTACTGAATTCTACTTGGGGGTATGAAGGTATTACTGAGTAATTCTAAAGAGGAAAAAACAGAGTGTCCAAGATATTGTTTAATTTACTTTTCTTGTTCAGTAAATCTAAGTTTGTGTCTTGTTGAGTAGAATCTAGTTCCTAGAGAGCACGTAAAGGTTATGGCATGGACCTAATAGGGCAGTTAAATGTAAGTAACTGTAAGGCATCTCTGATCTGTACCAAATATGTACAGATCTCTGTGACAGATTAGAAGTAGCCTATAGAACTTTTTATGAAGGAGAGATTCCTTCTAGTAGGGGTGGTTAGGGAAGGCTTTATAGAATTGTGATGCTGGAGTGACCTAAAAAATAGAAAAGGTTAGACGGGGCCAGGTATAGTGGCTCACGCCTGTAATCCCAGCACTTTGGGAGCCTGAGGTAGGAGGATTGCTTGAGGCCAGGAATTTGAGACCAGCCTGGGCAACATAGCAAGAC
>VBSM01000272.1:37789327-37801152 GCA_008086735.1 Cheirogaleus medius
AAAAAAAAAAAGAGGGTGAGGGGAGGTGGAAGAGAGATCATCATCAATCAAAATTGGAAATCAATAAGCAATGTCTAGAATGCATAAATCAAGAAATAGTAGTATAAGCTACTCTGTTTCAGAGAAATGAGTTGTATAAACAAAAAAGAGAAAAAAGAAAATATTCTGAGAGTGGGGAGGGAAATTGGACAAAGGACTGCTGCTTTTGTTAAAAGCTTAATGCTATTTAACTATGCATACATATTACTTTGATTAAAAATTTAAAATTTAAAGAAGGTGAAGGGAAAGGTATGAAGTGAAAACTATAAGGTGTATGCAGGGGCTAGCAAATGGGTTCATTTCCATAGAGCCAAAAAAAAATTGGCTAGGATATAATGAGACAAAAGGCTGTAAAATTAGGTACAGGTTAGATTATGGAGGGCCTTGATTATCATGCTAAGGATATTTGGAAGGCATTGGGGAATGTGGAGAGATTTCTAAGCAGATGATGAATCTGAAAGAAGTTCTTACTCTCATTTGGCAACAGTATACAAATGGAGTGGGAGGAGTCCATACTTGTTACTGTAGCATAAAAAGCCCCGTGTGATCTGCCCCGTCTACCTTCTAGCCTCATCTCACACTGTCCCTTTAGTCACAGGGGACTTCTTGTTCCTCAAATGTGACAAGCTTATTCCTCCCTTGAGCCTTTATACTTGGCTGTTTCCCCCATCCCCCGCCCCCTCCACCTAGAATACTCTTCCCCCAGATCTCATAGCTGCTTCCTCCTCACTTTTTCTAGGCCTTAGTTGATATGGAAGAGGCCTTCTCTGACCACCTGGAATCCCTGTCACTGTCACATCACTCCATTTTATCTTGATATTGATAGCATTTGTCACTCTGAAATTATTTATTTACAAGCCTATATGCTTTCTTCCAGTTGAGTGAAGATCCTTGTTCGTTTTGTTACTGTTATATCTCATGCAATACGCCTTGCATATAGTAGGATCTCGGTATTTATTAAATGAATTAAAAGCTAAGGGGTGAGGAGATCTGTTAGGAACCGGTTATACCTAGTTCTGGTTTGAGACTTACTATCCCAGGCATGCTTGCAACCACTCATTCTTCAGTCAATTCATTTATTAAACCACTACTTTGCTCTTAGGCGCTAAGGTTAGAAGGAAAAATCAGTACTGGATCCTGTCCTGCCTCCAAGGGGCTCAGTTTAGTAGACTCAATGACAGCAGCTGTGCTTCTCCACAAACCCTAAAGGGCCATGCTGAGGTCACTCTCCTCCCCCAGACCACCTCTGGGGACCAAAGCCATTCCTGCATTCCACTCCTCCCGGACAGCAGAGGAGCCACCGATCCCACTCGGGTGCAGTCAGGAACTTGGAAGGTCCGGGGAGGCGGCCATCCTGGTGAAAGCTCCCCTTGCCCTTCTGGGTGCCGGGACCAGAGCGCCGCCGCCCGGCGGGTGGGCGGGGTGTCTGCGGGGCCCGGGCGGGGCCGGGGCGCGGGGGAGGGGAGCGGGCCGGGACGCAGCCCAGGGCCGGGCGGGCCGCGGCCACCGGAAGACTCGCGGTCGCCAGCCGAGCCGGGAGAGTGGGGAGCGGAAGCGGCGGCCGCGGCGGCGGCAGCAGGCGGCGCTGGGACCCGGGAGCGGCCGGAGAACAAGGGAGCTGGCGCCGCGGCCGGCCGCCGAGCTGGGCTGAGCCGCTGGGCCGCGCCGAGCGCCGCCGCCGCCCGAGAGGCCTGGCCCGGCCGCCGGAGCAGGCCGCGCGCGGGCCGTTGGGCCCGAGGCCGGAGCCATGGGCGAGACCAAGATCATCTACCACCTGGACGGGCAGGAGACGCCGTACCTGGTGAAGCTGCCCCTGCCCGCCGAGCGCGTCACCTTGGCGGACTTTAAGGGCGTTCTGCAGCGACCCAGCTATAAGTTCTTCTTCAAGTCTATGGACGACGATTTCGGGTGAGGATGGCCCTCGCCCTGCCTCCGGGGAGCCCCGGCGCCTCAGGCTCTCGGGGCCGACGCAGCCAGTCTGGACTTCCCTCGCTACCCCGACTTCTAGCCCCACTCTGACTTCTAGGGGCGACTCAGCCCATTTGAGCCCCCTTGGCTTTTTCCGAGGCCAAGGTTCCAGCCCATCCAGGGGCTTCCGTGCGCCTCTGGAGGGGGGACCTTGGCCCCCTAGTTTAGGGGGGCGTCCAACTCCCCAAGAGCAGAGTTCCTGCCCGTCAAGCCCGCTCACCTCCTCAGAGACCAGTGGCCCACATAGACAGACACACCCCCCCTCCACCCAGTTCCAGAGCCCGAACCCCCAGCCCTCCTCCTGCCGAGGGAGCCACCTTTTTAGCATAGGCTAGGGGTGTCTGGCACTCGGCCTTGGCCCTCTTCATCTTTTGAGCTCCACAACTCAGAGCCATATTGGAGTATCCTGCATCTGAGGGCTATGCCTTGGGACTTTGAGCTGGGGAAGGGGGATTTGGGGGTGCTCGGGCTCCAGGATGTGAGCGAGGGTCTGCAGCCCTGATGTTTATTTAGCTGTCTCCCCTCTCCCCTGTGGGCCGTTCCGATGCTGTCAGGGGAGCAGAGCGCCTGACCCCCTGAGGGGGAGTCCTCACCAGCCCAGGTGCTGAGCTCCCTTTAGAATTGGGGCCTTTTTCCTCCAGATGGTGGCCAAGGGGGGAGATGTTGGAAGGGGCCTCAGTGCCTGGGTGGGAGGGCCAAGAAGAGTTTCTGGGAGTTCTCCATCTTCCCTTCCCTGGCGGGGTCTTCCCCTCCACCCAGCTGCAGGGCTTTGGACCGGCAGAGTTTGGAAGCATCGACTTCCCCTTTAAGAGGGGATGGAATGTTGGAGCCGGAAGGTTCTGTAGCAGCTGGCCTGTGGGGGGGGGGGCTGGCTGATCCCCTCGACCCCCCCCCAACTCCCAGGGGACTGGGGGAGGGGGAGGCCCCCAGCTAACTGGGCGCTTGGCCTGGAGGCCATGGGGAAGGCCCAGCCAGGCCTGAGGCCTGCACTGCTCTTCAGAGCTGAGGTCCCAGAGCCAAGTGAGAAGAAATATTCTTCTCCCCAGTGTTCATCAATCTGGGTTCTCTCCCACTACCAGGGCCCTCCTAGCCCTAGGAGGCAAGCACCTTGTGTCTTCTGTCTGGCACGTTTTGCTATCACTTTCTGCCTTGGAACTCAGGGTTTGAGGAGCCCATGAAATCATGTGTGTGAAAGTGCTTTGTACAGGGGGGAGTGCTGTGTAGATTCTGACTATTCTTGTTTCCATTGTTGCTGCTCTTACCCTGGGGTGGGTACTCCTGGTGTGTTGATGATTGTCTAGCTTCAGTCCAGAGACAGATGCCACTGATTGGAAGATTCTTAGGAGGTGTGGGTGAGGAGGTGGGTGCCTTGGCTTGGCAAGAGAAGAATAGAGACTAAGATACTGCCTCGGGATATGGGATGAGGAAAAATCAGCCACAGTCCAGTGGCTAGAGTCACCATGGATCCAGATGCCTTGAGGGACTAGGACAGGCCTATGTCTCCACCCTCTACTTATCCCTTACAGCCTGACACCCACTGGGCCTAGCCCCCACCTCCTAAGCTCCCTTACTCTCCCAAGGCTGCTGTTGAGCCAGGCCTAACTGCAGTCAAGAGGGCCCCCATTACATCCACTCACTGTTTACTTAATATATTTCTTTAAATCCACTGTAAAGCTTTTTCTTAGCTTGACCCAATCAATAATATGAAATCACAGGTCTGATTTTCTATTTATATTTCTTTCTAAAATATGTTTAAAATAACTATTGAACTAAGCAATGTTTATTCATGCACTATCCGAAGCTATCTTGCATACATCAGTGGTACTTAACCACCCTTTGCAAAATATCAGAGTTGGCCATTTTAACAGGGTTGAGAACAATGCTAAAAATGAAGTGGAGGAGATTAATTTTATTTTTATCCTCACAGAGATAAATAAGCAGGAGACCTGATAGCTATCTTGTCACAGAAAACTAATAGCTGACTAGCATGTATAGTTTTCATTTATTTAACAAACTCATTTTATGGTTGTTACAGTATTTCAAATCCTCATTCATTTAATCCTCATAACAGCCTTATGAAATAGGCAGTAATATCTCCAGTTTACAAATGAGGAAACTAGAGCACAGAAGGCTTAAGTAATTTGTCCAAGGTCACACAGCTAGTAAGTGGCAGAGCTTGATTCAACATCAGGAATCTGGCTCCAAAGTCTAAAGCCTTAATCACACAATTGTAGGTGTTGTGATGATCACCATTTTACAGATGAATCCTTTCTGAGGGAGATGGTAAGCCTTAGCAAACTGTAAAGGTGCTAGGGCCAACACTTTTCTGAGCCCCACAAGAGCAGGGTTAGGCACAGGCCAGTGCCCCTGCTGACAGAAGGGAAGGTGGGTCAGAGGAGGAGGGCTGCTGTCTCTCCAGTCTCTCCATTCCAAGCTCACCCTCTGAGGTTCTGGTTATGAGGCCTGAGGACTCCCCAAGTCCCATCTGGTCTCCAGAAGTATTTGTCAAGCTCAGGGTAGACCCAGTCATCTTAAATTATTTGTATTATGTATTTATGACTAGAAAAAAAACTTTAAAAAGAAAGAAGAAAAATATTAAATGAAATTAAAAAATAAAAAAAGTAAATTAAATTATTTGGGTAATGGAAAAAGGATAAACATTTTCAGCACTGAGGAGATGGTGGATGGTACACGATAACAAGGTACCCTCTGCTAGCTTGGCCTTGAGCTGTAGGAGGGAGCAACATGGCAAGTTAGGTCATTAACTGTGTTGTTCCCTACTCCTTGTCACACACTGTCCTCCCTCCCTCTAGGCCTTCTAGTTGGAACACTCTTCCCCTGTTTCCTCCAAGTCCAAATTCTCCTGTCCTCCAGGTTGAGCTTTTCCATGAGAACGATCATGGCACTTATTCTCTTTATCCTTACAGCCTGACACTAAAGAACATGCAGCAGATGTCTATCCAGTGAACACATCTGCTGCTCTTACGACTCTGACCACTTCCCACTTGCAGTGTACTTATGTGAACTATCCATTGGACTGTAATCTCCCTGAGAACAAGGCAGGTTCACGGTCTAATGCTTCGTGAAGTCCATACAATGGGAAGCACGGGACCTAAAACCCACTGGACTCTCAGCAAAAGCTTTTTACTTATTTACTTATTTTATTTTTTTAGAGACAGAGTTTTGCTCTGTCTTTCCAGGTAGAGTGCAGTGATATCATTGTAGCTCACTGCAACCCCAAACTCTGGGCTCAAGCGATATTCCTGCCTCAGCTTTCCAAGTGGCTGGGACTACAGGCACGTGCCATGACGCCTGGCTAATTTTTCTATTTTTAGTAGATATGGGGTCTCGCTCTTGCTTGGGCTGGTCTCAAACTTCTGAGCTCAAGCAATCCTTCCGCCTCAGCCTTCCAGAGTGCTAAGATTATAGGTGTAAGCCACTGCACCTGGCAGCAAAAGCTTTTAATCAGATGAACAATGAATAACGAGCAGAAGATTTGTTGGCCCTGCCCTTAGCAACTTACACCTAGTTAGAAACAGTGTGTGGATCCTGCTAAAAATCGACAAAGTTAGTAACTAGCTTATATTGTATGCCTAGATTGTGCCAGGCATTTAAGAATATTGTTTACCAAGACAAGACAGAGGCTTGCAAAAGTTAAGAAATTTCTATAATATGGAAAGGCTAAGAAGTGGTAGAATTGGAATTTGAACCCATATTTATTCCACTTCACTTGGGAGGGTGCGTGTGTGTAAGTGTTATGGAACCCTGAGCCATTTGGCTCCATGGTAGGAGGGTAAGGCCTGTCTGAGGTCCCCCGAGGCTGCTGAAGATCAGCTGATTGTTGTGAGTCAGCAGAGCCTCGGTGGCCTGTCAGTGACCCCCAGAAAGAAAGGAAACATCTGTAGTGTGGAGCAGTGTGGTGGGGTCTGCTAGGGGAGGGGGAAGAAGGGCCTCAGCAGCAGTTTCCCACTTACAGGGAGACCCTCTCCAAAGCAGGCCACAGAGACTATGCCATGTGATGCACATACCCCTGCCTTTTCCTTTGAGTCCTGGACTCCACCCCCAATCCTCCATGTGAGGCTGCAAGCATGGGGTACCCTGCTGCCACACTGATGGGTCTGAGCTACCTCTCTGTCCCTTCTATCCAGCCTATTCTTTCTACACTTTCTGCTATGATGGGCCTGAGCAGGATGATCTGGGGTTCTTTCTTAGGGTCGCTGTGGGGTTGCAAGTGGTGGAGGAACCAGAGCTGGCTGGGAAGGGGGAGGGCAGGCTCAGCCTGCAAACTTGGCTGTGAGTCCAAGAATGTGAGCATCACAAGGAGCCAAGCACGTTCCAGGCTCTGGACAGAAGCTGCTCTAGGAACAAGGGAGAACTGGGCTTCCCAGCTTCCTTCCTTGCTGTCTTCCCTCTCTGCTCTGAGCTCCAGGCATGTGTGATTCTCTTACCCTTGGTCACATCTTTCCAGCTCTGTACTCCTGGTGTGTTTGATAGTCTGATGGTCCTCAGACTTTTCAGTTCCCTTCCCTGGCCTCAAACTGTAGTCACTGTCTGACTTCTTTTTTTTTCTTTTTGAGACAGAGTCTCACTCTCTTGCCCGGGCTAGAGTGCCATGGCGTCAGCCTAGCTCACAGCAACCTCAAACTCCTGGGCTCAAGCGATCCTCCTGCCTCAGCCTCCCGGGTAGCTGGGACTACAGGCCCGCGCCACTGTGCCTGGCTAATTTTTTCTATTTTTAGTTGTTTGACTAATTTCTTTCTATTTATAGTAGAGATGGGGTCTCGCTCTTGCTCAGGCTGGTCTCGAACTCCTGAGCTCAAGCGATCCTCCCACCTTGGCCTCCCAGAGTGCTAGGATTACAGGCGTGAGTCACCGCTCCAGGCCACTGTCTGACTTCTTGCCTCACCACATTCCCCAGGCCAAACTACGTGCTCATGACCACATCCCACACCCCTCATGCCCCACATCACTGTCCCCCCCACCACCCACCTTCCACACAGACCTACATTACCTCTGTCATTGTACAGGAAAGAATGTGAAATACGGTGGAAAGAGAGGGAGTTTTGGAGTCAGATGAGCCTAGAGTTGAATTCCAGCTCTGACGTCTACTAGTTCTGTGACCTTGGAAAAGTTACTGAATGTTTCTCAGTTTCCTTATTCATGAAATGAGGACCATACTGTCTACCTAATGAGGCTGGTATGAATATTATATGTTCTAACTGTAGGGAGATGAAAATCGTAAAATAGGTAAGAATATAGACTTTAGAGTTAGGCTGACCAGGATTCAAATTCTAGCTCTTCACTTGCTAGTGATGGGAGTTTAGGTGAAATACTAAACCTATTGAGCCTAGTTTCCTCATCTGTACCTACCTTATAGCATTGTTGTGAATATTAAATGAAATGATACACGTAAAGTGCTTAGCATACCGTTTGGCCCGTAATACATGCTCAATAAATGAGATCATTGTTACCGTTCATTATAATGGCATGTGGAAGATGTATGATCATCAAATGCCTTCTCCCTTTCTCTCTTCTAATTTCTTTAAATTCCTTGCCCATACATCCCACAACAATGTCAAGATTCCCAGTTTAGAAGGGAAGGGCAGTAACAATTGTGTGCTTTTTTACAATTTGAGATCGGAGGGAAAGAGAAAGTCTAGCCCAGGAGAGCCGTGTTGGGGATGGGTAGAGCACTCTGGAGATTTGAGGGAGTGGCATGCAGGACAATGATTTGTCAGTTGTAATTTGCAATCACTTGATGACTGAGAGGATGACCTAGGAAGGCAGCTGGCCCTGGAAGGGTTGGTGTCTTCCTAGGGGTGCTAAAGAGCTGTCCCTGGGTCACCCCCACCTCTGCTCCCATTTGAATATTCTTGTGCTAGTAGTTTGATTCCCAGTTTAGGGTTGAGGAGCCCCTAGGAATTAAGATTTTGAGGAGCTTCTATTTCTGTCTCACAAAGTTCTCTCCGACATCCCCTTTCCCTGCAGAGTGGTGAAGGAGGAGATCTCGGACGACAATGCCAAGTTACCCTGCTTCAATGGCCGGGTGGTGTCCTGGGTAAGGAGCCCTCAACCTTCCATCCACCTATATCCCCATGCCAGGCTGGAGGGGGAAAGGCCTCACTGAGATTGTAGCTGGTGGTTTTATGCTTTAAAGTCTGAATCTTCCTTTAGCGTTCTAACTGAACTGTTTCTCACCCCAGATTCTATAACTTTAATGAAAAGTGAGAGTGGTGGGAAGGGGGAAAAGGGAGAGACAGAAATACACAGTGAGGACAGTAATGTCTCCTATGGCCTTTGAGAGACTTTGCCTCAGGTTCCCTCCTGTCACCTGCTGATCTCTGCCATGGGCCAGTGACCCTTTGTCCCCACTCCACTTCTCCACCCCATGTCTCCCAGCCACCCCGTCAAGCCAGGCAGTGGGTCCACTCTTCATCTCAACTGTTCTTACACAGGCCTGTCTCTTTTCTCTTTGTATTTCTTGCTTCATTCTCCCTAGGCTTTCATGCCCTGCCAGAAGCCAACTATCCCCTTTCTCTCTGGTACCCCTGTAACCTAGTACGCTCTCATTTTCTCCCCATCAGCTGGTATCAGCTGAGGGCTCACACCCAGAGCCAGCCCCTTTCTGTGCTGACAACCCATCAGAGCTGCCGCCCCCTATGGAGCGCACAGGAGGCATCGGGGACTCCCGACCCCCATCCTTCCAGTGAGTGCAACTGGGGAGGGCCCAAGGGGGAGGGCCCGGGGGGAGAGCTGCATCAGCTCAGCCCAGGGCTGGGGGAAGGAACCCCCAGCCTGACCCTCCCCTACCAAGTCCTCTCTTCCTTGCAGCCCTCATGCTGGTGGGGGCAGCCAGGAGAACTTGGACAATGACACAGAGACGGACTCCTTGGTGTCTGCCCAGCGGGAGCGGCCACGTCGGAGGGATGGCCCAGACCACAGTATGTCTTCCCTGAACAGGGATGTGTTCCTCACCCCTACACCCTCCCCACAACTTCCACCCAGCTACCCACCCCTTTGCCCTTCTTCCTGAGCTCTGGATGTGCCCAGTCCTACCGCAGCCCCTGGCTTGCCTCTCTCTCCTTCCTTCATTCCTACATTGGGCACTATGTGAACCCAGCTGCTTCTATCCCCTGCAGCAGCTCGGCTAAATGGAACTGCAAAAGGGGAGCGGCGGCGAGAGCCAGGCGGTTATGATAGCTCATCCACCCTTATGAGCAGCGAGTTGGAGACCACCAGCTTCTTTGACTCAGATGAAGATGACTCCACCAGCAGGTGGGGCTTTAGTTTCATGGGTACTGTAGGGCAGGTGACCCTTGAGGAGCCCTGAACCCTGAGGATGCTGGGTCCCTGGGAGGCATGTGGGCTTTGTGTTGGGGACCTGGGCCCTGCAGTGCCTCTCATGGGGCAGGGCCGGGCCAGCCTGGTGGGGAACGACTGTGGGCCCCACAGGTTCAGCAGCTCCACAGAACAGAGCAGTGCCTCACGCCTGATGAGAAGACACAAGCGGCGCAGGCGGAAACAGAAGGTTTCTCGGATTGAGCGGGTATGGGGCCTGGGATGCTAGGGAGGGGTGGGGGCAGATTGTGAGCACTTCTCAGGCAGGGCCAAGGCTTATTCTTCCTTAGATCCCTTCCCATTAGTTCAGGGGGAAAGGGGGATGGTGCTGAGGGCTCACATTGAGGAAGAGCCAGTTGAGAGTGAATTCCTGCCACCCCTACCTGCTGCTCAAGCCTCTGTCTATTCCAGTCCTCATCCTTCAGCAGCATCACGGACTCCACCATGTCACTCAACATCATCACAGTTACTCTCAACATGGGTGAGTCTGATGAAACAACACTCTTGAGCACCTACTATACATGCCAGACACTAGGCAGACTTGAGGATTTCAGAGAGGCACAGGATAGTTCCCTGCCCTCAAGGAGCTATCTTCCATAAATATCAACTAATACATAAACTGATCGTTTCAGTATCTCATGATCAGGGCTATAACAGAGATATGTACAGAGAGCTATGGAAGCAGAAAATGGCATCAGGGAGGGCTTCCTGGAGGAAGTGATTTCTGAGTGCCCTACTCCTTCCCATCTTTCAGCCAATGCATCCTTGCTCTCTGGTTTTTACCCTATATACTCTCTTTAGGAGACAGCTGGATATAATAAAAAGAGCTCAACTTTGGGATTTAAATCTGAGTTTGAATCCTGGCTCTACCACTTACTGGCTTAGAAAAGTCACTTAAAGTCTCTGAACCTCAGTTGCCTGCTCTTTAAAATGGAACTAAAAGTCCCTACCTCACAGACAGCAAGCATTCAATGATAGCAGGTGTGAGTCCACTGAACACAGTGCCTGATTCAGATTCAGTAAATGTCATTTCCTGTCCCTTTCCATTTTCTAATAATGGGCTGGGAATTTGGGTGGGCGCCTTGCTCCCCCTCAAGGTCATAAATTACTCCCTGTAGAAAAGTATAACTTCTTGGGCATCTCCATTGTGGGCCAAAGCAACGAGCGTGGTGATGGTGGCATCTACATTGGCTCTATCATGAAGGGTGGGGCTGTGGCTGCTGATGGACGCATCGAGCCAGGAGACATGCTGTTACAGGTATCATTGCCCACCCTGGGTGGTGGTGTGGATAGGAAGCAGGGAGTTGTCCCTACCCTCTGTTCCCTGTTCATTCAGAGGCCCCCTCTCTTGGTGCGGGGAAGACCTCCTGACTCACCAAGCTGAGTCCTCCACCCCTACCCCAACACAATTGCTTATGCCACTCCTGGTTCTTTTCTCCAGGTAAATGAGATCAACTTTGAGAACATGAGTAACGACGATGCAGTCCGGGTACTGCGGGAGATTGTGCACAAACCGGGGTATGGATGGAATGGCGTGCTGGGGAGGACAGGGCAGGCATTTCTGGTTGTCAGGCAAGGGACTTGCTCTGGCCTCCATATATCATGCCCTTACTAGGACGTCCTTGCTTTCAGACCTATCACCCTGACTGTAGCCAAGTGCTGGGACCCAAGTCCACGTGGTTGCTTCACATTGCCCAGGAGTAAGTGGATGGGGGACTCAGCCCTAAAGCTGGTGCTTGACATACATGAGCCCTGTCTCTCCTTTCTCGTATGTTGCCCCGAACCCCCACACCTATCCTGTTGGGCCCAGCAGTGGACAGGGTGGGCAGCCTATGACTCCTTATCCCTCCTGCAGGCGAGCCCATCCGGCCCATTGACCCTGCGGCCTGGGTCTCCCACACTGCAGCCATGACGGGCACCTTCCCTGCCTACGGCATGAGCCCCTCCCTGAGCACCATCACCTCCACCAGCTCCTCCATCACCAGTTCCATCCCTGACACAGAGCGTGAGTGTCCAACCCTGACTCCTGGGCCCAGCAGACAGAGCCAGGTGGGAGGGAGACTCTTGCTTGAGCATCAGAGGGAAACTCCACTCATTCTAGCTGCCCCACACTGCAACTTCCCCCAGCTGGTCACTCAGACCCTCACTAAACAGTGTTTGCTCTGAACCTGTATTGAGCACCCAGGGTACCTCAGTTTCCTCTTGTAAAATGGGACTAACAATAAGCACTTACCAGGTTCCTGGGGGTTTAATGAGAGGATATAAGTGAAGCATCATCACAGTGTGTGGCATAGAGTAAGCATTCAATAAATGATGGCTTTTTTGTTTTTGAGACGGAGGCTCATTCTTTGCCCAGGCTAGAGTGTCGTGGCGTCAGCCTAGCTCATAGCAACCTCAAACTCCTGGGGGCTCAAGCAATCCTTCTACCTCAGCCTCCCTAGTAGCTGGGACTACAGGCATGTGCCACCATGCCCGGCTAA
>VBSM01000272.1:37801252-37826026 GCA_008086735.1 Cheirogaleus medius
TATTTTTAGTTGGCCAATTAATTTCTTTCTATTTATACTAGAGATGGGGTCTCGCCCTTGCTCAGGCTGGTTTGAACTCCAGACCTTGAGCAATCCTGCCGCCTCGGCCTCCCAGAGTGCTAGGATTATAGGCGTGAGCCACCATGCCCAGCCAGTGATGGCCATTTTTATTCTCATAACATCACATGATATACTGTGCTAATAAGCACATTCATTTACATTATTTACTTCTTTCTTCAAATATCCTTGTAATATACATATTAAAATCCCAATTTTTACAGAAGGGGAAACTGAGTATCCAAGAAGTCAGTAATTTACCCAGTATCAGTCCCATAGTTACTAGGTGGCAGAGCTGGAATGTAAACCCTGTCTACCTAACTCCAAAGCCCCTTTCTACCTCACCATTCTGCCTCCCACCCCCAGGCATAGACGACTTCCACCTATCCATCCACAGTGACATGGCCGCCATCGTAAAAGCCATGGCCTCCCCTGAATCAGGGTTGGAGGTCCGCGACCGCATGTGGCTCAAGATTACCATCCCTAATGCTTTCATCGGTGAGAGAGCCCCATGGTGGGATGAAGGACGGGTGGGGAGTAATGGGGCAGGGCAGGCCAGGGGGCTCAAGAGCTCCCTTGCACCACACCTTTGACCTGGAACCAGCCCCAGCCTCATAGCATCTGTGAGGCCAGATAAGCCCAAGTCAGATGGGCTTCCCAATCAACTGGCAGCCTTGCCCCCAGGCTCAGATGTGGTGGACTGGCTGTACCACAATGTGGAAGGCTTCACTGACCGGAGGGAGGCCCGCAAGTATGCCAGCAACCTGCTAAAAGCTGGCTTCATCCGCCACACTGTCAACAAGATCACCTTCTCTGAGCAGTGCTACTACATCTTCGGCGACCTCTGTGGCAGTACGTGCCTCCCCTACCTTCTTGCCCTGTCTCCTGGCTGGGAGTGGGGAGGTGCCCAGGGATGTGGCAGCAGACTCCAGATAACCCAGACTGGGGGGACAACAGAGCTGGGGGCCCAGCTCAAGGCCTGGGAGTTCTGTAGTGGAAGCAGAGTGTAGTCTAGCCTCTTCACCTGCCGTACATCTTCCTTTGGCCTGGCATTTTCTAAGTGCCTGCTCTTTGCCTAGTACCATGCTGGTTGTTTCTAAGGCATTGCCTTGTTTTCTAACTCAATCCTCACAGCATCCTCAGAGGCCCAACTCAGGGGGATACTGACAGAACAGGCCTTTTCCTTCTCACTGGTCAAGGTCTCCTTAGCCAGGAGTATGTCAGGCTCAGAGAGGACACAGTCACTCCCCTCAGGACAGTAGTCTGGAGGCTAAGGTCATGACCAGCTCTTTGAGCATGAGCTGATGCAGACCACTTTTTAACTCCACCACCACCCCCTATGCTAGCTGCTGGCCTCTTGACAGTTTGATAGCTTGGCTGGCAGCTCCACAGGCTGCCTCAGAGCTCTGCCTCCTGACTGTTCCCCTGCAAGGCTAGGCTGGCCCACCTTAGCGCTTGTAGGAAGGTCTCATCTATATTGGGCAGGTAGCCCCTAGGACAATTACAGCTCTCTTGGAGCTCTGGGACCTAGTACAGGTGGCATGTGAACAAGAGGTATCTCAGGCAGATCCTAGTAGCCCCTTATATCCCCTTATATTCCCTTCAAGGTAGTTCCAACATTGGTGGGGCCAGCCTTGCCCTTAAGGAATATACAATTTCCCCAAGGGAGGTAAAATCATGAAATAAGTAATGTTATAGGAGTGGGACAGTGCTGCGAAGAGCCAGGCCTGGCTAGGAATGGGGTAGAGAACACAGAGGAGGCAACTATGTTCTTTCTTTCTGGCCCCATCCCACCCTCACCAGTAGCACCAGGGAAGTGTAATCAAGGCCAAGGGCCTTCTATATGGGAAGGCTCTGAAAGGCCCCGTGCTCATTCTGAGCTTTTAATGGGTATTTTTTTTTTTAGTTCTAGGTGGGGGGGGGAGGGTAAAATTTCACCTAAATTTACCCAAACTACTCCCTGCTCCTAACTAATGACTTCATCTGGAAAGGTAAAGCAAAAGTAAGGAACTCTTAGCTTCTGTTCTAGCTGCAGTTTAGGTTAACCTCAGGCTGGTCATTTAACCTCTCTGGACTTCACTTTCCTCATCTGGAAAAAATGTGACAGATACCTTCTTCATAGGGTTGGGGTAACATTTGCAGGAGATAGTGCTTTGTATTGTGCTTAATGAATTATAGGTAGGCAGTACCTGATGGTATTTCAGCCTTCCATATTCCCCAACCTTGCACCCTCTGAGTAAACAGAAGAGAAAAGGGCCAAATAGGAGTTTTGCCCCTTCTTCTAGCCCACTGAGGTGGGAGGAGAAGGTGCCAAAAGCTTGGCAGGGGCCTACAGGGGATTGGAAGTTGGGTGTCCAGATTTGGCTAAGAATCTGAAATGATGACTCAAGGCCTTCCTGAAGAGGGTTTCCCAGAGCTGTCTCTGGTGGTGGCAGAGGAGGTCTGAAGAAGGGGTGAGTTCTCTGGCCTGTGTTACCTCTCATTCTGGCCAGAAACTACCACAGTTGTTATTATCCAAAGCCCACCCACCCAACTTAGGCCAGGGCTCTGTCTTCTGAGTAAGGGGTGTAGGGCATAGGATAGACCTAGCTCACCGGCCCTCTCCTCCACAGACATGGCCAACCTCTCCCTCCACGACCATGACGGCTCCAGTGGCGCCTCTGACCAGGACACGCTGGCCCCTTTGCCGCACCCTGGGGCCGCCCCTTGGCCCATGGCTTTTCCTTACCAGTACCCGCCGCCCCCGCACCCTTACAACCCACACCCAGGCTTCCCGGAGCTGGGCTACAGCTACGGCGGGGGCAGTGCCAGCAGTCAGCACAGCGAAGGTAAGGCGGAGAGGGCCATAGATGGAGGCCACAGGTGAGCTCCAGGCTTCCTCCTCAAGCTCTGAGCATCCCGGCCTGCTTGTCTCCTACAGGCAGTCGGAGCAGTGGCTCCAACCGCAGTGGCAGCGATCGGAGGAAGGAGAAGGATGCGAAGACTGGGGACTCCAAGTCCGGGGGCAGCGGCAGTGAATCGGACCACACGACACGCAGCAGCTTGCGGGGGCCGCGGGAGCGGGCGCCAAGTGAGCGCTCAGGCCCAGCGGCCAGTGAGCACAGCCACCGCAGCCACCACTCACTGGCCAGCAGCCTACGCAGCCACCACACACACCCGAGCTACGGTCCTCCCGGAGTGCCCCCTCTCTACGGCCCCCCCATGCTGATGATGCCCCCACCGCCCGCGGCCCTGGGACCCCCAGGAGCCCCTCCGGGCCGCGACCTGGCCTCGGTGCCTCCGGAACTGACCGCCAGCAGACAGTCCTTCCGCATGGCCATGGGAAACCCCAGTGAGTTCTTTGTGGATGTGATGTGAGCAAGGCCCCCCCCCCACTGCCATCCCAACCCCTCCCCGGCCGGCTGCGTTCCTCTCTCCATCCGTCCGTCTTTTTTACTTTGTCTGGTACCTAAAAGGGAAATAAATGGAACTAAATCCAGGTGCGCTAACTGCTCGCTGGGTGCAGTGAGGGCAGGATACACCTACCAATTGGCTCTGCAGCCCCTAACCTGCCTCCGGCCCCAGTTTGTTCCCTCTGCCCACTAACTGCTGTGCAGGACTTGCTGGGACCCTTCATGTGCCTGGGACCAGACTTACTGGTGCTGCCCCTTACTCCCCTTTACCCCCTTTAGGAGGTGACTCCCGTGGTGTCCTTGGGGGCATGTTCACTCCTTATCCCTTCCTTTTCCCCTTCAGTTCTCTTTCACCATTCATTCAGTTACATCATCCCTCTATTAACCCCACCCCCTCAGGCATGTGTTCAGATCTCTTGACTGCCCCACAATACTGACACCAAAAAATATTCGCTTCATCTGCCCCTTCTAACGTCCCCCTGCCTGCTGCCCCAGTCCTGCACCCTAGAGCTGTAGTCACCTCCAGTAGCCATACTGCCTGTGCCCAGCCTGGATCAGAAGCACAGAGGGCCCCCTCAGTTGCCTGAGCAGCTAGTGGCTTCATGGGGCATTTCTGCTGTACTGCCACCCCATGCCTGCCCTGTGTGCTGGCTCCTTCAGACCCCTAACACTACTAACCAGCAGGCTCATCTCACCTCTGGGCCTGAAACATTTCTTTTCTTTCTTTTTTCCTCCCCAAATTTTCCCTGGGCCTGGAGCAGCCAAGAATTTCGGGCTGTTTGACTTTCTGTGAGCCCCCAGCAAGGGGAGGCCAAGCCTCCGAGGAGACCAGGAACCCTGCTTCAGCAGCCCCTCAGGGCTTCCCAAGGATGTCCAGCCCCCACACCCACACTTCAACATGTTGAGTCACTAGGCTTTTGGGGAGAGCCCAGAGTCACCCATGCATGAGGGACTCTGTTCTTTCCAGAGACAGTGTGTGTCTCCTCTTTCTCCCTCTCCCTCCTATTCTCTCTCCCTGTGTCTCTCTCTCTCTCTCATTTTCTCACTTTCACTCACATAAGCATGCACGCATGCACATACACACAGGTGCCTATGCAAGTTTGCTTAAGCCTCAGGGCTGGTCCCTGCCCAGAGGGCTGGACCCTCTCTCCCAGTCCTCTACCAGGTTGTGGGGCTGGTCCCCTGACTTCCCTCACCTCTTCCTTACAGCCCTCAAACCTCCCACATGTCCCCAGCATCTTCTTACCTGGATAAAGCCCATAAGCTGGGTCTCAGGGTGAGCTCAGCAGAGGACTCCTCAGGTGACTGACAGGCCATTCTCACCCCCCCACCCCTGCACACACGCTTCCCTGTTTTCACATTCACCATGACAACCCCAGAGCAAGGACACAGGAGCCCACAGGCCAGTTGAGGTTGGGCAGAGGGACTTCCAGAATGATAGAGTGCCAAGTTTTCTTATTTTTTACTTTATTCTCCACTTGAAACAAATTATGACTTTCTTTTTAAGCCTCTGCTATAAATTCTTCTGGCTCACCTAGACTCCCATGCTTTCAGGGCTGGGTGTCAAGAGTGAGATGAAGTTCTTAGCTCCAGGCTTTGGGGCAAACTGAAGTAGGGGCATTTTGACATTCATTCATTTAACGATACTTCTGGGGTTTTGGTGAGCGGAGGGCTGTGTTGAAAGTGTGACTCAGTCTTGTCTGCCTTCTGGTAGCTCTGGGTTTGGTCCCAACCCAGGCCATGGCTTCTAGCCACCACTATAAGGCTGTTTCCTGTACTTCTCTCTCTGACTCTGTCTTGAGAATTTCTCCACTATTGCTCATGCCTTCGATGTTGGTGCTTCCATCGTTCCATCTTTGGACTACTTCCCTTTTCCTCTCTATTTACTTCCAAAATGGTGTCATCCATCCTGATGTCCTCAATTGCTGCTGATATGCTGGTGATTCCCAAATATATAGTTCCAACCCCAATTTCTCCCAGTCTTTAGATTTGTATTTTTATTACTTACTGGACATCTCCATGGATATGTCCATATGGACTTAAACTCATGTCCCCAACCAAGTGTGTTCCTCCTGAATTCCAATCCTGGTTACCTTCATCACAATCTATATAGGCTCACCGGCTAGAAACATTTATGGGCTTAAATTCCTTCTTCCTATATTTTACTCATCAGCATATCATGTCCATTCCACTCCAACATCTTTTTTGGATTTGGCCCTTCCTCTCCCCTCTGCCTCTACTTTAATTCAACAGAGCATGGAATTTGGAGTCAGGTTGTTCTTGGGTTGAATTCCAGCTCTGCTACTTTTTGGTTGCGTGATAAGAGAGTTATTTAACCTCTCTGAGCCTCAGTTCCCTCGTATGTAAAATGATGATAATAAAACCTACCTCACAGGGTTGTTGTGAGGATTTAAATTAGATATTGTACGAAAAGTGCCTAGCACAGTGCCTGGCACACAGTAGAGTAGGTGCTCAATAAATGGTAGCTATTATTATTATCATTATCATTATCATTATTATTTACTCTAAATTGGTAGCAGTTTAGGGTATGTTTGGAAGATAAAGCTTTTACAAAAGGTAGGAGTGAAGCCTTGAGTGCTGGTTCAAAGATTAGAAGTGCCTGTATTCAATCACTCAATGGCTTCAGGCTGTGATCACCATTTAAGGGAAACCAGATCTTCATCCTGCTACATCCTGGCTTCTGGAAAGAGGCTGCTAAGGACAGTATGGTCTGCAACCACATTTGCCCTTTTTTGCCCTTCCTCCCATGACAGGCTCAGTCCTGCTCAGGGAAGGCAGCAAGGTATCTATCTCTGCCTACAGAAAGAAAAGAGCCAACAGATTTTCTTCAGATCCTGCAAGAACCAGGCAGGCCTTTCATGTTTGAGGGTCAGTTCTGTCTCCTCCACTCAGCTTGGATGTAAAGATTAATTCTGTTCATCAGAGAGGGAATCTCGAATCCCATGTCCAACTAAACCCAATTCTCCAAACATTTTCTTTTTTCTTTTTTTTTTTTTTTTTGAGACAGAGTCTCACTCTGTTGCCCAGGCTAGAGTGAGTGCCGTGGCATCAGCCTAGCTCACAGCAACCTCAAACTTTTGGGCTCAAGCAATCCTGCTGCCTCAGCCTCTCTAGTAGCTGGGACTACAGGCATGCGCCACCATGCCCGGCTAATTTTTTCTATATATTTTTAGTTGGCCAATTAATTTCTTTCTATTTTTAGTAGAGATGGGGTCTCACTCTTGCTCAGGCTGGTTTCGAACTCCTGACCTTGAGCGATCCTCCCGCCTCGGCCTCCCAGAGTGCTAGGATTACAGGCGTGAGCCACCACGCCTGGCCTCAAACATTTTCTAAGCAATATATATACCTGTCACTAAAAGGGGCACACAGTCACACAGGTATAGCTGAGGAGACATTGGCACTTCATGACAAGCTTTAGCTAAAGCCTTCAGGAAGAGTTCATAGTCATGGGCACATTCATGAAAAACTTTAGTTATTAGTTTCTTCCTAAGCATTTGCCTCCTCCCTCCCTGCTCCTCTCCTTGGCTCTTAATTCCTGGGAAAAAGTTCTGTCTGGAAAAATATATGAGAAATCTTGGGATAATCAGAGGTGGTGTTAGAAAGCAGTAAATGCAGCACAAACACTTCTGCCAAGTTGTTTTTCTACGTAAAGAGGACAGCTAGTCCTCGGACTCTGGAGACAGAAACGGCCTTTAGCAATCCAAGACTTAACAGATAGGCTTCAGCAAACAGTATTAATCCTCTGAGGCTCTGGGAAACACTGATATGGGAACAGGAGGTATTGCAGAGACTACAATCCCCAGAATGCTAAGCGAGGAAAACGAAGCGAGTGCTGCTGCCTTTGCCGTGATGTGTATTTCAGATAAGGCGGGCGAAGGACTCGCCCATCCCCGCCCAAGGCGGGGGCGGTTTCTCGAAGGCAGTCGGTAGTTGTAGTTTTGCTCAACTTAGCTTAAATTTGTAAACGAGAAGGCCGAGGGGCCTGACGGGAAATGTAGTCTACGCGGGAGGCGGGTGCGCACGCGCAGCTGGGGCCGGGGCGGGGCCGCAGCACTGCGGTGAAAGCCGAGGCAGCGGGCAGGCGAGCCGGGGGCGGGCGGACATCTTGGGATCCGGAGAGTGGCCGGGCGGCAGAGCAGGGGCCTTGGACACCAGGTGAGCTGGGTATGTGGCCTTACGGTGAAGCGGTGGGGAGGACGCCGCGGGTCGCCTGCCTCTCCGCCCAGCTTTGCCCGTCCCTGCACTGCGCCGGGTGGAAAGCTGCACACACCCAGGAGTGGCCTCAGCCGTAAGACCCAGGAGGGAGCTGACGGCGGGGCGGGGGCGCCTAGGGTGCGGCTGCAGGACGGACGGGGAGCGGCGCCCTCCACCTGACCCGCCGGGTACCTTCCGTGAGAGGGAGACCTACTGGAATCCTCCCAGAGCAAGGACGCCGTGCGGCGCCCCCCTCCCTAGGATCGTGACAACCCCCTAGCCCTCCGCGCCTCCTCCACGGCGCAAGGACTATTCTCCCATCTCCTAGGACTGTGGCACCCTCTTGTGCCGCCTCCTTGGACTGTGACAGGTCTCACACTGTGCGGCACTCCCTCCTCTCAGGTGGCACCCCGCGGCTCTTCTTCCTCAGACCTGTCATAGTCCCAGCACCGCGTGGCACTTTTTCTACGATATTCTCCTCCCCAGGGCGAAAAGCTCACCACCCCCTCATACCTCTGCTCCTAAACCCCAAAGCAGGCTCCATCTCCCCAGCTTTCCCTTATTCACCACTGTCAATCTCTCCCTGTCGGTTTTTCCTTTTCAAAGGCCAGATCTTTTCCATACTGGAAACTCTTTCCTTTAGGTGCCCCCACCACCCCCGTTTGCTGCTGTGGGCTCATCTGAGTATACTGCCTGGCCGTGGCTGCCAGTCTTTTCCCTTAACTAAAATATTCCATTCCTGTCTAGGGCCCCACCTTTCGTCCTCTGGTGCCTTAAGCTACCTACCACTTGATATCTGTGGACTTGGTTCTTTGCCCTGGGCTCTACCTCCATTTTGCATCTCTTTTCCCAGCCCCTTTGGGACTGAGATATGGGATGTGTCCACCACCTTGAGAGACCTCTCACTGGTCTGGGAGGCCTTGACAGCCACAGTAAAAGTCTGCTAAACCACTCCCTGTGAAATTAATACCAGGGTTAATCCAGGAAATCTAGAACCAAATTAACCCCTTTTCTCAAACAGTCTAAATTAATTTGACCCAAATAATGTAGATAATTCAGGCATTCTGACATCCCTGCCCCTTGCTTATAGGCACTCAGGCCAGACATGAGTTACTTGGTGGGCCTGGAATCACAATTTCAGCTAGAAGGATCTCTTTAATTTTATGAACCTGCCCCCGCCCCACCGCACCCCAAATCCTCATTTGTATTGCACTCCAGAGCTTTTTGAAAGAGGGGTAGTCAGAAATAACTGTAATAAGCAGGGTCATTGAAGTGTGGTCTGCCTGTGCTGGGACATTTCTCCTCTACTCTGCCTGTTTATCTGGAAGAGGTCGAAGCCACATTCCTGGGTCCATGTCAGGGCCTAAGGCCTCCCTTCCCTCCTCCTCCTCCCTCCACCCTGCACACCCTTTCCTGGAATGTTTAGACTTCTGTGAATTAGAGTGTCAGAGGTTCAGGCCCTGCTACCTTCTGAGAAGGGTAGTAGAGTCTGAGAGATTAGATGCTCTCTCTAAAGGTTGTGCCTGGAGGCCCCAGGCCTGTACCAGCTGGAGTAATTCCTGCCACCAATCCTGCAGCCACCAGCGGCAGCGGCACCCAGGCCTTCTCAGTGAATCACTGGCTGGAGCCTGAGTGAGAGTCTGCACAGGAGGGGGCCTAAAAAGGATCCTTGCTGAGCTCAGCACTGTGAAGAAAGGGCTGGGGCTACTCTCTGGCTCAGCCCCAGAAAAGGGAGGGTCAAAATGGCCTTAGAATCCTGGGCCTAAGTCCCTCTCCATTTCTTTCTCCCATCCAGTTTTGGATAAACAGGAACTGGAGCCTGGCTAAGGGGAGGGGCATGTCTGGGAGGGCTGCAGGGTCACTTGCTAGAGGGTTGAGTCAGGAAAAAAGTGCCAGTGACCTGCACAGCCCCACAGGGGACATTGACAGGGGTTCTGAGGTCTTCCTTACCCTGCCCCCGCCTGTCCTAGGTCTGTTCTCAGAGCGATGGGCCGCGGAGACTGAGCTGCCGCCATGATTGGAGGCTTATTCATCTATAATCACAAGGGGGAGGTGCTCATCTCCCGGGTCTACCGAGATGACATCGGGTGAGTCCCCTGGCTGAACCAGCTGTGTCCTACCATGCCGGCTCCCCCAGCCTCAGCATGCAGGATCAGGTCTGTTCCCACCAGAGGCTTGACTTGGGCCACCCCCACGCCTTGATGCATCCTGTAAGCTTAGCTAGTGTAGCCTGGTTCCCATTAGGTCTGTCTGGTAGTATTGGCTTGGCAGCCAGCTTGCTGGCCACTAGGTGGGACTATGGAATGGCATGGTCTCCACAGCCTTAAGAACTCCTGCCCTTCCTGCCTCCTATTTCCCTTAGTTACAGGCCTGGTTGCTGGAGATGAGTGCTTTTGCGCAGGCAGGTTGATTCCTCCTTTGAGGAGGAGCAAGATCTGTCTCTAGTGGGTGGAATTAGTGGCCGGGCTGGCTCTGTCTAAGCCGTGCTCTTAGAAGTTCTTCTCATGTTTGGGACCTTCACTGGATTCTCTTGAAAACCTCTCTAGGCTGCTGAATCCTCTCCCACTCCCTTTCTCAGGAGTCAGATTGCTGGCTCAGCTCTTTTCAGTTCCTCTAGGCCATTCCTGGAAGAGAGGTTATAAGCAAGCTTGAGGCACTCTCTAGGTCATTGAGCGAAGGGCAGGGAGCCATGCTGCCCTTTCTGGCCTATCAGAGTAGACCCAGGACAGCTCCATGTCCTGGGTCCCTCAGACCCAGGAGCCACAGCCTTACTTCTCACTCTGCCCCACCCTGCACGCCATTGTTCTTTCCTGACTGAGGGGACCTATCCTAGCCTCAGCAGCTCTAATGAGATTAGGCTCCTCTGATTCCTGCTACCCTGTTCTTTTTCCTCAACAAGCTTGAGATAAACAGTCTCAGAATGGGCCTGTTGCAGTGCCCCTTGCTTCTTGGCTCCCTGGCTGATAGGCTGGCCTAGCCTTTCTGGCTGTTTGTCCATTGGCTGGTGGTGTGGCATGAGCTAGAACTGTGGCAAGGCCTGGCCTACCTGAACCTGGCTGACTGCACCCCCCCAATCCCCGTGTCCCTCTTGCCCTGGATGGACCTGGGCAAGCCAAGGCCAGGTCACACACCACTTTGCCTGTCTTGTCTGCTTCCACTTCATGGTGTGTGCCGCCCTCCCAGTGTGTCGTATGTCTAACCCTCTCTCTTGTTGCTGTCACTCTCCTCTTCTTGCTGGCGTCATTTCTCTCATCCCATCTCATTGGCTGCTGTAGCAATAGGTAAGCGGCCTGTCAAGCTGCTGCCCAGGTACAGGTGGGTGGGGAACCCTGGCCCCCTCATTATTTTCCTTCATCCTTTTTCATTCCTTTAACTTGCTCTGGAGTTGGATCCTGGACAAGAATGGGTGGCACACCTTCAAGGCCTCTTGGTACTTCTCCTTCAGTAGATTAGAACCTTCTCGGAAGTCATGCTGGCTTTGTCTAACTTCTGGAGGAGTTGGCCTTCCCCACTGGTAGGGTCACTAGTGGGGGACTGGAGAAGATGCAGGGTCTCTACATGTCCTGGGCCTGGAGCTTATGGGGACTCTAGAGAGGTGGCAGCTGGGGTAGGGCTGGGAATTTGGGGCCAGGCCTGGGAGTCAGGGACATCTGTCTCTAAACCTGGTGAACCTCACTCTATTAAGGTTACATCTGCCCTCCTGTTATTGCCACTTCCCATTTTTCATGGCCTTCAGACACCAGCCCAGCTAAGGCCTTCTGCCCATGCCGCCGCTGAGAATCATAAGAAGGGAACCACCCTAGTGGTTTAGGCATTGGCTTTAGAGTTCATGTCAGACTTCAGCAGTGAGGAGGGTGGGGCTGTTAGCAGCTGTGGTTGATCCCCAGGGAGGGGGGTGAGGTTTGCCTAGGCTCTGAGCAGCCTCTGTGTACCGTTTTCCCTCAGGAGAAATGCAGTGGACGCCTTTCGGGTCAATGTTATCCACGCCCGGCAGCAGGTGCGCAGCCCTGTCACCAACATTGCTCGCACCAGTTTTTTTCATGTTAAGCGGTCCAACATCTGGCTGGCAGCTGTCACCAAGCAAAATGTCAACGCTGCCATGGTCTTCGAATTCCTCTATAAGATGTGTGATGTAATGGCTGCCTACTTTGGCAAGATCAGCGAGGAAAACATCAAGAACAATTTTGTGCTCATATATGAGCTGCTGGATGGTGAGGCTGGTGGGGCAGTGGGCCTAGGGTGGGATGAACCTGACTGGGGCTGGCCTGAAGGTGGGAGCAGGTCTGAGGCTCCAGTACACTCTGAACTTTCTTTCCTGAGTGTCTGGTCTCTTGGGCTAGGATCTCTATGCCCCTGAGAAGGCCAGTTCACATTCAGACCTAAGGGCTGCTCTGAAGTGGAACACAGAAATAGGCCAGCAGGTGGGGTAGGAGAAGCTTTGGTCTTTCAGGGGGCTAGAAACCTGACTGTGCGGGTTTGGTGGCTGAGCCTACTATATTCATCTTCTTACCTTTGTGGTCTGGGCCTTAGTTCACTGACTGTCCTCCCAGTTTTCCATCGCAGCAGCTGCTTCAGAGCCTGGGGGAGGTTGAGATATTACACGCCCCTTGGGGTGCACTGTTACTTCTTTTCCTTTGTGGGGTGTGATATAGGTGTGAGTCCTTCCACCTTCCTAACATCTCTGTTTTCTAGAGAAAACAGGGCTCAGGGCTTCTTGACCTGTCACCCACTGGCCATGTGACTTTTCTGTTGATTTCTTTATTTGAAAAAAATCAAACATTTGAATTGTTTTCTTATGAAGCACAAATCACAGAGTATATGCTACAAAGCTGGAAGATTTTGCTACAGATGATCCCACACAGTCTTTGGGAGCTGTGCTGGTCAGACATGTCCAGGCCAGGGGAGGGACTGGAATGAAGGAGCCTCAGCTTTGTCCAGGGGCTGATGATTCCCTTCCTTTTGCAGAGATCCTGGACTTTGGCTACCCACAAAACTCTGAGACAGGTGCACTGAAAACCTTCATCACCCAGCAGGGCATTAAGAGTCAGGTATTCAAATTCTACAGACTACTGTCGGGGTGGAGTCCAACCTCCCTTCGTCCCAGCTGGCCCCCAGACCTTGTCCAAGCTGACTCATGAGCCTGCTTGACAGTGACAGGAAGTGTTGGCCTGAACCTCCTGCCATAACTGCAGGCTTGTTTTGCCCTGTGTGGCCTTTCTATCCCAGGAGAGCCAATTCAGCTGATCTCTGTTACCAGGAATACAGCTCAAGCAGTTTCCTTCTGCACTGTAGGGAGGGGGTGTGGGCTGTTCTGGAGACCTAGTGTTCCTTAGGAGGAGAAAGCCTAGGCCCTCTTCTAGGATCCAGGCCTCATAGCCTTTTCTTTTTCTGCCTCCCTTGTTGCTTCCTGTGGGCACCTCACTGGCCTGCGGCCTGCAGCATCAGGTAAGCTATTCCCTCAGCTTCTACCCTTGCAGCTTTGCTTGTTTTGTCTAGGCCTTGCCCTGTGGGGATTGTGGGGGAAGATGGGTTACAGTTGGGGACTAGAAGGGAAAGGGATGAGGGTGGAGTGGGGATAGGGACAGGAGGATGATTGAAAGGGGAGAGGAATGAGGCCATTGCTGTTTCTCTCTACTCCCATGTAGACAAAAGAAGAGCAGTCCCAGATCACCAGCCAGGTGACGGGGCAGATTGGCTGGCGGCGAGAGGGCATCAAGTATCGCCGGAATGAGCTCTTTCTGGATGTGCTGGAGAGTGTGAACCTGCTCATGTCCCCACAGGGTGAGGGCCTTGTCATGGTGAAGCTGGATGGGGGTCAGGGTAGGATCCTGGGCCTGCCTGCCAGACTCAGCTGCTCCCGTTTATCTCTTCTATCACCAGGGCAGGTGCTGAGTGCCCATGTGTCTGGCCGGGTGGTGATGAAGAGCTACCTGAGTGGCATGCCTGAGTGCAAGTTTGGGATGAATGACAAGATTGTCATTGAAAAGCAGGGCAAAGGCACAGCAGATGAAACAAGCAAGAGGTACCTGAGGCAGGGTAGCTAGAGGGAAAGGGTGGGCCTTGGAGGCCTCAGTGGGACCTGGGGAACCACAGTTCCTTCTGGACTTCATTTCCACTATAATTGCAAACTCTCTCTTCCCAGGGGTATGCTTGGCTGGTTGCTTTTGACAACAGTGCTAAAAGAGATGAAGGGGTTGTTCTCAGCAAGCCCCTTTGTTCGGTCCCCAGGACCAAGGCCTCCTGTGTACATACTGACAGCCTCTGCCCAGTGCACCTAAAACACCTGAGTCCCAGGCAGTAGGGCTCTTGAGAGATACTGTGCTTGCAAAGTTTCCCCTCATCCTGAACTCTGAGGCAGAGACCTCTGAGGCAGAAAGCCACATTCTGCCAGCTTTCCATAGTCTGTGGTGCCAGCCTGGGATAAGGAGGCCTCCCAGCCTGACACTTGCCACTCTCCTGTACTGATGAGGAAACCTCTTCTGCATTTGCTTGCAGCGGGAAGCAATCAATTGCCATTGATGACTGCACCTTCCACCAGTGTGTGCGACTCAGCAAGTTTGACTCTGAACGCAGTATCAGCTTCATCCCACCAGATGGAGAGTTTGAACTCATGAGGTGCCATTGGGCTGTGAGGGGGCAGAGGGTGCTGCTGGCAGAGAGGGGAGAGAGGGAGTGGGACAGACTCTGGTGCCAACCTTGCTTCCTATCCCCAAAGGTATCGTACCACCAAGGACATCATCCTTCCTTTCCGGGTGATCCCACTTGTGCGGGAAGTGGGACGCACCAAACTAGAGGTCAAGGTGGTCATCAAGTCCAATTTCAAGCCTTCACTTCTGGCTCAGAAGATTGAGGTGAGAACAAGGGGCTTGGGGAGGAGGAAGACCTTGTGTCTAGGAATAAAGGCAGCTGATGTCAGGACTTGACAGAGCTCCCTGACAGGTGTGTCACTTCTAGGTGAGGATCCCAACCCCACTAAACACAAGTGGGGTACAGGTGATCTGCATGAAGGGGAAGGCCAAGTACAAAGCCAGCGAGAACGCCATCGTGTGGAAGTGAGTCTTTCCTTCATGAGGCCATAGCAGGGCTCAAGTTGCCATAGTGTACCCTCTTGTTACCCTCATCCTTTTGAGTGTGGGGTGGGAGGGGTAAGTATACCTTCTCCAGGAGCCTCTACTTATACTGTCAGCCCTTATACCTCTGTGTGTGTACATGCTTGCACTTGGGTTCACACACGTACTTATTTTTCAAGATGCTTTGGCATTTTCCCACTTGCCCTTGTAGTATCTCTGTGAAATAGACAGAGACAGAGCAAGGGATAGTATGCCCAAATGTCTAAGCAGAAACTGTAGCCCTCAGTGCTAAAGGAGTAATAGACCTAAGGTTCCATAGAAGTGGTTATCAGGGTCCTGACCACTTTTCCTTGTCCTGGCATCTCCTGCAAGCTCCTGGGCTCTCTCCCACTTGAAATGGGCAAGTGCCCCAAGCTACAACAGGTACTTACTGCCCATTGCCCCTGTATTTCCAGGATCAAGCGCATGGCAGGCATGAAGGAATCACAGATCAGCGCAGAGATTGAACTTCTGCCCACCAATGACAAGAAGAAATGGGCTCGACCCCCCATTTCCATGAACTTTGAGGTATGGCAGGGGAGGGGCCTAGAGCCATGGCAGGGTGTGCTGGGAAAGACCTTAGAGATCATTCAGATCAACCTCTGCACCTTAGAGATGAGCAAACTGAGGCCTAGAAAGGGAAAATGACTTTAATTCATAGACTCATTTCTTCCCCCTTCAAGCCTCTTAATAGAAAGGCTTTTCATACTGAGGCTATTCACACTGAGAATAATCTTTGACCTCTCTCAGCTTGTCATAAAACAGGTTTTTTTTAATATTTAGATTGTTTGAATTCCAGGTAAGAGGCTAGGCACAGTGTCTCATGCCTGTATTCCTAGCACTCTGGGAGGCTGAGGATCGTTTGAGGTCAGGAGTTCAAGACCAGTCTGAGCAAGAGACCCCGTCTCTACTAAAAATAGAAAAAAATTAGCTGGGTGTTGTGGCCAGTGCCCTGTAGTCCCAGCTACTTGGGAGGCTGAGGCAGGAGGATCGCTTGAGCCCAGGAGTTTGAGCCAGGCTAACGCCATGGCACTCTAGCCCGGGCAACAGAGCAAGACTCTGTCTCGGAAAAAAAAAAAAAAAAAAGAACTCCAAGTAAGATACAAAGTTTACTTATAGGCTGACTTTGCTTTGTACATATTAAGCATATAATTTTCTCCACCTTAGTTTTCAAGTCCATAATATTGAGCAGGATAAATATGTTCTAAGACAGTTTTTTGGTTGCTTTCTCCTGCTAATTAAAAGAATTGATTTAAGTTATCATAGGCAGGGCCTGACTTCAAACCCAAGGTGATTGCTAGCTACTCTTGGATATACTTCCATTTTTAGTAACCTCTCAGAGGGATCCTCACCACCCGAGTTTCCCCCAGCTTCCAGGGCCCCAGCCATTCAGACACCTGTTGAGAAGAGGTAGCACGGGGCTACAGAATGTCCGAGAGAGTGGCTGTGAGGGGAAGGCCACATTCCTAATTAGAGCTGTCCCTTGCCCAGGTGCCATTCGCACCCTCTGGCCTCAAGGTGCGCTACTTGAAGGTGTTTGAACCGAAGCTGAACTACAGCGACCATGATGTCATCAAATGGGTGCGCTACATTGGCCGCAGCGGCATTTATGAAACACGCTGCTAGCTGCTTAGTGGCAGCTAGCCCACTTCCCCACACCTTCTTCCGCACGTTTGGATACCTCCCCCTTCTCCATCCCCCACCACCACACAGCAGTGTCTCCCCCTTGCTTTGCTTCCTTCCCTTTGCACCAGCCCGAGTCTAGGTCTGGACCAACCACTTTGCGAGCGGGACTGGTGGAGCAGTCCCCGGGCTCCCTGCGCAGGGTAGTTCTGGGGCTCCTGCTCTTCCATCCATCTGTCCTGGCCAAGTGTCAGGCTCTGAGTTCTGTGACCAAAGCCAGGTGGGCCCCTTTTCCTTCCCACCCCTGTGGCCATACCTCTAGAGTGGGAGGGTTGGCTGCCCCTCACCCTCAGAGCTCCCCCAAAGGCCAGTAACAGATCCCCAGCCCTCAATCTCTGCTTTGGGATAGTGTGAGCTTCATTTTGTATGTGTGTGGTTTTGTCCAGTTCCAAACCCAATAAACTCTGTAGAGCGGAGTTGTTGGCTGTTGATGTGGGAGTTACATGGGGAGGGGAACTGGTAGGACTGCTCTTCCTAAGATTTTCTATTTTGAATATTTTCAAGGCTCTTGTCCTAATGTTAGGCCCCTTCTGGACTATCCAGCTCTTATCCTCATGGGTTGTTGGCCCAGGTCTCCTGACTCAGCTAAAAGGAAAACAGCCTCAAGGGCAAGCAGCCCCACAAGGCCCCAGTTACCCTGAGGGTAGATTCTTCTTTGTTTTTTTTAAGAGAGGTGGTCTTGTTCTTCTAGGCTCAACTTATCCTCCTGGCTCAGCCTCCCAAGTAGCTTGGACTACTGGCACTCACCACCACTCTTAATTCCATCCTTTTCCCTTTTACCCGGGTTTCCCAAATTTGGGTGGGTGAGTGGTAGGAAGAAAAATTTTATTTTTCCTAGGCCTCTTCCAAAACAACTCCCTTTGAGACCTCCATCCCTCCAGATAATTGTGTGGCGAGTTAGTCCCTGAAGGACATGATGCATAAAGCAGATTTTTCCCTCACCAGTTTTCCCTTGCTTAGTTTCAACCTTCTCACACTTAAAAAATCTGTTAAAAGCCGGATGTGGTGGCATGTGCCTGAGGCCGGAGGATTTGAGGCTGCAGTGAGCTATCATTGTGCCACTGCACTCCAGCCTAAGCAGCAAAGTGAGACCTCAACTCTATTTTATATTTTATTTTTTAATTTTTTTAAATTTTGATTTCTTCAACTCTATTTTTTTAAGCGAGTTGTAATCTTTTTGTTGATGGAGAGACCTCAACTCTAAAAACAAACAAAAAACTAGAAAATTTCAAATATAAACAGAAGTAGAATAATCATGTCCTATCACCCAACTTCACCTATGATCAACTCATGGCCAATTTCTTAATATCATCCAGTCTGTGTTCACTTAACCCAGGTGTCCTATAAAAATTTCACAACTTCCCTCTGGATCCAAAAAGGGTCCACTGTAGTTGGTTAATCCTTCTTAGGTCTTACAATCCATATGTTTCACCTTAGCTCTTGCAATTTTGTTGAAGAAAGTGGACTTCTGTAGTTTCCCCATCAGAATTTGCCTGTTACGTCCCCATGATGTCACTTAACATGTTCCTCTTTGCCTGTGTTTTCCTGTAAAATAAACACCCAGATTGATTCCTCACAATGGCAATGTTTAATCCAAAAGAATAAATGGATAATGATGTAATTTTAGGTGCCACTTTTAGAGCCAGGTTGGATAATATTCACATTAAATATAAAGTAGTAGTGTCATTTTGGGTAAATTCTTAACTTCCACCTGAGGGAATCGGTAAAGGAAACAGGCTTTTACTGTCATTTACTGACATTCAGGGTGCAAAGAAGTCTGTTTTGGGTGTAGGTAGGGAATAAATACCAGTGAATTTATACAAGCCACGTAGACCTGGTTTTCTTGCCCTTTGGCGGTGGGTGAGGTTGTGCCCTGGGGTGGTGGAAGAACATAATTCACAATGGTCAGCTGAACTGTCACGAAGTGTGAAAGGACTGAACACAGGTCGCGTGGGGTGGAGGAGAGGGTGACAGGCCACCAGGCTGAGAAGCCGGTAGGGCCTGGGGACCGGCGAACGCACGAAACTGAACACGGAGGCTTCTGAGAGGCAGGGACCAGGGTGAGTCAGCAAAGCTCTTGACGGGTTCCAAAATGGACCTGGTTGGGTGCGCAGCGGGACCACACGCGCCTCAAGGAAGCGCATAAAACCTAGCAAAGCCAGTGTGTTTTATCTGTCGTCTGTCTCTGGGAAGGCTCCCACCCGCCCGACCACCGGTACCTCACTTCCTGATAAACCTAGAGCTCCCTTGCCTCCTCCCCTCGCCTCCAAATCTCAACCTCCCAGAAGGCAGCGAGAACCGCACTTTTGGCTCATCTTTCGGCGGAAAAGGTGTCGCGCAAGCGCATAGAGAGCAGTTCCGGCGCAGACTCCGAGCAGCCCTTGCGCGCCGTTCCTCCGGCTCGTTCACTCCGCCCACCGGGTTCTGCGCACTCCGCGCCTTTCTTGCGTCACCGCTACGCATGCGCTTTGGAAGAAGGGGCGAGATTTCGGGGGAAGGACAGGGGGCGGGCCTAGCCTGAGGTCTCACAGCGACTGCGCGGACGGGTTCCCTACTGGAACATGGCGACTTGCGCCGACATCCTGCGGAGCGAGTTCCCCGAAATTGACGGACAGGTCTTCGACTACGTGACTGGTAAGCCGAGCAGAATCAATGGGCTGGGGAGGCCCAAGTGGAGGTCAGGGGAAAAGCCTAAGGGAGGGTTGTGCCGGGGACTGCTGCCAGACCTCTCCTCTGCATGACCTCTTGTCCCGAGGGCCGGTTGAGTCAGGAGACCTGACTGGGGCCGGGTTCGGGGACTCAGACTGATTGTATGTCTACCCTACCCGGTTTCTTCCTTGTCCTGCCACGCCCGGCCCAGGGGTCTTGCACAGCGGCAGCGCGGACTTCGAGTCTGTGGATGACTTAGTGGAAGCTGTGGGGGAACTGTTGCAAGAGGTGTCCGGGGACAGCAAGGATGACGCGGGCATCAGGGCCGTGTGCCAGCGCATGTACAACACTCTGCGCCTGTACGTGCCAGGGAATGGGGGTTGATGGGGGCGAAGGGAGGGTGAACGGTCTGGAAACGAGATGGGGGAAGAAGGCCTAATGGCCATAGAGCTTTTCCCTCAACTCCTAATCCTGCGCTTTCTATCCCCACCTACATAGGGCTGAGCCACAGAGCCAGGGAAATAGCCAGGTGCTACTGGACGCCCCCATCCAGTTGTCAAAGATAACAGAGAACTACGGTGAGAATGAGGGGAGATTGAACTAACTATCCTCTACCGTTTTCATAGCCCACCCCCACATCCTCCAACAGCCTCTTGCAGCTCAGGACTCCTACTATCTCTTTAACACAGGATAAGCTTGTAGGAGTTAGTTGATGTTTTCACTGACATCAGCTTTACTGAGGGCAAAAAAGCCTATGATGAAGGGAGTGGGGTTGGAGGATTCTCGGAGCTCTTGAGTATGGCAGGAAGCATACAAGAGCATTGGAGTTGGACAGACTTGGTTTTACCCCCAATTTTGCAACTTACTAACCAATTGCATGTTCTTGGAAGAGTTGCTTATCTGCCCTAGCTTCTGTATCCTTATATAAGACATTTATTTTTTGGTACAGGGAGGATGATAGCCATTTATACCCTGAATTGTAAGGCTTTCTTGAAAACGGCTGTGTCTGTGCCTTGTTTGTATTAGTCACTCAAAATGTTAGTTTCCCTTCCTTCAGGAAGAAGGTGACTGCTTTTCTTATCGCTTACAGACTGTGGAACCAAACTTCCAGGACTGCTAAAGAGGGAACAGTCCTCGGTGAGGAGGAGAAGGAAGAAAGGGAAGGGGCTGTGTCTGTGATGGGGATGAGAGTTGACTGTCTAAATATTGGAATATTTTGGGGAGGGGGGATTTCTTATTACATCTTTCCTTGAGTCTTTGAGTCTATTTATCATGGGTAAGTTAAGAGAGTTTACTTGAGATGTTCTCTCTGGGGAGGTTCCATTCTGAGCCTGCACCCTAGAGTGAAGTGGTTGTGTTTGGACCCTTAGACTGTGAATGCAAAGAAGCTAGAGAAGGCTGAGGCTAGACTGAAGGCAAAACAGGAGAAGCGCTCAGAGAAGGACACACTCAAGACCAGCAACCCTCTGTGAGTTGAGGAAGAATGGTTCAGAAGAGAGCAGAGCAGTCTCTGCTGGGGCAGAAGGCTGGTTGGGAGCACTCAAACCTATCCATTTCTCCCTTAAGAGTTTTGGAAGAGGCATCAGCCAGCCAGGCAGGCAGCAGAAAGGAGAGTCGGTTGGAATCATCTGGCAAGAACAAATCCTATGATGTGCGAATTGAGAATTTTGATGTGTCTTTTGGTGACAGGTGAGGGAATGGCAGTGGGAGTGTGGCATTCTTTTTGAAGAGATGAAATGAGGCTAAAAACAATGCTAGATTTCTGTTGTTAAACTTGCTGTCCACCTATTTCTAGAGTGTTCTTGTTCTCCTTTCTACCACTCCTGCAGGGTACTGCTAGCTGGAGCTGATGTGAACCTGGCCTGGGGCCGCCGATACGGGCTGGTGGGGCGGAATGGGCTGGGGAAGACAACACTGCTGAAGATGCTGGCCACCAGAAGCCTGCGGGTTCCAGCCCACATTTCCCTACTGCATGTAGAGCAGGAGGTTGCTGGAGATGACACCCCTGCTCTGCAGAGTGTGCTGGAGAGCGACAGTGTTCGAGAGAACCTGCTACGGCAGGAGCAGGAGCTCAGTGCCCAGGTTGCTGCTGGCAGGTAAGTGCCCCAGGCTAGGGAATAACTAGCAATAGCTGTCCTTCAGAGTGCCTGCTGTGCTGTCACAATCCACAATTCGAGTGCCCATCCTAGTAATCAGTAGAACTTGGAACTGGGCACCGTGGAACTCTAAAACCCTTGTTCTTTCCGCAGTGTCCATTGCCCTCATTATCTTAGGGACGTCCTTTCTGTAGTCTATGCCTATTCCAGCAACAAGGCAGCCAGTGGCCTCCTTTACAACTGTATAGGGTGCAGAATATCCTAGACTGCCCCCACTCAGGCTGATTGCTCCCTCTCCTCCCTCCCAGGGTGGAAGGCTCAGAGGCTACACAGCTGGCAGAAATATATGCCAAATTAGAGGAGATTGAGGCTGACAAGGCACCTGCCAGGTATTTAAAATTCCCCCTTCCTCCTCCAGATTTCACCTTTCTCTTCTGTGAACTATTCCAACTGGGTTCTTCAATTTCTTCACTTCTAGGGCATCAGTCATCCTTGCTGGGCTTGGCTTTACGCCTAAAATGCAGCAACAGCCCACACGGTGAGTGGCCTTTGCCATTCTTGGCTCTGAACACTGTTGGCTCCGCCCCTGCCTGCCCAATGAGCACCCACCCCTAATGTGGCTCTGTCATTCTTTAGGGAGTTCTCAGGTGGCTGGAGGATGAGACTGGCCCTGGCCCGGGCCCTATTTGCTAGGTGAGTCTCCTGGGCCTGTGTTTGGAGCCCTATGGAGATTAGGCCTTGGCCTTTGGGAGGTGGCAGTGAGTCACTGACCGGAAACCTTATGCCATGTATTCTTCTTTTTCATAGGCCGGATCTTCTACTATTAGATGGTGAGTTTGAAATGGGACACCCTGAATTTGGGGTGGGCAAGGTAGTAGCATCTAAGCTCATAGTTCTCCAGCACTTCAATCCCAAGTGTATGCTCCCCTACTTCTTCTTCAGAGCCCACAAACATGCTGGATGTAAGGGCCATCCTGTGGCTAGAGAATTACCTGCAGGTGAGTGCCTACAGGTGCTGGAGTGGGTTTGGGAATTGTCTGCCTCCAAGATAACTGGGGGCCTGGGAACTGACCCTCCCAAACTGGGCCTGCCATCCTGTGACCCCTCAGACATGGCCCTCCACAATCCTAGTCGTCTCCCACGACCGCAACTTTCTGAATGCCATCGCCACAGACATCATTCACCTACACAGCCAGCGGCTAGATGGTTACCGCGGAGACTTTGAGACCTTCATCAAAAGCAAGCAGGAGAGGCTGCTCAACCAGCAACGTGAATATGAGGCACAGCAGCAGTATCGCCAGCACATCCAGGTGTCAGGGCCTGGGGGGCTGGGATGTCCCAGCCCATGGGTACTAGAGTTGGGAGTAGTAAGGGAGTGTGACCAGTGCCTGCACTCCTCCACCTGCAGGTTTTCATTGACCGGTTTCGATACAACGCCAACAGGGCCTCTCAAGTGCAGAGTAAACTCAAGATGCTGGAGAAGCTGTGAGTACAGTGTCCTTGACCAGGCCCTGGCTCCTGTTCTCTTCATTTCTTCTCTCATTTTGCAGGCCACCTCTTGCTCTCCCATTGTAGGTCTCCTCTTTGCTAGAAACCAACTTTGCTTCCCTGTAGGGGAAGAAATCAGAGTATTCTACACTCTCTTGGAGGGTTCGTCTTGCCTAACCCATGGCAACCGCTAATCTACTTTCTGTATGTTTTCTTACTCTGGACATTTCATATAAATGGAGTCATTAAATGTGACCTTTCGTGTCTTCTTCACTTAGCATAATGTTTTCAAGGTTTAGCGATATTGTAGCATGTGTCAGTACTTCATTTCTTTTTATGGCCGAATAATATTCCATTGTGTGAATATACAACACTTTGTTTATTGATTCATGAAGTGATGGACATTTGGGTTGTTTTCCATTTTGGTTATTATGAATAATGCTGCTATGAACTTTGGTGTACAAGTTTTCTTGTGGACATGTATTTTCAGTTTACTTGGATACATACTTAGGAGTGGAATTACTGGGTCACATAGTAATTCTATATTTAATCTTTTGAGGAATTGCCAAACCATTTTCTAAAGCAGCTGTACCATTTTATATTCTACCAGCTATGTATGAGGGTTCCAATTTCTCCTTGCTGACACTTTTTACTGTCAGGTTTAGCCGTCTAGTGGGTGTGAAGTGATACATCATCGTGTTTTTTTATTTGCATTTCCTTAATGACTAATGATAGCAAATACTGGGGTTTAATCTTGAAACACTCTTTCTAGAAGTGCTGGCAGGGAGCTTAAAATCATAATGCTTAGATCTTTGTGACATGGAAACATACATTACAATATATTAACTGGAGGTAAAAAGCTATAAAAAGGATGATTCTGTTTTTCAGCATATAGTAAACTACAAGAATATACTCTAAAATAATGATGTCTGAGTGGTGGGAGTCCAAGCCTTTTCTAAAGTTTCTCTGAACATATATTTCTTTTGTAAGAAATTGGTTTTTTTTAAAGTCCTAAGTCTAGTCCATCCCATCTCTCCCCTCAGACCGGAGCTGAAACCCGTGGTCAAAGAATCGGAGGTGGTGATGAAGTGAGTGTTGGGCCAGAGGGGCTGCCGGGGAAGTGCTGCTTTTTCTGGCGATGCCCACAGCCCTCACTCCTCACTCCCACCCCCTCCAGGTTCCCTGATGGATTTGAGAAGTTCTCACCACCAATTCTGCAGCTAGATGAGGTGGATTTCTACTATGACCCTAAACATGTCATCTTCAGTCGTCTCTCCGTCTCTGCTGATCTTGAGTCCCGCATCTGTGTGGTACGGTTGCTGTTTCTCTGTTCCATGCACTGGGGCTCTCCTACCCCAGTATGTGGTATGGATTGGCCCAGATGCACAGGAATAGGAGTGAGGGCCTGGGCTAAGGGCTTTGCTATACTTGTACTGCCCCTGTCCTCTGGCTGCACAAGGCTGCCCTGCAGAAAAGAAGAGCCTGGTATGTGATATTTTATGAACACTTAGAGCAGTGCTTTGTCTTACTGCTCTCAGTTCTGAGTTTTCTCAAACCATGGAACATCGAAGAGAGAGCATGGGCTTTAGGGTCACACTTTAGATCACAACTGTGCCATTTCCTAGCTTGGTTACCAAGCAGTTTTTTATCCTTAAAACAGATATAACATCTACCTCATTTGGTTATTGGGAAAAGTAAATCCCTAGCACTTAACAGATAGTCAAGTATTACTTCCCTTAGTATCTTTATTTTTCTGTATAGTTCCCTAAAAATATTTTTTTGGTTATTGAGGTAGTCATTGGGACTACTCATATCCCTTCTCATCTCCTTCCCTTCTTTGTACCACACACATGCATTTTTTATTGACATAAAATGTACATATTTATTTGATACAAAATGATATTTCAATACATGTATGCAATGTATAATGATCAAATCAGGGTAATTAGCATATTTATCACCTTAAAAATTTATCATTTTTTTGTGTTGGGAACAGGGAAAATCTTGTCTTCTAGCTATTTGAAAATATACAATAAATTTTTTTTTTTTTGAGACAGAGTCTCACTCTGTTACCCAGGCTAGAGT
>VBSM01000272.1:37850237-37869493 GCA_008086735.1 Cheirogaleus medius
ACCTTGAGCGATCCTCCCACTTCGGCCTCCCAGAGTGCTAGGATTACAGGCATGGGCCACTGCGCCTGGCCTCCAAGCTCTCTTTAGGACCAAAGACAAGGATGTCTTTTTCCATTTCCATGCATCTGAGGCCTCCTAATGATGGTTCCCGTAGCCTCACATTTGGCCTGAGGGCCATACTTAGCTCTTGTTTCATTTGCTGAAGGGGCAGAGCACAAGGCACCTATGGGGAGGTGGCCACTGCCAGGGCCTTTGTGGAGTCCTCAGGGCCAAGGCTGGTGCTGCCTGGGGACCTGGATCACCTGGAGGGATCACCAGCCCATCCACTGTTTCTTCCCATGCCTGTAAGAGGGACCCTTGTGCTGAATGGTGCTGACAGCCGGCTTAACAGAGAAAGGAGGAGAGAGGTCAATAGAACCACAGCCCAGACACTATGGAAACAACAGGGCTGAGACCCAGCTGGAGCTCCCTGTGGGCTGGATCGGTGTGACTGTGTCTGTGCTTCCTGTATTGTCCTTCTGCATTCCCACCCATGAAGTTCCCTGGGAACAGGCCAAGCTCTCTCCATCATGCTAAGTGGTTTGAGCAAGGGAGAGAGTTGGGGTTGAGGGCTCAGGTGCTCAAGGAGGCGTTCGGTGATGGTGATTGGAAGCAGAAGGATTGACTTAATAGGGACCAGTGAGAACCCTGGGTGTGGCTTGGAAGCCCATTCCCTACTGGCTGCTACCTACCCCGGCTCTCCTCAAGCTCTCTTTGCGGAATCTGACTGTGGCATGGGTAAGAAAGCTTGCATGGGTGACCCACAAACATGGTCACCTCCCCTCACTTCCCCAGGACTCCCAGACTCTCCCTCAGGTGTCCTGGAGAGGTTTTAAAGATGTCCTAATCTTTTGCAGCACCACACTGTCAAGCACATGCACAATCTGCCAATAATAAGGGAGCTGTTTTACAAGCAGGGATGTTTACTCCTGAGACGCTACAGTGATGTGTGCATGTGGGTGTGTGCAGGGTCACTTCTATGACTGGGCAGTCTGCACCCAGGAGAAGGCTTTTCAGGCTGGAAGGCTTCACTCCTAAGGCTCCAGGCAACTGAAGGGACCAGGCGGTTGTGGCCTGAGGGAGTCATCCTGCACACCCTCCCACCCCCAGCAAAAGTGGGGAGATGGCACTGCAGTGACGGCAAGGCTGGCTGTTTCCGCACGGGAGGAAGTCTCTGCAGTGGTGGGGAATCCTCGCTTGGTCACTGAAGTGACTGCACGAACTAAGGCTACCTGCAGGGATGGGGGAGGTTTTCTGCAGTAATGAAGGATAACTTTGCAAAGGAAAGGGGCTGGCTTCTTGAGGAAAAAGTCCTATGGTGATGGGGCGCTGGGGTTCTCTGCAGCGAGGAGGGAGCGTCACTGCAGTGATGGAAAGCCTACCCAGGGCGGGCTGGGCTGGGCTGGGTACGGCGCTAACGGGATAGCCGGGGTCGCTGCAATGCTGGGGGGTTGCAGACTGAGCGGCTCCGCTGCACTTGCAGGATGCCTCACTTCCTGAAGAATGGAAAGGGTGGGACCTCGGAGGCTTCGTCCCACACTGTTGGGGGACCGTGCGGCGGCGGGGACGCGGTCCCTGCACTGCAGTGCCCTGTCTGGCTCTGGCGGCGGGGCTGGCGCTGAGGCTGTACCTCACCCGCAGGAGGCGGGAGCGACAGCCCAGCCGCAGCGGCGGGCGGGGCCGAGGCGGGCGGGAGGGGCGGCCTCTCGGAGCGGGGGCGGGACCACCACTGCCAGGGCCGGCGCCCCTGCGGGGACTCAGAACCGTGGCAGCTGGAATCGGGAGCTGGCGCCCCGCGGGTGCCGGGACCCAGTGCAGCCCAGGGCGCAGAGGCGGTACCACCCACCCTGGTCCCGTCGCGGCGCCCAGAACTCCGCCGAGGACGCGAGGGTGAGGCTGAGCCTGCCGGGAGGGAGGGGGAGACCCCAAGACCCAGCCCGCAGCATCCCCTGCAGGGGCAGTGGTGACTGCAGCCGCCTGCTACTCCCAGATCAGCTCTGCCAGGGTGGGGAGAGGTGCCTTGGACACATCCCATGGAGTTCCCTGCCCGGACACCTCTCCCAGTCTTGCCTCCGAAAGACCCCCCTCTTTTCGCTTCCCTGTCTCATTTTTCCCACCCCAATCCCCTCCACTCCAGCCCGCGCCCCAGTCGGATGAGGCACCAGAGAAAGACTGCGGCCCTTTCAGCCTCCCATCCCGCCCCGCCCCCGCTGTCCCTTGCTGGGCTGGGAGCACCCGGGAGGATGCTGGCCCTTTAAACCTTTGCTCCCCACCCAGAGCATCTTCCATCTCTCCACCCGCGCTACTTCCGACAGCTGGCAGCCGCGGGTAGCCCCGGGGGGCCGGCAGGTACGGGGGTGGAGGTGAGGCCGGGGAGCGGGTGATGGAACAGCTGTGACCGCCTCCCCCACCTCCCAGAGGCGCGGGCAGCGGGACTGCCGGGCGCCCCCAGCGCCAGTTAATCATTAACCCTCCGCTCCCCGGTCCCCGCGCTGCCGGGAGCTGCGCTCCGCCCGGCTTCCCAGGTAACCAGCGAGGATGCCACCTCGCCATGCCCCTGCCTCGCCTTTTCTTATCTCCCCCCGCCACCTGTCGGCCTGGCAGGAGCCCCCTCTCAGTCTTGCGCCCCCTGCAGGCCCGTGTCCCGGTGCCTGAGTTAGACTGTCGCGCTGGCTTTCAGGGGCGCGGGGTGGGGCGCCCCGGACTCACCCTGTGCACCGCGCCCTCAGGGCCGGCCTCCCGGCACCATGCCCGGCCTGTACTGCCCCTCCAGCTGGACGCCGCTGCCCCTCACGGACTCCTGGGTCCGGGCCTGCGCCAACGGACCCTGCCTCAGCCTGCGGGCCCGGCTCACCTACCACAACCCGCAGCCGCAGCCGGTGGACGGTGAGGCCGGGGCGCGCGCGCCGGGTGTTGGGGAGCGGGTGCCGGGAGGGATGCGACGCCGCCTCCTGCCCGCCCCTCCCTGCAGGCGTGTTCGTGTACCCGCTGGCCGAGGCCGAGGTGGTATCCGGCTTCGAGGCCGAGGCGGCCGGACAGCGCGTCTCCTTCCAGCTGCAGAGCCGGCGCCGCTCGCAGGCCGCCTGCTGCCGCGCGCTGGGCCCCGGGTTGGGGGCCGCCACGCCCCGCCGCTGCGCGCAGGGTGAGTCCTGCGTCCGCGCCGCGCCGCCCCCTCCCGAAATCCTGCCAGGTTCCTGCACCCGCTCTGCGTCCCGCCCCTCCCCCTTCCTCCAGGCGCTGATTTTTTCATTCATTGATTCATCCCTCTATTCAACAGTCATGGACTGGGCACCTGACCTGTGCCAGGTGCTGGGAGAATATGGCCCAGACCTGGCCCAAGGTTCACAGCCAGGGAGACAGACACAGCAAGCAGCATGAGGCTTGCTGCCCAGATCATAGTTTCCCCCTCGTGCTGCAAAGGGAGCACCCTCTCCAGATACCCACCTTTAGGCTACAAACCTTCTCAGCCTGGCCCCGCGTGAATGTGCCAGTTCCTGGATCAAGTAGGAACTCCTTTGCTCAGCAGCCAAGGCCCTCACTCCGCACTCTCACCCGCTCTGTCCCTCTGCCCTCCCCCACACCAGGTACCACAAACTTGCCACACTGCCTGACCCTTGTACACTTCCTGGCTCTATCTTCCCAACTTCTAGTGAGCAAATTTGCACTTCTCCTTTAATAAGATCCATTCAAATGTCACTCCTTGGGAAACCCTCCCTGACTCCCCACAAGCAATGGGTGCACTGTTTCCTTGCTCCCAGCCTTTTGTGCCACCCCCTTACAGCACTTCCTTGGGGAGTAACTGTCACAGGTCTGCATGTCTGTCTCCTCTGGACCCTTAGCTCCTGAGCTTAGGACTGGGTTTTGGTCATCTCCAAGTGCCAGCATCTCACACAGAACCTGGCACAAAGGGGCCCAGTGAGTGCTGGAGGGAGGGGGTGGAAGCCCAGCCCTGTGCTAGGTTCTGTGGCTTTCACTTCATTCTTTTCATTTATTCATTCCTACATTCATTTGATTCCTTCCCATGCGATTTGCCATCTGGGTAAAAAGAGGGACAGAATCCAGCGGTATTGAGAGTTGGCATAAGCCCAGCAGGAGATTAGAGGCCAGAGTGAGCTCTGGGCTAGACCCCAGGAATGTTCCAGAAGGAGGTGGAGCCAGCATTTGACTGAAAGCAAGGATAGGACTTGGTTAAGTGGAGAGTAGGGACAATGGTATAAACAAAGGTTTGGAAGTAGGTTATGCTGGGTAATGGTAATAAAACACCTCATGTTCACAGTGACTTTACAGTCACTGGTGTCACCTCATTTGAATCCTGAGTGGTATGTAATGCAAGTGTTGCTCCTGTTCCCCCTTTTATGGCGGGTGAAAATAATAGCAATAGTCATTACGTATATGTTCGGTTCTTTGTATACATTATCTCATTTGTTCCTTACCACAAACTTTGAGATATAGTTATTGTGATCCTCATTTTATGGATGAAGAAACTGAGGCTCCTCAGAACCAGAGAGTTACCAAAGGACACATTAGAAGTCACAGAGCTGACACTCAAAACTTGCTGCTGTGCTCTCTCCACTGTATCAGCTGGCCCCCTTCTTACCTCCCTTCTTTCCTTTCTTTCCATCTCTTTCTTCCCTTCATTTATTCAGCAAGTATTTCTCGAAAGGATGATCAAATGGCTATTGTGGGGAAGTGAGGTAAAGTAGGGCTGTAAAGGTGGGCTGGGACCAGACCAACACACTTGGCCATTATTCTTTTAGCAGCAGTGGTGACTGCGACAGCTCTGCCAGTCCCCAAATAAACCTACAATCTAAATAAAAACGGTGTCCTTGGCATGCAAATGCAGCCTTATGTCCTCTAGCCTGCGTGCAAGCAGGTTACTACCACTAAGCTCCTCTCAGGTGGAAAACTCTGGAGCCACCCTAGTGGGCAGTGGGGAGCCCCTAATGGTGCACGAGCAGGAGATTTATGAGCAGAGTGGATCCCAGGCCACAGGGAGATGTCTGTCTACTAGGAATGGTGCCCAAGGTTTGAATGGGTAGAAGCAGGCAGGGGAAGGGGGGCATAGGCTATGGGGTCCCCAGGACCCTTGGAGTGGACATGCCCCCTTCTCCCCACCCCTCCATTAGCAAGGATACCACCCTCCCTTTCCTGATGACAGCCGGATCCTTCCACCATCAACCTGCCTCTGCTACCATCATCATTTCATGCCTCCATCCTGCATCACCAACACATTAGCCCAGTGTCCCATCAGTCATGCAAAGGCCCCCTTGCCCAGGCTCCCTGACTTGGTGCCTGCTCCCCCACTTCCCCCACCTCCTCTGCTTCCAGCTCCCTCTGACCCCTCTTCTCACTCATCATAGGTCATCTTGTCTTGGATCTGGCCCAGGCCCGGTCCACGCTGGTGCTGCCCACAGGCCTTATCGCCGCAGCCGGCACCATGACAGTGACCCTGCACAGCAGCCGGGAGCTGCCCTCAAGGCCTGACGGGGTGCTGCGTGTGGCCTTGCCCACTGTGCTCACCCCGCTGGCCCTGCCAGGCCCACCAGGGCCCCCCAGGCCTCCGGGGCTCTGTGACGACAGGTTGGGCCTATGGTGATTCTCTTCGTCCCTCCCTCGGCTTCTCTGGGTCTAGTGCGGGTGAGGGGGCTTTGGCAGGGTACCCCAGGGGATGGGCAGGGTGAGGAAGGGCTGGGGCCAGTAAGCCAGAGGGGCTAGGGGCCTTCATAGTGGCCCAGTGACCCTCCTCCTGCTCCCTTCCAGCCCCACCAGCTGCTTCGGGGTGGGCACCCCTCAGGAGGAAGGGGTGCCCTGGGAGGAGCCGGCTGCCCCTCTGGACGTGTTCTCAGGTCCTGCCCGCTGCCCTGCCCCATATACCTTCTCCTTCGAGATGCTGGTGACTGGGCCATGCCTGCTGGCAGGTGGGTGCATCTGGCCTGACTTGACCTCTTTTCAGATGCCTGTCCCTCCTTCCAGTGTAGCTGACTGGGAAATAATCAAGGCTCAGGGATGGGAGGAACATAGGACAAAAAGTCAGTGACTAAGCCTTAGGAACCTCCAGGGTAATGGTGGGAGCATCCCCTGGCTGCCTCTACCCAACACCCCCCCCCATTTTATCAAGGTAATTTATTTATATCCCACCCACCCACCAATGGGAGGACAGATCAAGTGATGAAGTGGATTCTCCTTGTGCAAGAGGTGGGATTGGGGATGCTAAGTCACCAATTGGTTGATGTATAACTCTTTGACCAGCCAGGAACAGAGCTGGGAATCCACTTCTCAGCCCATGAAAGCAGGCAAATCCTCCCCTGTCCGTCTGAGCCTATAGAACAAACTCAGAACACTCAGCCCACAAAGCTGTGATGTTTGTGCTCTTGGTACTGGCTTGGGGTGATGGCTGCATCACCCCTTCCTGTCTCTATGTCCCTCAGGCCTGGAGAGCCCCTCTCATGCCCTGCGGGCAGATGCCCCCCCACATGCCAGCTCTGCGGCAACCATCTGTGTCACACTGGCAGAAGGCCACCGCTGTGATCGGGCCTTGGAGATCCTGCTGCACCCCAGTGGTGAGCTACTGGGACACACAGTGGGCCAACTCTGGCCTGCTTCCGAACAACCTAGGCAGCATTTTTCAAGTACAGATATCTGGACCCCAAACCAGGGGGTCAAGTCATCTGTGAGGGTGGGGCCCATGGTGCAGGAAGGCTGGACCTGCATGCAGGCTCCTTCCAGGACAGTGGGACTATGCAGTTGGGGGCCAGAGGCAGGGACTTCCCTGACGGAGTTGTGTCGTCTGCTCTCAGAGCCACATCAGCCACACCTGATGCTGGAGGCGGGTAGCCTGAGCTCAGCAGAATACGAGGCCCAGGTGAGGGCCCGCCGTGATTTCCAGAGGCTGCAGCGCAGGGACAGTGATGGGGACCGGCAGGTATGGCTGCATGGGCTCCTGGCCTCACTGCTGGTTGCATTTGTGCATGAGGAGCAGGGGAGCAGGCTCGTGTTGGGATGGGGGCCTCGTTCTCCAGAAAGACCTCTCCACAGCTGCCACCTACCTTCTTAGAAGGCAGATGAGAGTCTCTCTGAGATATGTCCCAGAGGATGGAAGCTAGGTCTGACATAGGCAGAGGACAGCCACCTGCCTCTGCCCCTGCCTTTATTCAGAATACTACAAAAGATATCCCCTCTGGGTAGATTAGATAGAAAAGGGCCCCTGGGCCAGGTCCCACTGGCCACCCTGGACAAAGTAGCAGTAAGCCTTGCTCAGGCTGACGCAGGGCGCCCATGCTCAGGTGTGGTTCCTGAAGCGACGCTTCCACAAAGACATCCTGCTGAACCCCGTGCTGATGCTGAGCTTCTGCCCAGACCTGAGCGCCAAGCCTGGACACCTGGGCACAGCTACTCGGGAGCTCCTCTTCCTGTTGGATGGCAGAAGTGCAGCACACAAGGCCTGTGGGGACATGGCATGGGCAGGCCTGGGGCTTGGGTGGGGCATCAGGTCAGAGGTGGGCCAGGGGCAGCCTCTTGAAGCCCTGTTGCTTCAAACGCCATCTTCCAAAGAGGAACCAGACAGCATCTCCTCAGGGGGACTCCCTTAGAGAGCAGCCCTGCCCCAACTCCCAACCCCGCACACATACACACTCTCAGGTCTCTCGTATTCACCCATACATGCATCTCTCTCGGACGCCAAGAGCCTCTCTCATACAGAGTCACACTCGAGAAACGTGAGTTTCACATACACCTCCAGAGTCCCCTATGAGAAGGTCTTCCGCACATATTCAGGGTCTCACTCGTACATACCTGGGCCTCTCCCAGGTTACCCCATCCAGCCCCCCGTTCTAATCATGGCCTGGAGAAGGCAAGCAGTGCCTGGGGGGCCTGCCTCACACTGCCCTCCCCGCCCTCCCCAGGATGCCATTGTTTTAGCTGTGAAGTCTCTCCCACCCCAGACGCTCATCAACCTGGCCATGTTTGGGATGTCGGTGCAACCGCTCTTTCCAGAAAGCCGGCCTTGCAGTGATGTGAGTGTGGTCCGGGGATTTGGGGGCCTCATGGAAATGTTTCAGCCCAGCATGGCCCAGCCCATGCCTTCTCTTTCCAGGACACTGTGCAGCTGATCTGTGACAGCATTGAGACCCTGCAGGCTATGAGTGGTCCTCCAGACGTGCTGGCTGTGCTAGACTGGGCCATGGGGCAGCCCCAGCACAAAGCCCACCCTCGGCAGCTGTTCCTGCTCACTGCTGCCTCACCCATGGCTGCCACCACTCATCAAACCCTGGAGTTCATGAGGTGGCACAGTGGGGCAGCCAGGTATGGGATGGGCAGAATCAGGTGCCTAAGATTGAACCCTGCCAAGGGGCTCCTGAAGGTCACAGCTGCTTCCCTTCCCTCATTAGGTGCTTCTCCTTTGGTCTGGGGCCCGCCTGCCACCAGCTGCTCCAGGGTCTGTCTGCCCTCAGCAGGGGCCAGGCCTACTTCCTGAGGCCCGGGGAGAGGCTACAGCCCATGGTGAGCTTGAGCCCAAGCCCTGTTCCCTACACCTGGAAGTCCTTCTCCCAAGTTACACATCATGTCTGAAACAGAACCCACTCAGGCCATGGGGTCCCCTGGACCCTCGGCTCTCCAATCTCTCCTCTCCCTGATACACCAATCGGGGGCAGAGCTATTGGTGCTGCTGTCGGGTGCTGTGGAAGGCCAAAGGTTTGAGGCCACCTTCCAAATCTTACTCTCAGTCTTGTCCTGGAAGTGAGCCTCATCCTCACGGTCCCACTCCATCCACACAGCAAAGCTCAGGCCAGGAGACAGACCATGACCTGAGAACTGAGCCCGCCGTCCTCTTGCTTGTTCCTGTCCCATTTCTTCTCCATCCTGACCCTGTTCCCCATCAGCCCAAGGGCTGGGCACATGGCACTGGGGAAGAGCGACCCTCCAGCTCTGTCTGGCTGTGTGACACCTTTCTCTCCATGTCCTCCCTCTGGCCACTCCCCACAGCTGGTGCAGGCTCTGAGGAAGGCACTGGAGCCGGCTTTGAGTGACGTCTCTGTGGACTGGTTTGTGCCTGATGCCGTGGAGGCGCTGCTGACCCCTCGGGAGATCCCAGCACTCTACCCTGGGGATCAACTGCTGGGTTACTGCTCACTATTCAGGGTGGATGGCTTCCGGCCCCACCTGCCAGGGGTAGGCCTGGGCTCCGGTGGGGTGGGTGGGCCTGGGATGGTGGAAGTCCCTGAATCTCTCCCAAACCCTTCCATTCCCTGTGCCTCTCTGCCAAGCTCCCCTACTATCTCCTAGGGCTCCACAGAGATCCACTAGGCCCCCAAGGTGACCGCATCCTGTCTCCTTCATGAGGTCTTCCACTCAAGGTCACTAAAGCACACAGCCACAGAAAACAGCACCAGCACTTGCTGTGAGGTTTTTGTCAAAACTATTGCTCATTACTTCACAAGGTACTCTATGTACCTTGTAAAGCCATGGAAAGCACCATGTGACATATTTCCTGTAACTGAGTGACAGAAGAGCATAACATAGGTTGTAGGTGCAATTGCAAATCCCAACTCTGCCACTTACCAGCCATTTGATTTGGGCAAGAGATTTAACCTCTCTGAGCCCACTTCCTCATGTGTAAATGTTTACACACGTTGCTGTAATTAGAGGTCATAACATGAGTGCTCTTGGCAGGACACTTAGACACTTGACACAGTAGGAGTTTGAGAAATGGTAGTTATTTTTTTAATGAAAAGCTGTATCCATCTAAAAGAGCTAAGCATGCTCCTTCCGTTTTGATCATGAGGCCTATTAATAGACTGCTTGTCTTTTGCCTGGCTACCAGGAAGCTCAGGGACAAGCTTCAAGCTCAGCTCCACAGCAGGTCTGTTAGCCCTTACGGTTAACATGTTCGCTTCCTGGTCTGTTGTTTCTGGTTTGTTAGCTTTATTACCTGTTCCTGTGAACCATCTGAAAATCCTGTTTGGAAAGAAGTAGTATATAACTACAATCAGGTTTTTTTTGTGTGTTTTTTGTTTTGTTTTTATTTTTTGTTTTTACCTTTTTGTTTGTTTCCCCCCAAAATCCATGTTGAAATACAATCAGTTTTTTTCACAATTATATTCTCTCTAGGGCCAAGATCCTGGCTGGCAGAGCTTGGGTGGGTCTGTGTTCCCATCCCCAGAGGAGGTGCCATCTGCTGCCAGCCCTGGCACAGAGCCCACTGGCACCTCGGAGCCGCTGGGAACAGCCACTGTGTCAGCAGAGCTGTCCAGCCCATGGGCTGCTGGGGACTCAGAGCAGAGTGAGTGCCTGGGTATATCAGTGTTGGAGGAGTGGGCAGTGGGAGGGACCAGGACTGGGGTCTATTCTACTGCCTCCCAGCAGGTACTGATGCTCTGACAGACCCAGTCACAGATCCTGGACCCAACCCCTCCTCTGACACAGCCATATGGCGCCGCATCTTCCAGTCCTCGTACATCCGGGAGCAGTATGTGCTCACCCACTGCTCTGCCAGCCCTGAGCCAGGCCCGGGCTCCACAGGCAGCAGTGAGTCTCCAGGCTCCCAGGGCCCTGGATCCCCCGAGGGTAGTGCTCCCCTGGATCCCCCTTCTCAGCAGGGCTGCCGCAGCCTGGCCCATGGAGAACATGCGGGCTCCCGCTCCTGCCCCCTGCCTGCGCTGCAACCGGCTCCATTCAAGGTGAGACTCAGCCCACATTCATTCACCAGGTATCCAGCAAATATTTACCACCTGCTGTGTGCCAGACATTGTGCAGAGTTTACTATTAAGTCTAGCTAGAGAGATAGGTGGGTAAATCTATAATGACAATACCATGTAACAACCAGTGATGAGTACAGAAACAAGGTACTATGTGGGCTCAGAGTTATCATGACTAACTTCATCTGAGGGAGTCAGGAAAGTAAGAGCTGTGTCTAGCAGAATAAGTTAGCCAGGCAAAGAAGGAAAAGACATAAACAAAAACATAGAGATAAGCAACAACCTCAAGTGGGAGATAGGGAATAGAGTAAGATGATACTGGGAAAGGAGCCGGGGCTGGAGGTCCTTGTAGGCCATGAGGAGCCTGACCCTCCTAAGAGTAGTGAGCAGCCACCCAGGGTTTCAGACAAGGGGCCTGTGGCCAGCTGTATATGTATGATGGTCAGGAGCTCTGCATTCCTTGACCAGCTGCCCCCACATCTCACATGCAGGCAGCGGCCTTGAGTACTGAGGTGCTGGGCCGTCGGCGCAGGGTGGCTCTGGCTGGCCGAAGCCTCTCATCCCCTCCAGGCCGGGCAAACCTAGTCTCTGGCCAACCCCAGCACCCGTCTCTGGGTGCAGCACCAGATGGGCCAGGCCTCGAGCCAGGCCAACAACTGGGACAGGGCCTGGATGACTCAGGTAAGGGTTGGACAGGGAGCTGGTTTCCATGACACCAAGGAAGCCTTGGGGAGGTGAAGCCCGGAGTACTACACTGCCCTTGCCTATGCCATCTTCTTTCCCTAGGAAACCTGCTCTCCCCAGCCCCCCTGGACTGGGACATGTTGATGGAACCACCCTTCTTGTTCACGGCTGTGCCCCCTAATGGGGAGTCGGCCCCTCCTGCAATGCCACTGCCTCCCCAGGCTCCACGCTGCCATGTGGTGATCCGGGCCCTGTGTGGGGAGCAGCCTATGTGCTGGGAAGTGGGTGTTGGGCTGGAGACACTGTGGGGGCCTGGGGATGGCTCACAGCCTCCGTCACCCCCTGTAAGAGAAGCTGCTTGGGACCAAGCACTCCACCGGCTGACAGCAGCCTCTGTGGTCCAGGACAATGAGCGGCTGGCTCTCCGAGGAGGGGCTGAGACCACAGCTGACCAGGGTGAGTTGCTAATGGGCCCACTGAGGGCCCAAAGGCATGGATAGGCAGAAAGTAGCAGAGGTGTAGGTCAGTGTGTTTGATCACTCTCTATACCTCATCTTGTTCACAAAGGATCTGATGTGCCTCATCACACTGATAAGATAAAAAATTAAGCAGAGCAATGGGAAAAAGTGAAAATAAAAGGAAGCTGAGAATGAGGTTATATTAAAGATGCTCACCACGAGGTTATGTACTCTTGCAAGTATGGGACCCAAAACTGACAATCTTCCTAGGAGCCAGCACAGAGGGAAACATGATCTTGTAATGAGTCACAATGCCCATAACATAAAAACAAATCGTTGTCATTCAAGAAAAGACTATTAAAATTAAATAGAGTTAAATTTTCAGATCCTCAGTTGCACTAGTCACTTTTGAAGTACTCAGTAGTCACATGTGGCTAGTGGCTACCACACTGGATCATGCAGACATAGAACATCATGCAGACATAGAAGAAAGTTCTATTAGTGCTGAAATGGGTGGAGGAAAAGGTGCCAGTCAAGGCTTCCTCTGGGTGGTGTCCAGTGTTGAATTTCTGGGTGGCTGGGGACCCCTACCCTGCTATGGGTTGAAGGTTCAGCCTGACCACTTCTTGTCAAAGTTGGGAGCCTGAGCTAGTTCTGGGCCTAAGAAGTCACTCTATTCTGTCCAAAAGTAGACACAGGGAGAAGCTGTGGGGAACACTGATTTTTTCTGTGAATCCTTCTATAGAGGGCAGGTGGTGGGAGTTCAGCATGCTGCTCCATGGTTTCACAGGCCATGCCCGGAGATGCTGGCTCCGAGCCCTTCAGACAAGCAAGGTCAGCTTCGCCCCCTCCTGCTTCACCTGCCCTGTAGCTGTGGATGCTACCACTAGGGAGGTCCTGCCAGGGACCCTGCAGGTGCGGAGCTCAGGTAGGGGCCGTCCTCTGGTGACCTCTCAAGTGCAGCTCTCGTGGCACTGGTCATCCTCCTGGACAAACCTGATCCCATCCCTTGTGCCCCTGCAGAGCCAGCTGAGCTCCCAGGCACCCCTCCCACCACTCAGAGCCATCTAGATGCAGCTTCTTTGCCCACACTTGTCCACTCTAAAGGTAATACCCAAGTGTGGGGAAAGGGTAAGGGGCAGCTGGGCTTAGAGACCACCTGCTGGCACGGATTGGCTCCACTGCAGGACTTCAGGGAGGCTCTCCAGCAGGTGCCTGGCACTCAGACCAAAATGGCAACTCCAAGACTGCTTTGGGGGACCCCATAGACACCACAAGAGGTCCTCACCGCCCACCCCCACAGCCTCCCTCTAGGCTCAGTCTGGGCCGCCGTCGCAGACTCTGCAGTCCCGACCCGGGCCAGGCCAGTGACGGCATCAGTGAAGGAAGCGACCATGACTACCTGCCCTTGGTGAGGACTCGGGAGGTGGAGGGTGGCGTCGTCAGGGCCTGGACGCTGTCTCAGCTCGCTTCTCCCCCCACCTCCTCTCTCCTCAGGTACGGCTGCAGGAGGCGCCCGGCTCCTTCCGCTTGGACGCGCCCTTCTGTGCTGCGGTGCGCATCCCGCAGGAGCGCCTGTGCCGTGCCTCGCCCTTTGCGGTGCACCGCGCCAGCCTCAGCCCCACCTCATCCTCGTCTCCCTGGGCACTTCTGGGCCCTGGTGTTGGCCAGGGTGACAGCGCCACGGCCTCCTGCAGCCCCTCCCCCAGCTCGGGCTCCGAGGGTCCAGGCCAGGTGGACAGTGGGCGGGGCTCAGACACTGAAGCCTCGGAGGGGGCGGAAGGGCTGGGTGGTACCGACCTGCGCGGCAGGTCCTGGGCCACTGCAGTGGCACTAGCCTGGCTGGAGCACCGATGTGCCGCCGCCTTTGGTGAATGGGAACTGACAGCTGCCAAGGCTGACTGCTGGCTGCGGGCCCAGCACCTTCCCGATGGCCTTGACCTGGCCGCCCTGAAGGCTGCAGCCCGGGGGCTCTTCCTGCTGCTGCGCCACTGGGACCAGAACCTGCAACTACACCTGCTGTGCTACAGCCCCGCAAACATGTGACAGTTGCCCCCTGCTGCTCGGGCTGGTGCCCAGAAACGTACTCAAGTCACTGCCACCCAGGGCCCCCCTCTCAGTGCTGGGAAGGGATAGGCTGGTGTCACCCTGTCCCCACTGCTTCTTACTCCCTTTCCAGAGTCCTCTCACCCCCACAAAAAGTGCCTGCCTGTGCTCTCTCCCACTCCTCTCAAACCATGCCCCTTGCCCTCCCAGTTCTAATCTGCTCCTCCCACCCCACCTGGTCCCCCTTCTCCTCCATCCTCTGAGCTTCATGCAGCACAGTGGAAGGGGAGAGAGCCAGTTCCCAAATCCTATGCAATAAAGTGCCTCTTTAGGACTGCCCGAGTGAGTTCTTTCTCGGCCCCATAAATGCCCCTTACAGCTTGGTCCAGGCACTAGCTTCCCCTATCTCCATGAGGGCTATAAAGAGGTAGACCTGGCAAGGTTTATTTGGAAGATGACAGAATCTGTCACACCCAGGTTCCTGAGTGGACTGGAGGGAAAGGGGTGGATTTCAGTGGGCTTTCTTGCTGTGCTGGACGCTCTTGGGGAAAGCCTGCGGACCCAGCCAGAGCTGCAGCAGGATGACAGCATGGCATACGTGCAGGGCAGCAGAGCTGCAGGATGTGGATGGGTATGTATTCCAGGAGAGCTCGATGAGCCCCAGCACCAGCAACCTGGAGATGAGAAACAGGATCACGCTTTTGTCAAGTTTCAAGGCCTGCAGCCCTTCAGCTCCTCATGCCCTAGCCACTTCCCTCTAGCTTCTCCATGGTCACAGCCCTGGGATGAGGAGCTCCCAATCCCTTCACACTCTCCCAGGTTGACCCAGCCGGTACCTGAGCAGGTGTGTGAGCCAGCGAGCAGGCGTGGCCCACAGGAGGTAGGGCAGTGTGTGGAAATACCAGACGTAGAACTGGTAGTGAAGGGAGCGGCTGAAGCAGATGCCAATGAAGTTGGAGGTGAAGAGGGTGGAAACGATCTGTATGCAGTGGTCAAGGCCAAGGGCAGGAGCAGAAGGGGCAGGAGTTGGGGCGGTCTCAAAACAGAGGGTAAAAGTCTGTGGGTCAGAGAGCCCACTAGCTCTGCCATTCTTAGATGTATGCCTTTGGGCAAGTTTTTTACCTATCCAGACCTGTTCCTCAATCTAATATGGAGGCAGTAACACCTACAGCCATAGGCCTAGTGAGTCTGAATCCCCCACTTACTAGCTGTGTGACCTTGGTAAGTTACTTAACCTCTTAAAGCCTTAATTTTGCCATCTATAAAATGAGGATAATAAGACCACCTCCCTTTCTAAGCGTCTCCTGCGAGCTTTAAATGTTAGAATGTAGCTAAATCTCTTAGGACAGTACCAGGGAGAGGGTTAGCATTCATAACGGAGGACCAGTACTTAGAATTAAGAATAAAATATGCCTTGGCTGGGTGCGGTGGCTCACGACTGTAATCCTAGCACTCTGAGAGGCCTAGGCGGGCGGATCGCTCAAGGTCAGGAGTTCAAAACCAGCCTGAGCAAGAGGGAGACCCCATCTCTACTAAAAAAAATAGAAAGAAATTAATTGGCCAACTAATATATATAGAAAAAATTAGCCGGGGCCGGGCGTGGTGGCTCCCACCTGTAATCCTAGCACTCTGGGAGGCCGAGGCGGGAGGATCGCTCAAGGTCAGGAGTTCAAGACCAGCCTGAGCAAGAGTGAGACCCCGCCTCTACTATAACTAGGAAGAAATTAATTGGTCAACTAAAAATATATAGAAAAAATTAGCCAGGCATGGCACATGCCTGTAGTCCCAGCTACTCAGGAGCTGAGGCAGTAGGATTGCTTGAACCCAGGAGTTTGAGGTTGCTGTGAGCTAGGCTGACGCCACGGCACTCACTCTAGCCTGGGCAACAAAGTGAGACTCTGTCTCAAAAAAAAAAAAAAAAAAAGAATAAAATATGCCTCAATACGTAAAGTGCTCAGCTCAGTGTCTGGTGCAGAATAAGAGCTCTATGATTGGGCTCCCCTTCCCTCCCCGAGGCCTAACTGACTGACCCCATCTGTACCTGGAGAGGGCAAGACTTACCTTCCCATGATTTAAAGGATATGGTTGGGTGTAAGGGGCTGGGGTGGAACCTTCCTTTTGGATGGATCCTTCAGCAGCGACAGGATACTTTCCCCTGTCCTGGGAAGAAGCCATTCAGACATTTATCAAGCCCTCATTGTGGGCCAAACTCTAGACTCACCTCCATGAGCTTAATATCTCCTCTGGGAAGACCCTAAGGCCATAGTATTGCCCCCCTTTCTCACCTGTGCCACCTGCAGACGGCAAACAACAAGAGCAGGGTGAGGTGGGCAGCCAACAAGGCCAAGTGGAAAGCACGATGCAGGAAGAGGGCCTCTGGGAGGAAGCGCCAGTTCACTGTCCAGCGGAACAGAAACTGGCGGCCAAGGTCAAAGGAGCGAGATAGGTAGCCAACAGGATTCTCCAGCAGGAAGGGTAGCCCCAGCACCACCTGAGGATGGGTGTGATGTCAGCAGAGCTGCCAAGGTTCACCCCCAGGGTTAATGATAATCCCTGAGGGGAGCAGGATGTAGGCCTCAGAGGTTCTTAATTCCCACCAGGAATAGTAGGAAAGCTACACATATACCCAGGCCAGAGCCTGTGACCAAAGAAGCTGAGGAGGCAGGTAATAACAATACTTTAAGGTTTGGATTCACCAAATCATAAATGGGCAGAGCTGGGAAGGCTCTCAGAGACTATCCAGTTCAATACCCTTATTTTATAGATAAGGAACCTAAAGCCCAGAGATAGTGGCTTCCCAGCTCAGAATCAACTCCAAAATCCTGCCTCTTGGCTTTGAGGAAGTCTCAGGGATGGAAGGAGATCAGATTCATTAGAAAGGGGAAGAGTAAGGTGGGGGTACCTGAAGGGCAGCACAGATGCCCAGCTTGGGGAGAGCTCCATGGAAGCCAAACTGTGTGAGGAGAAGAAACAGTAACCCAGGGGCGAAGAGCAGCACATTCATCTTCACAGAGACTGCCAGGCTGGGGTGGGCAGGGGAGAGGAAGGGTGGAGATCAGCTCCAGGGCCATGCACACTGCCCAAAGACATACCCCCACCTCCACGCCAGCAAACTCCAGGATGGGGGGTCCATACTCAGAACTGCCAGAGGCAGGGTAAGGTAGCCTGCAAGGAGACTAGAGGTAGTGGGCAGACACCTAGTCTCTATGCCCAAACTGAGTGAGCATATATTGAGTATTTCGAATGTGCAATGACCAATTCCAACAATGGATGTTGTCTAGGGGGAAGAGAAGATGGGAAGAGGACATGTGTGGGGGTGGGAAGGCAAGGCACTTTCTACAGATCCTGGACTTGCCCTGTGGGGCCTGGAGTGACCCACATTATCTGGCTACTCCCTTACTCCGTCACAGAGAATTGGGGAGAAAGAAATGAAAATCCACAAAGTAAGCGAGGAGGCCAGAAGGGAGGGGTGTTGACCTGAAACAGCAGCAGCCCCAGCTCCAGCGCTGGGCCAGCAGGAGGTTGATACTAAGGAAGAGCAGCATCATGGCCACCGGGTCATTGAAGAGCCGCAGCACAAAGATGGAGTGGACACGGTAAGAGGCGCAGCACATGAAGAAAAAGACGAAGGGAGGTACCTGAGGGGTGGGCACAGTGAGGAACAAGGTCAGCTCAACAAGCCTGAACCATCCCCACTCCCTAGCCATTCCAGGTTGGGGCCTTTCAGTCCTAGTAGCATGGACTTACCTTGCAGGTCTGGTGATAGATCAAGAAGACAAGCAGCAGGGTGGCCAGGTAGAGCACAGCAAAGATGTTCTGGGCCATGCGGATATCAGTGCCCCGGCCAGTGGCATAGTATAGCCCCATAAAGATGTACACAAAACCAGCTGGGTATCTGGAAGATGAGAGGGAATGTGAGCCTGGGTCAGGCCACCTAGCTTGGTACTCAGCCAGCTCCTCACGCCCTCCCTGAACCTCCTATTCCCACTCACACAAGTGGTCCAGTGTCACCCTGCAGTTGCGTATAGTCATAAGTGCCATTGATGACTCCCTCCACCTGGGCCATGTAGGCTTTCCAGTCGATTTCTGTGTCTGGAAGAGGACAACATGATCTGGTTACTTCTTTTTTTTTTTTTTCTGAGACAGAGTCTCACTTTTTGCCTGGGCTAGAGTGCTGTGGCATCAGCCTAGCTCACAGCATCCTCAAACTCCTGGGCTCAAGCAATCCTTCTGCCTCAGCCTCCCGAGTAGCTGGGACTACAGGCATGCGCCACCATGCCTGGCTGATCTTTTCTATATATTTTAGTTGGCCAATTAATTTCTATTTTTAGTAGAGATGGGGTCTCGCTCTTGCTGGTTTCAGACTCCTGATCTCGAGTGATCCGCCCACCTCGGCCTCCCAGAGTGCTAGGATTACAGCCGTGAGCCACTGCGTGATCTGGTTACTTCTGAGTCCAGAACTTGTCAGCCTCCCTCTCAATGCCTCCAGAGTGTCAAAGCACAGACTTCCAGCTCATTCCCAGGGCTTCCATTACCACCTCTTATCTAACTGCCTATCTGACATTCTCTGGGTGAACCCAGGCATTTAAAACTCAACATGTCTATAATTAAACTAATCATTTTTCCTTCCACTCCAAATCTGCTCCCCTTCCTGGGTTCCATGAATGGCACCATCAACTTCTAGCTGTCCAGGTGGAAAACCTGGCTAAGCCCTTTAGTATTTCCTTTCCTCTCATTTCCAGTCCTCAGTAAAGAAGTCCTGCCTATTCTTCATTCTAAATATGTCTACCATTTCATCCTTTTCTGTTCCTACATACTCTCATTTGTGCTTAACATAATCTGTAGCCTCAACAATACATAAAATAGCCTCCTAATTAGGCTCCCAGCTTCTACTTTCACCCCACTGCAATATATTTTCCACCCTGAACCAGAAAGCTTTCCCTAAAATACAAATCATAGCAGATCTCTCTTCTTAAAATCCTTAAGTGATTCCCCAAGACTCTTACGACAAAGACCAAACTCTATTATTTCCATTTCTAGAAGAGGAACCTAAGAATTAATTAGGTTAAGTGACTAGCTTAAGATCAGTGAGCTAGGAAGAGTAGAGCTGGGATTAGAGCTCATATGTTCCGAAGTTCTTAACTATCATGCTATCTCCTTAACAAAGGCTTTCAAATTTCTTCATGATCTGGTCTCAATTTCTGTACTCTCATCTCTCACTACTACATTCACTTGATTTCTACATTACAGCTCTAACAAATTTTTTCACTCCTCAAACGAACCAGGCTCTCTCTCTCTTTTTAATCTATTTTTAAATTTTTTTTTTTTTTTGGAG
>VBSM01000272.1:37877538-37890933 GCA_008086735.1 Cheirogaleus medius
CTCGGCCTCCCAGAGTGCTAGGATTACAGGTGTGAGCCACCGCGCCCAGCCTAAGCTACATTTTTTATTCGAAATCGGACATTTCATATTTAATGACCTAATACTTCTCTGATTCTCTATCCTTGCTTGACTCCATGCTCTACAGGAATCTTCTAATCATAATTTGGCTTCCAACTTAGATTTCCTATAAAGAGAAAAGGGACTGACTAGAGGATTCAACACCAGTCTCTGTGATGGCTATTTTTCCTGTTAAAAGTGAATGATTTGGCATTCTGGCTAACATTTCAGTCTCTTGGTGTTGAGTTAGCATCCACATAGCTCCAGGATCCCATGTGATGTGTTCTTGGATTTGGATCATTTCTTCAAGACTCTGCTTCCCTAAGGCCCCACTTTGGAAAGCAGTGGCCTTCTGAAGTCACACCTTAGTTGCTAGCCCCACATTACTGAGGCAACAGAATCAGAAATCACTGCTTTGTAAGCATAACCGACCCAGTGGTTAGGTTTTGTTCTCCCTTCCTCTTTGGTAAAGTTCTCTTGGGAGATGCCTTCCTGTACCAAGGGGAACAAAGGAAGGAAATTTGGGGTTATCCACAGTTGGGCAGAGCTCTGCAGGTATATGAGGTCAGGTGTAGGGTAATGAAGGGTTCGTGAGTCAGAGAACCTAGTGGGATTTCAGCCTGGAACTGAGTCAGAGTCTCCTGTTCAGCCACCCCTAGCCCCCATCCCAGGTGCTGTATCTACCAGAGCTTTTGTGGCTCCAGCGCTTGGGGAAGCATGTGCTGGGTCTTCCCAGCCAAGATAGTACTCTCCCTGAGCCCCAGGGCTTGAAAAGGAACATGAGAAGGGGCAGCTGAGGACCAGCCAGCTGCCTCTGGGTGCCCTGTCCAGGTGCCAAGCCCTGCTAGATTAGGGCTATCACAACTGCTGATCCTGTGATCCTCTTAGGAAGGCAAATGGGGATTACAGGCAACCTAATCCCAGGAGCTGGAGATCCCCATGTAGGGACGTCAAGAGCTGTCACAGCCCTGTTCTCAGGCTGAGGCTGGCCACAGGAGGGCCTGGAAGAGGGCCACTGGATCTTCTGAGGAAGTCATACCTGTTCGGCTGTAGATCCACATCTGCTCTTCTAACCTCCACTTCTTCTCTAACCTGACCCTGCCCTCTTTGGTACTGCATTCCAGGTACTTCTCACCTGAATGTTGGAAGTTGTCAAAACTATGTTTTTCAAAACTCTTCTTTGTTGTCAGCTCCCCAGAAACCCTTGGCTGACCCACCTGAAGTGGGGTTGGGGCATTCCTATGTGCTCTCATAGCCCTATTGAAACACTCATTGTGTTATGTGGCAACTGCTTGGTTACACATTTGTTCTTCCCACTGGAAGAATGAAGGAGCATGAGCTCCTTGAAGGCAGGGACTTGTATTCATCAGCAGAGCCCAATATGTCGTGTTCAATACATACATTAAGAGTTTACAAGGGGGCCGGCCCTGGTCGCTCATGCCTGCAATCCTAGCACTCTGGGGGGCCCAGGCGGAGGATTGTTTGAGCTCAGGAGTTCAAGACCAGTGTGAGCAAGAGGAGACCCCGGCTCTACTAAAAATAGAAAAATTAGCCAAGCATGGTGGTGTACACGTGTAGTCCCAGCTACTCAGGAGGGTGAGGCAGGAGGATTGCTCGAGCCCAGGAATTTGAGGTTGCAGTGAGCTATGATGACACCACTGCACTCTACTCAGGGCAACAGAGACTCTGTCTCAAAAAAAAAAGTTTAAAATTAAAAAAAAAAATAAAGAATTATAAGAGATTAACTCCACTGTGTGTTCCCACCTAGTTTCCCCTTCACTGCCTTAGAAAACAAAGTAGGAGAATAACTCCTAACATGAAGCCTTCCCAGGGTTGATATCTTCCAAGTTTCTCTAAGAGGTTAGGGTTAAGAATCAGGATAATATTAATACTAATATTATCCTAATAATAATATTTGCCGTAATAATAATAATATGATGGTCCTAATGATGCCAATATTATCCCCATTCTAAGTTTGAAGAAAGTGAGGCTCAAAGAGTTGAATGATTTTCCATGGCTGTGTGACTCAGGATATCAGAATCCAGATCTTTGAACTCCCAAGTTCAGAGCTCCTTCAGCTGCTCTCCAGCTATTTTAATTCTCAAATTTAGTGCATCACGTGCTGTGTGTATACTAGGTATTGTTGTCTTCATTTTTCTGAATAGGAAATACAAGTTCCTACTGTTTAAACAACTCGCCCTAGCCCGTACAGCTAGGAATGATAGAGTCAGGGTTTGTGCCCAGGTCTGTGTGATTCCAGCGTTCATGCTCTTTTCTGCACTATGCCACCTCTTCTCAGTACGGGAGGGTTTGGACTGAGAGAAAATGGGCTGAGTGGATGGATAATCAAGGGGAGATGAGAACCAAAGCTAACCTAGCTCTTTTGTTATCCATCCCTTCCCACCCCAGGTTGTGGGAACAGTGCCCTGAGCTATGAGCTATTCCTTGGAGGCTTCCCTGATGTGACCAGTGTCGACTACTCATCAGTTGTGGTGGCTGCCATGCAGGCTCGCTATGCCCACGTGCCCAAGCTGCGCTGGGAGACCATGGACGTGCGGGCATTGAACTTCCCCAGTGGCTCCTTTGATGTAGTGCTCGAGAAGGGCACACTGGATGCTCTGCTGGCTGGGGAACGGGATCCCTGGAGTGTGTCTTCTGAAGGTGTCCATACTGTGGACCAGGTGTTGAGTGAGGTGAGGTAGCAACAAGAGAGAAGGGCAGATCAAGAGGTGGGGGTGAGGGGTCGAGGTTTCAGGAGATCAGAAGAACTCAGAAGCCAGAAGAAAGCATGGTTTGGAGCAGGTAGTGGGTCACCTTAGGAGTGTGGTGCTCTGAGGAAGGGGAGGGTTAAGCTGGGTCAACATTAGAGGGGGCTGGAGTGGCCAGGCGCACAAAGGCTGATGTTTAGCTACTGGGTTGCCATAGGGATGAGGTCGCAGCCAGGTTCCAGACAGGTGATGCAGACTGGGAAGGTGAGCAGTTGACACGAAACTACTGCTCCTCACACCTGACATCACTCCCATGCTCCTGCCTGTCTACTTACCTTTTTTTCTTTTCTTTATTTTTTTATCCACCACTATATTAATGAGGATACCTATCTAGAATATAGTTCTGTCCCCATGGAATGACTAGGGGCAGAGAAGGTGGCTTACTCTTTGCCATGGAAAGCCTGAGCTACTAGATGTAGGGTATACCTGAGGTTTGACTGTGAGGGTCCCTGGAGCAGTACTGACCTTTGAGAACCTGCAGATCGACTTCTCACCGATGGCTTCTCTGTCTGTCTTGTAGGTGAGCCGGGTGCTGGTTCCTGGGGGCCGGTTCATCTCAATGACCTCTGCTGCACCCCACTTTCGGACCAGACACTATGCCCAGGCCCGTTATGGCTGGTCCCTGAGGCATGCAACCTACAGCAGTGGTTTCCACTTCCATCTCTACCTCATGCACAAGGGCAGAGAGCTCAGTGTGGCCCAGCTGGCCCTGGGGTCCCAGATCTTTTCACCCCCTAGACCTCCTACCTCACCCTGCTTCCTTCAGGATTCAGATCATGAGGATTTCCTTAGTGCCATCCAGCTGTGAGGCCAGAAGCATGGTCCTCCAGCCCTTGCTGCCATTCTGCCCTGGGCTTCTCATGTAGTTGGAATTCCTAACTCAGGGCTTCAGGTTGGGTCCAAGGTGCTCACTCCCCAGGGACCTCATGCCTAAGATAGAAGGTGGGAGCAAACCCACATGAACCAATACAGCCCATCTAACTAGATTCCAGGTTTCTGGCTTCCTTCTTGGGTTCCACAGATCTCTTCTGGGTTCCCTAACCCCTGCCACCACATTGAACCACCAGTGATTCATCCCCTGGGGGAAGGCTCAGCACAACCTCTCTGGACACCAGCCAGCCTCAGAGACTCCCTCCCTAAGGCCTGTTACTGATCCTCATCCAAACTGGATTTATCCACAGGAGGCTGCAGACTTTGAATCTAGATTGCTTTATGCCTCTGACCCCAGCTGCAGCCCCCCAACACTGGTAGATCTGTCCTGCTTGGGTTGTACACATACCCAAGGAGGCTACATTGTACTGATGTTCCCAGGCCAGGCTGGCCTGCCTGTCTTCACTTGGCAACCCTCCCCCACCAGCACCATGCACCTAAGATTCCCAAGTACCTGCCCCCCTCGGATTTTGGCCTGGCCCCTGAGCAGACCTAAGCAGCCGCCACACACACACATACACACACACAGGGAGGTCTGTGTTTATTCACACACTCCTGGTACAGTGAGGATGGAGGAACATTTACAAAGGGCACCCCTGGGTTGAGAACATCTCCAGGGCCACAGATGTCATCCAAAGGTGCAGAGCAGTCCCCATGTGGGTTCCCAGGGGCAAGATGCAGGGGTCCAAGGTAAAATCAGATCTGGGCCCTTGGAAGGTGATGATACCTTGGGGGAAAGGGTCTGCCAGAGAACCTCCTGGGGTCAGGCCTGGGCAGACTGACCATGTGGTTGGTAACCATATTGGGGGCTTGTCCCACCCCAGCCTCAACACCGATCCTATCTGCCAGGCGCAGAAGAGCGTGGCCGAGACTGAGGGGAGGGCAGAACCATGAGCAGAGCCAGTAAACAAAGAGTCGGATATAAAAATACAAATGTGCTGTGGAAGTCCCTTAGAAAGAGGCTGAGGCTGGGGTCACGCCAGACAGAGGTGGGGGTGAGGAACGGCCCGGAGGGCTGGGCTCAGGTGGGTGGAAAGCTCATGCAAATGCGCAGCCAAACATCCCTAGCCGCGCGCGGTCTGACACCTACGGCCGCCGGGTCCACAGACCAGACTGGCCAGAGGGGGGCGGGGCAGGGGAGCCGTGCGGGAGGGGGCGGGCCGGGGGCTGGGGGCCGCGGGTCTCTGTGTCCGTTCCGGTGTGCGGGGTGGGGCTGCGGCCCGAGGTTCTAAAGTGCATGAGCGCGGCGGCGGCGGGCTCCCGGCGGGTCCGCGCTGCCGCTACCGCAGCCGCCGTGGTGCTGAAGCGGACAGCTCCGGAGTGCCTGGCGGCGGCGGCGGCGACGCGGCCCTGCAGCCCCCGCCCGCGGGCGCTTGGGCCGGGGCTGGGGGCGCCCGCAGCCGCATCGCCAGCCCGCGCTCCTGGCCGCTGCGAGGCTGGGCCCGGAGCCCGCCGCCCGAGCCGGCGCGTCTACACTCCGGACGGCGGCTTCTCCCCCATCCCCTTCAGCACGTCGTCTATCCGGTCATCCTCGATCACCACTGCGCAGGGAGAAAGCGCGTCAGCCGCGCGGCCTCGGGGGGCGTCGGCGACAATCGGCCCCGAGTCCTAGCGCCCCGCGCGGCTACTGCCCGTGGCCCAGCGACGCCCCTCGGAACCCTGTGCCACGGTGTCTTCCCCCATCTGAACTCTCCTGCCAAGCCTCTCTCCCACAGACCCCTCCCCTCCCGAAGGCGGAACGCCCCTCTTCCAAAGACTCCAGCTATTCTCCCCAATGCAAGTCCTCCCGCCGCCTGAATCTTTCCCTATCTGAGCTGATCAGAGACCTCTAATTCATGGAATCCCCCTCTTCAGCCCTCACTTCAACAGAACCCCCTCCTCAAATGGGGCTCAAACGGAATATCCAGCAAATCCAGCCCTCTCCCCAATCGAAACCTCTTGCCGCTTGAACCCCTCTTCCAATCTTGGTACCAACAGAACCTCCCTCCGCATGCAAACAAGCAGGACAACCGAACCCCCAGCATCCATGCCCTCTCTCCAGTTGGACGCCCCTCTCGACCCGAAGGTTCTGGTTCTTCGTAGCATCCACCGACTCAGTATTTGATTCCTAAGAATCGGCCCGTCACTCCCTGTTCCCACTTCAAGCATCCCCAAATGCCCCTACCGGCCCCTCCCCCTCGCCCGGGTGCCAGGGCTCTGCTTCCAGAGGTGGCGAACATCGAATCCGGGGCACTGTGTTCCCGGGAGAGGGGAAGAGGGGGACACAACACTGCAGCGGGGACCCCCCCGCAAGCCCGGGCCGAAGAGCGGCTGGCTGCGCTGGTCTGCGGCAAGAGCTGCGGGCACTCGGCGGGGAACGGCAGCCGGGGGGCGCCCGGCGAAGGGTTTCTGGGTCAGGCGGCGACTCCGGGCCCGGGCCGCGTACCTCGCTTGGCTCGGCCTATCTGGCCCAGCTTAGGGGGTCGCTTGGCCTGATTGCCCGCGAAGAAGGAGTTGGTGTCCTGCAGGCGGCAGCTGAAGGAGAGATCGGAGCCCTCGGGGTCTGCGCCGAAGCGGCCCATCTTGTCCTCGCTGTAGGGCAGGATCTCGGACATGGCGGGCGCGGGGCGGGCGCGGGACTGCAGCGGGGCGCGGGCGGCGGGCTAGCTGCCGGACCGGCCCTAGCTCAGCAGGGTAGCCGGCGGAAGGATGAAGTCATGCAGCATCCGGGGCTGCGGAGCCAAGCGGGGCCTCCTCCCCCGCGCCTCCGCCTCCCGGGCCGCTGGGCAGGCGGCGGCGGCGGCGGTGGCGGGAACCGGGCGGGGGCTGGGGGCGGGGGCCGGGGGGGCGGCGGCGGCGGTGAGAGCGGAATGACGATGAGCGCCCGACTGCGGCAGAGCACCGCGGGCGGGGCGCGGGGGAGGCGGGGCGGGCACAGGCCACGGAAAAGAGGCGGGGCCGGGGGTCAGCAGCGCGCCCAGCTAGGCAGGGAGAGGAGGGAGCAGTAGTGGGAGGTTCCCGCACGGTGGCGGGGAATGGACGGCACATGGGCCTCAGGGAACTGTATTGGCCAACGCGGGGGAACGTGGCGGAGAGAGGCGGGGCTGGAGGTGGGGCGGGATCGAGCCTGGTACCTGCCGGAGTCCGACACCCAGGCTAGGAGAGGCGTGTAAGGGGGACTGGCTGCGGGGTTGTGGGGAGGTGGACCGAAAGCTGGAGGGGCGCGTCTGGGCCGGAAGGCGACAGCAGGGCAGGCAATGGAAAGGGGAGGGGCCGTGGGAAATGAGGCAGGGGGAGGGTCAGGTACCAGGTGAGAAGGGGGAAGGCGCGAACCGGCAGGACTCCGAAAAGAGCTCAGGCCAGTGGATGGTGCCTCGCAGTTGGCGCTCTCTTGTATCCTATTTGCCCGCGGGTCTTACGTAGTTCTTCAGAGTCTGGGCGTCTCTGCCCTTCTGTATTTCTGTCTCTGCTTATCTACATGCCAGTCTATCTCTATGTGTCTGTCTGTGTCCTCTGTTTCTGTGCCCCGTATCTCTTTCGCTGTGTTACGGTCTTTGTCCACATTTGCCTCTTAAGTGTCTTTGCCTTTCCGTATATATCTCCATGCTTGGTCCCTGTATCTGAGTGCCTGCCCTCGTATCTCCGTCTCCCGAATCTGTGTAATTCAGTCTCTCCTTAGTAACTGGGCGGATGCAGCGCGCACCGGGGCGGACACTCTCACCCCCAGCCCGGCAGCTGGCACCGAAATCCCGACTCAAAGCGCCCGCGGCGCCTGCGGTTCTCCGCCCCTGAAGGCCCGCGCTGCGCTTGTGGTGTAGGAGGAGGAATGAATGGCGGCGTCGCGGGGGGCGCCCTGGCTGCGGTTGACGCGGGGAAGCCCGGAGCACCTGAGGACGCGGCGCGCGCCGGTGTGCGTCCCAAGGGAGTGCGGGAGGGACTGAGGGCGCCCCCCGCCCTTGTTGCTGGGGACCACGGGAGAGTTCTAGCCCCCCGGATGGGAACGCGCCCTCTTATCCCCCTTACCTCCGCCCCTCACCCGCCACCCCCGCCCTGGCTGGCCGTCAGCTGCGGCGTCACCTGCTTGCTAACGCGCAGGAGCTCTGGCGCAATCACTGGTCTGGCGGGGGGAGGGTGTCTCACATTCGGCGACAGTGACGGCAGAGCTGATAAGGGTAATAATCACCCGCACCTTCTCTGTACGTTCACATTCCAGGCGGAGGCGCTTTCTACCTTATTCTGGCCAAATCACATAGCTAGTGAGGCTGCCCGGTGTTGGGTCTCCTTCCTCCAACACTTCCTCATCAAGTGTTAGTCCCAGAGACACAGAGGCTACTGCAAGGTGGCTGCCCTCAGGGAACCGGACCGGGAGATGGTGCAAAAGAGTGCCTCAGTGCCAGCCTCACTCAAGGCCCCAGGCCTGGGGGACAATCCTACCAAACCCTCCTCTGCTCTGTCCCAGTCTCTTGAATGAGGGCTGCAGCTGGAAGTGGAGGCCCAGCTGGAGTGAGAGGAGCCCGGACACTGGAAGGACTGTAGAGGGGGGAGCTCAGGGTCACTAGGGGGAGTCTAGAAAATTCCATCCCTACTACAAGTTGTCTGGCAATGGGTTCCAATCCTGACTCTGACACTTTCTAAGTAACCTTGAACTGAAGGACCCATATTTAAGGCTTTTAAAAATTAATTCATTTGCACTTGTAACATTTTAAGACAATAAGAAAAATCATACAAAACCTTTGATATATATATATCCCCCCAGTCTTTTCCCCCATGTGTTTGTATAATTTTCATACCTCTCTGAGCCCCATTTTCTGTGCTGAAGCATAGAGATGATCAAACCTACTTATTAAGGGCAGATTTGTAGTTGAAATGAAATTGTCCTGAGGCAAGACAGGTTGTCACAGGAAGTAATAAGGTGCCCCTCACCTAAAATGCTAAAAAAGGGGCCCATGAGGGTTCTTGTCAAGGATGAGACTGTGAAGAATTGAAACAATTCTCTTTTCGCCTTCCAGAGTGAGGGAGATTGGAGGAATAAAAATTTAACCTGGAATTAATTTGGTTAGCACCTTCTTAAATAATCTTATTCCTGTCTTTGCTGTGCATGTTGGATCATGGTTAAAGCAAAAGACCCAAGTGCAAAATTATAGAGATTTTGCAATATATAAGTTTCAGCTATGTTGTAAAAATGTGGGGCGAGTTCTTTAAATTCTGATTCTCTATTTAAAATTCTGATGTTCTGCATCCTGCCCACAAAAGGGAAAATTCATTTTCACAGCTAAACTGAAACAAAGTTTGTATGGAGTTGTGTGACAATGCATTGAATTTCTCAATAGTGTACTTGCTTCATATATTCTAAACAGAATAATTTACCTTTTAACAATGGCACTTTCATTCAAATGGAAACTGTAGACCTGAGTAGTAAGTTGAATAGGGATCTACCACCCCAATTCATGTCCACTTGTAACCTCAGAATATGCCCTTATTTGGAAATAACGTTTTTGCAGACATAATCAGTTAAATGAAGATGAAGTCATATCAGATTAAGGTGGGCCCTAAATCCAATCACTGCTATCTTTATACAAAGAGGATAGACACATACACAAAAGGAAGAAGGCCTCATGAAAGAGGCAGAGATGGGCGGGATGGAGTTACAAGCCAAGCAACTGCTGGGAGGCAGTTGGGATTGCTGAGAGCCAAGGGAAGCTGGAAGAGGAAGGGAAAGATTCTTCCCCAGAGCCTTCTGAGGGAGCATGGTCCTGCTGACACCTTGTTTTTGGACTTCTGGCCTCCAGAACTGTGAGAATAAGTTTCTGTTGTTTTAAGCTACCCAGTTTGTTACAGCAGCCTTGGAAAACAAATACAAGCTGTTAAAAATATTTTGGGTAATCTTTTTACTATCATCTCTTATGACCATGGTTGTGCTTCCTTAAACTCTCTCTGGGGTTCCTTTGCTCCTACCCCATCCACCTGAAGGAAGCCCATACCATGAGAGTGCTTGTAGGACTCATTTTATTTATTTATTTATTTTTTAATTTTTTGAGGCAGAGTCTCACTCTGTCCCCCAGACCAGAGTGCTGTGGCATCAGTCTAGCTCACAGCAACCTCAAGTTCCTGAGCTCAAGCAATCCTTCTGCCTCAGCCTCCCGAGTAGCTGGGACTACAGGCATGCGCCACCATGCCCAGCTAATTTTTCAATGTATTTTTAGTTGGCTAATTAATTTCTTTCTATTTTTAGTAGAGACGGGGTCTCACTCTTGCTCAGGCTGGTTTCGAACTCCTGACCTTGAGCGATCCTCCCGCCTCAGCCTCCCAGAGTGCTAGGATTACAGGTGTGAGCCACCGTGCCCGCCCTGGCCTCATTTTATTTAAAAGAAGCTGTTAACTTACCAAAAAAAGAAATGAAGAAGATCTGTGTGAACAGACATAGTAAGTAAGATCTCCAAGGCCTGCCAAAATGTCACCAAATAACAAGTTTAGAGTACAATTTCATATATGTGGGAAAAGTACACATACACATAAGTACACGCACCTATACACACACATATATACAGACATATAGTGTGTTTAGGTATGTAAATACATATAAAAGATCTAAAAGGATGCATACCAAACTGCTAATAATAATTATCTCTTTTCTAATAAAAATTCTTTTAGAGACAGGGTCTCACTATGTTGCCCAGTCGAGATCCATACTCCTGGGCTCAAGTTATCCTCCTACCTCAGCCTCCTGAGTAGCTGGGATTACAGGCATGTGCCACCACACCCAGCATAATAATAATTACCTCTGAGGATGGTATTGGGATCCCAGAAGAAGGAATTTCATCTTTTATTCTATATATTAGCAATAAAAAGGCTTTAATAATTTTTAAGAGGTTTAAAACCAATGATATAGTCCACTTACCAAACATCACACTCTAGCCCTAGAGTGACTGTGAAAGGACAATAGTGTAGAGGTTAAGAGCATGGAGTTTAGATTCAAATCAAGGCTCTGTTTTCTACCTGATGTGTGACTTTGGGGAAAGTTATTAAGATTTCCCAAGTCTCCTCATCTGTAAAATAGGGACAATGATACTGGTAGAATCTATCTTAATAGGTCATTGCAAGGATTAAATAAGTTAACATATGTAAAGTGCTTAGGTAAATGTTGGACTATAGACATAAATGTTAGCTATTATCATACAGAAAAACATAAAGAAAAAATTGAAAGTAATGTCATCATTAGGTATATTTGTACTAACATTTTGTTGCATGTCCTTCCAATATTTTTAAACCTGTGCTTTTACACTTTTTTGCTTCACAAAAATGAGATTTTATAATCCTTTTCCTCCCCCACTTAACTCTATATGGAAAACATTTCCTATAGCATTAACTCTCTTTTCTATCATTTGTTAATGTGGCTTGATATCCATTATATGGATGTTTGATTTATTCAGCAAGTCCTCTACTCTTGGACATTGAATTTCCCAAATTTTTTTTGTATTATAAATAGTACTGTGATGAATAAATGTTGTAGAAAATAAGTGACAATATTTTATACCTCCTCCAATCAAGAAGTAGAATCTATTTCCCTATCCCCAAATCTGAGCTTGCATGTGACTTGCTTTGCCCAATGTGGACATTAGCAAATGTGATGCAAGCAGAGGCTTGAAAAAATGTTTACATACTGGGGTTTGCCCCCCTTTTTTTGCTGAGAATCCTGAGACCACCATATGAAGAAGGCTGGCCTAGCCTACTGGAAGAGGAGAGACTACATAGAGACAGGGTTCAGGCAACCCAGATGAAGCCTAGACCATCCAGCTCCTGCTAAGCTGGCCCATCCTGGACCACCCAATCAACCCACAGAATATGAGAATAATAAATGTTATTTTAACCCACTAAGTTTGAGATGGTTTGTTACACAGCAAAAGCTAATTGATATAAACATCCTGTGGGTGGATAATGATTATTTCCTGGAAAAATTTCTCAGAAGTAAACTTTCTTGGTCAAAGAGTGTGCAGACTTTTATACATTTTTTTTTTCAGAAACAGGGTTTCTCTCTGTCACTCAGTCTGGAAGTTCAGTGGCATGATCATAGCCTCAAACTCCTGAGCTCAAGCAATCCTCCCTCCTTGGCATCCCAATGTGCTGGAATTACAGACTCCCTGGGTTTGAATCCCAGCTCTGCCATTTACTAGCTGTGTGGCTGTTAGCCTTCCTATGCTTCAGCTTCCTTATCTGTAGAACGGCTTCCTAAGTGTTCATACAGCACCTAGAACAGTAGCTGGCACACAGTAAAGTGCTGCATAAACTTGCTATTTCCAGCATGGTGTTGCAGCAGCCATGGGACTATTTCTAATGGTTCTATTGCCAGGAGGTCCTTATATAGTAGCTTTGGTTATACAGTCCTGCACTGCCTAACAACCTTTCAGTCAATGATGGACTGCATATATGATGGTGGTCCTATAAGATTATAATACTTTATTTTTATTGTACCTTTTCTATGTTTAGATACACAAATACCACTGTGTCACAACTGCCTACAGTATTCTGTACAGTAACATGCTATATAGGTTTGTAGCCTAGGAGCAATAGGCTATACTAGATAGCCTAGGTGTGTAGTAGGCTATACCATCTAATTGTGTAACTACACTCTGTGAGGCTTGCACAATGACAAAATCACCTTAAGACAGATTTCTCAGAAAATATCCCATCATTAAACAACACACGACTGTACCCACATGACCACGTCATAAAGGAATTTTCCAAGTGACAGGACCAACCCTGCTGCCATTCTTGGGGGGAAAGGGGAAAGTGGTGACTGCTATGATGCCACATTGTCATCAGGGTGAACATGAACAACTCCAGAGACTTATCTCGGGTAGATTTCCCAAGGCCTTGCTGCTGCAGACTCCAGTATGGCTGGATGTGAAAGCTCCTTGCTCAGGGAATCCCTGACTAACCTAGGACCCATCTGCCTACTCTACCATCTGGGAAATAGAACAGGCTTCCTCCAGCCTTACAATTCTAATTTCTACCTATAGGATGGGAATGATATTAATTAAAGTAAAATAATAATAATAATAATAATAATAGATAACACATTGAGTGTCCATTATGTGTCAGGCACTGTCCTAAGCAATTTACAAATACTGTTTCATTTAATTTTCACAACCACCTTTGAAGTAGGTGCTGTTCTTATTTCAATTTTACAATGAGGAAACTAAGTCTGAATCCAGAATCTTCCATCCCAACTGTGACACTGTACTGTCTCTTGCTTAAGAATATGCAATTTTGGGGTGAAAAAATGCCAAGGAAAGCAATCCAACACTTCTCAGCCTAATCCATTCATAATCCACCCTTTCTCAGCCACAAGAACATTCTGTGTTGGAACCACTTTGCAGCAAGATATCTGAGAACTGAAGTGAGAGTCAAGAAATGGATTATGCATTTGCCACCATTTCAAGCCTTCTCAGGTCAGATTCTTATACTCGCTTGGTAGGAGTAGGGGTGGGAAGAGGAAATGAGACAGTCTCTCCCCCCACCATTGTAAAAAAACACTAGGCACTTTTCAGCGCAGCAGACTGCAACAACACCGGGCCTGATTAAGGAATGACAATATGGAAGACAGATGGCAGATGCATGGATGCCACACTATTGCCTTTCAGTTCAATATTGCTTGGTGGTT
>VBSM01000272.1:37891033-37906006 GCA_008086735.1 Cheirogaleus medius
GGCCCCGGGGCTCCCGGGGAGAGGACCCGGGTGGAGGGGTACTAGGCGGAGGGGTCGGCCGCGAGTGGGCAGGCGGCATCCTGCTCGCGGACACGGGGCTGCGTACCCGGGTCGGGGGTCGGGGGAGGTGACAGAGGGACCCCAGGCCGAAAGCCGGGCAGGCGGGAGGGGGCCTGAGGGGCAAGAGCACTGGGGTAGGGCCGTGGGCAAACAGCTCTCTCTGCCTGACCGCGGTGGGCGCCCCCGACTGTCTGGCAGATGGTGCAGTACAAACGGGCCACGCTTCGTGATGAAGACGCACCCGAGACCCCCGTAGAGGGCGGGGCCTCCCCGGACGCCGTGGAGGTGGGCAAAGGGGTTCCCCCCTTCTCACCAGGCCCCAGCCCTGGCATGACGCCTAGCATACCCAGGAGCTCTGGGCTGTTCTGGAGGGTTACCTGACCCCACCACCTTCGCTCCATCCCTGGCCTCTGCGCTATGACCATGGTGAGGCGATTCTAAGCCATGACGTTGCACAAAACAGGCTCACACTCGGCCTGCCTCATTGCCCCTGGGCCCACAGTTAACCCCATTAGAGTCTTTGCTCCATGGCTCTGGACACTGCCTGTGCCTTCACTCTCTGGTGATCTTGTACCCCTGCCCTGCAGCTCAATTGCTTTCTGTCCCCCTGTGTTTCCCAGGTGGGATTCCAGAAGGGGACAAGACAACTCTTAGGCTCACACACGCAGCTGGAGCTGGTCTTGGCAGGTGTCTCTCTACTGCTGGCTGCACTGCTTCTGGGCTGCCTCGTGGCCCTGGGGGTCCAGTACCACAGAGGTAGGTGGACCCACACTTGTCACCAGCCCTCATAGCTCTGGGGGCTCTGGAGGCTGAAGACCCTCTAAGATTTCCTCTAGTTGGGGTCAGCCTTCTCCACAGAAAACTCCTGGGTTTTCTTTCTCTTCCCAACCTTCCTGCTATCATGGCCCTTCCAAAGAGTTTGTGTCTCCCAGACTGACTGACATTCTCCTATCCTCTGGCCATGTCCCCTGCCACAGACCCATCCCAGAGCACCTGCCTCACTGAGGCCTGCATTCGAGTGGCTGGAAAAATCCTGGAGTCCCTGGACCGAGGGGTGAGCCCCTGTGAGGACTTTTACCAGTTCTCCTGTGGAGGCTGGATTCAGAGGAACCCCCTGCCTGATGGGCGCTCTCGCTGGAACACCTTCAACAGCCTCTGGGACCAGAACCAGGCCATACTGAAGCACCTGCTTGGTGAGTGGGGCTGTTACGGAGGCCTTGTGCCAAGCACAGGGCCTGGCATTTAGTAGGTACTCAATAAATGTCCATGAATGAAGAAGTGTTCTGTGAACACTCCTGAGGGAAAAGATGTAGGGAACAGGGGGCTCTTGAGAAGCAGAGATGGATTTGAGGGGAGCTGATCTCTGAGTATAATGGAGGGCTGCCTCTCTACACTGTTTGGAGCATGGTTGAGGTGTGGTAGGCACCAGCAAGCCTTGCAGGGCTCAGATTTCTTTGAGGATCTCTGTGGACAGGGGAGAGGAAGCCATGATTTGCTGTTTCAGACAATCTTTCTGGGTCTACATTAGGAGTTCTACTCATTGATAAGGCAGGGAGAGGCTGGGTGCCCTGGCTCATGCCTATAATCCCAGCACTTTGGGGGGCTGAGGTGGGAGGATCACTTGAGGCAGGAGTTTGAGAGCAGCCTGGGCAATATAGTGCAACCTAGTCTCTACAAAAATAATTTTTAAAAAATTAGCTGGGCATGGTGGTCCTAGCTACTTGGGAGGTTGAGGCAAGAGGATTGCTTGAGCTCAGGAATTCAAGGCTGCAGTGAGCTGTGATCATGCCACTGTACTCCAGCCTAGGCGACAGAAAAAGACCTCATCTCTAAAAAACAAATAAATAAATAAAAGCAGGGAGAGGAGCCGAGCAACATCCAGGGACTCCCTCTCAGCAGTTAACCTACCTGGCCTTTGTGTTCTACCCCACAGAAAATACGACTTTCAACTCCAGCAGTGAAGCTGAGCAAAAGACTCAGCGCTTCTACCTATCCTGCCTACAGATAGAGCGCATTGAGGAGTTGGGCGCCCAGCCACTGCGAGACCTTATTGACAAGGTGGGAATGTCGGGTGGGCTTCAAGCAGGGAAGCTGGAGGAGTCTTGGAAGAGGATGTAGCCCAAGAAAGCTTTGGGGGCCCTGTGCTATAGCTTTCACTTTTGGTTTCTACTCAGATCGGTGGTTGGAACATCACAGGGCCCTGGGACCAGGACAACTTCATGGAGGTGCTGAAGGCAGTAGCCGGGACCTACAGGGCCACTCCATTCTTCACTGTCTACATTAGTGCTGACTCTAAGAGTTCCAACAGCAATGTTATCCAGGTGCTGGGCTGGGGAAGGGCGATGAGGGACTTATGGATGTTTTTCTGAGCCCAGATGCCCCTCCCCTGTGATAGGCAGGCCGGGCTGGCCCCCAACCCCTTCACAGGACTCCGGGTCCCAGGGTGGGGGGCGCTTACCACCTTTCTTTGACATTGCAGGTGGACCAGTCTGGGCTCTTTCTGCCCTCTCGAGATTACTACTTAAACAGAACCGCCAATGAGAAAGTAAGAAGCATCCTCAGAACCCAGTCCCTATCCCTTGCTGAAGTGGGTTGATTCCTGTTGACTTTTCCCTTTGCCCAGGGTCAGAGCATGGAAAGTGAGCCTATCCTGTCACCTAGTGAGCCAACTTTCCTTCCTTCCTTCCTTCCTTCCTTTCTTCCTTTCTTCCTTCTTTCCTTCCTCTCTCTTATTCTTCCGGGAAAGGTTTATTTTATAGGTACTTACTATGTGCCAGATGCAGTGGGGGAATTTTGAGATATAAGTTTCAGAGCCGTTGTCCTGGTAAGCTTTTGGTGTTTGTGGGTTTATGGACCTAGATGTATGAGAACAAGGCTCAAAAGAGGGTCCCTGGCATTCAGGAGAGACTCAGGTAGCCAGAGAAGGCTTTCTGAAGAGATTGCATTTGAGCTAGGCCCTGTAGCATATGTAGGAGTGGATGAGGTCATGCTGAGTGGAGAGAACAGTTTAAACAAAAGTGTTGAAGAGGGAAAGGCTAGGTGTGTTTGGACCACGGGAAGGGGTTTAGTGTGGCAAAATATGGAGCTCACAGCAGATGGTAGTCTGGAGCGTGGGCAGGGACTAACTATGGAGGGAACACTGAATACCACACTACAGAGTTTATTCTGCAGCTCTCAGAGAACCATTGCATACTCCAGAACAGGGAGGCAGTGATCCAGTGCACCGTGCTTTGGGAAGCCAGTTGGCTGGGATGTGAGAAGTAGATGTGAGAAAGAGCCTGGAGATGAGTTAACCATCTCTGTAGTACTCTAGGCTCTGAGTTGTAAAGGCCCCAGTGGAGGCGTGGCAGAGGGAATGTTAGGAGGGGAGGATGCAAGAGACTTGTTGGATGGTAGAAGAGGAAAAAGGTGAAGATGATTGAGGCTGTAAGCCTGAGCGATGGTGGAATGGAGGGGTCCTTAGGGAATCAGGGGTGTCTGCAGGAAGAACCAGCTTAGGATACACTGCAGAAGAGCAGACGGTGTGATGTCACAGGAAAAGGAGAGACTTGGAGTCAGGCCTGTATTCCAATCTTAGCTCTGCTGCTTGGTGCAAGTTGATTAATCTCTTTTAGACTGTTTTCTCACCTGTAAAAGGGGATCATAGCATCTACTGCTTATGGTGTTTGGGGTGGAGTGGGGGTGTAAGCTTATGCTCCTGCATGTGGCAGACACTCAGGGTGTGGGAGGTGCTCATTTTAGACTGAGTTTGAGGGACCTGGGAACCTTCTAAATGGAGAGGCCAGCAGACAGCTGTGAAAGTCATGTGGAGTCCCAGAGAGAGGACAAGCCTGAAGGGAGCCAGAGGCCTGGGGGGCATCTCCTTAGAAACCTAAGCCAAGGCTTAGGAGGGGTGATAGAAAGGAGGAGAATAGAGAAAGGAAGGAAGGGGACTCTTAAATTTTAAAAACAGTAGGAGAAAGAATCAGCAAAGGAGATTGCTATGGAGTAGGACAACCAGGAGAGTCATTTGTCCTTCTGTAACTCATTCACAAATATTTACTGAGCATTCCTCAGCCAGACCCTCCTCTAGGCACATGGTGAACAAGGCATTGCCACTGTTCTCTAAGTGGGAGACAAGACATGAAACAGCTTGTTACATGGCTGTCCTGTTTGCAGTTGTCTGGACTGTTAGAAAAGAGAAGCATAGGGTTCCAAGAGTAAGTATAACTGGGAACCAGCCTGGTCCTAGGGTGAGGGTAGACTGCAGTGAGGGAAGAGTGTTCTGCAAAGGGAACAGCTTATACAAAGTCTCTGAGTTGGGAAAGAGTATGGCCCATTGACCATACTCAACAGGAGAGGGAAGCAGGAGGGGAGAGTGGACCAACTCATTCCAGACAGGTATGTAGACTCATATTATACATGAGCATTATGGGGAAAATTTAGGATTTATCCCAAAAAAAAATGGAAAGGAAAACTCAAAAATGGTATGAAGAGCTGGGTATGGTGGCTCACACCTGTAGTCCCAGCACTTTGGGAGGCTGAGGTGAGAGGATCACTTGGGGCCAGGAGTTTGAGACCAGCCTGGGCAATATAGTGAGACCCCATCTCTTAAAAAAAATAAGAAAAATTAGCTGGGTGTAGTGACATATGCCTGTAGTCCCAGCTACTTGAGAGTCTGAGGCAAGAGGACCGCTTGAGTCCAGGAGTTTAAGACTGCAGAGAGCTATGATTGTGCCACTGTACTCCAGCCTGGGCAACAGAGTGAGACCCTGTCTTTTAAAAAAAAAAAAACAACAAGTGGTGTGGACAGATGTGTGATTTGATGTCACCTGAGTTAGAGGAAGAGATCATTTTGACAATGCAGGAGAGAACCACATCATCCAACACTTTGGAAAGGGTAGAAGGAAAGCCTTGGGTTTGGTTGTCAGCATGTCACTGGTTGCCTTGGCCAGGAAGCCTCCTGTGCTGGGATCTAGGGGAAGCCGCAGTGAGATAGGATAAAAACTAGGAGTAAAGCAGGGTTCAGGAGAGTCTCAAAAGTTAGTCTTAAGCTGAAGGGAAGGAGGTAGGGAGAGAAAGGGGTAAGGTGAAATCACTGGTAACGCTAACCAACCCCCTTAGGAGCTGGGAAGACTGAGATTGGCACTTAAACTTCTTACTCTCACACCGGAGAAATGTTGAAGTATAGAGAATGGATATTAAGGAATCTAAACACTTGTCAGTAAAGTTGAAGAAGAGATGGCCTTTGGTGATTAGGGGAGCCCAGGGTGGGGCCTCAGGTTAGGAGTGGGAGTGGTTTCTGGGAGGAGGTCGATGGGAGTCGGTGCTGAGGGGCTTGCTCCTTGCAGGTTTTCATCCCTTTATTCAACAAATATTTATTGAGCATCTAATATGTGGCAGCCAGTGTGCTCAAGCCTGAGACTGCAGTGGTGAATAAAGCAAATACAGCCCTTGCCTCATGGAGCCCGAGTGCCAGCAGGGTGAGGCCACATGAGTTTGTCCACGGCCCTGGGGTCATCAGGCCCGGGCCACATTCTCACTCTGCCATCTGCTAGTTTGTGATAGGAGTCAAGCCCCATCACCTTTCCAGACTTGTTCCCTCGTGTGTAAAATGGGACTCATATCGGCTCTATGGAGTTGCTGTGAGGTATGGAAGACACGTTGCATGTAAAGCTTCCAACAGAGAATCTGATACATGTATACATATGTGGTCACTAAATGGTTCCTTTCCATGCTTTTCTCTCCCTTGGAGACCAGAGAGGAGTAGAGAAAGCAGCAAGTTTGAGACCTGGCACGTGGTCACTGGCGGGCAGGGATAGCTAGACAGGCTTTAGGAGATGAGAAGGCAAAGTAGTATGGGAAGCAGGTCTATCCACTGGACAGGTCTTCACAGAGGACCTATTCTGCACTAGGCCCTGTTCTGGGCCCTGGGGATACCATGGTGAATGAGCTGCTAAAACTTGGAACAGCGCTCTGCTGGAATATACCTCCCTCTTGGGGAAATAGGTGATAAACAGGTACACGAATAAATAAACAACATAGAACAGATGGTGGCAAGCACTGTGTCAGAAATGCAGCTGGGACAACCAGGAAGGCTTCTGGAAGGAGGACAAGCAGATGTGAGAGTGAGCAGCGGTGGTAGCCAGACAGATCCTCTCAGCCTCGGGCAGGACGTGTTGCTGGGCTCTGAGGACTACTTGGGGCCTTGACAGGTGCTCACTGCCTACCTGGACTACATGGAGGAGCTGGGGCTGCTGCTGGGCGGACGGCCAACTTCCACTCGGGAGCAGATGCAGCAGGTGCTGGAGCTGGAGATACAACTGGCCAACATCACAGTGCCCCAGGACCAGCGGCGCGACGAGGAGAAGATCTATCACAAGATGAGCATCTCGGAGCTGCAGGTGGGGCAGGCAGGGGACTTGAGGGGCCACCTGTGGCACGGACCACCCAGCTTCCCTTTATGTCATCTTCCTGAGGCAGCCAATCCTTTCTTCATTTCCTTGCTTTTCTGAGTTTCCCATCTGCACTTTTGCTGTACTAGAAAGACAAATCGTGTCTATTTTAGGCCACCTCTCACTGGGCCTTCCTTTGGCCCCTTTCTTGTTGTCTGGGAATGCATAGAGGGATTGTTTTAAAAATTTATCACAACCACAAAACAATGAGAATAGAAATGGAAGCTTCTCCTAGAGGGCCCCTACTGTGCCAGGCATTAATGCTTTAGAAAAAGCATTATGGAAAAGTTGGGGATAGGGGTGGTTCTGGAGAAGAGGCCAGGTATGTGGGGGAGGGTGTCAGGGGCATGGTATTTTGTCAACTGTTATGAAAATATCTGGATATCTGTACCCTAGCTGAATATCACACATGGTGGTTTTCCTTGTATAATAAGTGGCTGGGCTCCCAGATTGAGGGGTACTCGGGCTTGGAAAAGGGTTTATTGCAGGAAGGAGTCACCAAGCAGCCAGCAGCTGTTGCAGCTGTTGCTATGGCAATGGGAAGGGTTTCCAGGTTACAGCACATCAGTGGGGGAGGGGTCTGCTGGAAGTCAGGTGGGCAGGCCGGGAGGCCTGAGATGTTTTTGCTCTCAGGCTCTGGCGCCCTCCATGGACTGGCTTGAGTTCCTGTCTTTCTTGCTGTCACCGTTGGAGTTGGGTGACTCTGAGCCTGTGGTGGTGTATGGGACGGATTATTTGCAGCAGGTGTCAGAGCTCATCAACCGCACGGAACCAAGGTGGGGGGGAGTCCAAGGTGTGGGTGGTGGGACGCAGGGCTCTGTGGAGGTGTCTGGCAGGGAATGGGCATAGTGGACTGGTGTAGCCAGATAGAGCGACATTTGATAAGGTGGAGGACCTTCCAAATGTCAAATCAGAATGTCTGCAGGCTTTTTCTTCTAGGCTAGGGTCTCATGGTGCCCATTTGTGATCTCTATTCCCATACCTTGCTCCAACCTTACTTCTACAGCCAGGTGTGTGGTCCCAGGGTGAAAGAGGGACTCTGAGACAGCTTCCACATATACCTCTCAGGACTCCTGCTGCCTGCGTATTCCCAGGGGCTGTTTGGGAAGGAAACGGTACCCCACCTGTCCTTTCCTTATTTTTTGGTTTGGATGCCAGTGTCCTGAACAATTATCTGATCTGGAACCTGGTGCAGAAGACAACCTCCAGCCTGGACCGACGCTTTGAGGCTGCACAAGAGAAACTGCTGGAGACCCTCTACGGTACCAAGAAGGTGGGCTCTCTGACTCTGCCTCCACTGTCCTATCCAGTCTGATGCTGCACACTTTCCCTGTGTCAGGCACCATGCGCCTCGTGGTGCACAGGTGCAGAGTATGGAGCACAAAACTTGGAATTGGCCAACTTGGGTTCTAATCCCAACTCCCTTGGGCATGTCACCCAGCCTCTTTGACTCTCCACTCCCTGGTCTATAAAACAGGAATAACTTGCAGGGTCCTCAGGAAGATTAACTGAGTTAATATAAGTAAAGCACCTAGCAGTGCATGGTATGTACAGGTACTCACTCAGCTTTGATGATGAGGATCCAGAAGACAAATAAATGCTGTTCTTAGTTTCACGGTGCTCCATTAAATGGGGGGAGTGAACATGCAAACAAATACATTAGAGCCAGGTGCAGTGGCTCACTCCTGTAATCCTAGCACTTTGGGATGCTGAGGTGGGAGGATCACTTGAGGCCAAGAGTTTGAGACCAGCCTGGGAAACACTGTGAGACTTTGTCTCTACTATATATATATATATATATATATATATATATTAGTTGGATGTGGTGGCACGTGTCTGTAGTCCTAACTACTTGGGAGGCTGAGGCAGAAGGATCACTTGAGCCCTGGAGCTGAAGGCTATAGTGAGCTGTGATCAAGCTACTGCACTCTAGTCTGGGCAACAGAGCAAGATCTTGCATTAAAAAAAAAAAAAAAAAAAGGAAAGAAGTAGAGTTAGTAGACACTGGTGATAGACTGAGTGAGGGGCTAGTGAGATGGAGGAAGCTGAGTGACTCCCAGGTTTCTGGAATGAGGGACTGACTGGATATAACATTGAGATGTGGATCTGAGCAAAGAAACTTCTGGACTCCAATGGGCGTTTTAAAAATGTAAGAAGAGAATGCTAAGAATAGAGTGGGCAGCACATGTGTTCTACTGAGGTTTCGATGTTGGATTTGGCACACTTTGAGATATTGCCCTTCATTTTCCCTGAGGGAGAGATGGCACCTCAGACCCAGGACTCTGTTGTCCTGAGCTGAGAAGGGCTAACCCCAGAGACAGAGAAAAGCCCTCAGACTGGAGGACAGAGCCATCTCTGGGGGCCTGACCCTTTGTCCTTCAATAGTCCTGCGTGCCGAGGTGGCAGACCTGCATCTCCAACACGGATGACGCACTTGGCTTCGCTTTGGGCTCCCTCTTTGTGAAGGCTTCGTTTGATCGGCAAAGCAAGGAAATTGTGAGTCTTCAAGGTTCTTCCACCTTTACCCCTTGTTTTATTTAAAATTCACTACTTAGCCAGGCACAGTGGCTCATGCCTGCCATCCTAGCACTTTGGGAGGCCGACACGGGAGGACTGTTTGAGGTCAGGAGTTGGAGACCAGCCTGAGCAAGAACGAAACCCCGTCTCTGCAAAAAACAGAAAAATAAGCTGGGCGTGGTGGTGTGTGCCTGTAGTCCCAGCTACTCGGGAGGCTGAGGGAGGAGAATCTCTTGAGCCCAGGAGTTTGAGGTTGCAGTGATCTATGACGACACCACTGCACTCTAGTCTGGGCAACAGAGTGAGACCCTGTCTCAAAAAATATATATAAAAATAAATAAATAAATACAATTTACTATTCATATATGTGTAGACATATAGAAAAACAACTAGAAGGTAGATTTCAGTTTCTTGAGCAAGAAAATTAGAAAAAAAATAAATATATAAAATAAAAAAAAAAACAACTAGAAGGAAATCATAAACAAATGAAGAGTGGATGCTTTGGGCATTGGGATTATGAAGGCCCTTTTTTGGTCCTTTAAAGTTTTCTGTATTTTCCAGTTTTTCTATTATGAGTTTATGTTAGCTATATATCTAGAAGAAATACTATTTATATATTAGGAGATGATAATGGCTATGCTAAAAGTTTTATCTATAAAGATGTTTATTGCAGTGTTGTTGATAATAGGGGAAAATGAAAACAGCTTAAATGTACACCCATAGGTTAAAGGAAAAATAAATTGTGGTTAGGATGGATTATGAGGCAGCCTTTTAGCTTTAAGTGAAACTTTAAGTGAAAAATAGTGGGTTTCTCTCTGGAGCTTGTTTCTGAAACAAAAAAAGAAAATAAGAAAAAAGTGGGCTTCAAAAAATATATGTTATACAACATAATCCTGTATTTTATATGCATGTCTGGGTGGGAAAAACAGTAGAAGTAGATAATCAAAATGTTAGGTGATCTCTGAATGATTGGATTATAAGTGGTCCAATTTTTTCTTAAACTCTGCAGAATTTTCCAAATTTTCTATTAATGCCCTCCTTTTGTAGTCAGATAAAAACCAATGCGGCTGGGCATGATGGTGCACGCCTATAGTCCCCACTACTTGGGAGGCTGAGGCAGAATTGCTTGAGCCCAGGAGTTTGAGGTTGCAGTGAGCTATGACACTGCTGCACTCCAGCCGGAGTGACAAAGTGAGACCCTGTCTCAAAAACCAAACCAAACAAATGCACTATATTAAATTTTCATATTAATTTAATTATCTTATTGTCAATTAATTTTTAATTAATTAGAAAAAAGCCATCCACAATCCCGGTACCTTCACAAATGGTGTTTCCTTCTCATCCTCCCCAGATGCTCAGTCTTATTTCATGAGTCCAGGCATTCCCACGTTTCCCCTGGAGGGACAGGAATGGGGCTGGGGGGGAGAGCGGGAATGGGGGAACAGGAAGGCATTAAGTGCAGGTAGAGGTTGACTTGTGCCCTTTCCCTCCCAGGCAGAGGGGATGCTCAGTGAAATCCGAACCGCCTTTGAGGAGGCCCTGGGACAGCTAGTTTGGATGGATGAGAAGACCCGCCAGGCAGCCAAGGAGAAAGTGAGCAGTGGCTGGGGTTGGGGCGCCATCTTGAGGTGGGGATGGAGCATACAGTTTTGCTGCTGGGAGCCTGGGGAGGGAAACCCTTAACCTGGTCTCTACAGGCAGATGCCATCTACGATATGATTGGTTTCCCGGACTTCATCCTGGAGCCCAAAGAGCTGGATGATGTTTATGATGGGGTGAGTACCTGTGCTCACCAGTACTGAATTTTACCTCCACTGGGGGCATTGTTCTTGGGGCTCAGTAATTGGGGCTCAGGCGTTGGGAGGGAAGGAGGTGCTTGTTGGTTCCTTGCAGACAGAGACAGATGGAAGCAACCAACATTGCTTAAGTGTTGGCTCTATGCCAGGCTACAGGCCAGACAGAAGTGAGATATAGTGTTAACAAACAGGGATTTGAAGTCAAGCCTGAGTCAAATCCTGTTTCTACCCCTAACTATGTAACCTTAGGGGTAGAGACAAGACCTCTTCTTCCTGTTTCTTTATCTGTAAAATGGGGATCCTACTAGTACCTCCCTGATAGGGTCATTGCAAGAATAAAAGAAAGCAGTGCAGGTGCATGTACATACATTCTGCCTTCTTTTATTCTCACGACAACTCTATGAGGGTTGTAAAAAACACAGTACCTACAACATAAGTGCTCTTTAAATATTGGCAATTATTATTTACTAAATATTTTACTCTCATTTTACATGTGAGGAAACTGAGGCATAGAGAGGTACTGATCAGTAGCTAAGTTGGGACTATTATCTTCTCCAATGTATTCTCTTGCTTGCTTTCTACTTTCCATCATTCCCATAGTATGAAGTCTCTGAAGATTCTTTCTTCCAAAACATGTTGAATTTGTACAACTTCTCTGCTAAGGTGATGGCCGACCAGCTCCGCAAGCCTCCCAGCCGAGACCAGTGAGCACGGGGGCCACAGACAGTTGGGACAGGCAGTAGGAGAGGTGGGGGAAGTTTTCCTGGGTTGGGTGGCAAGACTGACCCCAGACCTGAGGTACAAGGCCCTTGTAGGAGCCAGAGCAGGGCTGCTGGGCTGGGAGGGACATCAGGAGAGCCAGAAGCCTCAGCCTCTCCCTCTTCTTCCCCAGGTGGAGCATGACCCCCCAGACAGTGAATGCCTACTACCTTCCCACTAAGAATGAAATCGTCTTCCCTGCTGGCATCCTGCAGGCCCCCTTCTATGCCCGCAACCACCCAAAGTGTGTCTGAGGGGCTGGGTGCCAGGGTCTGGGCCTGTGGGTGAGCTGGGAGCAGTGCTGGAGGGATTCAGAAGTACTCCTGCCATGTCCTCACTCAGCATTCCTTACCTACCAGGGCCCTGAACTTTGGTGGCATTGGTGTGGTAATGGGCCACGAGTTGACACATGCCTTTGATGACCAAGGTAGGGCCTATGGAATTGTCCCTTCCAGCCTAGAATCCCCAGTGGCTCCTGCAAGGCCTTGGGGTGTTGGGGGCAGGCCGCAGGGGTGCTGGCATCTGTGGACCAGAGCTGGTGGGGATGCTCCTGTCCTCAAGGGATGAGCTTTGGTCTTGCTGGGGTGCAAAGGTGAGTTCTCCTCAGGGCGAGAGTATGACAAGGAAGGGAACCTACGGCCCTGGTGGCAGAATGAGTCTCTAGCAGCCTTCCGGAACCACACGGCCTGCATGGAGGAGCAGTACAACCAGTACCAGGTGAACGGGGAGAGGCTCAACGGCCGCCAGACGCTGGGGGAGAACATCGCTGACAATGGGGGCCTTAAGGCCGCCTACAATGTGAGTGGCCTGGTTGGCCCTCCAGTGGCTGAGGCCCACTGGCCAGGGTGAAAGGGCACTGGATGGAAGTGGGCAGCCCCTGGTGGACTTGCCGCCCACTGCTCCTCCCCAGGCTTACAACGAGTGGCTGAGAAAGCACGGGGAGGAGCAGCAGCTGCCGGCCGTGGGGCTCACCAACCACCAGCTCTTCTTTGTGGGATTTGCCCAGGTATTGCCCTGCTGGGAGGCCTGGGGTCTGCCCCTACATCATTAGAAGTCTGGGGCATGCAGGAAAGGGGCTGGGAAATGGGACGAAGTGGGCGTATGGAAGGTAGCTGGGAAGGCGTGTGCCAGGGCCTCTTGGCAGGGGCCCACGACAGCAGCCTTGGGAGACCTGAGAGAGGAGAGAGTAAAGGGCAGGGCTGCCCTGCTTGAGGGAAAGGGGTGGAGCAGGCATTGGTCCTCACCACATTCCTATGGGGAGTTATGGAGGAGGACACTAAAGCTCGGGGACACAAAGTGGCTTGTCCAAGGCCACCCAGGGATAAAATAAGTGTCAGAGCAAGGACTCAGGCAGGGTCTCCTCTAGGTGCTTTGCATCACAGCAGGCATCTTCTGGGCTCTGCCCTGTTCCTCAGTTGTGTCCATGCTGAACATCCCAATGTCCAGGGCAGCTTTGAAAGGCTTCAAGGAATTTGGGAGGGAGGGTGTGTTCGCCCTCTTTGCTGCTGTTGACAGAGTGACTGGAGCTGAGATGCAGGCTGAGCCCTCTGCAGTGTCCCTGAACTGAGAGGCACCAGAGCAGTGGTGGTTTGTGCCCCGCGATGGCTCTGCTGTAGCCGAGTCTATGGCCCAGCTCCACACTAGACACCATATGGCTCCATGTCTGTCCTGGCCCGCAGGTGTGGTGTTCAGTCCGCACACCAGAGAGCTCTCACGAGGGGCTGGTGACCGACCCCCACAGCCCTGCCCGCTTCCGAGTGCTGGGTACTCTCTCCAACTCCCGTGACTTCCTGCGGCACTTCGGCTGTCCTGTTGGCTCCCCCATGAACCCAGGGCAGCTGTGCGAGGTGTGGTAGACCTGGGTCGGGGAGGAATGCCTGGCTGTTGCCAGAGCCTGGGGTGGTTCTCCCAGAAAAACTGTTTGCCCCTGGGTTAGGAGAAAGCAAATGCAAGCTGTGCTGGGTCTAGCCCTGCCACAGCACAGGTTACATGAGTACTGGTCCCTCCTTAACCACCACATTGTGCCTCTGCCCCCAGCAGAGCCCCACCATTCACTGTGACATCCTTGTGTGTCACCCTGCCTGGAAGAGGTCTGGGCTGGAGTGCCAGTTCCCCCAAGACAGAGTCTGCCTCCTCTGGCCCCAAGCTCAGTCATGGGGTTGCTATACCTGCCCCACTCGGACCTTGCAGGCCTGGGTGGTGTATCTCCCTGCTTCTCCCCAGGGCTCACTCAGTGCTACCTTCCAGCCCCACCCTCAGGGGCTACCCCCACTTCCAGGCTCCTTGTCCTTGTGCTGCTGTTTCCAGTACTGCTGCCAGCCCTCACTGACAGATGCCCTGTGCTTAGCTCCTAGTAGAAGCCTGAGAGCCTGTGAAAGCTTCCCTGCTGCCCTGTATCCCTGGGCTGAGAGGGGAAGTGTGAATGTGTAGGGGGTGCTGGTTTCTGTATCTTAAGGCACAAGTCTTAGGGGGTGACTAATTCTTCCTGGGCCAAACAGAAAAGCAGATAGAGCAGGGAGAGGGAAGGACAGAGTTTATTTTTACAGGGAAGAGGGTGGGGAGGGTGTGGACTTGGCCCTATAGGACCCTGTGCCAATAAATAGACACACATCAGTCAGCTTGTCTCTTCCTTCAATCCTGTTTTCATTTATTCATTTACCCATTCCACCAGTATTTGTTGAGCAACTACTATATGCCAGGAACTCTTCTAGAGACTCATTTACTCACTCACCAGATATAAGAGATTGTGATTTGAAACCCTGAGAAAACAAAGAAAAGGAAGCAGGGTAGAGGAACGGAATGAGGTTGAGTCTGGCAGGGCAGAATAAATCCTCTGCTCACTGGCGGCCATATCCCCATTGCCAGCTGTTCTGTCGCTGGAAGGAGTTGCTGCTCCCCTCCGCTGGTGCATGCAGCTGGGCTTGACACTGAGTCTGGGTAACCACCAGGCCAGGGTTGGCTTAGAAGATGGGTGACTCTTACCCTGCAATGGAAGGAAGCCCTGGCCAAGGTAGCATATCACTCAACAGAGCTCAGAACACTGACCTCTGCTTGTAGATGAAAACATAAACATTTCCTCATGGCCTCAAAGGCTCAGAGCTCCTGAGAATCAGTCATTCCACCTACAATCACTAATCAAGGCTTACCAAGTGTCAGGCACAGAGAGTTCAAATTATAGCTTTTATGCTCCAAAGTGAGGGAGAGAAAAGGAACATTTATTGAATACATCCTGTGTTCCAGGCACCTGTGCTAGTTTCTTTATTCATTCATCCATTTATTAATTTATACACTCATAGACTTAACTTTTTAAAAAATATATTGATTACTAAAAATATTTGTATCAGGCACTGGTGCTAGCACTCTGGGAGGCCGAGGCAGGAGGATTGCTCAAGGTCAGGAGTTCGAGA
>VBSM01000272.1:37918755-37944229 GCA_008086735.1 Cheirogaleus medius
TGCTGTGAGCTAGGCTGACACCACGGGACTCTAGCCCGGGCAACAGAGTGAGACGCTGTCTCAAAAACAAAACAAAAAAACAAGTATTTTAACAACTTACTACGCATAATACTGATTTTCCTATTTCTAGGTGGCAGGTGTGACAGCTCTAGCCTGTGGAATGATAGCAGTGGGATCCTGCAATGGAGATGTCACTTCTACTATCCTTCAGACCATCATGGAGAAGTCAGAGACTGAGCTCAAGGACACTTATGCCCGTTGGCTTCCTCTTGGACTGGGTCTCAACCACCTGGGTGAGGGGATGTCTCTCTATTTGGGCAAAGGGCTAACAGTAACTGGATACAACAGGGATGGTTTATGTGTCAGGCTGTGCTGCATTGGAAGCCCGTGTCCTTTGACCCTTTGAATCTGTCCTGTAGGGAAGGGTGAGGCCATTGAGGCAATCCTGGCTGCGCTGGAGGTTGTGTCAGAACCATTCCGCAGTTTTGCCAACACACTGGTGGATGTGTGTGCCTATGCAGGTCTGTGTCTTTGTTACTCTGGCTTGTGCTTCCCCAGTAACTCTTCACTTCTCTCTTGGTCCTTTTTTTCAGGTTGTTTCTTCTTTCTTATTCTGATCTACTTTAGATTCTTTAAGCTTCTCTGATTTCCAAAGTAAGGTTTTTGTTGTTGCCTTCTCATTTCTACCCTTTCTCACCCTACCACCCTGCTGCAGGCTCTGGGAATGTGCTGAAGGTGCAGCAGCTGCTCCACATTTGTAGTGAACATTTTGACTCCAAGGAAAAGGAAGAAGACAAAGACAAGAAGGAAAAAAAGGACAAGGACAAAAAGGAAGCCCCTGCTGACATGGGAGCACATCAGGTTATGTGGGCAGCTGGGCACTCTCAGAGTGAGGCTCTGAGAAAAGATGAGCATGTAGGGAAATGTGGAAACTGGGTTTGTTTTAGACCCCCTCTAGGTATTGCTGTGTATTGATAGGGCATGAGACTGGTTTCTGTACCTGAGGGGGGTAGGGTGTTCCCCACAGGATGGCTTTTATTCTTAGATGGGAATTGAGTCAAGGGTGATTGCTTGGCAGGGCATGGTGGTTCACGTCTGTAATCCTAGCACTTTGGGAAACTGAAGTGGGAGGATTGCTTGAGGTCAGGAGTTTGAGACCAGCCTGAGCAAGAGTGAGACCCCGTCTCTACTAAAAATAGAAAAAATTAGCCTGGCGTGGTGGCGCATGCCAATAGTCCTAGCTACTCGGGAGGCTGAGGCAAGAGGATCGTTTGAGCCCAGCAGTTTGAGATTGCTGTGAGCTGGGCTAACGCCACAGCACTCTAGTCTGGGCAACAGAGTGAGACTCTGCCTCGAAAGAAAAAGAGTGACTGCTTTTTGTTTTTTGAGCTTAGTGGGTTCTGTCTCTTTACTTGCAGGGAGTGGCTGTTCTGGGGATTGCCCTTATTGCTATGGGGGAGGAGATTGGTGCAGAGATGGCACTACGAACCTTTGGCCACTTGGTGAGTATAGCATGAAGATGATTTCAATATACCGGTTTTGGTGGCCTGGGGTTCCCCAGAGTGATGGGTTTTCTTGATGGAGAAGTGGTCTTTTTGCTGTGCCTTTTCTACAAAAGTTAAGACCCCGTATTATGCATTAGTCTGTGCCTGTAACTGAATTGTTTACTACTTTTCCCCATACTGTAACTAAATTGTTTACTACTTTTCCCCATACTGTTGTTATTTTCTTTGATCACCAGCTGAGATATGGGGAGCCTACACTCCGGAGGGCTGTACCTTTAGCACTGGCTCTAATCTCTGTTTCAAATCCACGACTTAACATCCTGGATACCCTAAGCAAATTCTCTCATGATGCTGATCCAGAAGTTTCCTATAACTCTATCTTTGCCATGGGCATGGTGGGCAGTGGTAAGTATCAGGCAGAAAAAGATCATAAGCAGATTGAGGGGAGGTTTGAGGCTCTTTGTTTTCAAGCCTCTGTAATGCTTAACATTTCAGGTACCAATAATGCCCGTCTGGCTGCGATGCTGCGCCAGTTAGCACAATATCATGCCAAGGACCCCAACAACCTCTTCATGGTGCGCTTGGCACAGGTAAAGAATAGAATTCTTCTTAGAGTGTGCCAAGGGAATTATCTGTGGTGATGGAAGGGGAACATAGAATCTTGGCCTGGAAGGGAGGATCTGAACAAGTTGTAGGATTTCTGTTCTGCTGGATTAGGTGATGACTCCCTACCACTACTTCCCTCTGTTTTTTTCAGGGCCTGACACATTTAGGGAAGGGCACACTTACCCTTTGCCCCTACCACAGTGACCGGCAGCTTATGAGTCAGGTGGCTGTGGCTGGGCTGCTCACTGTGCTTGTCTCCTTCCTGGATGTTCGAAACAGTGAGTTCCTGTCAGAAATCTTATATTATGGTGCAGTATCTTCACCTCTACTAGGGCCACTGTGGTGATTTAGGATCAAGACACACCCCACATTAGCTCTGTAGGTTCCCGAGGTTCTTTGGGCCTGTGAAGGATCACATGAGACTTTCATCTCCCACACTTTTGATCTGGCCCAAAGAGATTTGAGGATGATAAGCCCAGGATTTGCTCCTAAGTGACTGGGGGAAAAGCAATTTGCAAGTCTACTTTGTAAGCAAAGTAAGGTGGGGGCATCTCTGGTTAGTAGTAGGGTGTACGAGGGGAGGAGTATGGGTTCAGGTCTGTGACTGAGGGGTTATAGGGATGTGCTTGAGGTGGGCTCCCAGGGTTCTAGCTAGACCTGCCCTGTTGTCTCTTAACTGTTTGTCTTGTGTGCTTCCCTCAGTCATTCTAGGCAAATCGCACTATGTATTGTATGGGCTGGTTGCTGCCATGCAGCCCCGAATGTTGGTTACCTTTGATGAAGAACTGCGGCCATTGCCAGTGTCTGTCCGTGTGGGCCAGGTGAGGAATTGAGTAGAGGGGAGGGCTTAGGCTGTATTCTAGAATCTGGAAGGCCAGGCACAGTGGCATGATACCTTTAATCCTAGTACTCTGGGAGGCTGAGGTGGGAGGATTGCTTGAGCTCAGGAGTTTGAGACCAGCCTGAGCAAGACCAAGACCCCATCTCTACTAAAAATAGGGGGGGGAAAAAAATTAGCTGGGCAACTAAAAAAAAATAGAAAAATTAGCCAGGTATGGTGGTATGCGCCTGTAGTCCCAGCTACTCAAGAGGCTGAGGCAGGAGGATTGCCTGAGCCCAGGAGTTTGAGGTTGCTGTGAGCTAAGCTGACACTATAGCACTCCAGCCCAGGCAAACAGAGCAAGATTCTATCTCAGAAAAAAAGAAAAAAAAAATACAGTTAGAACTTGGAGAATGCACATATACTTGCTTTTCTAAAACTGGTATGGGCATTGGGTTGTTGCTATTCTCCCATCTGGAGTTCCTCCTTTTCAATTTTCTTGCCCTACAGGCAGTGGATGTGGTGGGCCAGGCCGGCAAGCCTAAGACCATCACAGGGTTCCAGACACATACAACCCCAGTGTTGTTGGCACATGGGGAACGGGCAGAATTGGCCACTGAGGAGTTTCTTCCTGTTACCCCCATTCTGGAAGGTTTTGTCATTCTTCGGAAGAACCCCAACTATGACCTCTAAGTGGCCATCGGGGCCCTGAGCTGCAGCTGATGTATCAGCGGGCCATAATTCCTGCTGCCAGGGGTGGACACTGCTTCAGACCTTTGGGGGAATTGTTACCTTATGTTCTTTTGTTACTGAGTGAGATAACTTTGTTGAATAAAGATGTTTATCCCCGAAGTCTCCCTATGTCTGCTTTCTGGGGTATCATGGCAAGAGGCTAGACTGGGGTCGGGAGTAGATGTGAGAGGACATTGTTTGGAGCAACTGTGAGCCCAGGCTAGCAGGGAGGCTGGCCTGAATGGAAGAAACTAAGCCCCTTTCCCTTCTTTCCTTTTATAATCATTTTCTGAGAATGCTTGAGAAGCTGGTAAATATAATGGATCTTTCTAGGAGATGCATATACACGAATTTTTATACAAACTCTTACAAATAACTTCAAGGACTTGTGGATCCTGTAAACCCCCCCCCCCAATATACACTTTTTAAGCCCATCATCTTCTGACCTCGGGCTAAGGATGCCCAAGAGTAGGCAGCACCATACTTTTCTAACCTCTGTGCTGCTGAATGAAAGGAACATTTTTACCTTCTGTAACCCTCTGTCTCTTGGGAGGCTGCTATTTGAGAGATTTGATCATACTAATATTTACTTCTGGGATGTTCTTATAGAATGTGAGTTTTAAAAAGCTTGACCTTGACCTTCGTCTTAGTGTAGCAGTGGGAAGGAGGAATGGTCTCCTTGATCTGCAATGCTCCTAGTGGAGCTGGTATGAATATAGCTACACCGCCACTTAGGGCCTGCACCCTGTGGATGCAATGTGGGAGAACAGATAGCCTGGCCAGATAATCATAGTTAGCATTTATCTGAAACTTACCGTGAAATTAACCTCAGAACAGTGGCTGGCACTTACTAGGTTTTTTGTAAATGTTGAAAGTATAACTTCTACATGCTTCTGAGACATCACAACAACTTTGAGAGGTAGGTATTATCCCCATGTTTTGGTGAGAAATGTGAAGTTTGGAAAGGTTCAGTAGCTTGCTCAAGGTCACCTAGTAAGTGGTGACCAGGATTGGAATAAGTCCATGTAACTAAAAAGCCCATGCCCTTATTCACTATATTACTCTGTCTCTGGAGCCTTGGAGCACTCAGGGTCCTGTTCTAGCCCAGGGCTTTAGCTAGCTGGAGAAACAGCTACAATTTTAGGTCAAATCATCTCTCTGCTTGGCAGCCTGTATGAAATGTTGAAGCCCTGGACTTGGAAGTCAGCAGAGCCCCTTTAATGTGACTGCCATAATCAAGTCAGCATGTGTGATGAGCCTGTTGTGTAATGTGGATATAGTAGTTGCCTTACCTGATTTCCAGTGGTGGTGATGTTAAAATAAGTTATTTGTAAACCAAAACATAAGTAAAAGGATAGTTCTCTCTCAAATCCTGATTTGGGGCCGGGCGTGGTGGCTCACGCCTGTAATCCTAGCACTCTGGGAGGCTGGGTCGGGAGGATCGCTCAAGTTCAGGAGTTCGAGACCAGCCTGAGCAAGAGCGAGACCCCATCTCTACTAAAAAATAGAAAGAAATTAATTGGCCAACTAAAAATATGTAGAAAAAATTAGCCGGGCATGGTGGCGCATGCTTGTAGTCCCAGCTACTTGGGAGGCTGAGGCAGAAGGATCGTTTGAGCCCAGGAGTTTGAGGTTGCTGTGAGCTAGGCTGATGCCATGGCACTCTAGCCCGGGTAACAAAGTGAGACCCTCTCTCAAAAAAAAAAAAAAATTGTGATTTGGATGATTGTACTTGAGAATAAGTTTCATAGTGGCTCTTAACCTTTCACATTCATTCATTCAGCAATGAATATCAATGGAGTCTAACTCTACATTGGACATTATTCTAGTTTGTGGAGTTGTAAATATAGAAAAAAATCCCCAATCCTCAAAAAGCTTAATGTAAAAGAAAATCACAAGAAAACAATTGTGATACATTGTGGTCAATACTGTACTGGAGTGTGAACAAGGGGCCATTGAAATGGGGCCACAATGTCCAGGTAAGTCTGGGGAGACTTAAGGAAGCTTATACTTGGAGGAAGATGTGTTTATCTAGACAAAAACAGGGTAGGGAGCTAAGGGAGTAACACAGGCAGGAAGTCCTCAAGGAAAAGCTATTTGTTTTCAGGAACTGTGGATAATTTGGATTGGCTACATGTATAGGGATCTGGGAAAAGTGAAGTAGGTGATACAGCTAGAGATTCAGGCTCAGACTAGGTTTAGAAGAGTTTTGTTTTGCTAAGAATTTGCCAGTATCTCTCAATGGTGCCCATTGAATGAAAGCAGGAATGTGTGACATGATCTGCTCTCTGGGTGAGAGCGCTCACCCTGGAGGCCTGGAGACCAGGCAAGGGAGGTGAATGCCTGAATTAGGGCAGAAGTGGGGAGATGGGAAAGGGTAGAAGAAAGATTTTTTTTTTCTGTGCTTTTTTTTTTTTTTTTTTGAGACAGCATCTCAGTCCGTCACTCAGGCTGGAATGAGTGGCTTCATCACAGCTCACAGTAACCTCAAACTCCTGGGGCAAGTGATCCTCTGCCTCAGCCTCCCAGAATGCTAGGATTACAGGCATGAGCCATGACGCCTGGCAGAGAGATTTTTTTAAAAGATAAAATTAGTAGGACTTGATTTTGTACCAGTAGGACCTGATGACTGATTAGAGGTAGTGTCTGGCTAGAGAAGGAATGTGGTTGGGTACTGTTCGTTGAAAAGGAATAAGAGAGCAACATTATGTATGTTTGGGGGCAAGATGGGGGACTGAATTGAGAAGGGGGAGATAACAAATTCTGGCCTGTTTGGAAGTATCCGAGTTTGTATTAAAACCCAAACTATCTGACTCAGCAGGTGGATTCAGCTCTAAGATGGTCGCTTCTGGCCTCCAAGATCTTTTGGCTGCAGAGCAAGGGTTTTGGGATTACTTTTTCCATTATTCTGAATTTTCCGTGGTTGACTTTGCCCCTCCCTAGGAGTGTCTGATTTTTGTAAACAACAAATCTTACTACTTACCTGGTTAGAATGTATCAATCGTTTTGTTTGAAGAGACAAGGTCGAGTGCAGTGCCTCATCATAGCTCACTGAAACCTCAAACTCCTGGGCTCAAGCAATGCCTCAGCCTCCCAAGTCCGTGGGACTACGGGTGCACTGCCACCACGCCCTGCTAATTTTTAATTTTTTGTAGAGAAGGGGTCTAGCTATGTTGCCTGGCTAATCTCAAACTCCTGGGTTCAAGCGATCCTCCCACCTCACCCTCCCAAAGTGCTTTGATTACAGGCGTGAGCCACCCCTCCGGCCAATTTCCTTTGTTATAAGCCTTTCAATGATCTAATCTACATTATTTTCAAAGCCTGCATAATTCTTATTGTACCACTATTTGCTTAGGCAGGACTGAGTCTTTCAATGTCCTCAGCCCCAGCCCAGCACTTCACCTAGCACTTAATATGCACTCAATAAATGCTTGCTCAAAGTATGAATGAACTAAAGAGCACAGAACAGAGACGCAGAGGGGGGTAGGTCTGAGAATTCCAAAGTTCGGGAGGGGACACGGGGGCGGGCAGTGGCTGTCACGTGACGGGGCGGGGCAAGTCCCATGCGCTCCACGGCGCAGGGCGCCCGGCGCAACTCCGCCCTCTGCGCCGGTCACGTGGGGGCGCCGGCTGCGCCTGCGGAGAAGCGGTGGCCGCCGAGCGGGATCTGTGCGGGGAGCCGGAAATGGTTGTGGACTACGTCTGTGCGGCTGCGTGGGGCTCGGCCGCGCGGACTGAAGGAGACTGAAGGTAAAGCCGCCATGTCCGGGCCCGACCCGGCCCCCCCACCCCCTCCCCCCGCATCCGCCGCCATCCGGGCCGGGACCGGCCACCCTGCACCGCCGCCCTGGCGCCCTGGCCCCGCGGCCCGAGACCGGGCCCCGGCCCGCCAGGGCCCGATCCCCGGCCCACGTGTGTCAGGCCTGGCCCGGCCTGGCTGCTGGGTGGGGGTGGGGAGCGCGGGGCCGGACTATGCAGGCCTCGCGGACTGGGAGGGCGCCGGGTTCGCCGGCCGCGAAATGTCTCCTCGGCCCGACTCGAGGAGGCCCGGCGGCCCATGGGCGCAGGCACCGCAGCTCTCAGCCCGCCGCCCCCTCCCCCCTTCGCGGCCAGGCCGCCGGGAAGTGACACGTTGTTCTTTGGCACTGGCCGGCGCTGCGCAGGGAGGGCGCAGGGGAGGGAGGCGGCGGGCAGGGAGGAGCCCCCGGCCCCTCCCGCCCTCCGGGCCGACCCTCACTTGCCTGAAACCGGCTCCTCGACGGCCGCCGCCCGCCTGGCCTTTTTTAGGGCTTGACTCCCGCCCTTCCTGGCCTATACTTCTGGGCGGTGGCAGGCCTCGCCTCTGGCCCCGCGCGGGTCCTCCGGCGGCAGGCGTACCTTGTGTGCCCCTGGGCCCGGCCTCGAACCCGGTGTCCCCGGGTGGGGGGTGGGGACACCACGGCCGAAGCAGCTAGCTCCGTTTGTGATCCGGGAGCCTGGTGCCAGCAAGACCTGGAATTTCCGGTCTGGTTGGTCTTGGGCCCCGCGGAGCCAGATTGATACCCCTCACCCCCCAACCCCAGGCCCTCGGATGCCCAGAACCTGTAGGCCGCACCGTGGACTTATTCTTAACCGAGGGGGTGAGTGAGGGGACTATTTCAGCAGGCCAGGGGGGTGGTTGGAGGTGATGCGGGTTTGACAACGTGGTGGTGGGGACATAGGCGTGATCTTTTCTACTCTTTCACTCCCTTGTCACCTCCAGGGCTCCTTATTGGACCCAGCCCTTGCATCAACCCTTCCCTCACTCCATTTGCCTTAAGCTTGGGTCCCTTCCTCTTCTCGAGCTCCACTCTTTTCCTAACAGGTGTTGGGGGGACCCTGATGTTGGGGCACCAAATGAAATGAACAAAGCTCCACAGTCCACAGGCCCCCCACCCGCCCCATCCCCTGGACTCCCACAGGTAATTAGGGAGGAATTAGCAGGGACTGGGGTGGGGGTGGGGGTGGTGGAGACCAAGCAGCCGGTCAGGAACAGGTTCTGACCTCTGGATTTTCCCACCCCCATCTGTGTCAGGGCAAAGTGCAGCTGCCTGCTGCCAAATTGAGACAGGGCCCCTGGGTTCTCCTCCTGGGCTGTCATGGGGAGGGGTATGTGGACTGCTGAGGCTCTTGCCATAGATCTGCTCCCCTTATTTCACCAGCTTGGGTTTCTGCCCCACCTGGGCTTCCCCTCTTGCTGAACTCTGGTCTCCCCCCTTCAGCCAGCGTTTCCCCCGGGGCAGACAGCACCGGTGGTGTTCAGTACGCCACAAGCGACACAAATGAACACGCCTTCTCAGCCCCGCCAGGTGAGGGGCTGTGGGGAGGGGAATAGGGGACCTGGGTGGGAGCTGTGGAGAGCATCGGCCAGTTTAGGCCTAGGATGGAAAGTATGGAGGCTGTGTACCTGGCCCCTACTTGCTGACAGTTGCTTTGTATTCTTTCATGCTGCTCTGCAGTTTGCGCTGTTGATTACTTATGGTGGCTGGCCCCCTGGGTAGTATGTAGTCGATGAGGGTGGCATTACTGGGGTCCTGTGCCTCTGAGGATTGGGGGCAGTACTTTGGGCCTTGCTGCTAACTCTTGCTTTCCTATTTCCTCCTTTTACTGGAGGTTGCCATTGCTCCATTCCCCTCTCTGCTTTCTCTTTGGACTGTGTTGAGATACACACTCCAGCTGGTTCTTGCCTTTCTCTGTTCCTCAACTTCATCCTCACTAAGTAGGAGGATTCTTGTCCTATTTTCTTCATTGTTTTTCCCCTCATCACCTTGGGGATAATTTTCTTCTTTCCTGTCCCCATGTGCTCTCAGGGAGGATTCAGGTCTCTGCAGGTAATACTCCTTTCCTAATCTGGACTGTCTCCTGGTCTCACCCTTACCCTTTACCTTAGTCAGGGGCTAGATGCAGGGATTGGGGTCTTCAGGGTGGGAACTTGTTTGCTGTCCAGGTCCTCAGTCTGAGGCTGAGTAATGCATGTTAGGAGCTAAATCTCGAGCGTGTATCTGGGGACTGGGAGACTGTTGCATGTCCTCAGTGCCTTAGGTGGAGCAGTGCATGCTGGGGAGTATGTTGCCCGAATAGGCCGTAACTTAGGCATGATGCACCTGGGTGTTAGGAAGCCTCTACAGAGGGTAGTCTGGTGGAGGTGACATGAATATGCATGGCAGTGAGAGAGTAAATATACATGGAATACAAAGTGTACATCTGAATTTGGAGGGCATGTGTGCATACAAGAAGCCATTTAACCGTAAGTTTGTCAAGTGAGACTAGGAAGGATTGGTCTCCATGCTCTGAAGCCCACAGTACTTCTGTCCATACTGTAGAGATGTTGTGGAGTGGCTTTTTTGCTGTACACTTCCTCCCCTTCCCAGTGCCAACTGTTTTCCTCCCTCCTGACAGCACTTCTACCCTAGCCGGGCTCAGCCCCCAAGCAGTGCAGCCTCCCGAGTGCAGAGTGCAGCCCCTGCCCGCCCTGGCCCAGCTGCCCATGTCTACCCTGCTGGATCCCAAGTAATGATGATCCCTTCCCAGATCTCCTATTCAGCCTCCCAGGGGGCCTACTACATCCCTGGACAGGTGAGGCTAGAGGCTTGGGGGCTGGAAGCCACAGGACCTGGTATCCCAACCCTCACCCTGATCCTCCAGTTCCACCCCTTTTCCAGAGGTGGTACTTCCTTCTGGTCATTGCCCAGAGTTGGCTTGTCCTGTCTTGCCCTACATTCTCTTTGGAGTGGTGCTCATAGCTCCCTCAACTCCTTCTCTCCCCCCAACCCCAGGGGCGTTCCACATATGTTGTCCCGACACAGCAGTACCCTGTGCAGCCAGGAGCCCCAGGCTTCTATCCGGGTGCAAGCCCTACAGAATTTGGGACCTACGGTAAGCAGGGGAGGGAGAGTCAGGGGTGAGATGGAATCCTAAGGAGCATCTGAAGTGGTCTACTGATTTCTAAGCATAGGACCCTTCCCAGGCTTGGCTTTGGTCTAAAAATGATAGGGTTAATAGGTAGTAGGGATCAGTGCTTAATATTTAACTGGCGTTGGTGGGAGAAAATTTGATATTATAGCCAAGAGAGTTAAGAGTCCTCCCCACATCAAGGAATGTGGGATCAGGCACCAGCTTGAGGGCCTATCATTAGGTTTTCCCTGTGACACTTCTTCCATGGTTGGGGGGAGCCTGTGTAGCACAGATTTGGGAGGTTTTTGTAGCTCCTTTTCATTTATATTTTAGGAAAGGATTAGTCTGTTCTTTATGGCAGTGGTTTCCAAGTTTTTTGATCACCTATCAAAAAAATTTAAGTATGTGCCTTTGATACATGTATGTTTTTGTTTGTATATATGTATGCATAATTAAAAAATAACACACTCGTGGTGTTTGTTGAAAACAAGTAGAAATTATGGATGAGTTTAAAGAATGCACCCCACTTTGGAGACCATTGCTTTAAGGAATGAATTTCTTTATCCTGAGACCAGTTTATAATGTTACTTTTTGTTTCCTTGTCCCTTTTCAAGGGGCTGGATACTGTAACTGGACTCAAGTTGAGTGGAACAGGGTTAGCAAATCTCTTTCTCTCATTCCCAGCCAAAGACCTGATTCTGTTTCAGGTTTAGACTATGCGTGTATGTGTTGCCGGGGTGGAGTACATACAAAAGAGTACCTTGTGGGGTAAAAGACTTAAGTCCTCCTGGTAGCTGGTGTGTGGTGGAAAAGGAGTGCCTGCCTATGAGGTGTGTGTGTGTGTGTGTGAGGTGTGTGTCAGTGTTAGGAATTCTTGTAAACGCAGTTCAGACTGGTTCCCCAGCTTTGACAGACACTTAATTCCCTGGGGGAGGAGGGCAGGGCAAGGGGCCGGCTGTGGGTGATGGGAGGTTCTGGGGTTGGGAGGTGTTTAAGCTGGCATTAGTATATGGTTGGGCCCTGACGCTGCCACCATTCTTTTTCTCTGTTCCCCCTCCCCCAAGCTGGCGCCTATTATCCAGCCCAAGGGGTGCAGCAGTTTCCCACTGGTGTGGCCCCTGCCCCAGTTTTGATGAACCAGCCACCCCAGATTGCTCCCAAGAGGGAGCGTAAGACGGTAAGTAGCAGCATAGCAGCAAGGGGCTCTGGGACATCTGGGAAGGGGAGAACCAAGGTCAGGTGCCTCCAGGACATTGTGCCTGAGGGAGCTGGAATTTAAGGAAGGAGGTCTTCAGCTGAGAGTGGGCAGAAAATGGGGGTCTGTGGAGTGTTCAGGTTTTATGTAAAGTACTAAGATCTCGGCATAGAAGCAGCTCATGGCAGGACAGAAGTGGCTAGCGGGGAAGTTCCTGAGAGACATGGGCTTTGGGGGTTCGTAAGAACTGTGCTTGGTTTTGGGTTTCTGGTGGCTTGCCTTGGAAATGGTTTGTTTTCTGTGGCCCCGCCCCCACTCCCCCCAGTCCTGGAAGCTTTCAAGGCCTCCGCCTCTGCTCAGTCCTCAAGCCCTGGGCGTGGTGCCCAGAATAGGGTGCCAGAGCTGGGGAAGCCGCTGAGTCACTCTGGCTCCACCCACTGGATCTGGGCCCTGCCCCCAGAGATCAGGCAGACTAGCCACAAGTGAGCCGAATGGGTGCTGGATGGGGGTCCTGGGTCCCAGGGTGTGCATCCAGTGACTTGGGGACTGCTGGTGGGCAGGGGTGAGGGAGGGAGGGGCATTGTGATGTACAGAGCTGCTCTGTGAGGTCAAGGGTCTCTTAGGGGTGGGGGCTAGGACAGAAACTATAAGAGCAGCCGGATGGGTTGACAGTAGAACTCAGGGGGTTTCTGGCACCCACCCACCTGCTTCCCAGTAGGGGGTGGGGGATTGGCCTGGAGTCTTAAGAGTGGGGCAGGGTGGAGAGGTGGGCTCCTCCTGCTTCCCACTCATCCTATAGCTTTCTTTCCCCAGATCCGAATTCGAGATCCAAACCAAGGAGGAAAGGATATCACCGAGGAGATCATGTCTGGGGCCCGCACTGCCTCTACTCCCACCCCTCCCCAGGTACTGTCTGCTCTTTGAGTGATCCCCTGGCTGGGATGGCTGTTCTGCCCTGGACTCCCAAGTCCCTTGATCTTTTTTCTTTCTTTCAACTAAGGGATTTATTTCCCTGCTTTCCTGGATTTCTAGGCAGAGCTAACTTAAAAATGGCTCTAGTAAAGAAGGGTTGTGGGACTCTTCAGTGCAAACTTGGTAACCCTTTGTGTCCTGCAGACGGGAGGCGGTATGGAGCCTCAAGCTAATGGGGAGACGCCCCAAGTTGCTGTCATTGTCCGGCCAGGTAAGTAAGCAGATGGGACAGAGCTTTTATAGGGAAAGAGGAGTGTGGCAGCTTAATGCTGAGAAGGTGGGGTGATTTGAACTAGGTGTCAGAGGAAAATGACTTAGGTTTTAGGTAGTGGAAATTTAAGGGTGGGTTGGGTTTTGGATGGGAAGGGAAAAATAGCTTAGATGAGAGAAGGTTAGAGAGGGGGAGGTGTTAAGTTGGGAATACCTTGCTGGGAGGAAGGGGAGGAACAGCAGCAGTGGAGGACTTGCCTTGAGTTACTCGTTCTCCTTTCCTGTGCTGCAGATGACCGGTCACAGGGAGCAATCACTGGGGTCCGGCCAGGACTGCCTGGCCCAGAACACAGCCCTTCAGAGTCCCAGCCTTCATCACCTTCTCCAACCCCATCACCACCCCCAATCTTGGAGCCAGGGTCTGAGGCTAATCTTGCAGTCCTCTCTATTCCTGGGGACACCATGACAACGGGGATGATACAGATGTCTGTAGAAGAATCAACCCCCATCTCCCATGAAACTGGGGAGCCATATTGCCTCTCTCCAGAACCCACTCCTCTCGCTGAACCCATACTGGAAGTAGAAGTGACACTTAGCAAACCAATTCCAGAATCCGAGTTCTCTTCCAGTCCTCTCCAGGTTCCCACCCCCCTGCCATCTCACACAGTGGAAATTCATGAGCCTAATGGCGTGGTCCCGTCTGAGGATCTGGAACCAGAGGAGGAGTCAAGCCCAGAGCTTGCCCCTCTCCCTCCCCCGGCTTGCCCTTCTGAATCTCCTGTGCCCATTGCTCCCACTGCCCAACCTGAGGAACTGCTCAACGGAGCCCCCTCGCCACCAGCTGTGGACTTAAGCCCAGTCAGTGAGCCAGAGGAGCAGCCCAAGGAGGTTACAGTGTCATCGGCTCCTGCTACCATCCTCACTGCCACTCCAGCTATGGCTCCTTCAGCTACTTCCCCTGCTCAGGAAGAGGAAATGGAGGAAGAGGAAGAAGAAGGAGAAGCAGGAGAAACTGAGAGTGAGAAGGGAGGAGAGGAACTGCTCCCCACAGAGAGCACCCCTGTCCCAGCCCATTCATCCCAGAATTTGGAGGCAGCAGCAACCACCCAAGGTAAGGTGGGGCTGGATAGTGGAGGTGGTGCCGGCTGGGGGTGTGGTTCCTTGTCTTTATTGGTGACCCCCCAATCTATGCCGTAGTGTCTGGGTCAGAGAAGGCCTGTGATGGAACCTAGATTAAGGTTTAAACCTAGAGAGGGTGTAATGGAAAGAGGGAATACTGTGCTGTAGCAGCTTTTTATTTCCCAGGAGTTATGGATGCTCCCTAAATTGTTCCCAACCCTGCTTTTCTTTCTTTCTTTAATTAGTGGCAGTATCTGTGCCAAAGAGGAGACGGAAAATTAAGGAGCTAAATAAGAAGGAGGCTGTAGGAGACCTTCTAGATGCCTTCAAGGAGGTAAGGGAGCAGAAAAGCCGGGGAGGGCAGAGTTTGAGTGTGGAACAGTGGTCATTCTACAACCAAAACGGGGTGTTCTGTTGTTTCAGGTGAACGTGACAGTACCAGAGGTGGAGAATCAGCCTCCTGCAGTCAACAGTCCACGCCCGGAGTCTGAGGGCAGCAGTGTGCCCCCACGGCCTGAGGAGGCAGATGAGACTTGGGACTCAAAGGAAGACAAAATTCACAATGCTGAGAACATTCAGCCCGGGGAACAGAAGTACGAATATAAGTCAGGTATGCTGAAGGAAGGGTTGAGAATGACTGAGTAGTCTTGTCAAGCCCCAGGAGACAGTATGATGTGTTCACGCTCTTTCTTGCAGATCAGTGGAAGCCTCTAAACCTTGAGGAGAAAAAGCGTTATGACCGTGAGTTCCTACTTGGCTTTCAGTTCATCTTTGCCAGTATGCAGAAGCCAGAGGGATTGCCCCATATCAGTGATGTTGTGCTGGACAAGGTTGGTGGCTTGGGGGAGGAGAAGCTTGGGCTGGATGGATTGGGGAAGAGCCTGAGGTCCTAAAAGAATAGTCAATATTCCTAGGTGCTTCTGAGAATTCCCTGTCCTCTTTTCAGGCCAATAAAACACCACTGCGACCACTGGATCCCACCAGACTACAAGGCATAAATTGTGGCCCAGACTTCACTCCGTCCTTTGCCAACCTTGGCCGACCAGCACTTAGCAGCCGTGGGCCCCCAAGGGGTGGGCCAGGTGGGGAGCTGCCCCGAGGGCCGGTGAGTGGGGCAGGTTAAGGGGGCAGGTGGGCAAGGGGCAGGGGAGGGTGGCTCCCTTGTATTTCATTGCCAGATTAGTTTGCCCTGGAGATGTGTGGTAGCGGAGGCATGTGTTGTGCTGACTAGTTCTGTGTCTTCTCTTGTCCTTGTCCCTTGCTTATTAGCAGGCTGGCCTGGGACCCCGACGTTCTCAGCAGGGCCCCCGAAAGGAACCACGCAAGATCATTGCCACAGTGTTGATGACCGAGGATATAAAATTGAACAAAGCAGAAAAGGCCTGGAAACCCAGCAGCAAGCGGACGGCAGCTGATAAGGACCGAGGGGAAGAGGATGCTGATGGCAGCAAAACCCAGGTACTGGCAAGTCCTCCTTTTGGTCTCCATTTCTCTTTAAGGCTTGCCATCTGTGCCAACTTTGCCGTCTTTTTGTCTGTCTGTCCTTATTACTAACATCTGCATAGGTCCCCACCACCCTCTCTGGCCTGTTCTTCTGAGAACCTCACTGGATCCTCTGTCTTCTCTATCCTATCCCCCCAGGACCTGTTCCGCAGAGTGCGCTCCATCCTGAATAAACTGACACCCCAGATGTTCCAGCAGCTGATGAAGCAAGTGACACAGCTGGCCATCGACACTGAGGAACGCCTCAAAGGGGTCATTGACCTCATCTTTGAGAAGGCCATTTCAGAGCCCAACTTCTCTGTAGCCTATGCCAACATGTGCCGCTGCCTCATGGCGGTTAGTTTCCACTGTTTTTTAAATCTCATGGTCTAGTTTCCCACTTCTGTTCCCAAGACTCCTTGAGCCCAGCTTCTTGGTTCTCCTCCAACTTATGCTGTTGATGGCAGCCAGGAGGCAGAGCTGGGGCCAGAGGTCTTCCTGGGTCAGGTAGTTAAAGACTCTTGGAGAGCCTTCCCCAGACTAGTCTGAAATGTGACATTCTCTTTGACCAATAGCTGAAAGTGCCCACTACAGAAAAGCCAACAGTGACCGTGAACTTCCGAAAACTCTTGTTGAATCGCTGTCAGAAGGAATTTGAGAAAGACAAAGATGATGATGAGGTTTTTGAGAAGAAGCAAAAAGAGATGGATGAAGCTGCTACGGTGAGAGAAAACCCACTGATTCCATGCCCTACGCAGATGTTACTTAGTTGTATAATTCAGGGTGAGGATAGTGGTAAGGGGGTGAGGGATTCTCTGCCTTAGGGCCTGAGTGCTTACTGCTAGGTTTGGATATCCAGATGGTAGAGAAGGGTTTAGCTGTGTGGCTTGATATCTTTTTGACCTCATCCCTGCCCCATGACTGGCGCAGGCAGAGGAACGGGGACGTCTGAAGGAAGAGCTGGAAGAGGCTCGTGACATAGCCCGGCGGCGCTCTTTAGGGAATATCAAGTTTATTGGGGAGCTGTTCAAGCTAAAGATGTTAACAGAGGCGATAATGCATGACTGTGTGGTGAAACTGCTTAAGAACCATGATGAAGAGTCCCTCGAATGCCTGTGCCGTCTGCTCACCACCATTGGCAAAGACCTGGACTTTGAAAAAGCCAAGGTAGGTAGGGGTCCTTGCATGTGGAGGGGGATGGGCTGAAGCCCATGGAGCCCACTGAACCACACAGGTGGGGCTGAGGGCCTGAGGAGAGGCAGGGCCTACAGTTGGAGGTGAGGTGTTAGAAGTTCCTGATCTCTTTGCTCCTCCCTAGCCCCGAATGGATCAGTATTTCAACCAGATGGAAAAAATCATCAAAGAAAAGAAGACATCTTCTCGCATCCGCTTTATGCTGCAGGATGTGCTGGATCTGCGAGGGGTACGCATCTCTTCCTTCCCCCACCACACCACTGCCCCCAGTTCTCGACACTGTCTTGTCTGGCCCTTCCTGGCAGTTACATGACTGGCCCCCTGTCCCCACAGAGCAATTGGGTGCCGCGCCGAGGGGATCAGGGTCCCAAGACCATTGACCAGATCCACAAGGAGGCAGAGATGGAGGAGCATCGGGAGCACATCAAAGTGCAGCAGCTCATGGCCAAGGGCAGCGACAAGCGTCGGGGTGGCCCTCCAGGCCCACCTATCAGTGAGTTTGAGGCTAGGATTAAGGAAGGGGGCAGAGAAGGGACTGAGGTGGTGCTTTCCTCTGATGACTTCATGTTAGTGCCACGTGTCTGGGCCACTGAGACTCTATGATGGAACTGAGGATCTGAGGAAGGGAGGTTGGGGGTGGCCCAAGGAGAAGGAGCTATTAGGATTTACTCATTATTATGGTATTCCCCCCCCCAACCTCCTTTTTGTCCCAGGCCGTGGCCTTCCTCTTGTGGATGATGGTGGCTGGAACACAGTCCCCATCAGCAAAGGCAGCCGCCCCATTGACACCTCACGACTCACCAAGATCACCAAGGTAGGGGTGTGCGGAGTGTGCGTGTAGGGGTAATGCTGGTGAGGTGGAGGGTAAAGAGGGATCAAGCAGATGTTAAGCTCAGGTTTGGATCCTAGTCCTCTCGCTTTTCTAAGGTTGGGAAGGTGACAGCTGAATTGTTTGTCTTAGACTAACTGGTTAGATTGCTAGACAGGACTGCCAGCTCTCTAGGGAGTATATTCTTTTATCAATCTGGGCCGGTGATTGGCAAACTGATACGTACCCAAATCCAGCCTGTTGATAGGAATGGTTTTTACGTTTTTAACTGGTTGAGAAAGATAAAAAAGTGTATGGTAACTTATGATGTTGAAGTCAAATAAAATTTAAATTTCAGTGTTCATAAATAAAGTTTTATTGGAACACAGTCACAGTTATTCCTTTACGTATCATCTATGATGCTTTCATTTTATAGTGTTAGAATTGAGTAGTTACAATAGTGACTGTCTGGCTCTGTACAGAAAAAATTTGACTTCTGGTTTGGGACCTTCAGTATACCTTTGTGGCTGTGTATGGCGGTACTGGCTGAGTGATTTGGCCAGGTCAGACCCATGACTTGGACTCCTTTTCCTCCTCCTTCAGCCTGGCTCCATTGATTCTAACAACCAGCTCTTTGCACCTGGAGGGCGACTGAGCTGGGGCAAGGGCAGCAGTGGAGGCTCAGGAGCCAAGCCCTCAGATGCAGGTACGGGGATTGCTGTAAGGAGCCTAGTGGTTATTAATCTGAGCTCCCTTGAAGGCAGAGCCTTGCCTAGAAGGGAGGCTTTCAGTACAAGGTAGTTAAGTAATACAGGTAATATCAGAGGCATATATTTGAGATTGAACTGCTTAACTGTTGGAACTGGGACCAAGTGTCCTAAACTGGCAAACAGAGGAGAGGATGCAAGACAGTAGGAGATTGTAATTCACATTTTCTGCCTAACCAGCATCAGAAGCCGCTCGTCCAGCTACTAGTACCTTAAATCGCTTCTCAGCCCTTCAACAAGCAGTACCCACGGAAAGCACAGATAACAGACGTGTGGTACAGAGGTGAGATTTCCTATGTGTCAGTGTTCTTCACACTGAGTATGTGATTGCCTTGTGCTTGATGCCATAGGATGGGAATTTCTCATACCTGTCATTTTCCCAGCCCTTGGGTTAGATTGGGACATAATTCATTATACCAAGATCAAGGCCCAGCAGTTGCTCAGCATGTTGGGTCATGACACCAGAGAGTGCCTGGGCAGTACAGGTGGGGGACAATGTGCCTATCTTTCTTCCAGGAGTAGCTTGAGTCGGGAACGAGGCGAGAAAGCTGGGGACCGGGGAGACCGCCTAGAGCGGAGTGAACGGGGAGGTGACCGTGGGGACCGGCTTGATCGTGCACGGACACCCGCCACGAAGCGGAGCTTCAGCAAGGAAGTGGAGGAGCGGAGTAGGGAGCGGCCCTCCCAGCCTGAAGGCCTGCGCAAGGCAGCTAGCCTCACGGAGGATCGGGACCGTGGGCGGGATGCTGGTGAGCTGCTGGCAGAGGATTGGAGGGGAGGGAAGGGTGTTGGCTGGTTTGGGCCTAGCTGCTCCCCAGCTCTCTTGAGAGCTCCAGACCCTGTTTGCTGGGAAGGCTGGAACTGAAGTTCTGATCTGTGTTCTCCCACAGTGAAGCGAGAAGCTACCCTTCCCCCGGTAAGCCCCCCGAAGGCAGCACTCTCTGAGGAGGAGCTGGAGAAGAAATCCAAGGCCATCATTGAGGAATACCTCCATCTCAATGACATGAAGGTAGGCAGTGGGAGGGGTCTGGGTGATGGAGGAGGGGGCGCTGGGAGGGAGGGAGCCATGTTAACAGGCATGGGGGGCCAGACAGTGACCACTTTCCTTGCTGTGCCTTGTGCCTCATAGGAGGCAGTACAGTGTGTGCAAGAGCTGGCCTCACCCTCCCTGCTCTTCATCTTTGTACGGCATGGTGTTGAGTCTACACTGGAGCGCAGCGCCATTGCTCGTGAGCGTATGGGGCAGCTGCTACACCAGCTACTCTATGCGGGACACCTCTCCACTGCTCAGTACTACCAAGGGTATGACCAGCTTCTGAGGGCCCCCCACTTTTACAGACCTTCCTTCGTGGGGCCCCTTGAACCTTGCATGAGAATGTAGGCGTCTCAGCCATTCTGGTCAACACTCTTTGGGGGGTGGTGGTGAAGGGGGTGAATAATCTAAGGACAAGAAGCTAGCCTTAGCTTGAGGTAACTGCCCCATGTCTAGAAAAATATTCCTTGGGTGGGTGGGGCTCCACAGTTGATCCTTTAGCCATGCCATGCCTGTTGCCCCAGAAAGGGGGTGACCTGGCCTGTCTTCCCTAGAATGTCCTGACTTTGAATTCCCTTTGCAGACTGTATGAAATCCTGGAATTGGCTGAAGACATGGAAATTGATATCCCCCACGTGTGGCTCTACCTAGCGGAACTGGTAACACCCATTCTGCAGGAAGGTGGGGTGCCCATGGGGGAGCTATTCCGGTAAGTCTCCCTTGGTGAAATTCAGGGAAGTAAAGACAGGAGGAAGTGGGGAGGGTAGGGGGGTATGGCAGGTTTGATGCTTGGGTTTGGAGAGGGATGGAGTAGGGTTGAGAGAGCTGTGGAGCCTGTCAACACTGTGTTTTTCTCTTGTAGGGAGATTACAAAGCCTCTAAGACCCCTGGGCAAAGCTGCTTCCCTGTTGCTGGAGATCCTGGGCCTCCTGTGCAAAAGCATGGTGAGTGAAGGCCTTTCTGAGGGTAGTGTGTTCAGGACTCCTCTCACCATGCGGTTTTGGCTCCTTGAAGTGGCCCTGAAGCTTCATGGTCCATTGTTGGGATGGAGTAATAGTGATGATAGTGCTGTTGGTACCTGGGAGAGGAAACATTGAGGTGGGCAGTCTCCCACAGGCCAGTTCCTGTTGTGAGTTCTGGCCGAGGCTGGAGGAGGATGGCAAGCTAAGACCCTAGGCCCATGACTGATTGATTCATTCATTCATTCAACTAGTGTTTCTTTGAACACTTATCCCATACTAAGCACTGGGGATACAGCAGTGAATAAAATGGTTAGGAAACAAGTTGATAGAGAAAAACTAAGAAATGACAGCTTAATAAAAACAACAGTGTGAAGTAACGTGTGAAATAAACTAGTTGAAATGTGGAGTGTTTTAAGTACTGTGAGGTTGCAAAAGAATATTTGGTGGTATTCATGGCAGAAGGCTTCTAATAAATATAAAGGCAAAAGATGGGGAAAGGCAGGTTGGGTGTTGTACTTAGTGAGAACTTGGGATGTGCAGTTTCAAAAGAGTTCATCTATCTGGGGCGGAAGAATTAGACTTTGGATCGAAAGGAATTATTTTTTCAGCATTATATAATCTTTTTAGATACACATGTACCAGGACAAATTCTTTTTAAAACCAATAATAAGCATATTGAACTATTTATGTATTTCATTGATTTGATTATAAGACATTTACGTACTGCTAAGAAAGAAAAGGCTTATAGTCCTAATTTTAAAATGCAATAAATATATCAACTGTGAGACAACTTTAATGGTGAAAATGAAGAAATGGGCAACTTTTAAAATCTAAGAACTATGATAATCTTGTTAACAGCCAGTGCCATCCTGAATATCAATTATGAAAGAGTAATGCTTTCAGGATCTCTTGCCTTTTACAGAAAATGGGTTCAAATTGCTGTTTGTGGGGATTTCTAATTTATGTTGGAGATGAAATATATGTGCTTCTAAGATTTTCTGGATGAAGGAAATAAATAAGCATATTTGTTAGAGGTAATCCCTTCCCATAGGTAAGCATTTGTTACTTGGAATAATGGAAAACCAAGGTGCTGTAGGTTAAGAAACGTAGGTAAGATTAGAAGGCTGGGATGAAGTGTTTGGATTTGGTTTTTTGCCTTTGAGAATCCTGCAAAAGCTAATTGATATTTTTTCCTAGAGGCTCTTAGGTCATTTTCCCTGCCCTAGTGTCATAGCACTGTAGTGGATGAGTTCTTATTTATTTGAGTGGTTATTTGACTGACATCTGTGCCCTGCACTAGACTGTAGATATGGAAGGATTGTTCCTGTTGGTACCTCTGTGGCATCCTTAGTTCCTAGCAGGTACCTAGTAGACCTTTAGTAAATATTGTTGGGTGACTGTTGTGGAGCTGTTAAGTCCTTTAGAAAGAGAAAGGATTGCTAAGTTGATCTTGTGCTTTCCAGGGTCCCAAAAAGGTGGGGACACTGTGGCGAGAAGCTGGGCTCAGCTGGAAGGAATTTCTACCAGAAGGCCAGGACATTGGTGCATTTGTCACTAAACAGGTTTGGGAGTTTAGATTAATTTGTCCTCATTTCTCACATGGTGTAACTTGCCTCTCTTGACTGTGGGCCTTTTTGGTTGCAGAAGGTAGAGTATACTCTGGGAGAGGAGTCAGAATCCCTTGGCCAGAGGGCACTCCCCTCCGAGGAGCTGACCAAGCAGCTGGAAAAGCTGCTGAAGGACGGCAGCAGTAACCAGCAGGTGTTTGACTGGATAGAGGTATGTTTCTCCTGGATATTGGGGGAGAGGGGGGTGTAAAGGAGAGGTATTTCTTGGGGCAGGGTTGGGGGTGACAAGAATGAAGACTTAAGGGCACAATTCAGAACTCTTGGGCCATTTGTTTTCTCCTGCACAGGCCAACCTGAGTGAGCAGCAGATAGCATCCAACACATTAGTTCGAGCCCTCATGACAGCTGTCTGCTATTCTGCAATCATCTGTAAGAGGAGTTAGGGAGATGGCAGGGCGAGGGTGGACCCAAAAGACAAATGGATGGAGGGGGGGTTTCAGTTTGCCTCCTGCTTCCAAACCAGACTAAGGGTACATTATGCCACTTATCTCTGTCTTCTTACAGTTGAGACTCCCCTCCGAGTGGATGTTGCAGTGCTGAAAGCGCGAGCGAAACTGCTAGAGAAATACCTGTGTGACGAGCAGAAGGAGTTGCAGGCGCTCTATGCCCTCCAGGCCCTTGTAGTGACCTTAGAACAGCCTGCCAGTAAGAGCCACGCAGGGATGGGGGTAGGGTGGAGGGACTGCCAGATAGCAGGGTGTAGTGGTGGAAGGGTCTCAATCCAAGAAAGGTGGGTAGTCATTGGAGCGCCAAATGCCCATATGGTTTGATTCCTTTCCCCTCGTTTGTGTCTTTGTCTACCATTGGAAGGAGTGAAACTTGGGTCTTGACGATTAATTGACTACCTGCTTTGTGCCTACCCATCTGTTTGATGCCACCGGTGCAGGGATGGTAAATGGCAGCATCTACCTCCTCTGCCTGGTATAGAGCTAAAATGCTTATTTTGCCTTGTTCAGTCCTCACAGCTGTTGTTCAGAGTACATGGTATCCCCATTTTCCTTATTGGGAGACCAAGGTCCTAGGTTACCATATCTGAAGTTAAGCATTCAACACATAGGTATGTGTCAGGGCACTGGGATGTTCACAGTAAGTCAAGCATAGTTCTCTGATAACATGGTGTCAGAAACATGTGAGTGAGAAGATGGGTAATCCCTGGGGGAAGTACACCTGGTCTGAGGGATGATGAATGGGAATTAGCTAAATGACAAATGGGGGGGCACTTTAAACAAAGGTATTGTGTGTGTGCTTTCTGTGGTAGGAAGAACTGGACACAAGGGAAAAGAACTATTGAGGAAGGCCAGTGTGGGAGAGCACAGTAACTGGTCATAAGTGAGGCAAGATGGGGCTGGAGAGACGAACCTGGCCCAGTCATACAGGGCGGTGTGACCTATGGCAAGAGTTTTAGGCTTTAGCCTCAAGGCAGGAAAGGGCCTTGGTTGAATTTTAAGCAAGGAGTAAAATAATTAGATCTTAGTCTTTAGATTATCCTGGCCATAGTGGGAAGAATGGTTTGGAATGGGGGTGAGAGTGAATGTGGCAGGATCAGCACCAGTGGTTCAGCCTTGCTGGTGACAGTGGAAATGGGGGAAGAGTCGGCAGATTCAAGGGCTATTTAGGAAATGGAGTTGATACCTTTTAGTTAACAAGGAGGGAGACATGAGAGATTAGAAGTCCTGGAGGACTGCCAGGATGGGTTTAGAGATAATAGTGTGGTGTCTCACTGGAGTAGGGGACAGTGGATCAAGCTTAGTTTGTGGTCCCTGGGTTGGGGAATCAGTCATTTAGACAGCTGGGTATCTGTCCATTTGTAGAGGAAGAGGTCAGGGAAGAGGCAGCTTTGTGAGTTGTTGGCAGAGGGTGATACATGTGCAAGTCACAAAAGGATATGGGCTTGCTAGAGAGAGAGTGATGAGGGCCTGGGATGGAACCCCCATGAGGTGGAGATGATGCACAGTTAGTGACAAAGGAGGACAGGCCCTATAAACAAAGGACAAATGGTAGGAGAGGGAAGTGGTCAATAATGCTAGATGCTCCTAAGCATCCCGCAGGAGCAGACCTGAAAATTAAATAATTAATATATCACCTCTGACATATAAAAACATGGAGGTCACCTTGGCAAAAACCATATTTGATAGATTGGAAAGGATTGAGAAACACTTGACTGGGACAGAAAGGAAAACAGCAAGTGTAGACAAATCTTATTTAGCCTAAGAGATAGTGTTTAAAGGGGGCCCTTTGTGTTTAGGTGGGAGAAACTTGGACTTGAAAATAAAGGGCAGAGTGGATAATGGATTGTATAGGGTCCTCTGGTGGGTGTGCATGGTATTTGGAGCATGAGCATAAGTGAAGGATCTGCTGTGGCCGTTGCTGGGGGATGGGGGCAGCTGTAACCACAGCGTTTGTGTGCATGCCTGAGGAACATTCTGGCTTGTAGCTTCTTATAGGTGGCTTAGTCAGGATTTCACCCAGGTTTGGACTTAAGATCCTGTGCTTCATTTAGTTCACTTACTCTGCCTCTCTTAGTTTTTAGGTGTATAAGGTTTGGTTTGGAAAGTCTGGCTGTGCAGTGTGTGGGGTGGGGTATGTTGTGTTAGGACAAGTGCTTGGAAAGGCTACCTAGCAGCCAGTGGTGGAGGAAAGGGGTGGGGTCAGAGCAGGGGGTGCTTGAGTTGAGTCTTGAAGGAATTTACTAGGAAGGTGACAAGAGAAAGAATGTTCCTGGCAAAGGGTAATCGCACCCACGGAAGTGTCAAGGCCAGAGAAGGTGTGTGTTTGGGAGATGTGTGGGAAGGAAGAGGAAATTTGGGTCAAAAGTTCGCCAGGATCTGTTTGGGGGCCAGTGAATGTTCCAGGCTACACCCTTGACATTCGTGAGTAATACATATGGGACTTTAGTAATATCCCAAATTCAAGAGTACCAATTTTGAATATAGTTTTTCCACTAAATATATCATGAGTGGAGAAGTCTGAAGCTGCCAAGGTAAGGCTGGGTAAGTTTTAAAGGTTTTTTTTTGATGGCCAGTGATTCATGTCTGTGCACCAGTTTCTTAGATCGTGACATTAGCACCCTGTTGGAACCCTAGTCGCTCTGGAATGGTCACAGATGTTAGGATAGTAGGGTCTTGTTTTAACAGTGGAGCTTGGAAGGGACCCCTGGGGGACAGGCTGAGGTGGCTATGGCCAGTCACCTCTAACTGCTGCCCTGCCTGCTTGCAGACCTGCTTCGGACATTCTTTGATACCCTGTATGACGAGGACGTGGTGAAGGAGGACGCCTTCTACAGCTGGGAGAGTAGCAAAGACCCGGCTGAGCAGCAGGGCAAGGGTGTAGCCCTTAAATCTGTCACAACCTTCTTCAATTGGCTTCGACAGGAGGAGGAGGAGTCTGACCACAACTGAGGGCTGGTGGGGCCGGGCACTTGGAGCCCCATGGACATGCAGATGGCCCAGCCAGCCGCCTGGACTGCAGGGGGGCGGTGGCAGCGGCGGTGGCAGTGGGTGCCTGTAGTGCGATGTGTCTGAGCTAATAA
>VBSM01000272.1:37944329-37965831 GCA_008086735.1 Cheirogaleus medius
GGAGCCCGGCGGGTCAGGGTAAGAGGCGGAGGCCGGGCACGGGTTGGGGAGTCGGGCTGCGGCCGCCAGGTGCGCGGGCCGCGGGTGGGTGGGGGCCTTGAGGAGGGGGCCGAAGTCGGGAGAAGGAGGAGCCTGCACCAGGGAGGCGGGCCAGGCAACAGGAGGGAGCGGGAATGAGCGGGGGAAGGGGGCAAACCGACTCTGGTTCCCTCCCATGGCCTGCCTCCTTCTGGGCTTTGCAGGGCAGACGCGTGGTCTCCCGCTGTCCGTCTCTGTTCCCACTGCTAAGGGTGGCAAGAGGTGTACCGCCTCGGGAGGGACTAGTCAGCCCTACGCCCCCACCTCTCCAGCCCATGGCAACTGGCCTTGCACGCCCACACACTCTCACTTCCCTCTGTGTACACCTCTCCCTTCACTGTCCTGGGAGTGGCCCTGTGCTGGGAACCTGCCATTCCCAGCTGTGTCCCTATCCTCTTACGGAGGTGGCCTTTAAACGCTGGCCAAGCACCCTACCGCAGAGATCTTGCCTAACACTCCTTCCTGAGAGTCAGCTGGTGGATGAAGGGGACTGAGGCCACATTTGGGGCACCTGTGAGCACCTGATCACCTCTCACCTATTAAAACTGTTTTAATTTCCTTCCCCTATCCCCAACAAAAACAAAAAAATCACCCTGCTCTGTGGAGGGAAAGAGGAATCCAGAGGGAGGGCTTTCTTCCCACAGCTACTGGCCCCTGCTTGGGCCTTGGTTTCCATGGATGGTGATGCATGCCAGGGCTTGGCCTTAGTCCTTTGCATCTGGGGTCTGCCAGCCTACTTTACTTCAGTGTCATGGATTTCTCCAAGCCTAGGGCCAGGCAGGGACTTGTGACATTGAGGGCTGGGTTTGGAATGGGTCTTGGGCCTTCAGGGCAGGTGGTCAGTCACACAGGCAGTGTGGTTGGTACTTGAGGTTCTTTGGAGCTGAGACTCTGGCTGAGATTTGTACTTCCCTTGAGGAATCCTGGGACTTGTAGTCCTAAATTAACCTCATGGCTTTTGAAGCTGAGAAGCAGTAGGCTGCTCTGATTCCTCTGGCCCTGCTAAGGCTTGGAGTTCAGAAAGTCATCCCCTCCTGTAGTCAGGGGAGAGTGTGGCTGACCTCAGGACTGGCCTTGAGAGCCCTGATTAGGTACCAGCTGGGGGCCAGGGATGGTCTGTAACCTCCTGTCTTCCTTCTGGTTGCTAGCATTTCTGGGGACCACCAGCTGGCTGAGGCTCAGGGACAGAGACGGCTGCTCCAGCTAAAGGTCAGTTGTGATGTACACTGCCTGTTGGCACTGTCTAGGGGATGGGCACCAGCTTTCCAAGCCCCAGAGAGCTTGGCTAGGCCCCTGGCACTCCCACCTCCTCAAAGCCATGAGGCAGGAGTGTTCTCCTTATGTGACTAGGCACAGGTTCCAAATGGGGAGGGGACTGGCTCAGCATCCGGAGGAGCCAAAACAGGAATAGAACTGGGAGCTGAGCCTGGAGCAGTTCTGGGCTTTTGGTTCTCTGCATCAACACAGCCAGCATGCCTATGATTTCTGTGCTGGGCAAAATGTTTGTGTGGCAGCGTGAAGGGCCTGGAGGACGATGGACTTGTCAGACAAGTCGCAGAGGTGAGACCAGAGACCATAGATGCGATCTGGGAGGTGATGGGAAGCTGAACAGTAGGGAGCTCAGGTGGCAAGAGGAAAATTACTCTGGCTTAGATATTGGGAACCAGGCTGAAATGGGGAGAACCAGGCTGGGGCCAGTGAGGGTATCAGGAAAAGGCTTTAAGGGACAGGGGTGAAAATCAGAAAAAAATGCTATGAGTTTATCAGAAAAGAGGAATAGAGAGCTGTGGGCCAGCTGAAGCTGATGTGAGGAAAGAACCAAGGCAGCAGGGCTCCAGAAGGAAGGCAGCAAAGTCTGCAAAGGGTCTAAGGTGGTAGTGGGGAGGGGGCAGTGATGGTGGGAGAACTCAGTGTGCTTTCCAAGAGGAATGGGTAGGCTGAGAAACTGGGAGAAGATTCAGAATTTATTCATGTTTGAGTTTCACCCGGGGGTTTAGATGACAAAAACATGCAGAGCAGGAAGGTGGCCGGTGGGCTGCCACAAAATGGCCCAAGGGGCCCAAGGGTCAGGGCTGTGGGATAGGGGCTTTCAGAGCTGAGGAGAGCACCCAGTGGACACTGACAGTCTGGGAGGTGGGGGAGGGACTGAGGAGAAATGATATGGCAACACTCAATGAAAATGGGGGTCTTGGCAAAAGTGGGCATGCAGCTGAATAGCCTTTCCCCCTCCCCTCAGTGGCCTCGGACCCCGCGTGGGCTGTGGAGTGGATCGAACTTCCTCGGGGTCTCTCTCTATCTTCCTTGGGATCTGCTCGTACCCTCCGAGGCTGGAGCCGGTCCTCCCGCCCTTCCTCGGTGGACAGCCAGGACTTGCCAGAGGTGCTGGGCCCCCCGTGTTGGAAGGGGAAGGAGGACCATATCCACAGAAAGGGGATCTGTATCCCCCACCTCCGCCTAGCCAGCCTGCTTCTGGCTCCCTTTTCCGGCGAGGCGAGCGGAGGCGCTATCCGGCCGGCGGGCACAAGGCCGCCCCCGCGCCGGTCTGCTCGGCTCGGCGCTGAGCCAGCAGGCGGGGTAGCTCGAGCCTTCTGCGCTGACGTCAGCGCATCCCAGGCCGTATCCCGGGAGACCCTGTTGCATGGTGATGGGTTGCCAGGGAGACATACACCTTTTCTCCAGGCCTGGGCCGCAGCTGCGCTGAGCGTTGGGTGGATGGCGGCGGCTGGGGGGAGTCAAGGGAGGGAGGGAGAGCGAGCCAGGAAACACCCAGCAGGTGCTCCTCCCCCCAGGCCTGGCCGGAGGCTACCAGCGCTACCCTGGGGGCCCTGTCAGCCAGGTACTCAAGGGAGGGACTGCGATGGTGGGCTTGAGGTCAAGGGGCAGGCGCAGCTGCTCTTGTGAGGGGTGGGAACGTGAGAGAGAAGAGCTAGGCAATGCCGGGGAGGAGGTTTGTGCCTCAGACTTACTTCATGGAGGGAAACATTTGCTGGGGCTTTTCAAGGAGCATTGAGCCAGGTGCAGGGTAGAGGCAGGAGCCCAAGTGGATGGGACTCAGGCCTTGCCATCCTGAGCTCCCTCAGAAGACATACAAGGGCAATGCTGAGGGGTGGGAGGAAAGTGTCAAAAGAGAGAGACAGTGGGCTGGAAGCATTATTAGGAAATGGCAGGCCTTAAATGGTAGGGAGCATTTTGTCAGGTAAGGATTGCATTCTTAGCTCACAGGAAACTGGGTTCCTTTTCCTGCAGGCAGGTGAGCTGCTTGCTGACAGGGGAGGCGGAGAAATGGGGTTTTATTGGGCTGAGGAGATCAGTGATGGATTCCAAGGAGGCCTGGAAGGAGGCAGGGGCCTCACAGAGTGGGGTCCTTCAGTGCCTGGTTATGAAGCTTACACTAACCGCAATGGGTAGTGTGGGAGCCCAAGAAGGATTTTAAGTAGGGACATGCTGTGACCACTTGCACTCCAGGAAAATTGCCTACATTTATACTTTACCTTATTCATTCAGCCTATGCATTTTGAGAGATTCCTCTATATTAGGCACTATGCTAAACACTGGGGCGCAGTGGTGACCAAAACAGACTGAATTCCTCAAAGAGCTAAAGACCAGTGAGGAGACCCACAAGAAACAGGAAACACTAGAAATAGGCCATAGTTACACACTGTGATTAAGGGCCACAAATGAGGTATCTTGGTAGAGGAGAGTAATTTGTTAGAGACTACAGAGGGAGAATGGCCACTGGTGGGGTGGCCAGGAAGGCTTCTCTGAGGAGGTGATATTTCAGCCCAAACCAGAAGGATGAGAAAGAGCCAGCCAGCCATGAGAAGCGTTGGGGGAAGAGATGGAATGTTCACACACACACCATCGTGGGCTGAGAGAATCGTGTGGAATTGGGGGAGGCTGGGGGAATATCACTTGTATTAACCTGGGCAGGGGGCAGAAGGGCTTGAAGGTTAGTAGCAGTAGGAGTAGAAAGGATGAGGGTCGAGGGTCATGTCAGAGGCAGAGTAAGGGTGGAATCACTAGGTCTTAACAACAGATAGGAGATAGGAGAATGAGATAGGAGACAATGAGTAGGAGAATGGTGCACTGATGCGGAGGAAGGAAGTCAGGAAGCAGGGCCAGATGTGGGGAGGTGTTGAGTTTGATTTGGGTCATGCCGAGTTTGTGGCTTTGGCAGGCAGTCCAGGAACAGCTGGAATATGGGATCTGAAGACTGAGGAGAGGAGAGGGGCAAAGGGGAAATGATCTTAAGGAAGTTCCAGATGCCATAGCCCTCTCTCTCCCTCCTCTTCTCTCTCCTCAGAGGTTCCTCTCCTGGGTTCTTCACTTCCTGACCTGCCTCCTTCCCTTCTGGGGTCTGGGAAGGTGGAGGGTTAGCTACAGTTCTGTTCCTGGGCCTACCTGCATCTCCACTGCTCCCAGGGAGGACATAGTTTGCTGGTCCTAGCTTCTTACCCTCTTATGTGTCCCAGTAGCCACTGGGACATGTGTGCTGCCCTGGTATCTCTTCCCAGCTCCCATAGCCCCCAGTACCTTGGGTGGGGTATGGGCATGCTGGGGAGAAGATCACTGCTGTCAGAGGGACACTGACCTTCTAATGATATCACTCAAGGTGAATGTTGGAGACACAGTCGCGATGCTGCCCAAGTCCCGGAGAGCCCTAACCATTCAGGAGATTGCTGCACTGGCCAGATCCTCCCTGCATGGTATGCAGCCCCCTTCCATGCCTCTGGCTACTTTGTCCTTTCTCCTCCCTTTCGAATAGTCCCTTTGGGACTATTTCCTGTAAGCACTTGCTGGGATCTCCCTTTTCCTCCCTTTCTGGAATGAATCCCAGCCCTTTCTCCCACCCAACGGTATATGTGGATCCTAACTGCTTCTACCCTTCCACTTCTCTGTCCAGGTGCTCCATGGCCCATGCCCTTACCATTCTCCCCTACCTCTAGGTATTTCCCAGGTGGTGAAGGACCACGTGACCAAGCCTACCGCCATGGCCCAGGGCCGAGTGGCTCACCTCATTGAGTGGAAGGGATGGAGCAAGCCGAGTGACTCTCCTGCTGCCCTGGAATCAGCCTTTTCCTCCTATTCAGACCTCAGCGAGGGTGAACAAGAGGCTCGCTTTGCAGCAGGTGGGTGACAGAAAGAGAATTAGCCATACATTTGTCACAGGGCTGCTTTCTCTCATCTCCTTGCATCTCACATTGGCATTGGAGTCCTTCCACACTCCTCTTTTTCTCCAACCCGAACCCTAGTCTTAGCTCACCTTCTCTACTAATGAATTCTGTGTCCCCTCAACAGGAGTGGCTGAGCAGTTTGCCATTGCAGAAGCCAAGCTCCGGGCATGGTCTTCGGTGGATGGTGAGGACTCCACTGATGAGTCCTATGATGAGGACTTCACTGGGGGAACTGACACAGGTGAGGGACATCCCATGCTAGAGCTGCCAGCTGTAGTGGGCCTGCCTGATAGGCCTATGTCATTCAAAACCACACCCAGAACACCCTCAGCCTTTGGCAGGGGAAGGGAGAGGGGCAGACTCTGTCCAGCAGAGCTCACATTCCAGGGTCAGGAGGGCTGTCCACACTCAAGGGTGGGAAATCAACAGTTAGAAATGGAGTAGTTCCTTTCCTACAGGTACTGAGCCTTCTCTGCCCGTCTGTGCAGTTGGTCCTTGCATTCCCCCTGAAAAGCAAACAAAAACCCAGAGACCTCAGTGACGCCTTTTGTGCAGCCACATCTCTGGGAGGGTCTGCAGTGCCCTTGCTTTTTCCTCTCCAAGGCAGCATTCTGGCTGGCTGTGGTGGGACAGATGAGCTGTAGCACAGCAGCTCACAGGGCTGGGGCCCCAGGTAAACAGGAAGGCATGCTGGGCCTGGAACACCCACAGGGCCACTCTGGCTCCAACTCAGCATCCTTGCATTCCAGCCTGTGGGCCTTTCTCTGGGCCAGTGCTTGCAGAGGGGGCCCTGCGGGTCTGTGCAGCTGTGCCCAGCCCTCCTTTCATCTCCAGTTCCCGGGACCACATGGCTGACTTTCTCTGTAGCTTCTGGGCTCAACAGGCTGCCCCTCCTTTGCTTTGAAGATTGCCTCTACCAGCCCCCATCCCTCTAGCTAATTAACAAGTTCTCCAAGGCAGGCAATACATTAGAGCATGTTGGAGACTTTTGCTGTGGTCCAAAGGGGACTGATTTGGATGCCTGAAGCCAAGATGGAACCCTAAACCACAAGCATTTTTGTTTGATTGCGTTCCAGGCCTGCTTTGACCCCTGGGATAATGATAATAACTAATATTTATCCAAGGCTGCTACTAGCCCATGTGGAATCTTTGTGCAAATTAGAAAAAGGTACTCCTTAAGGAGTAACAACTCACCTGCTAAATCAACTAGCCCTAAAAATATTTTATAAAAAAATTTTAAATTAAATAAACAAACAAAAAGAAATAGATACTCCTTTCTCTGGCAGGCACAGCCCATGCCAGGGCCTGTTGCTTGGTGAGCAGAGTGTGGGCTGAATTTTGCCCTCATTCTCAGGCTCCCCTTGTGCAGTGAACCACCTGTATGATCATACGTGGTGGCCCTGCATTTATTGCTTGCTTACTGTATATCAGGTTCTTAATTGCTCAACAACCCCCCATAAGGTAGGTATTATTAGAATCTCCGACTCATCGTTAAGGAAACTGAGGCCTCAGAAAGTTGTGACTTGCCCAAAGTTGCCCAACTCCTATCCACCACCCTCAGAGCTATGCCAGGAATAGAGTGGATGGGTGGGGGGAATGTGGCTTCCACGTTGGCCAATTGAAATGGGGCCAGCAAGGCTGTCTTCTTTTCTCTCCCTCTTACAGACATGGCTGGGCAGCTGCCCCTGGGGCCCCACCTCCAGGACCTCTTCACCGGCCGCCGATTCTCCCGGCCTGTGCGCCAGGGCTCCGTGGAGCCTGAGAGCGACTGCTCGCAAACCGTGTCCCCTGACACCCTGTGCTCTAGTCTTTGCAGCCTGGAGGATGGGTTGCTGGGCTCTCCAGCCCGTCTGGCCTCCCAGCTGCTGGGCGATGAGCTGCTTCTTGCCAAACTGCCCCCCAGCCGGGAAAGTGCCTTCCGCAGCCTGGGCCCATTGGAGGCCCAGGACTCGCTCTACAACTCACCCCTCACGGAGTCCTGCCTTTCCCCCACTGAGGACGAGCCAGCCCCCTGCAAGGACTGCCAGCCACTCTGCCCACCGCCAGTGGGCAGCTGGGAACAGCAGCGGCAAGCCTCTGATGTGGCCTCTTCTGGGGTGGTGTCCTTAGATGAGGATGAGGCAGAGCCAGAGGAACAGTGACTCAAATCATGCCTGGTGGTGGCATGTGTCCCCTGGCTGCTGCTAGGGGCAGAGCCTCCGTGTCCAAGTGTGGGCTTGAGGCTCCCAGCAGAGCTCCGCAGCCTAGAGGGCTCCTGGGGGCACTCACTTCTCCATTGTGTGTTTTGCATGAAAGTGTTTGGAGAGGAGGCAGGGGCTGGGCTGGGCTGGGGGCGCATGTCCTGCCCCCACTTCTGGGGTTTGCCGGGGATTGCCCGGGGCTCCTGGGGCATGGCTACAGCTGTGGCAGATGGTGATATTCATGTTCTTAAATCAAAAATTCCACACACGTTTCCTCCTCAGACGATGTGAACCCCTGAGGGGGTTCTTGTGACTGGGCTGTGTGAGGGTGCAGTGGGAGGGGGCCCGGCCACCTCTCCACCCTCCCCATGCCTCTCTCTTCTCTGCTTTTATCCTCACCTCTGAGTCCATGTGCAGTGCTTGATAGAATCACCCCCACCCGGGGGGGGCTGGCTCCTGCCCTCCCGGAGCCTACGATCGAGCCATCTCCCAAGGGCCCTCGCCCAGCTGGGCTCGTGCTGTGCTTCACCTCTCCATCGTCTCTAAATCTTCTTTTTTCCTAAAGACAGAGGGTTTTTGGTCTGTTCTTTCAGTCGGATCTTCTCTGGGAGGCTTTGGAATGATGAAAGCAGGTACCCTTCACCCTTTCCATGGCCCCCTGATGGGGCCTGGGCCCCTTCCCAGGACGTGTGGGCAGTGTCCTGGAGGCTCACAGCCAGCTAGACTGCCCCCCTCGTGCAGTTCCCTTTAGGGTGGAAGTGGAAGAAAGGATGGCTCTGGTTGCTACAGAGCTGTGACTTCAGTATTCTTCCAGTGACGCCCACAAGGGGGCTACAGGGGTGGCAGGGCAGTTGTTGCTGACGCCTTCCAGGGGCAGGAATTGTGCCAATGAGTGACAGTCATGAGGGAGTGTCTCCCCTTGGGGAGGAAAGAGGGTAGTGCCTTTCTTGGCTGAATGAAAGGCCAAAGCTATAGTACTGGGAGCCCCCCCTGCCCCAGCCTGGGTGTTAATGACCATGCAGTGGAGGTCACTGGCATTCCAAGAACATTGGACCCTAGATTTTTATGGCTGTGGGGAGGGTGAGTGGCTGCAGAATTAGAGGCCTTGTAGGCTTTGGCAGGTAAGAGGGCCCAAGGTAAGAACAAGAGCCAGTGGGCACAAGCATTCTCTATATAAGTGGCTCATTAGGTATTTATTTTGTTCTATTTAAGAATTTGTTTTATTAAATTAATATAAAAATCTTTGTAAATCTCTATATACATCTGGTCATTGGAGATTCCAGTATAAACTCATCTTAGTTCTACCCCTTTCCCCTCAAAGGGGAAGCAGGGGCCCACCCCCATCCTGCCAGAGCAGTGCCAATTTTCCTGCCTTTGGAAAACTTGCTGCAGGTGGGCACTGGGTCAGATTCCAGGTAGGAGGAACTGGAAGAAGCTAGCACCCCAGGTCTGGAAGGGAGACTGGGGCTCCAGCTTCTGGCTGCAGCTGCCTCCTGTCTTTCCAAGGCAAAAGGAATATGAGAGTTGCAGGATCTGAACTGACAGGCATGGCTATCACCATCCTAGGTCACCCATTGAAGGGTTCACTGGCACTTGTCGTCGCTGTCAGAAGGGCTGCCTTCCCGAGGGAGGACATGGCGGGAGCGGGGTCCCCAGAGTGCATGCACCTCGGTGGTCTCTGTGTCACTGCTGCTGGTGGCACTGTCTCGGAAGCTTGCGAGGGGTGGCCGGACTTTCACACCCTGTGCTGTGACAGAGCCCTCGATGGCCTTCCGGAGCTGGAAAGGTGATAGGGTCAGATGTCTGGACTCAAAGCTCCCTGCTCAGACTCCTCCCCAGCACTTCCCCCATGTAAGCTTGACATAAGCTTCCATGCCTTTTTTTTTTCGAAGTAGAAGTGGCTTTGGTGGCCACTTTCATCTCACCTCCTTTAGCGTAACGATTCCAATGAGTCTGCCAATACTGGTGACATAAGCATGGTCCACTCCCAGCAGTGAGAAAATGGTGTGAGTCTGGGGGGGGGGCGGAGAAAACAGTTTGGAGCTGATGTGTGAGGGCCAGCTCTAAATTAATCCCATGTTAGCAAGGAGGATGCAGGAGAGAACCACCATTCAAATGTAAAATGTAATGACCGGCCAGGCTCCATGCTAGGTCGTACATATCATTTAGCTTCAGTACTGTCCTGAGAAGTAGGTATTATACTCATTGTACAGGAGAAACAGCATGAGGCTCAGTAGTAAAGTGACTTGTTCCAGGTGGGCCATTAGCAGTGGTTGTGCAGCCCCAGGCCACTTTTCATGCATACTACAGAGGGAAGAAACATGGCCCCAGTCCTCTATGCACATGTCCTGATGAGGTATGTTAGTTGTGGATACACCCACACCCCCTACAGGGGCACTGGGACCTGAAGCCTGGGCCTCTCTCTGCTGCTTCTCATTTGCCCTACCTTTACAGCTGGCTGGCCAGTTCTGGTATGTCTGTACCCAGCTCTGATATCCCAATCTTGGCCTGGAGCATACACATCTCTCAGTTTGCCTTTTCTGGGGTCTAAGCAGCAGCCTAGTCCTGTTCAGATGCAGCTTGCAGTCCAAGAGGACAGCAGTCGCCCTCATCACCCCATGTTTTTCTTTGCTTTTTCTTGGCCCTCCCCCAAGCTTTCAAATGTAATCACCAAGAAATCACCAGGAATTGTCAGCCAGTTCCCCTGTGCTGTAAGTAGATTTTCTTGGGCCAGATGTCTTGAAAAATATTCTCTTGACTCAGCAGTTCCTGGAATTTCTGTACTATCATTTATCTCACTGTTCTGAGTTTACTTGTAAGCCTCTTGGCTTAATGTTTGGATCAAGATGGGCAATAATAACCCAGCTTCTTGATTACTCAGAACTCATTTAAGTTGTCTTAATACTTTTTAAATGTTTCTTATACATTTGGAATTCTTTAGGAAGGGACTTCCAGAATTTTCCTTTCTCCATCCAAGGCAAGACAGTACTTATAAAAAGGGCAAGAAGTTCAATCTTAGAGTAAGCTCTTGTGGTTAGCAAATTCCTCCTTATATCTAACTTGAATCCTACATGCTACAAGTTAGCTTTAATTTCCTTGTCTGACTTCAGAGGGAAACCTTTTTATTACAAGGTTAGTTGTTTTAATAATCTCTTAGCCTTGTCTTCTTACGGTCACATAATCCCCTCATCTCCCAAGGAGCCTATTAAATAGTTCTCTTGGATTTTCTTCTCCGCAATCCTTATCAGGTGAGCTTCTGGCAGGCTCTATGCCTTTCAGGTTTGTAAACCACTTGTCCCTGGCAGTCACCAAGCCTTACCAATCTACTTCCTGAACCTCCTGGCCCTTCTCCCTGACTCCTAGCCTCAATACCCTTACCAGGACTGGGGCCACAACAGCATAATGAGTTCTCCTGCTTTCTTCCTCCCTTCCCTCCATTTTGGCTCTGCCATCCTGTGCACTTGGTCAAACTTGAGTAGAGCCCAGACTTCCTAGAATGGCCTGTGAGACCCTTCCCAAGCCTCAGATTCTGCTATGTAGCCCAGCTTCCAGCCTCACATAATCACTCATCTTTTTCTGAAAACATCCATTTCTTCCACACTTTAGCTCTTCCCTCATTACACTATCTTTGAAGTTCACCTCTCAGTATAAGTAGGAGTACTAGTAATTCCTGACATATACTGAAGATTTACTGTGTGCCAAGTACTATTGCAAGTGCTTCACATGTTTCAAGTCCTTCAATTCTCAGAAAACCCAATGAAGTAGGATCCCCATTTGACAGATAAGGAAAATGAAGCACAGAGAGGCTAAGAAATTTGCCAAGGTCACACAGCCGGCTAGCATAGGGCACAGTGCGGATGTGGGCTCAGCCAGTCTGGCCCTAGCATTGACACTCTGGCCTCCTCTGCCTCTACCACTGCTTCTCCATAGGTGGCCTCTGAATGAACAAGGTACTTAGCTTGGACAGTGATCTCCAGCTGCCCGGGCTCCTAAATAGTCCCCAGAGTGTATTCTATCTGAATGTTTCCCTCCTGAACTTAATTGGGCTACTACTTGTTGATTCCTCAGGCCTGCAAGGATATTTTGAATTCAAATCTTTTATGTTCTTATCACTTATAGTTCTTTGTACTTTTGCTAAGTTGTTTCCCTCAAAGGCTTCTTCTCTTCCTCTGATTTTTAAGTTTGTAACAAACACCTACTTTGTTCTTTTTCATTTTAATTTAATTAGACATCAGAGAGCCCATTGGAGGGCCCTGCATTTCTTGGGCTTGGGAACAGTGAACAGACATGGAGAGGGACAACATGGCCTTCTGAAAGAATCCTGGGAGCAGGGCCAGGAAATCTGGGCTTTGGGCCTGACTCTGTTATACTAACTCGGGCAAATGACCTCCTCGATGCATGCCTCAGTTTCCCTATGTATTAAAATGGTTAAAACCATAGGCTTTTGAGTCAGACCATCTTGGATTCCAGGCCCAGTTCTGCTTCTTACTAGCTGTGTGACCTTGGGCCACTTGCTTAACCTCCCTCTTGAATCAAAGTTCCTCATCTGTAAAAACTGGAATATCACAATATCTATCTTATGGCATGGTTGTGAGGATTAAGTTAGACATGAAGAGTTTAGCAACGGTGTTTGGCACATGGCAAGTGCTATGTCAGCATTATTATCATCATCATGATGGATGTTTGAGGATTAAATACAATCATTGTGGAAAAGCTTTAGAGGTCTTAGGAAGAAAGGCTTTAAATAAAACCCTATGTATTATTTTCAGGCCTATCATCTCCTTTTATCTTGCAACTGCACTGCAGTAACCCACTCACCCAAAGGCTTTATTACCTTTTGCTTTTTTGTTTCTTTTGTCCCCTGTGGCCTCTGCTTGTCTGTGCTATGCTGGCTCTTAGCATAGCTTGTGTCTAAGCTAGCCACCAACCTGCAGGACTTGGGAGTGTTCACCCTCTGCCTATCCCCTCCCCCCATGTCCCCCAATGCCTCGAGGCTTGCACATTAAGTCTGTCAAGAATTTAGCCGAAACACCCCATGGCTTTTGCTGGTCCCAGGAGCTGTCCTACCAGCCTGCTGGGTGTGCCTGCACTCCCCCACTTCACTTGGAAGCCTGAAGGTGCCCAGTGATGTGGGCTGCCCCCTCCTTGGGAGCCCCTGCCTTCCCTTGGTGTCCGCCTCACTCACCACCAGCCAGTCTGTGCTCAATTCCTCTCCCCGTTTCTGCAGGCCGCTTTGCCCTTCTGCTGAGCTGTCTTCCTGTGTCCTTACCAGTTTTCCTTTGGCCCATATTAAGTCAGACTTCTGGGGTCTGACATTCCAAGCCCCCCACTGGGTGTCTCTCATCTTTGTTTATCTCTTCTCTGCAGTCTCCCCACCCCTACTTGGATGTTTGTTAGCTTTTTTATTAGATTTTCTTATCCTGCCTGTTTCTCACCCATTTTTTTCAGCATGGTATATTAGCTTTGTTGGGCTCTGGCGGCCTCCTGCCTAGCTCTGACCCTGGCCTGGCCTTCTGGCTTCCACCCAGCTCCAACCTGGTCTTTGTTGCCTCTTTGGTCCAGAGTTCCCCGGGGGCAGGGCTGAGTAGAAGAAAACTGATGCCTGGCTCCACCATAGCGCAGGGGGAGGCTAAGGGGTCCCGCTCCCAGCCTCCCATCATGCAAAGCAGCAATATAGCTGAAAAACATACCCGCACAGAGCCCACTCTCTTCTCCTCCTTCCTTCCCCACTGGCCTGAGTCCAAACTTGTGTGTGGGGGCGGTCCTAGATCCCCACCCTGTCCTCTTGAGAGCCCAGGCCAGCCCTGGGTAAGCCGCTGGCCCTACCTTGTGCAAAGAGGTCCGCTCCACCAGCTGGAAGGGAGCAGGATCAATTTTGCAGTCACTGAAGTTGACGGGTTCATCTAGTTGCTGCTCCTCCCATTCCAGAATCTGAGGGAAGAGACTAGCAGGCTCAGGGAGAAGGTGTGCATAGCTGACCTCACCTCCCTGGAAGCTGGCCTGCCCTTATTCCTACCCCATGGTCCCTCCCATGGGGACAGCAGCCAAGATGATGACTGAATACACCCAGGAAGAAACAGGGTCCAGAGTCCACTGGCACCTTACCTCCTCAGGGCTCATCTCGCCTTCCAGGTCTGAGTTGCTCTAGGAGAGAGGAAGGGAGGTTGGCAGTGAATGGCTGGGGGGAGGGGGTGTACTCCTGGCTCTGAGGAGGTTTATCCAGCCTAGACCCTGGCCCTCCCTGTCCAGTGCTCCTGAACTGTAGGAAGAGAGAGTACACTTACCGCCACGGAGATTCGGACCCGCTTTAGCTTGCGCTTGTCACAGGATTCGGACTTCTCCAATTTTGTCAGAGCCAAACCAGAAAGAACAGGAGTTGAGGTTATAGGGAGGGGGAGGTGAGGGGAAGCGGTGGAGCCCAGAAGGAAGGGCACACTGCAGGCCAGAGCTGACAGCTAGGAGGGCAGAAGGGCAGGGAGAATGGAGGCAGGCACTGCAGGGTTGACGGAGAAGTGGTCTCAGTGCCAGAGAGGGAGCAGGGGAAAAAGCAAGCCGGGAGGAGAGGCTCCAACCACTCACCTCTGAAGCAGCCTCAGGAGGTGGACTGGCACAGAAGAGGCTCCTGAGGGCAATGCCTGCCGACTCCACATTCCCTGTGTTCCCAAACACAAGGCCCCAGGGGGCAATGTCATGTTTGTGGGACAGGACCGGGAAGCCAAGGAGAGGCGTCCTAGTTCTACCCCTGGCCCATCTGGGCAGCCTCTTCCAGCTGGGATGTATTCCTGCAGAAGGGCTGGGCAGGGGCCCCAATGGATCTCAGTGGCTCAGCTCAGGCTCTGTGGGTGGAGAGGGGCTTACCTGTGGGACTCTCCCCGAGGTTCATGGTGATGCTGGGCCCCCTCTTGAGAGCAGGCTTTAGGGGCTTGTGAGTCTCCCCCCGGGTTGCAGGGAAGCCTGAGTCTTCCGTGTTCACCTGCATGGGCAGGAAGGGGCTGGTGAGGCTGTGGCCTCAGATCACCTTTTGTATTGCCCTCCCAATCAGTCTATACAGTGCCACTTAAAAAGTCTGTGTGGCTTTCCCCCTTACCTGGAAGTGGACAGAAGTCTCAGGGCTAGGGGGACTCTCCTGATCGGATGGTGGAGAGGTCTGGGAGGCTCTACGCTCCTGCATGTACCGCCGCCGGCGGGCCGGACTCAGCTGGGCCCCCAGCAATGCCACCACCTGTGAGCGCTCGATGGAGCCCAGCAGAATCATGGACTCTGGATAGAACAGGCGAGAGGGCGCAGGAGCTGGGGGTGAGCTCGGCTCCCCCTGCTCCCTCTAGCCTCTCTCACACCCAGAGTGGGGCCTCAGACGCAGACCACACACCAGAGGGAAACCCCTGAGCTCCTTCCCCTCTCCTGAGCTTCCACCCTGAGATACCCCTAGCACCCGGGCCCCTCCTGGCCTTACCAGGGGACTCTACTAGGGCCAGCATGCGGCCCTTGGTCCTGTGCAGTGCCAGCCGCAGGTCCCGGAAGGTACAGCTGAGGGCCACGTGGGGAACGTCCCGCACCATGATGTCCTCCACTCGCACCCGGTACTGCCTAGGGGCAGAGAGGGACACTAAGTGTTTGTAGTCAGCATAGGGAGAGTAGCCCAGAACACTATCATCCCAGGGCCCCTGGTGATGGGTGAGGAGTGGAGAGTCCAGGAGTTCTCCCTGCCTTTCTTTCTGAACAGTTGGGGCCAGCTACAGTGCCTCCAGGATGTGGACAAGGGTGGCTCTGACCAGAAGGGAGCAAGGTCTTAAGATGCTTTCTGCCTTTCACCCACAGCCCCCTGGCACCCGGCCCTCCGTACTGGTGGCGGCCCCAGCCCAGCTCAGGCAGATAGGGCAGTTTCTTGATTCGGATGATGCTGTCATAGAGTGAGGGCTGCAGGCTTTGGGCGACGGCGTTGGCCAGGATGACGGCGATCATGACGGGCAGGATGTGGGCGATCTGGCCTGTGAGCTCGAACACGATCACGGCTGTGGACACTGTGTGTGTCACTGCTCCTGCCAGCGCAGCTGCCCCTGGGGATAGCTACCCTCAGTCTCTTCAGGGTGCCCAGGCCCCAAAAGACCCTCCCCTGCTGTGGGGGCCCCTCAGGGCTGCCCAGGACAATCCTGAGGACTGGGTCTCTGCATCTCAGGGAAGCCCAGTTTCTGCCAGCAGGGGGCACTAGAGTCTCAGACCCTGTGGCCAGGGCCAGGGGTCTTACAAGGCAGATGCAGACCTGGGGTACTCACCAACCACTGCGTAGCCCCCAGGCACAATCCGGTAGGTGCTGCTGTCTGTGTGAATCCCATCTGGGAACCAGGCAGCCATGCTTTCACCCACCAGACGCCCAAATGCTGCTCCTTCAGGGAGGGGTGGGAAGAGAAAGAGGTAGTGGAGGGGGAGGGTGGGGGCACTAGGAAGAGAGAGGGTCAGAGGGTGGGGAGGGGCCAGCAGATCATTCAGTGCAGGGACAGCCCCTCGGGAGTTGGGTTCAGGCTGGGGCTGGACCAAAACCCACTCCTGGGCAGAGAGGGGATGGACCAGGGGGGTGGCCAGAGGATGGGGAGGGTACAGGCTGGGAGAGCAGGCAGCTGAGAACTCACCAATGACAAAGACAGGCATGAAGGCCCCGCAGGGCACTGGGATGGTGGTGGCCAGTGCAGACATCCAGAACTGCAGGCAGGAGGTGGTTCAAACAGGCAGAGGCACTACCTGGTCCCAGACAGCCCCCATTCCGCCCAGAGGAGCCCACCTTGCTCATCTGGCAGGCACAGAATCCCCAGAGGTGAAGGGAAGGGGACAGACTCGAAAACCAGATGGCTTGGGTTGAAGTCCTCACTCTGTCATCTAGCTGTGTGCCTTTGCACCAATTACTTTACCTCTTTGTGCTTCAACTCCTCATCTTTATTTTTATTTTATTTTATTTTGTTTTTTGAGACAGAGTCTCACTCTGTTTCCTGGGCTAGAGTGCCGTGGCGTCAGCCTAGCTCACAGCAACCTCAAACTCCTGGGCTCAAGTGATCCTACTGCCTCAGCCTCCCGAGTAGTTGGGACTACAGGCATGTGCCACCATGCCGGGCTAATTTTTTCTATATATTTTTAGTTGGCCAATTAATTTGTTTCTATTTTTAGTAGAGACGGGTCTCGCTCTTGCTCAGGCTGGTTTCGAACTCCTGACTTTGAGTGATCCTCCCGCCTCGGCCTCCCAGAGTGCTAAGATTACAGGCATGAGCCACCGTACCCGGCCACTATTTTTTTTCCCTCTTTTCCCATCAGAAAGCATATTTGAAGCTCTCATCTTTAAAACGGGGATAATCACAGTACCTTTCTCGTGGTGGTGCTGTGAGGCTTAGAGGAGTCAGTACTATATGGCAAGTGCTTAGAACAGGGCCTAGCACCTAGTAAGTCCATGTAAACATAGTGATCAATATGTAAGGAGCCCCACCTTCATGAGAATGAAGATGACCAGGGTGAGGAAGACATTGGCGCGTGGTGGACTCCAGGCCTGTGAGGTGCTGGGAGGTTCTAGCTCCTCCACCATGCCCTGGCGAACCCACGTCCGGTTGTCAAACAGGGTGACCAGAGTCTCTTTCTGTGAGAGCTAAGGAGAGTAGGCTGCTTCAGGCTAGGCAATAGGCAGCGTGAAAGGAGGGGTCCATAGGAACCCGTGGGGAACAAGGGACCCTGTAGTCATGCTGGGGCTGCTGACTTTTGAAGGAATGTGTCCCAAGGGAAGGCACAAGTTTCTCCTCCGCTTACGGTTACCTGTCCAGCCATGAACTGTCCAAAGCCAGGGGGGAAGGTCAGAGTGGAGATGAGCAGGGTCACCAGAGCCGGGAAGAGCAGGCGTCTAGAGATGTAGGTGTCACAGCATCAGACATGGGTGGTGATGGGCTGGGTGCCCTCACATACCTCAGGGCTGAGGTCAGAGCAGAGCCTCTTCCATGAAAGCACACAGTCCTGAGAGAAGGTCCCTTTGCCACGGAGGATACATACGATAGCCCTGAGGGTAGTGCTAGACCAGGGTTATTATAAGAACTGGGGGTCTGACCCAATGGCCTTTCTGTTGGCCCCTGACTCTGTAAGTGGGTAGCACCAGCAGAGAGTCCATCCCTCAGCCCTGTGTTGGACACCACTGAGCTGTAACTCCACCCTCTGCCCTCAGAAGCCCCAGCTAAATGGTGCATTGTGTGAGGGTAGAGAGAAGTTTCTGCCTCTGTCTGTCTCTCTGTAGTGACTTAAGAGTGAAGGTCAGTGCTGGGGGAAGCTATGGTCACTCAGGAAGTTGACCAGAGGTGCTGTAGGGAGCAGGTTCAGTTGGCTGCCCTCTCTCTGAAGGACGTCAGTCCTAATGAAAGTCACGCCTCAGGCCTCCCCACTCCCAGTCCTTAGAGTTACACTGAGCTGTGCTCTGAAGGAAAAAAAAAAATCTTTTTTTTTTTTTTTTGAGACAGGGTCCCACGTGTTGCCCGGGCTAGAATGCAGTAGCATCATCATAGCTCAATGCAGCCTCCAATTCCTGGGCTCAAGCAATCCTCTCACCTCAGCCTCCCAAGTAGCTGAGACTACAGGCATGTACCACCACCAATTAAAAAAATTTTTTTGTAGAGATTGGGTTTTGCTATTGCCCAGTCTGGTCTCAAACTCCTGGGCTCAAGTGATCCTCTCGCTTCAGCCTCCCAAAGTGTTAGTATTACAGGTGTGAGCCACCGTGCCTGGCCTAAAATATCTTGTTCATCCCCCCAGGTCACGGGGAAACTGAGGCTCAAACAAACACTCTCCAGGGAGCATTACTCTCTGGGCCACACCAGAGGACCTGAGGAAGCCTCAGTCTTTGATCCCAAATACCCTCTGCCACTGACTAACACTTCAGAAGTGCCAATTTTCAAGTAATATAAACATCAAAATGTTCAGTCAGCCTGGAAAACATCATTGGCTGCTTTTCCAGTGGAGTGTCTGTTTTTGACTGGGCCACTACCTCACCTGTCTCCTGGCCCACTGTGGCCCTCATACACCCCAGAGCAGCCTGGAGAGAAGCCTAGAGCCAACTCACTTCCTCATGAGGAAGCGATTGATGGTTTTCTGCTTCCGCATCACCTGGACAATCTTCCGGTTCAGGTAGACAAAGAGGGCTCCCCCGAAGCCACTAGCAATGCTGGAGAGGGAAGAAGCAGGAGGGTGAAGGGAGTCTTCTTGTGGAAACCTCCCTCCTCTCTCACACTCCCACCACTCTCAGCTCCTCACCCAATAACAGCAAAGGCTGGCAGTTCCTGCAGGTCAAAGGGGAAGTCGAGCCGGAATCGGGTTTTGAAGAGCGCGGTGATGGTCTCTGAAGGGAAGAGTAGCAGAGAGAGGCAGGTCTAGCCTCATGAGCCCCTGACTGAAGCATCTTAGGCTCCCCTCATACCCTGGGTGACCCCACCTTCATCACGGTTCCAGACTGCCAGGACCCGGAAGATGAAGGCACTGAAAGTGGCAGCGAAGAATCCCCGCCAGTAGTTCCGTACAGCGAAGAAGGTGGAGGTGACCTCGATGCTGAAGAGCACGCCTGCGATGGGGCCGGGGAGAACGCCACCTGAGACCTAAGCACCCAGATGACTGGGGCCAAGGAGGAGAGGCCAAGGGCAGGGCTGGGGGCTGGACTGACTGAGGAGCCCCGCCTACCTCCGATAGGTGCTGCAAAGCAGCAGCCCACTCCCACAGCACAGGCGGCAGCCAGCATCTCTGTGTTCCGGGATTCATTCTGGCAAGAGTGGTGGCAAGGGGGTGTCAGCCATGAGCTCAGCAGCCCATGCCTCCCCTTCCCCAGGGTGTCCCTTACCTCATAGATACCCCCAAAGAGGGAGAGGAACTTGCTGAGAAGGGCAGCGCACATGCTTGCGATGTGCACAAAAGGGCCCTGGGGGTAGAGGCAGGTGGTGAGTGGGGAAGGGGTCTGCCTTGACCTTGGCCTGGCCTCTTCCTCCACCAGGAGGGACTCCTTCATTCCCCAACCGGAAGTTACCTCTTTGCCAAGTGGCATCCCGCTGCCCAGGGCACAGGTGAGCCCAATGACCTTAGCTACAAAGGTCTTGAGGGTGAGGTATTCTTTCAGCACCACTCCCCGCAAGATGGTCTTCATCTCAGGGATGCCGGACCCTGGTGAGGGTATAGTCCCAGAAGAGTCATTTGATGTGTCCATTTTGGGAAGCCCGCCCTCTGCCCTCCCCTTTTCTCCTATTGTACCAACAGCCTGAGGGGCCAGGATCTGTGTGAATCCGGCTGAGAAAGTGATGAGGACGACAGGGTAGGTGACCCAGGCCAGGTACTGTAGCAAGATGCTGGTGTTCAAGCCCTGGGACATCCACTGCTGAGCTGTGGGAAGAGGACATGCTGATGGACCCCTGATACACACACACACCAACTCCCTGTGTGGCCACTGGGACATACTGATGTGACAGCTTGTCCCAGGGAAGACCTCATAGAGCCTGGGTACAGAGGGAAGGGAAGGGGCTCGAGAGGGCATTCATTGGGACACGGACCACTTTAGGTAAAAGGGTCAGTGGAGAGGGAAGGCAAGAAGTTGTGGCCTATGGGAGTGGCCTGAATATGGACAGTCAGACTTGCAGGGGAACGTGGTCAGTGGTCAAGTAGCCACGATGCCTGGACAAGTGTGTCATGGAGGAAGCAGGTTGGTTCTCCCCAGCCCTCCCCCTGCCAGCTCTTGCCCTCACCCTGCAAACAGGCAGCAATGGCATAGTCCATGGCCCAGCTGACCAATGCCATGAGGAGCCCCAGCAGGACCAGGAAGATCCAGTCTTCACCAACCCTGGACACGAGGAACTTGTGGCAGTGTACAGAACAGACTGGGTGCAGGGAAGGGAAGAATGGGGAGGCTGGCACCAAAGCGCTCCTACCCATTACCAGCCACCCTCCTCTCCCATCGGCAGCTCTAAATGGCCTCTGTGCCCCTCAGCACAGCACAGGTCCCCTGCCCCAGCCCAATTCTCACTGCGGCATCGGGCACAACGGCTCTGTCCATATTCCAAGAGCTCTGGGGGAGTCCGAGGGGAAGGGGGACCCTTCCAGGACTCAGGTCCTCCCAGGCGAATCCGAGCAGCTTCCTCTTTGGCAAAAGCCCCAAGGTCCTGAGTATACCGGCCATACATCTGGAGCAACAGGGAAGATGGGGACATTGGTGGTTGTGGGCTAAGTGGGGGTGCAAGGAGGGCTCCTGGGGCCTTGACTCCCCTTCTCCCGGAGGCCCACATTGTATATTCCCTCTTAGACCCATAGTTCCCACTCTTGCTTGGAACAATGCACACTGCAGACTGTGGGGGCTGTCCTGGCCAGAGTGATGGGACAGCCAAGGTACAGGGACACAGCTCTGGGGGTGGGAGAATAATCAGTCCTCTTCTCAGAGGCCTGGGGCGGAGGCACTGAGGAGGAGTGGCAGGGAACTCCCCAGAGGAGGAAAAGACAGAAAAACCTAAGCCATAGTCTGGAAGTGGGAGGAGGGAGGGTCAGAGAATAAGGGATGGTCAAGGGCATGTGGGCAACAATAAGAGCCTCGTGGAGCTGGGGGCAGCTGAGTTGGGCCTAGCAGCAGGCGCGGCCCCAATCCTTATCACGTTCCTGCTGGGCCTCTGGCCTGTGACCAACTCAGCTGCACCCCTCCCACCCACCCTAATCCCCTTGTCCCCATTTTCCACCACCACCCCCACTAGTCTGCCAGCCCAGCTGGGAGTGGAAAGCCTCTCCTGGTGGGTGAAGAGTGCTTGGTGGCTTCAGCCCCACTCTGGAGCTGCCCTGAGCCCAGGGCAGGATGGGGGACAGCAGAGGCTGCGGATGGCTGGGCTGTGACTGTGGATGCTGGGGTGATGGGAAGGGAAAGTAGCCTGCCCCAGCCATGGCTAGACCTGCCAAGCTGGGCGTGTGTTAGGGGGTGGGGAGGAGTAGATTCCGGCTGCCACCCGCAGAGCTTCGGGACACAAAGGGCTCCTGTTGGGGCTGGGTTGGGGGGGAGGGAGGGAATGATAGGGACAGAGAGAGGGTGAGAGATAGAGA
>VBSM01000272.1:37965931-37982467 GCA_008086735.1 Cheirogaleus medius
CGCTCCCGGCGCCGGGCGGGGCCGGGGGGGGGGATTGGAGAGGCTTGCGCTCAGTCTAGCTTGGGGCTGGGGGCTGCAGAGCCTTCTATATCGGACTCTTCTGGTCCAACCTGTCCGGAGCGGCCCCCTTTCTGCGGCTCAGACGGGCCTGGGAAGGCCCCTCTGCCCGGTCTGGGATGAGAAGCAAAACTGGGAGGATTCAGAGGGGCATTCTGGGCCGTCTCCCCTATCCCCTATCCTTTCCTCACGGCTCCCCCAGGGAGGTGCACCTGGAGCAGCCAGGCCTGTGGGGGGCTTGCGGAGGTGGAGGTGGGGAGGGGACGCTGAAAGGCGAGGCCAGAAGGTAGGGAGCTCTAAGTGCAGGAGGCGGGCGTGGGGGAGCAGAGGTCGCTTCTCCCTGGCTGGGCCCGAGGAGAAACCCGAGTAGCTGCTGACGTCTCGCCGCCTTGGGGGAATGGCATGCTGGTGCTCTGCGTTCTCTATCAGGGTCCAGGGAAGGATAGAACAGAGGGTGGAGTGAGCGCAGGGTGGATGGGCAGTGTTAGAGATAGTGTCAGAGTGAGGGCAGTGCCCAGGAAACGAACAATGTGAGGGACGGGGCAGTACTAGGATAAAGTGGCATTTGGGAGGCAGAGGCGTTGTTCAGGGGGCGGGGGCAGTGCCCAGGAAGGGGGGCAGCGTGAGAGGAGCCAGCACGCAGGAGGAAGGGAGAAGAGCTGGTATCCAAGGGAGAGAACAGTGCCAGGAGGAAAGGGCACGTAGGAAATGAGTACCCAGAAGGAGAGAGCAGTGATGGGGGAAAGGAACAGTAGCTGGAGGGGCAATGCTCAGGGGAGGGGTTAGTGCCAGGCTGAAGGGGCCGTGTGGCAGAAGACGGCAGTGGTGGGAGGGTGCAGTACCAAAGAAGGGGACAATGCAGGTTTTCCTCTTCCCTATGGTGACATCATGGCAAATTCCCAAACTGGACGGACCCGGCTCGGGTGACATCCAGAAAGGCCGAGCTGGTCCAGGCCGGCCCTAGGGGCCTTGGTGCCGGCTGGAGGGGCTGGGCACAACTCCCTGCCGGGCCAGCGCTCTGGAGGCGGGGCTCTTCTCCACCCGCCCTCAGCGTGGACTGTGCCCTCGGTGGGCACGCGGACTGGCAGGGTAGGGCTAGGGCCGGGCTCGTCTGGGCCAAGGATCAAGGTCTCGGCTTGGGTTAGGCCCCCACGCATTCCAGTGTTCCGGGCCGGTTTCTGAAGAGGGCGCAGTAGAGCTCTAACACAGAGAGAATCCGCGCCTCCACCGTCGAAGGTTGGACCTGTTGTTTCCCCGCCCTAGGCGGAGTCACCTGGGCCTGAGACCCGCCCTCAAAGCCGAAGCCTCTCGGTAGCACTCTTTCGGGGCGGAAGTTAAGAAGCCCCGAGGGGGAGGCGGCGGAAGTGGTCGCGTTACTGCTTGTTCATGCGCATGCGCCATTCTTTCTGGCTTCCTCTCTTTTGGCGCTGCATTTTTTCTTCTCGCCTTTTCTCCACGTGAGGGGGTGAGCATACCTGCTGTGGTGGTCGTGCGCTCAGCTCTTCGTCTGCTCTCTTGCCCCCCTCACCATGGCGGGCATCCTGTTTGAGGATATTTTCGATGTGAAAGACATTGACCCGGAGGGCAAGAAATTTGACCGAGGTAAGTAAGGTACGTAGGGGCGGTTTTGGGGAGAGACTAACCTCCTCCGGGTGGGCCCCATGTCCACGCAACTCACGTGCTCTGCCCTTACTGGCAGGTCCTGATGTAGGGACCTCCCTCAGGAAACATTTTATGGTTGACAAAACTGAGACTGCGAGCTTTCCCTGGCCTCAAGTTTGCCGTTCCCAGTGCCTGGGTGGCCTTTTGTCATTCATGGTGCTGGCAAACTCCTGAGTATCTTTATAATCACCACCTATTCTGTGCTAGGTGCTGTACTGTGCACCTCACACACGCTTTGTCTTATTTATTCGCTCAAGAGTTCTCCTGAGATAGGTGATGCCTTCACTATTTTGCTCGGAGAGGTTAAGTAACCCATCCAAGGCTGCACAGTGAGTAATTGACTTCAGAGCCTATATATATTCCTGCATTGCCCTCAGAATCTTTAGCTCTTTGGGAAGTATTCTCTGAGTTAACTGCTTGGTATACACCTGTTTATTCTGTCATTGATCAGTAATCATTTCTCCTTGGTGTCTTTCTTTTCCTGGAGACTGAGATGTTTTTCAAGATAGCCACTAGTTCTAGTACATCCTGATAATCCCTTCAGCACAGTGCTAGGACAGAAAGGAATCCTTTGGTTGAATGAATAACTTGCCCAGAGTCAAGTTCTAAATTATCCAGGCAGGTCTAGAACCTGGATATTATTTGCTACCAGAAGAGCTTTGATTCTTTTCTAGGCATTCTGTTCACTTGCCATAGTTTTTCTCCCTTTTTCCTGCATATCTGGTTCTGATTGAGTCTGTGCTTCTGTGAGAGCAGATGAGAGGCCCGTCGATGTAGACTGGGTTAGATTGAGTGTTCTGTTGAATATAATCTCCAAACTGGGATCTGTAGGATCTGCCCTGGACCTGGCAATTACCTCTTACCACTCTTTTTCTACTTCTCCCAGTGTCTCGACTGCATTGTGAGAGTGAATCTTTCAAGATGGATCTCATCTTAGATGTAAATATCCAGATTTACCCTGTAGACTTGGGTAAGTATTGAACACAGACAAAAGCAAGAGGCTTTTTGCTGCTTCAGTTATTCTTCACCCTCAGATATTGTTGTTATTTTCAGGTGATAAGTTCCGGTTGGTCATAGCTAGTACCTTGTATGAAGATGGTACCCTGGATGATGGTGAATACAACCCCACTGATGACAGGCCTTCCAGGTGAGGTAGTGCAGAAGGGAGTACTGGAAATATGCCTTGAGGACTAAGTAGATAAGTGATATATTAGGTCATTAAGTATGAAGTGTCCGATTTCCTTAAGTACTAAGTTTGACAGTTGATATTTCTGACATTTTCACTTTGACATTTATTGTTTTATTTTTATTGTGAAGGTACATCCTCAGTCTTTCAAATGCTTGATTATCTTCCGAATATTTTTTAGAACAATTTTTGTGAAACCATGGGTAAGTCAGAAATTTGTGTTATTTTTGAATATGAGTTCCATCATGGAACAAATGCTGCACAGACAGCTCGAAATATCAGCAAAGTGTTTGGGAAGGATGTGGCTAATGAATGCATAGTCCGTGTGTTCCAGAAGTTCCCTTCTGATGATTTATCTTGAAAATGAGCCATGTGGGTGACCTGAGACCAAGGTGGATCATGATGAGCTGAAAGCCGTAGTGAAAGCGAATCCATCTCAGCCTACACATGAATTAGCAGCAAGGTGTGATGTTACTATTCCGACAATATTGGACCATTTGAAACAAATCAACAAGGTAAAGGAGCTGGATAGATGGCTACCACTTGAATTAAATGAATGTCAGAAGAGAAATTGTCTCGAAACTTGCCTTTCTTTGCTCTCACGACATAAAGGCAAACCATTTCTACACTGTATTATGTGTGATGAAAAATGGATTCTTTTTGACAATCACAAACATTCGGCACAATGGTTGGTTAAAGATGAAGTGCCAAAACACAGGTCAAAACCGAATATTCATCAAAAAAAGCTAATGGTGTCTGTTTGTTGGTTTAGCACTGGTATTATCCACTATAGCTTCATGAAACCTGGTCATTCGAGTACAGCGGACGTCTACTGCAACCAAGTGGTTGAAATGATGAGGATGCTTGTGATTAAGCAGCCAAGATTGGTCAATGGAGACAGGCCAGTCCTCTTGCAAGACCATGTGTCACAAAAAACAATACCGCCCAAACTATAGAAGCTGGACTTGGAAACTCTCTGTCATCCACTATATTCACTAGACCTTGCACCAACTACCACTTCTTCCAGGCTTCAGACCACTTCTTGCAATGAAAAATGTTCAACAATATTCTCAACAAGCTGTGGAAAATGCCTTTTGCGATTTCATCGCCACTCACTTTCCAAGTTTCTTCACTGCTGGCATAAACAGCTACCCCAGGATGGCAAAACTGTGTCGATAGTTTAGGCACACACTTTGACTACTTGTAACTACTACTTGTTTGAGATAAACTAAACTTTTGGTTCAAAATTGGACATTTCATATTTAATGACCTAATAGAAAGATTCTTATTTAATTTCTGGAATAAATGATGATCAACAGAGTCTGAGTAACCTTAAGGAAAAAATTTTTGCACTTAAGAATTCAAACATCCAGTTGTTTATTGATAGTAATGATTACATGCTGTGAGCTGTAGCTTTTTGAAAGCTGAGGAAATGACTACTGAGTGACCTAGGCTGTGTGGGCCTTGTGTCTTGGGAGGGAGCTTGGTGTGATGGAAAGGCTTTGGAGCCCCACTGAGTTCAATTCTCAGCTCTATCACTTATTTTTTAAGTAACCTTAATCTCTTTCTGCTGGTTTCCTCATCAGTAAAATAGAGATGGTTATGCCTAGCTCACAGGGCTGCTGTGAGTACTAAATGACATGTTTCTAGTGCCTGTTGTTATTATGCTGGCATTTAGTTACCAGTTACCATTTTTAAATAGGGTCTCTTATATTGTTAATTACTAGTAAGAATAACTTTGTCACTGTTGTTCCACAGGGCTGACCAATTTGAGTATGTAATGTATGGGAAAGTGTATAGGATTGAGGGAGATGAAACTTCTACTGAAGCAGCAACACGCCTGTAAGTTCCACAGTCTTGTGAGAATCCTTTTTCTCCTCCCTGTTCTGAGAATTTGGGTCGTGCTCCGGCTTCCTGTGTTGGGACCCTTTCCTCAAGCACCTTAGACCTTGGTGGGACCTAGAAAGAAACTTCTGGGGGCTGGGTGCAGTGGCTTATGCTTGTAATCCCAGCACTTTGGGAAGCTGACGCAGGAGGATCGCTTGAGCCCAGGAGTTCGAGACTAGCCTGAGCAACATAGCAAGATGCCGTCTCTACAAAAAAAATATAAAAAATTAGCCACGTATGGTGGTGCACACCTGTAGCCCCACCTACTTGGGAGGCTGAGGCAAGAGGATCACTTGAACCCAGGAGTTCATTTAAGAAATCAGCCCAAGATTCTTAAAATGGAATGATATATGAAAATAATCACGTCACTGCACTCCTGCCTGGGTAACAGAGTGAGACCCTGCCTCAAACAAACAAAAACTTCTTCGAACAGTTTCCAGTCTGAAATGTAGGCTGCTCACTTTGCCCTTTGTCAGGACCTCAAGGCCCAGTGGTCCAAATGAGAAACTGGTAATCTTGCTGTGTAAAGTACAAAGTAGGTCTGCTTCCCCAGGAACTAAATGCAGCATTAAGTGATTAAACCACTAGGCTTTTTTGTGCTTGTTTGTGTGTGTGTGTGTATGTATCTTGCTACACTGTAACCCAATCCCTCATTCTTTGGTTTCTCTGCCCAAGTATTTTTTTCTTTTCCTTGAAATCTTATTAAAACAGTATGTGTTCTTTGTAAGAAATTTGAAAAGCAGAGAAGTAATGGGAAGAAAGAAAAAAGTCACCTATAATTCCATACCCAGGGAGAACCTTTTATATAGATGGTTTTGAATATTCTAGTTTTTTTAATGTTTACTTTTTCCTGTGAGACTATGTTGTTTATTACAATGTTTTCTTCTGCTCTTTTTGCTTAACATTATGTAAAGCGTGTTTCCCCATGTCAGCTTAAGGCTTTCCTAAACATTTTAATAGCTGTATAACATTTCAGTAGATGGATATATCTTAATTCATTTGTCTATTCCCCTAATTTTGGGCATGTAGGTGTTTTCCACCTTTGCTAATATAAAGAACACTGCTTTGTGCATATCTGTGCATTCTTCTATGTCTGAAATTTGGTTCCTTATGACAAAACACTAGAAGGGTGCCTGTCTTCTTTCTTAGGCTGGGATGGAGAGCCGCTGAGTAGCAGCTGCTCCAGACTCAGACTGACAGGACTGGGGCCTTCTGTTTCAGCTCTGCCTACGTGTCCTATGGGGGCCTGCTCATGAGGCTGCAGGGTGATGCCAACAACCTGCATGGATTTGAGGTGGATTCCAGAGTTTATCTGCTGATGAAGAAACTGGCCTTCTGAACTACGAGGGAAGCCCGCCTTGATGCTTAGTCACTCAGGTCATGGACATTGGTCAAGCCTGAGTAACAGATGCTGTTGTTCACCTATTAAGGAGAGGCTGGCCACCTTTCTCCTGTGAGTGCATCTTTAGCTGCCCTGGACTCAATGGGAAACTGACTTGCCTGTGAAAGACTCAGCGGGAGAGCTTAAAATGAATCAGAAGTTGTTTTGTGTATATGATTTTTTAATTAAACTTTACTTTTTTCAGACTATTGCCCCCTTTTTAAAAAAAACCCATTTACTTTAAACTCACTTTTTTTCAATTTGTCTATGGTACATTATTTCTGGCCCCTACAGGCAGATGATCATATGTCAGTGTAGGATCTGTTCCAGCCTTTCAGTATCTGGGTTCAGGATTATCTCAGTCTCCTGGCTGACTGTTCTCAACATTTATCCTCCAATGCTGTTTTCTATGTGGGAGAGAGAGTGTCATGCTTTTGGCTCCTTGAGGGTACCCCAAGCCCGGAAGATACCACCCATTTGGCATAGAATTTTGAATTGGCAAAGAGTCCTGTCCGTGTCCTTCCAATACTTTCAGTCTCTTAGGAAGTCAGCTCACGTTGACTTGAATGAGTCACTTGCATAGTCTAGAAATACTCATCATTTTTATGGAAGCTCTGGGTAGAAGCTTTTAGACACAGGCATGGAGCATGACTATGAAGAGATCAGGAGGAGAGGACTTTGTGGTTATGGAAGCAGGTGGAGGGGCTGGCTCTCTACATTCCATAGTGGCCTGGGAGGGAGGATAAGTGGTGGTTCTTCCCAGAGACACTGAACAGGGAGCTGCTGCACAGACCAGTGAAGCGGACAGGGCAGCAATACCAATAAGGTTGGTGGTCCAGTGCCAGAGCCAGGACAATGCAGCAGCCTGACTACAGTCACTAACTTACAAGAGAAAAAGTCAAGGAAATGGTGACTAATAAATACAAGGATTCCAGCATGTGAGCTGGCTCTTCAGCCTGGCATTAAAGGTCTCTGAGAAAGTATATGAAACTCTGCTTCCTCCTGGGAAATTCAGGATAACAATCCAGAAAGATCTCTGTGAGTGTGTATTAAGTAGTTGTCTCTTTTGATCTCCTGGTTTTGCCATGGGAGCTGGTCCCCCTGCTGGGATGCCTCAGGTATTTCCTTCCTCATCATTTTCAGGTCTTTACATGAGGTGTTAGAAGTAGTATTTAGGGAAATGGGTTGACAGTGAGTGGACTCAGCAGGGAGGGGGAAAAGGTGTTTTTTTTTTTTACCTTACTATGGGTCTGGTGGGGTGGGAGTAGGGGAATAGGAGATGCTGTGGAGGTTGGGATGAATTTTTATGGAATCCTAGAACCTTTCCATGGGTTCAAGTTTTTGGGGGGTTGGAGAAGGATGGATTTAAGTTAGTGTGGGAGAACCTAATTACCAGTAATAATGTGGGCTATCGTAGCAGACTGTCTTGGCTGCCCTGGGGTGGCAGAAGAGAGAACTAGTATAAAGTTGAATAGGGATAAGAGTGTTCTGGTTGTAAAAGGGTTTTGTGTGTGTGTGTGTGTGTTTGTGTGTCAAAAGGAAGAAGAGATGGAATCAGCCAGACAGAATGGTTTGGGAATGGGTTAGATTCTTAATAGGGGCAATTAGTTCACACTGGAGAAGCCCATGAGTTTATTTGTATTTGCCCTCAACTGGAGTAAGTTCCAGATGCCTGGATCTTTCTGGCTACATTTGCAGTTTTGCCTTTCATGTCTCTCATCTGATTGTGCCAAGAACCCGTAATTCTCTGGTCCCTTTGGCATATCTTTTCCTAGGTGCTGGCTCTTTCATGTGCCATAAAGTTTCATTTGATCATTAAATTTAACCTACTTCAGTATATCAGTAAATTACAATTTTTGCTTACGATTCCCTTGACCACATTCTGGAATTTGTAGTTCGGATGAACTAATTCTCTCCCGTGCAGAAACTGACACCATCTGAGATTTGGACATTTTTGAGCTTTGTGCATTTGTTAATTCTTCTCCATAGCAACTGTTCTGTCCATGAAAGAAGAGAAGGACACCGGGATATGTCTAAATTGGTCACCTCCACCAAGAACTGGTTTTCTACTCAGAACTCTTTAATTGTTGGTGTATTTGCTCTCTAAGGACTTGGAATTTTTTCCCGGTAAATAACTGAATGATTTACTGGACAGTGTACCACACTGGGGAGAGTATGGGTGCTAGAGTAAGTCAGACTAGGGTATTTGTTCTTTTCCTGCTCACAAGCTTTGTAACCATTGGGAACTCACCTGACATATCTGAGCCTCAGTTTCCTCATCTGTAAAATAGGGATGATAATACCTATCTTACAGAGTTGTGTGAATGTTAAAAAAATGGTAATGTAGGCCGGGCAAGGTGGCTCATGCCTGTAATCCTAGCACTCTGGAAGGACAAGGCGGGAGGATTGCTTGAGCTCAGGAGTTTGAGACCAGCCTGAGCAAGTTCAAGACCAGACCATCTCTACTAAAAATAGAAAAATTAGCTGGGCGTGGCAGCATGTCCCTGTACTCCCAGCTACTCAGGAGGCTGAGGCAAGAGGATCACTTGAGCCCAGGAGTTTGAGGTTGCAGTGAGTTGCAGGTGACAAAGTGAGACTCTGTCTCAAAAAAAGGTAATGTGCATAAGGCTCCTGACACATTTTGCTTTCATTCTGCTATTTTGGAATGCCTTTGGTGATCCTGGGGTATTTGTGGCAAAGTTTAGGACTCTAGGTTCCTGGCTCCTCTACTTACATGGTAGCCTTTCCTTTGGGATGGGGGAGACAAAAAACCTTCCACTCATTTTCTTACAGGAACCTTTGGAGGTAGTAGGTTGACTTTTGCAATGGAGTTTTTGTTTTTGTACATTAACCTCCTCTTCTGAGCACCAAGGCAGCACTTATTTGAAAAGCCCCATAAGCCTGATTTCTTTTCTAGAGGTCTCCTAGCAGAATTTATGGTGGTCACACAGGGCTGCTTTTTAGTTGCACTTTTGGGAATTGGGGAATGAGCCTTCAACTTGGTGCTTGACTTGTGCTTGTCCTCCTGGTGTGCTAGCTCAAGGAGCCTGACTCTTGCCACTTCCTGCACTTCCCCCTGACCTCCACAGGAGGGAGGCAGGAGTCCACGCCTGGCGAAGCCTCCTGCCGAGCTGCTGAAGCTCTGGCTGTTTGCTCAGCTGTCACATCCAGGTCTCTTCTACTGTACTGTCTGCACAGTCTTACCTAGAGTGTGAGGCTCCCCAGGGCTTCCTGTTAGCTTTTTTTTTGGAGGGGTGGCTAGGGGGATCTATTGTACCCTGTGAAGAATATCTCTCCCTTGCTTTTTAAGTCAGCTTTTGGGTGCTCTCATTTATTTATACAGGCTCAGTTTTGTCTGTTGCATAGGGACAACCTTTCTGAGAGACAACTTACTCATTTCTCAAGAGTAGCTATCTCTTGAGAATAGGGGATCAAACAGTCCCACTGAGAATGGTAGTAAAGGACATGGGGCATTGGAAGGCCTTAAACTTGAAGCAAAGGAAACTGCTGTTTCTTTTCTGACACAAGGTTAGCCTCAACCTCTGCTCAAAGGCTGGGCCAGTCCAGGTCTTTGCAGAATTATTATATGAAAAAGCATATAGAGAATTAGTTGCAAATTTGTACAGAAAATAGACCAAGGATAACTAGCTGCTTTGATGAATATTATTGATAGCTTAAAAAAAATAGCTTCTAAAGTTTTGTAATATATAATGAAAAATGATCCTTTTTTCTGTCCTGTCTGTGTCTCACCCTTTACCAGGGCTTTGGGTTTCAGGTGAAATCAGGCAATCTGGTATAGCTGCAATTGTCTCCCAAGGACTCTCCCAGGGAAGGGAATGGTACATGAGACACAGTGCTGATGTTGGCAGTGCCTGAGTGCCTTACCCTTCCTGAGACAGATTCTGGGAGTGAGAGTGGGCTGCAATTAGAAGAGGGCTGGTAGTGTCGGGTGTGGTAGCAGAAGGGTCAGGAAGCAGGGTGTGGAGCTGGACTGCAGGAGTAGGTGAGACGGGTGAAGGAGACAAGAGTGTGTACTGTCCAGTGGGCAGATGGGTCAAGGAAGGAGAATATCCAGGCTGGAGGCTGGGTGGCAGGGAGCCTGTGTCCGACAATCCTGGGGAAATGTCTGGGGCTCCTAGGGTCCTGGGTGAGGGTCCATGAAAGAGTCCATGACTTCCATTCAAGGGTTTGTGTGTCCTGTTCAGGTATCCAGGGATTTGGTCCAGGGACCTGGAGGTTTGGTTCAGCAGACCAGGAATCTTGGCTTTGAATCCCTGCTGCCTGTTCAGAAGTCCAGAACCAGTAGTTCTGGCTGAGACAGTGGAGTTTGTCTCCAGCAATCCAGAAGTCCTGTTTGGGAGCTTGTTCAGTGTGAGGAATAGAGAGGTACTGCTTGGGACAGCTGTGGTGGGTAGGGCCCGCCTGACACAGAGGGTGCGTCCTCCCACAAGCAGCAGGAAACGTACTTTTCCTCGGAGCAGTTGTTGGAAGTTCAGGAAGATGGCTTTGGGATCCTTGTGAGCTGTGGTCCTGCCCTGTGGAGGAAGCTGAGGGCAGAGAATGGGCCTGAGGCCAGAGACCAGGGCCAGCTATCAGGCCTCCCTTGTCTATGTAGGAAAGACAGGGCACCAACACCCAGGCATTATGACTGGGAAGGAGCACTGCTTGGTAGTATCAGCTCTTCTACCTTCAAGATCCCTAGATGACCCCTTCTTCCCTGAGCTCTTTTAGGGGGACTGAGTCAGAGAAGGAGGACTTACCTGGGTTCCAAGGAGGCCCTGCAGGGCTCCAAGGAGGAGGCGGATCTGTCCAGAAAGCTGTCCCAGGAGGGATGAGAGGCAGGTGGGTCCCAGTTGTCCCCGTGCTGCCATCACTCCCTCCAGCAGAAGGGTCACTGCTCCCAGAATGTCCTGTGCCTTGGTCTGCTCCTGGGAAAGAGATGGAAGCGAGAAGTGGACTGCTTCAAAGGGCATGCTAGTAGCGGGTGGGGAGCCCATAGGAGCAGCCAGCAGAATGAATCATAGGAGCTGAGAATTGGACAGGACCAAGGTCCCACCCAGCACAGGAATTCCTTCACAGTCTCCCGACAATTGGTCATCAGCTTCTGCTTCAGTAACTCCAGTGTCCGCTAACCCAGCCTGGTCTTATACTTAGTTTCAGTCAGAAAAGTTCCTTTTTTCCCTTTCATTGCTGAAATCTGCCCTATTATAGCTTTTATCTTTTGGTTTTAGTACTGCAAATCTACTTTTTCTGCTACAAAACCTTACTATCATATGATTTTTAAACCAAATATAGATATGAGAACTCTCTATCATAAAGATGAAGAGAAGGGACTTAATAAGTGGCAGAGCTGTGACTACAAGGGATCCATAGGAACTGCCCTTCCCTGACCTAATCCTAAGGGAAGAAAGGGGATTCTAGGGATCTTAGGGTGGAAGATTCCATCTACCGAGTGTACCCTCCCAGCAGTTTTCCTGAGTTCCAGGCTAAAGCACTTCTTCCTGTACAAGACCACTTTAAGTTAATCAGACAGATTTTTTATTTATTTTTAACCATTCATGGTACTGTTCAGGCTGCTGCTTTTCCTTCTGGACACATGTTAGTTTAATATGATCTCTTTTAATAAATTAGTATGTGTCTTGAGGGGGATGTCCATTACTCAGGCCAGTACTTTTAAGTGTAGTCCACTCAGAATGGAGTTCTGCAGGAATACTTTTACAACATGGATGATAAACATCTAAAGCAGCCTAGAATTGCTAGCTTTTAATATAGCTGCTTCAGTAATGTTACATGCTAAGTTTGGAGTAGTTTAATGCTCTCAGATCTTTTTTATAGGAAGTGCTAGGGCTAGAAGTTTAAATTATGGCAGCAGGGCATTGTGTCCTAAAAGCTGGAATAGGACTTTATTCAATTAATTTACACATGTAGAAGTTTATATATATCTCTGTTAAATTTTACCATTTTTTTGACCTAGCTTTGCAGCCATTTGAATCTTGATTCTGTCTTTTGTGTTTTAGTGGTACTTCCCAGCTTTGTGTCATCTGTGGATGACAGAGCTCTCTTACTTCTTTATGCCAATTTAAGAAGGTTGAAAGAGAATAGGTCAAAGGCATGGCCATAATAAGACACTTCTCTCCAGCTTTTCATGGTGTTCAGCTTCAAATCTATTTAACATATTGGTCCTGCAAGCCATTGTCGTCTTGTCCACGGTATATTATCATAGGCGAATGTAGACTGAGTTAGGGTGGTCAAACTGAAGGTAAGATATTTTTAGGTAGCTCAAGAATTTTGAAGAATCCCTGAGAAGCAACAGGAAACTGATGAAGACAGGACTTAGAGGAGCCAAGATTAGGGATGGCTTTCTTACCGTCTGGGTTTTCCATTCTCTCAAGCTAAAGTCCACAGCAGGCAGCAGGATAGGTGTGGACAAAGGGTTAACGTCTGGGCACTGGCTCTGTTGAAAAATATTGATGGGGAAGAAGAGAACTGAAATAGAGAGGGTATGGTGACCCAACGACCAGGATAGTCTTTCATGAGAAATATGTCCAGACTAGAGCTTTTAAAAGAGGGCTCTATTGCAAATCATAATCCTTGTGAGGGTCAGGTGATCAGTAGGTGGTCATAATATTGGACAAATGGTCATTGGGTCAGGGAGTGAGAGGAAGTGCTGGGAGTGGGGGTATCTTACCAGTTAAATGGATAGAGGGAATAGTGCTTGGGAATTCTCACCAGTCTGCTGTGAAGGACATGGGAGTCATGAAGCAGTTTATTGAGGAGTCGGGGGTCACAGGCAGGAGGATCCGGGCTGGACAGAGGTAGTCTTGCAGTTAAGAGAAGCATGGCCACGAGAAGCAATTCTTAGGAGAGGTGAGGTGGAAAGGGGTAGATAAGGAAGAAATCATTATCGGGTAGCAGTCCAGGAATTCCCATATAGGATCCAGACCTGAAATCCGGTGAGTCTGCTGCTTAGACACCTTATTTTTGGGAGATTAGGTTTCCTAGCTCCCCACTCCTGCAATATGTCTCCCTTATCTTTCCCCCTCTACCGTGTTTTGATCTGGCCCTAGCCCCCAAGTGTGTTCTTACCAGTCAGCTTCATTCTGGCCGGGTTGTCTGGCTGGAGTGGCTCCCGGTATGGGGCCTCTCCCCTGAATCCTTCCTGGGGCCATGGAGGCGGCTTGGGCTCTTCTTGCACTTCTGGGCAGAGTAGGGTGGGGCAAAGGTGGGCTGAGGAAGAGGGTTGGAATCTATACTGAAAGTGACAAGAATAGTGACCATTTAATCAAGTGTCAAGGAAAAGACTGCCTGGCAGGAGGAACAGATGCTGGGAGGGCTTGAGATGCTGACAAGCCTAGAACTGCTAAAGATCTGACTGCTCCCACATTTTCTTGTGATTGCAGCAAGTGGTATCTTCTTTTTGTCAGGGCTGTTCCCTGAATCTGATACAGGTTTGGTGTCCTCTGTCCCCTGCTGAGAGCAGCAGGACACGATAGGTATACATAGATATCTTAATTGGCCTCAAATTCTGAGCAACCTTGGTTGTTAGGTCAGAGAAAATCTGGGACAGGGGTAGAGAATGAAAGTATTGTGGCTTAAGCCTGGAGAAGAGAGTGGGAAATGGGATATAGGGCCAGGATGAGGAACTAGCAAACATGTACAATGTGTTGAGGGGTAACTTAAGCATTGGGGAGTGCAGTTGAGAAGGGCCACTAGGCAGAGATATAACTGGGACTTCTAGAGGTCAGAGATTAGAAGGTGGTATGAGAGAAAGGAACCTCTAGTTCTTTCCCTGTTTCAACACATAAAGCCTTCTGGAGTTTTTCTTTGCACTCCAAGTTCTGAAATACCCCATTATCCCAGGCAAAAAGATAGGCTAACAGTCCTGAGACTTCCTTCCTGAGGCAAGTTGCCCAGGAATGGGCACCTGCTGAGCAAGGTGATGCCCACCTTACACAGCTTACCTCATCTTAGCCACCCGCCAACATATCTGTCTCATAGCCCGCACCTGCTCCCTGCCCCCTCTGCAGACCTCTTCCGGGTCCTTCACAGGACCCCCCACATGGCTTCCTCCTCCTTTCACAACTTGTGCAAAGAGGCCTGCACCTGATTCAATATTGGGATTTCCTGTAGGTCTGTCAACATGCATGAGCCCTCCTCCCATTACCCTCTCCTTGTTCCCTGGCTTGCCTGCTCTAGGATTCAGAACCTTAAGCTAACAAGGAATGACCAGATCAGAATGGGGACTGGGGCTCTGTCCATCTTGGTGCTGTGTTCTCCATACCCTAAATGCACCTCCTCTCCCTTTCTCCCTGGGCTTATGTCCCCTTTCCCTAGGACCAGCCAGGACTGTGCTGTATTCCACCAAATAAGTGATCAGTCCCTCAGAAACCAGTACCCCACCCCCTACCCATGCTCTGCCCTGCTCCTCCCATTCTGGGAAGGCTACACTCTTCTCGACAAAGGTCAGTGCCTGTAGGTCCACTTTGTCTGCCCCTCCCCCAGCTGAGAGCCCAGTCCCTCTTTCCTGTCCTTCCTACCTTCACTTAACCTCAAACCCTGCTTGCCACTCACCGAGTAAAGGACTCAAGGACCCAGGTGCACAGCAGGCAGCACTCTGGGGAGCAGATGGGTAGGAAGACATGTGGCGTTGGGGCACAGCCCCTCCACGGCAGTGGGGTCACACGCCTGCCCAGGCCACTTCTGCCCAATCAGAGCAGGTGAAGGCCCCGGAAGTGACGCCTTCTCTTCCCTGGAGCCCCTGCCTGGACCATGGTCCACTCCTCCACCCACACACACACACACACACACACACACACACACGGCAGGGAAGATTTGGACGTCTTTTCCTAGGAGATGGGAAACCTGGGACCTGGCAGGGGAGAAGAGATGGGAGAGGAACAGAGTTTTTTTCCAGGAGGAATCTGGCAGGACATTTTTGTCCCTGGAGAAGAGGCACAGAGTTCTTGTTTTAGATTGGTGGGGTTTTTAGTTCATGGCTATCCAAATTTCTTTTCCTTGGATACTACACCTGCTGCCAAAATCCAATAGGACTCTTGCTTTCATGCTTTTCTCTCCTATAACTCCCTAAGGAGTCCTGTCTCATCATTCTCCCTTTCTAAGTGGGAATCTGGGTATTGCCTGTATTAGAGAATGATCCTGTCAAGGGTCAGTGTTACGGGGAAAGGGTTTGGGTGGTTTGAGAGGACTGTAAGGTGTAGGTGTGTGTGTGTGTGTGTGCACGCGCATGCATGCTAGGTTAAGCCTGGGCCCAGGTGCTCTTCTGCTGGGGCCCAGTGGCTTGGATAGGTATGCCCACTTATCTCTGTGCCTGGCCCGCCTTTGCTTGCTCTATCTTTCTCTCTCTTCCATCTACCATTCCACATGTGACAAGAGGAATAACCAGGACCATGTGTCCCTGTCTTAGGAAAGACAGCTGCTGGACCTCCTCTGCAAATACCTCCCTGCTGGCCCCCCTTCCTTTGGCCCTGGTTCTAGTTCCTTTGCTTTCCCCTCAATCTCAGTCTCCCCACATCTTTGTCCTCAGGGGCCTCCTGGTCTGACCTTGTTCCCACCCCCCTCCCCCCAGTTCTTCCTCAGGCTCTGTACTATTTCTCCTCCCAAGGATGGGGATGTCTGCTAAGGAGTATGGCCTAGATCCCAGAATTCTCCAGTTCAGCCAGACGAGATGCCTCCCAAGATTAGGAAGGAGGGTGCTGGGATAGCTGGGAGGATGGTGATGTGTGGGGGTGGGAAGGGACAGGGAAGTATTCACGACCAGGAAACGAAGACAAAGAAGGTGGGGAGTGGGTTGGAGGGGCGAGGGTCCCTTGGGTGAAGGAAGAGGGTGAGAAAGCAAGAGGGTGATGGTTGAATGGGCCTGAGGACAGGTTACAAAGGAGAGGGAGACACTGTCACTGGACAGAAAGGGGAACAGTTTCTGGCTAGGTCCTTGTCCTAGGTAACACAAGAATGAGAGGAGACCTCAGAGAGGAGATAGGGACACAGGCTAGGCAGCGAGAGAGGGTGTTGTGGGGTTTGAGGGGTGCCCTGGGCCCAGAGTCAGGGGAAGATCAGTTGATGGGCCTTCCCTGCACGTTGTCATCTTTAAAGACAAGTCTTCATCCTTCAGGCAGGAACCGGGTCCTCACTCACTGACGGGTTCAGGCCTCAGGCCCAGCCTCTGCCCCTCCCTGGCCTGAGGCTCCCGTCCTAGGCGGACCTCACCTCCTGGTCCAGCCGTCCTGTGGCCGCTGGCAGCGGGGGGCTCCAGGCCCGCCTCTCCTCCCCCTCTTCGCGCCCCCTGGTCCCTCCCCTCCCCCTACCCCCTCCGCTCCCCCTTCCCCTCCAGCCCCTCCCTCCTCCC
>VBSM01000272.1:37982567-38024790 GCA_008086735.1 Cheirogaleus medius
GCCGACTCTGCGGCCGCCCGACGAGCCCCTCGCGGCACTGCCCCGGCCCTGGCCCCGGCCCCCTCCAGCCGTACCGCCCCCGGCCCGGCCCTCCTCCCTCCTCCCTCTCCTCCTCCCTCCTCCCTCCCGCCTCCCCAGCTGTCCCGTTCGCGTCATGCCGAGCCTCCCGGCCCCGCCGGCCCCGCTGCTGCTCCTCGGGCTGCTGCTGCTCGGCTCCCGGCCGGCCCGCGGCGCCGGCCCCGAGCCCCCCGCGCTGCCCATCCGTTCCGAGAAGGAGCCGCTGCCGGTTCGGGGAGCGGCAGGTAGGTGGGCGCCGGGGGGAGGCGCGGGCGGGGAGTCCGGCTTGGGGCAAGTCCGCGCCGGCCCGGAGGGGGCGCCGGGCACAGGTGGCTCCGCGTAGCGGGCAGCCTGGAGGGGTGGGCGGGGGCCGCGAGGTGCGTGGTGCCCGGGGACCCAGGGCCCGGCAGGCAGCGCCCGGGGTGGGCGCACGGCACAAGCGGGGCAGCGGCCGCCAGCCAAGCCCGTCCCCGCAGGCTGCTCCTTCGGCGGGAAGGTCTATGCTTTGGACGAGACGTGGCACCCGGACCTGGGGGAGCCCTTCGGGGTGATGCGCTGCGTGCTATGCGCCTGCGAGGCGGTGAGTGGACCCCGAGGCCCGGGCCCTTGAGGGTGGGGGAGCGCTGGGGTCCTGGGACGTCGGAGTGGACCCGGAGCTGCTGAGGAGAAAGAGGCTAGTCGCAGATATTTGGGATATTTTTCTGGTGGAGAAAGTGGGAGGATCGTCCCCTTCAAGTCTTAGGTGTTGACTATTACTGATTGCCCACTTTGTGTGAGGCTCTGTGCCAACCCCGTTTAGTTTGTCTCTCATTTAACTCACATTACAACCCTGTTGTTATCCCCATTTTCCAGATAGGGGCCTTAAGGCCTAGAGAGGTTAAGTAACTCGTGTAGGGTAACGCAGCTTGTAAGTGGCAGAGTTGTCTCTCTCCTCGGAACCCTGGACTCTGGTCCCTGGACTCTCCCCCCTGGACTCTCCCTGTTCGCCCTGGGGTCTCACCAGTTGGCATCTAGCACTCACTTGGTTTTCCTGTCTTCTCCGTGAGCAGCCTCAGTGGGGTCGCCGTGCCAGGGGCCCTGGCAGGGTCAGCTGCAAGAACATCAAACCTGAGTGCCCAACCCTGGCCTGTGGGCAGCCCCGCCAGCTGCCCGGACACTGTTGCCAGACCTGTCCCCAGGGTAAGATCCGCTCTGCCGTGAAGGGAGGCGGCAGGACCTCGATACTGTGTCCTGGGCCACTTTGATGGAATGGCCAGCTGAAGCCTGTGTCCCCTGTCTCTGGCATAGAGCGCAGCAGTGCTGAGCGGCAGCCAACTGGCCTGTCCTTCGAGTATCCGCGGGACCCGGAGCACAGCAGTTATAGCGACCGAGGGGAGCCGGGTGCTGAGGAGCGGGCTCGTGGTGACGGCCACACTGGTAGGAGGGGGAGGAGGGGTACTGGAGGTGGGGTCGTGGTTCAGGCTGTGCCGCCAGCAGCGGTTGACAGTACTCAGGCCATCTTCCTCCCCTCGCAGACTTCGTGGCGCTGCTGACAGGGTCGAGGTCGCAGGCAGTGGCACGGGCCCGAGTCTCGCTGCTGCGCTCTAGCCTACGCTTCTCCATCTCCTACCGGCAGTGAGAAAGGGGATGGAGGCGGGAGGGAGTCAGCTAGGGGCGGGAAGAAAAATTGGGAGAGGGGCTGCTTCTGGCTCAGGCTCAGATACTCGCCTCACCGGACCTCTCATTCCCAGGCTGGACCGCCCCACCAGGGTCCGCTTCTCAGATTCCAATGGCAGCGTCCTGTTTGAACACCCTGCGGCCCCCTCCCGGGATGGTCTGGTGAGATGATGCCATTTATGAGTGCTTATCCAGTCTGGGCACTGTGCTGAGAGCATGCTCTGCATTGCCTTCTTTGATCCTCACAGCAGCCCAGTGGGAGGAAGGCACTGACATTATGATGCCCATTTTACAGATGAGGGAACTGAGGCTCAGTATCAGAATGTGATTTGTTCAAGGTCACACAGCTAAAAAGTGGTAGAGTCAGGATTTGAACCCAAGCATCTGGCTCCAGGGTCCCTCCTTAAGCTTTTTAGGGGGGTCTGGAGTCTCCTTTCCATATTCCTTTTTCACCAGGCCTTTGCCTCTTAGCTGGCCTGTCTGCTTATTGTCTGAGTGCAGGGCCCTCTTGTCTCTCTGCTCCAGGTCTGTGGGGTGTGGCGGGCAGTGCCTCGGTTGTCTCTTCGGCTCCTTAGGGCAGAACAGCTGCTTGTGGCCCTTGTGACACCCACTCACCCTTCAGGGGAGGTTTGGGGGCCTCTCATCCGGCACCGGGCCCTGGCTGCAGGTAAGGGGAGCAAACAGCCCCTGAATGTGAAGTTCTGTCCCCAGGTGTGGGGTGGTCTGAGGAGGGGATTTTCTGATGGGTTCTCATGGCTCTTCCTCCCCTAGAGACGTTCAGTGCCATCCTGACTCTGGAAGGCCCCCCACAGCAGGGTATAGGGGGCATCACCCTACTTACTCTCAGTGACACGGAGGATTCCTTGCATTTTTTGCTGCTTTTCCGGGGGCTGTTGGAACCCAAGAGTGGGGGTAAGTGGGATGGGGGAAGCATGTGAGAAGGGTAGGAAGAGCACCGATCTCAGAAATGTCCACATGTGTGGCCTTGCAGGACTAGCCCAGGTTCCCTTGAGGCTCCAGATTCTGCACCAGGGGCAGCTACTGCGAGAACTGCAGGCCAATGCCTCAGCCCAGGTGAGTGAGGGTCTGGCTCTTGCTGCTGCCTGCTCTGGCCTCTTGTTCTTGCCCACCACATCCTGCTCTGTCCCCAGGAGCCAGGCTTCGCTGAGGTGCTGCCCAACCTGACAGTCCAGGAGATGGACTGGCTGGTGCTGGGGGAGCTGCAGATGGCCCTGGAGAGGGCAGGTGGGCCAGGACTGCGCATCAGTGGACACATTGCTGCCAGGCAGAGCTGCGATGGTGAGGCGGGGGCTGGGGGACTTAGGGGCCTGGGTACGCACAACCATGACACACAGACAAGTGCAAGGGAAGGGGCCAGGGTGGGTGTGGGAGAGATCCTGGGGGCTAGGGATTTGAGTGGCTGTGGGGCAAGCCTGCCTTGTCTTGTCCACCTGTCTTGTCCCTCTGTAGTCCTGCAAAGTGTCCTTTGTGGGGCTGATGCCCTGATCCCAGTCCAGACTGGTGCTGCTGGCTCAGCCAGCCTCACACTGCTAGGAAATGGCTCTCTGATCTACCAGGTAAGAGTCAGGGGCTACAGGAGGTGGGGAGGGCAGTAGGACAGGCCTCAGGCCTTCACTGCCTATCCACTTTGCTCCCCCAACCCTGCCCATCAGGTGCAAGTAGTAGGTACAAGCAGTGAGGTGGTGGCTGTGACACTGGAGACTAAGCCTCAGCGGAGGAATCAGCGCACTGTCCTGTGTCACATGGCTGGACTCCAGCTGGGAGGACACATGGTGAGGACTCCAGGCAGAGCTCGGCCACAGGGCCCATGTGTCAGGGCTGTCAATGCATGGGCTGTGGGAAGCCAGGTTGGCTTGATACTGAGTGGAGATGTTCAATATCATTCATTCACTTGTGGGCTCTCTCATTGATTCATTTGACACATTTGAGTGAGCCCCAGGCTAGGGAGTAGAGTACAAAGAAAATCAGATGTGGCCCCTGTCCTCAGCAAGCTCACTGTCAAATGGGAGGAGTTAGACAGGGAGAGCAGTGCAATAGACCATATAGGAATAAATGTGATAGCAATGGTTGCTATTGGGCCTTTGAATGTGCCAGGTACTGCACTGGTTGCCTTACTTACATAGTGTTTGACCTTCATGGTACCCATTTTATAGATGAGGAAGTGAAGTCTCAGAGAGGTTAAGTAACTCTTCAAGGTTGTTACATAGCTGGGAAGCCGCAGAGGAGGGATTCGAAACTGGGCCTGCAAGGTTCTTATCCAGTGTTCCTGGTGTGTGCAAGTGTGTATGGGTGTAGTGGGGGCACAAAACGTGCAAAGGCTTCATCATCCTGGGCTCGTGTGAAAGCTGAGGAGGGCTTATCTTTCCCTGCCCCCCAGGCCATGGGTGTCTGCCCTGGGCTTGGTGCTCGGGGGGCTCACATGCTGCTGCAGAACGAGCTCTTCCTGAACGTGGGCACCAAGGACTTCCCAGACGGAGAGCTGCGGGGACATGTGACTGCCCTGCCCTACAGTGGGCACAGCGCCTGCCATGACAGTGAGTACCGCAGGGGTCTGGCTGCCCTGTGGTGTCCTCTAACCCTGCAGTCCCCTACCCCTGGGCCATGGACCAGCACGGGTCTGTGACTGTTAGGAACTGGGCTGCACAGCAGGAGGGGAGCTGTATTTACTGTCACTCCCCGTTGCTTGCCGTCCCCCCACGCCTTGCCCTGGGTCTGTGGAAAAATTGTCTTCCATGAAACTGGTCCCTGGTGCCAAAAAGGCTGGGGACCGCTGCTCCAACCTGTGACTTGAGCATGTAGGGGATAGTGCCAGAGGGCTAGGGCCTGGTGTGACTTTCTTTGTGCCTGAGCTCTGAGTTGGCATCTGGAGAAGGTGAGGATGTATAGGGTGGCCCCGTTGGCAGGCTCTCCCTGTTGCCATGGTGCAGGGTCTGAAACTCCCTGCTCCCTGGGCCCTGGACCTATAGGCAGTGTCTTCCTGCTCATGGAGTCTGTGTTGAGGGAGATGGGAAATGCTGGGATTGGGGGGCTGCTCTGGGCTACCTTCTCATCTGTCACTTCTCCTCTCGACCCAGCACTGCCTGTGCCCCTGGCAGGAGCCCTGGTGCAGCCCCCTGTGCAGAGCCAGGCAGCAGGTCATGCCTGGCTCTCCCTGGATACCCACTGTCATCTGCACTATGAAGTGCTTCTGGCTGGGCTTGGTGGCTCAGAGCAGGGTACTGTTACTGCCCACCTCCTTGGGCCTCCTGGGACGCCAGGGCCCCGGCGGCTGCTGAAGGGATTCTATGGCCCAGAGGTGAGGACGTGATGGTAGGCAGCAGCTTTTTAGCTTGAAGGGAGGTGTGAGCCCATGGTCCGGGGAGAGAGAGCAGGCAGCCGGTGTTGCAGAGCTGGCATGCGCTCCGTGGGCAGACGGACCTGGGGGTGAATCTGATTTGGCTTTTTATTATTCATTCTCCTTTCTATGTCCTTTTCCGGTGGGATCCCTTGGATAGTATGTAATATCCTGGACCTCTAGAGGGGTAGGTGGGGTGGACCAAAGCCCTTTGAAGTGGGTGGGTTGCCATGGACTTGGAGTCAGAGAGACTTGGCCTGTAAGCTCCACACCATTACCAATGGGGTTTGCTGCCCTGGAGTCCTTATTTAGCCTCCCTGGGTCTCGGTTTCTTCATCTGCAAACTGGGGACAGTAGGCCCAGCCCAAACATGCCTTGTTTTGGTCCATTTTCCTGTCTACTCGCAGGCCCAGGGGGTGGTGAAGGACCTGGAGCCTGAGCTGCTGAGGCACCTGGCGCAGGGCACTGCCTCCCTGCTGATCACCACTAAGGGCAGACCCAGAGGGGAGCTCTGTGGGCAGGTAGGTGGGCAGTGTGGGCTGCGGGGGTGGTGCAGAGCTGGGCTGGCCCTGTGTGCCCCCACCCCAGTCACTTGCTCTCTCTGAGCCCTGGGAGCGGTGGTGTCAAACTCCCTGGCCGATGGGGAAGATGAAGCCCGATAAGGCGCGTTAGGAGGCTGGCAGCCCACTGCTGCGTCCCTGGCAGCTGAAACGATCGATCGCGGCGGCTGACAGCATTCCCCTGGGCCACCGCAGCAGCACCTGTGTCCCCCGCGGAGGTGTCTCCTGTTGACTGGCTGGCCAGGACTGGTGGAGACGCGAGGGGGAGCCCCCGCGCTGCCTCCAACGGCCTCTCCTCCCAGGTGCACATCGCCAACAAATGCGAGGTGGGCGGCCTGCGCCTGGCGGCCGGGACTGAAGAGGCGCGGGCGCCCGGGGCTCCGGATGCAGCGGCCGCAGGATTGCCCGCGCTGCCCTCGGTGCCCGGCCCCGAGATCCCGGCGCCCGCCAAACCCGGCGGTCCTGGGCGGCCACGAGATCCCAACACTTGCTTCTTTGAGGGGCAGCAGCGCCCCCACGGGGCTCGCTGGGCTCCCAACTACGACCCGCTCTGCTCGCTGTGCACCTGTCAGGTAGGCGGCCCAGGAAGGACGCACTGGGTCCCGAGGTCTGGGGCAAGGGGCCCGGGCACCCCATCAGCGCCCCCGCTCCTCTCTGCAGAGACGAACGGTGATTTGTGACCCCGTGGTGTGCCCGCCGCCCAACTGCCCGCACCCGGTGCAGGCCCCTGACAAGTGCTGCCCCATGTGTCCAGGTGAGTTCACTGCAGGGGAGGAGAGAGGGGTGGAGGGGCCTGGTTGGGGGGGGATGGGTCCTCTGGGGAGGGGAGGAGAGGTCGTCCTCTGCCTTCATCATTTCTTTGGCTTCGCAGAGAAACAAGATGTCAGAGACCTGCCAGGGCTGCCCAGGAGCCGAGACCTGGGAGAGGGTGAGCTGGAAGGGTGCGTGCAGGGGTGGGAGGATCCAGAGGGGCTACTGGGTGGGACCAAGAGGGGGACAGGAGGGGCACAGTAGATATGGGGGTGGGCTGACAGGCACAATTCCAAGTGACACCTAATAGGCCTCATTAGGGTGACTAGCTCACAAGCAGGCCCTTGGGTTAGGCTAGTGTGGGGTTGGCCTGAGGCTTAAGCCTTGGCTGTGGGCCCAGCTGATGAGCTCAGTAGTAATGGCCACTGGGTACTGTCGCCCTACCAGGCTGCTATTTTGATGGTGACCGGAGCTGGCGAGCAGCGGGTACCCGGTGGCACCCTGTTGTGCCCCCCTTTGGCTTAATTAAGTGTGCTGTCTGCACCTGCAAGGTATGGCCACCCAATCTTCTCTGGTGCCATAACCCAGCCGGATCTGCAGAGATGGGGAGGAGGCTGCCAGGAGAGGAAAGCCCGACCTTGATGGGCAGGACTCAAGGATCAAAACAATATGAGAAGAGCCCCTGGGCTTTGAGTCAGCTTCCTGTAGGGAAAGGGAAAGGGCTGACCTGGGTGTGAATTCTGACTCTGCCCTCACTAGCTCCCCAGGGCCCTAGGCACTTTCTGTAGCTTTCTGAGCCCACTTTCCTTTCCCATAAGCAGATATGATAGCACCTACCTTGCAAGGCTACCATGAGGATTTGAGTTCAGGTGTATAAAGCAAACCCAGGCCTCTGGGTAAAAGGCCACAGATACATTACATTTGAGGTGTGGATGACAAAGGCAGGAGGCTTATGTGCCCCCTCCTTCCTGACACTCTTCACTCAATGGATCCCTACAGGGGGGCACTGGAGAGGTGCACTGTGAGAAGGTGCAGTGTCCCCGGCTGGCCTGTGCCCAGCCTGTCCGCGCCAACCCCACTGACTGCTGCAAACAGTGTCCAGGTGAGGGGCGTGGGGGCACGGAGGCCTCACCTTTGCGCTTGAGGCAGGCCTTGTCCTGGGTGAGGGGGTGCATGGTGAGGGTGAGGGTGAGGGGAAGGGTTTCCTCAGCTAATTCAGCACTTCTTGCGCACTGCTCTGTGCCTAGTCTGGAGTCAGGGCTCTAAATACAGTGGAAAAAATGTGATGTACTAATGGGGTATGGTGGGTTCTGGCTTCCGTTCCATGTAAACATCCATCTATGCAACCATCCATCCATCCATCTAAATTTATCACCTACTAAGTGCCAGAAACTGCTAGATGCTGGGGATTCAAAGAGAAATAAAACCCAATTGGTCCTTCTGATTGACCCCTTCCTCCTTCACTCCCACAGTGGGGTCAGGGGCTCACCCCCAGCTGGGGGACCCCATGCAGGCCGATGGGCCCCGGGGCTGCCGTTTTGCAGGGCAGTGGTTCCCAGAGAGTCAGAGCTGGCACCCATCAGTGCCCCCCTTTGGGGAGATGAGTTGTATCACCTGCAGATGTGGGGTAAGTGGGGAGCAGGGGCTTGCGTGAGGTGGGCACTGGGAGCCTGGCCTGGAGTAGGGCGACCTTCCCAGGGAAGGCAGACTCCCGGGGCAGGCTTCTCTGAAGAGGACGAAGGCCACTTTGCCCAGTGTCTCTGGGGGACCCTCTGTATTTGCTCTCTCCTGCGCCAGGCAGGGGTGCCTCACTGTGAGCGGGATGACTGTTCACTGCCACTGTCCTGCGGTCCGGGGAAGGAGAGTCGATGCTGCTCCCACTGCACACCCCGGCGGCGGCGTGAGTCAGGGAGGGGCAGCAGCTATGGCTGAGGGCTGAGGGCTGATGGCTGAGGACTGACAGTGGGATGCCCAGGGAGGGAAGAGGGTGCCTTCCGGGGGCCAGGAACGTGCAGCCTGCCTTGCAGGTGCCATTCTGATCCACCCTCACAGCAACCTGGTGGAGTTGTTATTTATTACCTTTTTTCCACAAGTGAGATTTCAGAAGCTCAGAGGAATTGAGCAACTAGACCAAGGCTCCACCCAGCTGGAGTGCACTGACATGCTTAGAAAATGGTGACCTTTCTGGGGCCAGGGCAGAGATGCTCTGCTCCACTGTCCGTGCCTTTCTCTGTGCCTCTCCAGTCCCTCTCTCCCCCTCCAGTGCTCCCTCCCATCTGTCTCCAGCAGCCCCAGAGACCAGGACTGTTCCAGAGCTGGAGAAAGAAGCCGAAGGCTCCTAGGGAGCAGCTGGAGGGCCACATGACCAAGAGGATGGGGCCTGAGCTGGGGGAAGGGGTGGCACCGAGGACCCTGCATTCTCCTGTGGGAAACCCAGTGCCTTTGCTCCTCTGTCCTGCCCCTTCTCTCTCCCCTACTACCTCCGGGAACCACAACTCCACGAGGGGGAGAGGCAGCCCTGCCAGGCCAAGGCCATATCCGCTCCAACCTTTCCCTGTCACCCTCGGCCTCTGTCCTGGAAGCCCAACCCCTTTCCTTCTGTACATAATGTCACTGGCTTGTTGGGATTTTTAATTTATCCTCACTCAGCACCAAGGGTCCCCCCACTGCATTCCTGCTGCCCCTGAGCTGAGCAGAGTCATTACTGGAGATTTTTGTATTTATTAAAACATTTTTTTCAGTCTTTGGACTTGAGGTTAGCTCTTTGTGGCCAGGAACCTGAGTGGGTCCTAGAGGAGAAGGGTTGAAGTGTAGGAGGTGAGAAAGGAGCTACGGCTCCAGAGGCCTCCCCCTGACCCTCGCGGGGCTATAAGAGACCTGGAGAAGGAGCAGCATGGCGCATGCCTGCATGGCGCAGCAGTTGGCTGGCATGCCTGGATTCTGCAGAGGGGTTTGGGACTGTCCTTGAGATGAATTAGAGCCTCAAGAACTCAGGTAACCTTGGCTGGGCGCGGTGGCTCATGCCTGTAATCCTAGCACTCTGGGTGGCAGAGATGGGAGGATGGTTTGAGCTCAGGAGTTCGAGACCAGCCTGAGGAAGAGCAAGACCCCGTCTCTACTAAAAATAAAAAAAAAATTAGCTGGGCAACTAAAAATATATAGAAAAAAATTAGCCGGGCATGGTGGCACATGCCTGTAGTCCCAGCTACTCGGGAGGCTGAGGCAGGAGGATCGCTTGAGCCCAGGAGTTGGAGGTTGCTGTGAGCTAGGCTGATGCCATAGCACTCTAGCCTGAGCAACACAGTGAGACTCTGTCTCAAAACAAACAAACAAACAAACAAACAAACAAACAAAAACTCAGGCAACCTGAAACAGGATTTAAATTCCAGTTTAGTTATCCATGTTGCTGTCACTTTTGCTGACTCTATGTTTGAAGTTGTTCCAAAGAGAGAAACAAAAGTGTCACCATCCTCTAACTTATTTTTAGACAAAAAGTGAGGCAAACACTTTCCTGTTATTCTTCTATCTCAGAGACTAATTGTGTTCTGGGCCAGTTCTGGGGCAAATCTGGATCAAAGTGGGTTGGAATCAGCTCTGGTCCAGCTGTCGGCTGAGCTTATTTATATATACATATTTTTTTAAATCCCTGAGACATTATCAAGAAGTCTGAGCTGGCCGGGCGCGGTGGTGCATGCCTGTAATCCTAGCACTCTGGGAGGCCAAGGCGGGAGGATTGCGTGAGCTCAGGAGTTCGAGACCAGCCTGAGCAAGAGCGAGACCCTGTCTCTACTATAAATAGAAATTAGCCAAACAACTAAAACCAGAAAAAATTAGCCAGGCATGGTGGCACGTGACTGTAGTCCCAGCTACCTGGGAGGCTCAGGCAGGAGGATTGCTTGAGCCCAGGAGTCTGAGGTTGCTGTGAGTGAGGCTGACGCCATGGCACTCACTCTAGCCCAGGCAACAGAGTAAGACTCTGTCTCAAAAAAAAAAAAAAAGTCTCAGCTTATTGAGACCAAGTGATGTGCAGACCCTGATGATAAGACCCTGCTGCCCCTTTGTCCCCTTCCTCCACCCCCGTTCCTGCCATCAAGATCTGGGCATTCCCACAGGCTGGTTGGGGGTGAATCACCAGGGGAAACGTGGGGAGGAGAAGGGCAATGGGCATGATATTCTGCTGAATGCTTGGGGCAGGGTGTGGAGGGGCCAGGCTGAGATGAAGGGATGATAAGGACGGGGATAACTGGACTTGGCCCAGAGCCCTGGCTGTTGTAGGAGGATTGTGAGGGCCAGATATGGATGAAAAAGCAGAATTCAGCATGAGGTTAGACTCAGGGAAGGAAGCACAGCACCATGTGTGGTATGATGGAGGATTTGATCCAGAAATGGATGTGCTGACATGAGAGTATTGTCCTCCTTGGTGAGTAATGAGGGAGTCTGGCTGGGAAATTTTGATCCTTAGGTTTAACAGGAGTTTGTTACTGATGCTCACAAGACTAGGGGAAAGGTAGAGGCAGATGGCAGGGAGTCGGGTGAGTCACCCACAGGATGGCCCGGTGGGCTCCATGAGGCAGGGGCCAATCCCATGGATCCTGAACTGTGAGCACCCAGCCGGGGTTCAGAGCGGGACTCGGTGGATGTCAGCTGAGAGAATGAATGAACGGCTAATAGATCTAGGCAGAGTGATGTCCTCTTTAGACAAAAATCCTTGAAACACCTTTCCTATCCCAGCCTGCATTCCAGCCAAGCCTGGCTAGTCCCTAGGTTCTGCCTGAGCCCAGAGAGGTGATATGGTGACCCAGAAAGTCCAGCCCTGTGCAGTGAGTGAGGGACTTCATGTCAGACTTCCCGGAGCCCTGGTATTCAGAGACCTCAAGAGGGCCCCCATCCATTCCCCTTCAGGCGATGGCACAACCAACAGAGAGCCCTTTCCCTTTCTAAAAAAAGAAAACAAAAACAAAAAATCCAACAACAACAACAATGACACTAAAGTAGAGGCCAATTTTCCTGGGTAGAGTATTTCAGTGTCTCAAAACAGTTACTGGTAGGATTTAAAATTTGGTCCCTAACCCTTGGGTCAGCCAGGCCTGCTCGTTGCAGAGGGTTTGACTAGACCTCTGAGCTTCTCCAGCAGAGAGAAACAGAAGGTAGTGCATGGAGGCTCTGCTTGGCTGGAGAAAGGAAGAAGTTTGATACATCTGTTTTTGGAAGAGATGCTGTCCTCTACTTTGCCATGTTCTACTTGTGGAACCACCTTTCATGTGTTCCCCAGTGATACCCTTTACCCACTTTTTGTATGCCAAATCCAGATCGTGCTATGTCAGGCAGCGAACAGCCTCCAGTTCCAAGCCATGGTGTGGTGGTGCTGCAGGAGCCATCAGTTCACTTTTGGCCAAGTCGCCAGAGCAATGTCTGTGCAGCAACTTAAGAGCAGTAGTTTTCAAACCCCTGCCCTGGACGTGTGAGAGTGCCATGGGGCAGAGGGAGAGATGGGGGTGGGGTGAGTGGAGCGGCTCAGGGCCCCTGCTCTCCTCTCAGGGCAGCTGCTCAACAGCTAGGAAAGCCTGCATTCCAAAGAAGACTTGGTTGCTTTCAAAAAAGTTTCAGAACAACTGTTTTATTGCATTTCACCCCTTAGTCTTCTGTAAAAATAATGGGAAATAGAAAAAACAAAAGTGTGACACTTTTGACACAATGAAAGTGACAGAAAGGAGAGGTCTTGTAATGAAATTGAGAAAAAGAAAGATTTCACTGGGCATGCTGGAAGAGATACATTTTAGCTTGTTGGATTTTAGGTAGTCAGAGATGATGTGTGAGGGAAAAAATGTGTATGTAGGGAGTGCATATATAATGTTATGGAATGCTGGAAACACGTTGTTAAAGATGACAAAAAGGGAGGACTTATGGGATTGTGGAATGATTGTTGTGCTCTGAGAATGAAGCTACCCCTTATAACATTGTTTGGCTTTGATACATATTTTCATGTACAAAGGGGGCTGCCAGAATTATATTTGCGCATCATAAAAGTCATTGTGAACAATTGGGGTAATACACAAATGGGTGAGAAAGAAAGAAAAATTCACCTGTTACTCTAACACCTGAAAAACTGCTAAATGTCACTGAGCATTTTTCTAAGTTTTAGTTAGCTAAACATTTAGTTGCCTGGCCCCACTCTGGGCCCTGTCCCTGCTCTGGGTCCTGAGCCTGTAACACCTTGGTCCCCATCTGTGAAGTGGCTGTGATATTCCAGTTTAGGGTTCATGTGTGATGCCTCTGGAGCCAAAGCACACATACACGTACACAACTATGGAAAGAAGTAGAGTGCATTTAAGGAAAATCTGACCTTTTGCATTGAAAATGGCCAGGTAGGCACAAAAACAAAGTCTGAGAAAAAAATCTTCAATAGCTCAGAGAATCTGGCAAATTGGCATTCAGTGATTTAATTTTCAGCAAATTGACTAGAGCCCAACAGTGGGGTCCCAGCTTCTCAGCTGATGGGTGTTGGGCAGGCCTGGAGGTTGTCCTGTCCTCATATGGGCAGCAGAGATTGGCCAGGGCCCCTGTGTCCCCTGGGAGGAGTCATTTACAGTTCTTTCTCGTCCACCTGCCTTTGTCAGGCTGGCTTATTGTCGGCTGAGCCACAGCCTCCTTGTGAGATGCCGGGGTTTGTCCTCCTTTTTTGGAGTCCCCCATGTTCCACTGAGGTTCCTGGTCTACTGCAGGGACAGAGACTCCTCACCCTCTCATCTGTGTAGTGTGATGAGCGGGGGCACAAGTGGAGGTAGCAGGTGCCAGTTGAAGGGGAACTGCCCAACAGCATCGAGTCCGTCTCCATGCGGAGCAGAAAGGCTGCTGTCTGGATACTGAGAAGGCAACTCTGCCAAGTACATGTGCTTCCAGCCCAGCAGCTGGTGGACCTCATGAGCCTGACATGGCTGGCGAAGAAGCACATGTGACTGGAGCAGGTGGCTATGGCTGTGACTTTCCACACCCATGGCAAGAACACCCTGGAGACTGCACGCACAGCCTGCTGTTGCTGCCGGTCTTCCCTGTGGTCCTGGAGCTTTCAACACTGATGCCTGGGTCCCTGACCAGCCCCCACTCCAGGGGAACGTGGGGAAGTCAGAGGGAAGCCAGGGACATTCTCCTCTGCACGAATGTAAAAAAAAGTAAAGAACTTGTCCTTCAAAACCCAAACCTTCTATAGTCTTTTCTGCCTTCTACATGGGCAGCGGTGGAGACACAGTCATTGTACTGGTCTGGAGGGAGGGTTGGGGTGGGGGGTGGTAAGAGGCAAGACAAGAGGCTGCAGAGAAAGGAGGCCAGGGGGAAATGTCCCATGGAAAAGTAGCTAAGGCCTTTTATTGTGTACTATTTCTCTTAGAAGTAATTAATCTAATCACTTTTAAATAGCTAATAATTGCATGCAAAAGATACAAAATGATACCTAGGAGAGAGTTTCTTCCTCCCACCCCCATCCTCCAGGCATCCAGGTCCACTCCCCAGAGAGACCCACTGTTACTAATTTCTTGCATATGTGAAAAGCCTTTTAGGAATAGGGATGTCTAAGATCCTGGTTTAAGTCGTTGCATTGCTGTGATATAAACCAGTGCTTTTCTTTTTTTTTTTCTTTTAAATATTTTAATTTATTTTAGAAAAACAATTAAAACTTCAATATTTTCTTACTCTGTCTTCATTAGTTGTGAAAGACCAGTGCTTTTCAAATGTTCACATGCATGTGGGTCATCGGGGTTCCCGTTTAAGGGCAGATGCTGATTCAGAAGGTCTGGGGTGAGGCCCGAGACTCTGCATTGCTGACAAGTCCCAGGTGATGCTGGTGCTGCTGGCCCAGGAGCACACGATGAGTAGCAAGGATGCTGATGGTCCATCACCTCACATTTTTAGCAGAATCTGCCATACCACCAAGGCAGCATGTGAGTTTATTCACGCAACTCACATTTATTGAGCATCTTCTTTGAGCCAGGCACTGTCCTAGGTGCTGAGGATTCAGCAGTGAATTAAACTGACAAAACGCCCTGCCCATGTGGAGTTTATAATCCAGTGGGGGAAGATAATCAACAAATATAATAAATAAGTCAATTATATAGTGTTCCAGAAGAAGATGGTGCTATGGGAAAAACAGAGCAGGAAAAGGGAAACTGGGAGTTCCAGGGGAAGAGGATCTGGGTGCAATTTTAAAGAGGACGGCCAGAGAATGTCCCAGGGAGGTGACATTTGGAATAAAACCATGGGGGTATGTAGCCATTTTCTTTTAAACTATGAATGCAGCTAAGTTCTTTGTCAGGAGAAACCAAGGGAAGAGACCTGCCATAATTGTGCGATTCATGTGAAATCAATAGGTTGGTAGATATTGGAACTCAGAGTAAGAGAGGACTCTGAGAAAACGAGCCCCCTGGGATACTGGGGAGAGAAATGGAGCTCTGCAAGAATAGAGGGTAAAGTCTTGGTTCAATTGTGTTTAGAGTTCAAAGGACATAATATTTCATCTAACATTTAAATTATATACAATATAAAGATGAAAGATGACCAGAGTGAGTGTTAAATAAATAGCTACTACCTGGTACAATTAGGTCACATACATTAACATGTCAGCTCTGTGTGCATGAGTTTGCTTACAAGATAAACCCACCCAGTATTTCTGAGTCTGGAGAAGGAGGAAGAAGGGAGAAGGATCTACTCAGGACTAGGAAGAGACCCTATTGCAAAATCTCTACTAAGAAAGAGTTGCAATTTAAGCACATATTTTGTGGTTGGAAATGTTAGAGGCCAAAATGCCACATGAAGCATAAAGAGGTTTCCAGGTTGGCAGACGAGGCAGGCTGCAGTTTGAAAATCTCACTGAATGCCACCCAAAGCAGCACCATGGCAGAAATCACAAATAAGCTCCTGGAAACTCTGAGGAAAGGGGTTAATGTGAAAGAAGGGGAGCAAAGGAAAGACAGTGAGGGGAAAGTACCTGGTAGATTGTCCTGGAAGGGCAGGCTCCAGATGTTGGAGGACAAAAGATGCCTCATTCTCCCTCAGCAGCTGCAGCAGCTGGAACCAGTCCAGCCCCAGTTTGTCCTCCCAAGGGAGCAGGGGGTCTGCCTGGGGAGAGGCCCAGTACCCCTCTTTGTGACACCTGTTTCCAGGTCCCAGGAAGTCTAAATCAAATTTACTCAAAGGCCCCCCACCCCTCTGACTCTCCGTGGCAAAAACATGACTGCACCTGATGGCTGATGTCTGAAATTCCTTTAGTAGAAGCTTTTGCTTCTGAAAGTGCAAGATGGGAGTTTTTTAATGCTGATAACTCGTGAAGATATTAGGTCACCTGCTAAAGTAGAATCTATCAGTCAACAAATGTAATTGATTATTGTCAAATCCGGTTCCTTTTGACAAGAGGGAGGGGTATTGAGGGACCTATACCTGAAGGGTGAGGACATGGGGCCACGAGACGTCACAGCCAGCCTTCCAGGCAGGAACGTTGACAGGGGCCGGGCTATTTACCTTCAATAGCTCCACAGAGGAATCGTCACTGTGTGGGGAGAAATTTCTGTCCTGCACATCTGTGCGCTCTCCCAGCTTAGCGGGAACTCTGCCACTCAGACATATGATTCACATCAACTGTGTTTTTCATGAGTTTTAGAGACTATTTTTTTTTAAAGCAAGGCTGACATCATTATGAAGGAACTTTTTTCTCATAGGTTCCATCCGAGGTACCACTGGAAATGTCACCAGGGAAGACCTTCAGAAGTTGCTTTTTTCCTCTTGTCTTCCAGACATAGGTGAATGAGGGGACTTCCTAATAGGGATTTAAAAAAAATAGTGCTATTTTTGTCTGATTTTAAATGTAACGATTCTTCATTGGAAAAGTTTTGGAAAACAGAACAGTAAAGACATTTAAAGTTAATTACTTAATAAAATTAAAACTCCAACTCAGAATGATCCTCATTTACCTTTGATTTTTTCTCCCTTTCTTTTTTTCCTGAACATTAACATACTATGATTTATTTCAAGATTTCAGATGGCATTTTTAGTAAGCCATGTTTTTTAATTATAAAAATGTTTACTTGAAGCAAATAAATGGGTAAAAAAAAATCAAACAACAAAACAAAATAAATTGGGAAAAATTCTTTGTGGAGAATACAAAGTTTTCTGAGGTTTTTCTTCTTTCTCTGTGTATTTTGTTGAGTTTACCCTATGTTTAGAGTTTTATATCTCTCTTTTCCTTGCTTGGCCCTATCCCCACACATATCATAAGTTTTTGCCAGAGATTTTTGGAGCTTTAAGGAGGATAATGCCAGGTGCTTGCTGGTTCTGCACGTCTGGAGGAAGCTAGACCCAGCAGCCAGAGTGACACTGAAACCCCAGTCTGAGGCCATCTTGGAGGGCAAGACTCGGCCCTCGGTCCAGCCGGTTGACAGCAGAGCAGGTACTTGGCACCTGCACCTCACATGAAGAATAAATGAGTTCAGATACCCAACATGAACCACAGTAGGGAGTAGTGGCGAGCCCTCAGGGAATCCGAGTTCCCCATTCATTTTCCAAGAGGCGGCAGCAGCTGGAGGGAGACTGAGATGGGACTCCCGGGAGGAGGGGTCTGCCCCAAGGTCAGTCAAGAGCTTCTCCAAAGCTGGACGCTCGCTCTCCACATAGCTGTGGTTACCTTCATAGTCTGCAATGTGTGTATTCGTTTGGTTGCCAAGAAGACTCAGCTGAGTAGGTTTGGGCTCAATAGACTGACTTTCTGTGAGGAGAAGGCAGTCGGGGGTGGGGGAGCGCCATGAGGGGCGGGAACAGCCTGCTTCGCTAGTGATCCTTTGGTTGCTTGGCCTGCACTGCCTCAGTGTGCTTACTTGTGAAATCTTCCCAGAAATATGGCGGGTTGTGATCTGGCAGCAGCTTCGTAGAGTGGTGTGAACTCAAGGACTGAAACTTGCTAGCTGTGTGATCTTGGGCAAGTCATTTGCCATATCTAAGCGTCAGACTTCCCGCAAAATGGTGATGATAATGGATACCTGTATGATTGCTATCAGGAGCATAGGAGACATAGGTACCATGCTTGGCATGTGGTTGGCAGAGGGTTGGCACTTGATACCATCGCAGTACTTGAATCTGATAACGGGTGTGAGAGTTGTTAAGGAGGTGTGACATGCTCACACGCCCATGAAAGGGTGAGGTCATTCTAGGGTGGAGGGGACTGAGTGCTCAGGCTTCCATTATGTGATGGGACAAATTATTACTGTGGGCGTGACCACAACTTTTCTACCTTTGACAGCCTGTCAAAGAGAGTCCTCCGAGCCTGCCTACTACCCGCCCTCATTTCCCACTGGAGAGGAAGCATTCTTTCTTGTTGGGAGGGAGGCCAGGTCAATCTGCCTAAGTGTGAGAGAGGCGGGTGCAGGGGTGAGGGCTCGGGCTGGAGGTGGCTGGTGAGGGTGGAGGAGCAGTGTGTAGAAGCACATGTGAGGTGGGAGGGGAGTGGATACGAGAGCAAAGAGATTCTAACATGCTGCTGTGGGCTGTGTTTATGGGTCTCCTTTAAGATTTTTCAAGGGATGAATAAAAAAAGGAATTTCTTTTTGTGGTAAAATATATATCACAAGATTAACCTTTTAACCATATCTAGGGTGTATAATTCAGTGGTATTAAGTACACTAACAATGTGGTGCAACCATTGCCACTACCCGTGTCCAGAACTTTTTCATCATTTCAAACAGAACCTCTGTACCCATTGAAAAATAAATCCCATCCCCAAGACCCTGGTAACCACTATAAGCTCGATTCTACTTTCTGTCTCCATGAATTGACTTATTCTATATTCTAGGCTCCTTGTATAAGTAGAATCGTACAATATTTGTCTTTTGTGTTGGGCTTATTTCACTGATCCTAACCTTTTCAAGGTTCGTCCATGTAGTAGTATGTATCAGAATTTCATTCCTTTTTAAGGCTGAATAACATTCCACTATATGTACAGTCATCCCTTGGTATCTGCTGGAGATCGGTTCTAGGACCCCCATATCAAAATCTGAGGATGTTCTAGTCCTTTATATAAAATGGTGTAATATTTGCATATACCCTACACAACCCTCCCATATACTTTAAATCATCTCTAAATTACTTATAATATCTAATACAATATAAATGCTATGTAAAGAATTGTTACATAGTTTTTTATTTGTCTTATTTTTATTGTTATATTGTTATTTAAAATTTATTTCCTCAAATATTTTTGATCCATGGTTGGTTAAATCCCCGGGTGCAGAACCCACAGATACTGAGGGCTGAATGTATAAGCCACATTTTGTTCATCCATTCATCAGGTGATGGACATTTGGGTTGTTTCCACCTTTTGGCTATTATGAATAATGTTGCTATGAACACTGGTGTACAAGTATTTGTTTGAGTCCCTGCTTTCAATGTTTTGGCTATATATCTATTAATAGAAGTGGAATGGCTGTATATTATGGTAATTCTGTGTTTAACTTTGGAATTTCTCTTTAAGTGCCGTGGGCTGTCAGACTGCATCATTTGTTCTTATTGTGTTTCTCAAATCCTTTCATTCTGTTATAGTTCCTCCCCCTTTATTTCATGCCATTGATTTGTCGGAGAAACTGGATTATTTATCTCTAGAGAATGATCCACAGTTTAGATTTATTTGTTGCCTACTCATAGTGCCATTTAATTTGTCCTCCATCCCCCATATTTCCTGTAAACTGAGAGTTTAATACAGAGTCTTGATTGGATTCTGGCTCAAGTTTTTGACAGGAATAGTCGACAGGGGTGCAGTGTATTTTCCACTTGATCATATTGGGAGCCACCAAACGTTCTTAAACATAAATTTACTCTGAGAACGAACCATCCAGGTGTGTGGGCTAAAGCCTCTTTATTCTGTCACATGCATTCTTAATTTCATTCCTAGTGCCCTGGCGTAGGTATGATCGTTTCTGCTTTGTGCAAGAGGAAACTGAGGCTTAGCGAGATTAGGCAAGATGTGGGAAGACACCCTGGTAGTGAGTGGCCGAGCTGGGATTCACATGTGGATCTGGCTCATGGAACACGGATTTGAGGGGTCTTTCCGGCTTTATGGGAGGGAGGCAGCCGGTACAAGGGTCTACACACTCAGTGCCCAGGACCCAGGTCCCCTGAGGAAGACTCATGGGGCCTCATCTGGTTCATGGGTTCTCTAGCAAGTCATAGCTGTTTCACTGTAGGTCTTTGAGAAGTCTGTGAGGTACAGATATGTAGAGGAGCAGTTGTTGCTGGGAGCTTTTATGAAACATCTAAGCCTCATTTCTAAACCAGACCCTGTGAGGATGGGGTGCTGGCAGCAACAGTTAAAAAGCTCTCCCTGGGGATTCTGAGGCAGGTGAGGGATGAGGACAAAGGCAGGCCTTAGAGGCACAGAGAGGAGGTGTGACCGGACCTTCCTCAGTGCAGAGCTCCCCCGCAGAGCAGCCAGCCAGGGAGGGGACTTTGGTATACTTTGCTGAAGAGCATGGTCATAAGGCATTATCTATGCCCCTGAGAAGAAAGATTGCTCTGTGGTGGAATCAGATATCTCAGGAGTCTCCCACAAAGCTCTCCTAACCGCTCCCCACCCGCCTCATGGTTCTGGTTAAGGTTACTTGTTTGTCCCCAAAGTGTGCTGGGGCAATTGCCATCAACTGCCAAAAGGTAAGGCCAAAGCCTCTCCTCCTATTGTGCTGCTCTAGGTGTGCCAGGGTCAAGGATGAGAATGGAGATAGCAATGGGGGGTGTCTCATTTAAATTAGAGCAGTCCCCTGGACCAACTGGGGTCCCTCTTCTCAGTTGCTGCCTTCACCATCTCTCTGCTACATCGTCCATGGGTCTCTGTCGCTGCTGTTTACTGCTCCTCTTTGACCCCCAGTCTCTGGCCACCTCCTGTGCCTCTACCAAGCATCTGTCACCCCAACCCTTGGTGCTAGCTGCCCACGTGGGATGATGGCTTACCCACATCCTCAGTCCCTGGGTCACGGGGCAATTCTCACTATTGCCAGTCCCTAGGGCTCCTCATCCCCTATCCCCAGATTTCTGGGGCTCACAGTCCTCCTATTTCAGTTCAGCTGTATCAGGAGGAAGTGGATGTGTGTGTCCCGTAACAAGCTGCTTGAGTTCCTCATGGTGGTTTACCCTCCATTCCCCTGGGATGAGGCATCCTCCTCCCTCATCGTCACCATCACAACTGTTCAGTGAGTTTCCATCATGAACTGTGATGACAGCTTGACATACATATGGTCCTTAAAACACCGGTAGGAGGTTGTTACCTTGTCATCCCATCCCTATTTTGCAGATGAAGAAAACAAGGTACACAGAAGAAAAGTAAATTTCCAAATTACCATGTCCAAGTAGGTGCCTCGTGAGGACCCCCGCCCCGCCCCTTTCACCTCTGATCTTTGCATTCCAGGCAGGAGGTGAGTTTGGAGCTTTCAGGAGCAGCCGGCAGGGCACCTTGTCCTCCCTGCTGCACTCCACGTGGGCTTGAGTCTGGCTCACTCCCTCACTCATGAGGATTTCTTCCTTGGGGTCCCAGTTGCCACTCCTGCGGTAGGCCTCTCTCCACCCCGCCCCCACCAGCCACGTGTTATCCTGTCTGTCCACCTGCTAACCCCAATTGTGATTGGGGTTCAAGTTACTTTCCATGAGCTACAAAACACATCTCTTAATGTCTCCAAACATTTTGTGACAACTTAGTTGGCACAAGGGTGCCTGCAGAGTGGTGGCCGTCAACTCCACAGGCCACTGTGTGTGTGTATAACATAAGAAGCCAAAATGTGAATAGTCATGATCCTTGAGTGTCAGGATTCTTGCTGAAAAACTTACGTCATTTTTCTTTACAGTTTTTGCTATATCAAATCCTTAGTACTTGCACAAAACAAGTACAGTGAAAATTAGCCAGGTGTGGTGGCACATTCCTGTCACCCCATCTACTCTGGAGGCTGAGGCAGGAGGCCCATCTGTGCCCAGGAGTTTGAGGTTGCTGTGAGCTGTGATGATGCCACTGCACTCTAGCCTGGGGTGACAGAGTGAGATCCTGTCTCAAAAAAAAAAAAAAAAAAAAAAAAAAAAAAAGAAAGAAAGAAAGAAAGAAAGAAAAAGAAAAGAAAAAGAAAAGGGAAAAAAAACTCCACCAGTAAAATAAATAAATGTAATCTGGGAAAAAATTTAAAAGCATACAAAGAACAAAACTAAAGTTTAAAATTTTTTTCCCTTTACTTTGACTTTCCTTTGTTGTTCTTTTTAAAAATTTTTTACTTTTTTTCTTTTTATAATCTTTCTTTAAAATCACCTATGATCTTAATACTCAGAAATAACTACTGTTGATTTTGATAAAACTACCAAGACTATTTCCTATGCTGTTGTAGATACACATAATTGAGGTTGTCTTGTTCTTTTGGTCACACACAACAGAACTTGTCCCTGGTAAGATTAACCAAAACAGAAAATGTATTTGGAGGTCGTAGGGGACTCTCAGGACACTGGGTTCTTGGCTTGTGGCTGGAGCCGGGAGTGAGGAAGCTGCCTGGAGCTGGGCCTTGCTGTCTGCTCTGAACAGGGCTGAGGTGAAGGGACTTGTTGGCTGCCTGTCATACTTCCCCCACCCTGCTCCTTCTAGTGTCTAGGGGAACTCCTCTCCCAGTCCATGTGGCACTGGGACTGTCACTCACAGAGCTTCCTCCCAACCCCCAGATACACGCAGTCATGCAGGGGAGGGCGTGTCTGCCAGCACTCTTTGGCCACTTAGTAACTAAGGGCTGGTGTGTGGTCCAAGCAGCCTCAGAATCTTCCTTGGGACAGATGCATGGATATGAGGTGAGGAGTTCTCACTTCCCTGGGGTCCTTAAGCTGGAACAGATGGGGTCTGGCACATCTAACGGCCTTTATACTTGAGATGGGGAAATAGCTCGATCCAAGTGGAAGCAAGAGGTGGAGACAGGCACAAAGCAACACCACTCTTTTATTTAGCAGTTAATGAGCCAAAATCGTTTCTTTTTGCTCAAGCTACTGGTAATTTGATCTGGTTTTCTGCTGCTTGTTTCTGAATAAGACCTGACCAGTACACTCACTGTGGTTCTTCTGCCCCAGTTCCTTCTTTTGAGACTTTTCTAAGTGCAAGATGGTGTCCGTAGTCTGGCTGCTTATAGATACCCAGTCCCAGCCATGCTCAGAGACTCACTGGTTGTGTTTGAGCCCCAAATCCCTGGAGAGGGAATTGGGCCAGAGAATGGAGTCACACAGGACAATGATGACTGCCAAGGATCCTCCTCTGTGGGGGTGTAGGGGTATAGGTGGGGGAGGGATTCACAGAGAGAGGACCACTGTGAACCAGGTAGGCACCCTAGAGGTATTTCCTAGGGGTCAAAGTGTACTTATGCAATGGGGACATTTTTGTGTGGGCGGCAGTGGTACAGGTGCCACTGATACCTTAGCTTCTCTTGCCCTTAAGATGCCAGGACCTGCCTTTCACCATGGGCCCCCTGCCTCCTGTCTCCTACTCTGGGCCTTTCTGCTCCTTTCCTGGGTTTCCCCTCCTCACCCTTCACTCTAATCAAGGCCCTGCCCAGTACAGACTTTGCATTCTGGGTTTTTATCATCTAGTGAGAGAGATCTGACATATGCCTAAAATCCTAATGGCACCCAGCAGGGTGTGAGGAGATGTGGGGCCAGTGAAGATCAGGGAGGGAGACATGTACTCCTAGCTGGGAGAATCAGGGCAGACTTCACAGAGGAAGTGGCTTTTGAGAGGAGGCTTGGAAGATCCCTAAGCTTTAGACATTGCAAGTGGAGGGAGGGACCCAGGGCCCTGGGGTGGGAAATTGCAAGAAGAGAGTATGGATTCACAGGGGCTGGAGAAGGAATTCAGAGTGGGAGGATAAGGCTGGGCAGGCAGGCCTGGGGCAGCCCGGGAGGGCCCTGAATGCTTTTAGTCCCTCCTCACCGGGAAAACTTCATTGCCAAATAATCAGGAGCCCTGAGATGGCTGGGGTTGGGGTTGGAGTTCAGTAATGGTGTGGAGCACGTGTCTTCACACCTGCAGCCCACAGCCTTGAACCTCTGCAGGGAATTTTCAGTTTATGTTGCCAGCAACTAGAAGACAGACTCTTTTTTTGTATTCTTTCCGGGGCATAACTTGCAGCTGGTGGTGATATTTGTTCAATCTCTCTCACTACTAAATCACGTTGGACCACACAAATGCTTGGCCAAGATAATCCTACTGGACCTAAACCAAAGGGACAGGCTTTTCCATAGATGGATTAGGGAGACATACATCCATAGGGTGAGCTGTCAGGATCCGCCCAAAGACAGGGGGATTGGCATTTATTTTTTCCTCTCCTTTTGTAATAACATGAAGGAATTGTCATGAACAAATGGAGTTCCTTTTGGTAGACCTTGTTCAAAAAGAGGATGTGTTGCTCTACTTACTTGATTACCATATTAAAGAAAAATGTCATCATGGGTGGCTCCAACAGAGCATTAGTGTCCAGGGTGATTTTACTAAGAATTCCAATCAGGCCTGGCATGGTGGCTCACGCCTGTAATCCTAGCACTCTGGGAGGCCAAGGCAGGTGGATCATTTGAGCTCAGGAGTTTGAGACCAGCCTGAGCAAGAGCGAGACCCCATCTCTACTAAAAATAGAAAGAAATTAGCTGGATAACTAAAAATATATAGAAAAAATTAGCCGGGCATGGTGGCACATGCCTGTAGTCCCAGCTACTAGGGAGGCTGAGGCAGGAGGATCGCTTGAGCCCAGGAGTTTGAGGTTGCTGTGAGCTAGGCTGATGCCACTGCACTCTAGCCCAGGCAACAGAGTCAGACTCTCTCAAAAAAAAAAAAAAAAAATGGCAATGAGGGCTCTTCATTGTGTGCTTTCTGTGTATTTGTCCCCTTTCTCCCAAACCAATCACATTGGCTTTCTATTTTAACCTCATAGAACTACCCATACTTGGCAGCAGGGGCTCACTTTTTTTAAATATGAATTTTTCACAGTCTGTTCCCTTTGCCTGGGAAACCTACTCTGCCTTTCCTCCTCCAGCTGCGTTGGCCTAGCTGCTGTTTTCTAACATCCCTGTCCGATTCCCTCCGTGGAGCATTTCTGCCCAGGCTCCATCTGCCTGGAATGTCCTCCCCTGCATCTCCACATGGCTTGCTCCTCATCTCCTTCAGTCTCCGCTCAAATCCTGCCTCTGGACCATCACTGTCGCTGCCCTCCACCCAAAGACCGCCAGAGACCCCTGCATCGGAGCGCGCCGGGTTTATTGCTTGTGGCAGTGGAGGGGAACACACACCATGGGGCACCGTGGGCGTCTCAGCGAGGGGGTGTCCCAAAGGACGTACAGGGTTTGGGCTTATTTTTGTCTAGATCTATCACAGCCACAGAGTGGCCTTGTCTGCCGTTGATGTTCTGTGAAACTGTTTATGTTGGGCGGGAGCGCACCATGGCCGGCAGCGACCGCCTTTCTCTCTCGTCTCTGTGTCCTCAGTGCAGGGATCAGCAACCGGAGGAGAGGGCGGCAGGTGTGGGATGAAAACGTACCGAATGAATCCATGAAGTCTGTCCTCCTGGCAAATTCTCACTCCACGTTCAAGTGCCCAGCCAGAGCCGTCTGGGCAGCTGTCCCCGACTCTGCAGAGGACCCTGATTTGCGCTCCGGCCGGCATCCACACAGACTCTCATTAGAGCGGTTACAGCCACACCGGGAGGGCTGCAGTCTCCACACTGAGCTGTGAGTACCTTGAGGGTAGAGACACGTCCTTTCCCTCAAAATCCCCAGGGCCAAACACAGAGCAGGTGCCGAATAACGTCAGTAAGACGACGGGCCAGCTGTGAGCCCCGCCTGGCTGTGCTGGAGTCGCGCCTCTGCCGGGGCTCGGCTTCTGCCGGTGTTCTCGGGAGGCCGGGCCTGAGGCCCGCAGGGTGGGAAATAAGCGGGAGAAGCCCAGGCACCAGCAGCCAGAGGGCGCTTGTGAGTTGTGATGCTCCGGGCGACTCTCCGGCCTGAGGACTTTGGCCCCAGTGTGGGGCCTGTGTAGTAAAACTTCATCTGCGCCTCGCTCCTCCTCAAAACATCCCCCACCCCTGCTGCCCACGGCCTGGGGGAGGCCGATGGAAGCCCGCAGGCTCCAGGCATGGGACAGGAAGGGCAGTAAGAGCCCGAGCACCTCAGAGACAGGGGCCCAGGAGACGGGTGATAGAGGAGTTATCTGATTATCTGGTTCTTCTCTCATAGCGACCAAGGTATGTACAAGTATTATCCTTCTTTTACAGAGGAAGAAACAGAGGCACAGAGAGGTTAAGTAACTTACCCAGAGACACGCAACTAGTGAGTGACACAGGTGGGATTCAGACTCAGGTTTATCTAATCCCCAAACCCAAGTTCCGGACCCCTGCACAGACTTCCTCCCGTGGCCCTCTGTGCGGCCCCTAGGGAAGTCTGGACATTTCTGTTAAGGAACCCACTCCAAGAACTCTCTGGACCAAGTGGCCCCTAGAGTTAATGCTCTGATGCTCAGAAGGGCCAAGTAGGAAGTAACAGGCCTGGGCAGGGTGGGCTCTGTTCTGTCACAGCAGAGTAGACAGTACAGAGAAGTCACCCTGGGCTCTGTGTAAGCGGGACCTTCAGGCTGCCTGTGCCATTTCCACAGGTCCCAATCTGTAGGATTGGGTGTGTGTGTGAAACCTTAACTCCTTGCGGCCATGTCCTTGGCTGAGGGCACCGCCGATTCCTCTTGTGGCCACCAGAGGGAGGCGCTCCCCTGGGAATTGTTTGCAGCGTCGCCTCACCCCTGCAGACCCCTTTGCACCACATGCGCCGTCTCAGCGCCACTCCCGCTGTTACCCGTAGGCCCAGCTCTGCTCTGAGGAGACAGGAGTGTTGCTGATGAGTCCTCCCCTTCCAAAGAGTCACTCTCAGGGGTTGTGTGTGTGTGTGAGTGAGAGGGACTTGGAGACACGCAGACTCCACCTCAGATAGTATTCATAGCAAAGCCCATGCATAAAAGCCTACTGAATTTTTATAAAATGATCTCTCCTCTTTTACATTTAATGAAAGGAAACATAGGACTTCTCTACAGGTATGGCAACCACACAATTCCGTCCTTGATTTGCAGTCAAGATGGCATAGTGGGTTCGTGCTGTGGCCTACTCATTCTGTTCCAAATACAAAACAATAATAAATAAAACAGAAAAAAATAATAAGCAAAGGGACATAGTTGGGCCCCAACCAAAATGGATATCTCTGTGTACCAGAAGCAGATCAGAAATGCAAAGTGGTGAGTGGGGCCGAGGGCCTGCCTGTCTCTGGGTCTACAAACAGCAGGAGCTGCCAGAGGCACAGCTCCTGGTCACTGGAGCTAAAGTGCTCCATGCAGCACAGGGGACAACAGCCAGGCTTCTTGAAGCCAGGGGTGGGGTGAGGCTCCCTCTGCTTATGAAAAGAAACTGGAACCCCCCCACCCAAATCAGCAAACAACCCAGCTGTCCATGTACAGCCTAGGGCTTGAGATGTGGGAAGATGAAGACAGACTCTTGACTAGGAGCTAAGCCAAGCCACCATCTGGCTACGTGCCTATATGTGAGATGTCCTCATACCACAACAGAGTGGGAGCCCTGAAATGCTATTGTAAGATCTGGTTCCTGACTGGGCCTACGGTCCCAGCTCAGGATAGTTAGAGACAGAGTGAAAAAAAAGATGTAAAGACAAAGTAAAAAGTCCTCCAATTCACTGTGAAGTTGTAAACCAAAATAGATGAAAAATACCTAATGGTAAGAAAAACAGTCAACAAAATCAATGTTTAGAATATGAATTCATTCCAGACTAACTTAATTTTTTAAAAGTCTTACAAAGAATTAAAAATATTTAGGATGCTCAAAAAGGCAAATGAAGGCTTAATATTCACTGGAAATTAACAAGACATAAATAGAAGCAGATCAAAATTACACAAGAACAATTAAATATGAAAAAAATAAATTAGAACTCTTGGAAATGAAAAGTTTGTTCATTAAAAATAAAAAACACAGATAGCATAAACTGTAGACTAGACACAAAAAGAGAATTAGTGAATTAGAAGACATTACTTAGGAATTAACACTAATACGATACACAGAGACAAAGATTTAAAAATATATGAGTGGTTATGAGACATGAAGGGCAGCTTGTATGAAGGACAATGTATGTTCATTAGGAGTTTCAGATGAAGAGAATGAAAGGAATGGCAGTGAAGCAATATATGAGGAAATAGTAGCTGAGAAATTTCCTTAGGGAAATTGCAGAATCAGAGGCAAAGAGAAAAAAAATCCCTTACAATAGACCTGAGAAAAAGAAGATTACTTAAAAAGTAACTTCTGGGCCTTAGCAAAGACTGAGGCCAGAGATGAAAGAGTAATATCTTCAAAGTGCCAACTAGACTTTTATACCCAGCTAACTTATAGTTATAATTTAAGACAAAAATGGGGCATTTCCATACATATAAAGTACAGACCCTCTTTGAAAGAATTATTATAGGATATACTTCAGCAATAAAAATGAACCCAGAAAAAAGTGAAGTATATAAGACACAGTGTTAAGCGTATAAGTTGACAAAATGTGTTGATAAATCTAAATAAGCATTAACTACAAAAATTCTTTTTGAAATTCTCATTTTTGTTAAAGATATACATATACGTGTTTTTAAAAGTCAAATAATTCTACAAGGCTTATGTGGTAGCCAGCTTCCTGTATGCCACCCAGTAATCCTCACCTCCTGGTACACATGCCCTTGTGTCATACCCTTCCACTGAATAGGGCTCATGCGTGTAACCAATAGGATATTGCAGAAAATAATGGTGTTGACATCTGAGGTTAAGTGATGAAAGACATTTCAGCTTCCACCTGTTTATTGTTGTTTTAATCAGCTTGTTTGGGATAATTATTATGCAGCAGTATGAATAGAATGAATACACTCATTTATATACCTAGGTACAGAAGTCATAAATAAAATACTAGCAAAATGAATCAAGTAGCCTATTATTAAAGTTTATCCCAGAACATAAGAATGTCTAACTTAGGAACATTTATTAATGTGATTCACCATATTAAAATTTAAAGGAGAAAAATATGTGATCATCTTAAGAGACACAAAAAGGCATTTGATAAAATTTTATATTCATGGAAAAATGACCAAATTGGGAATAAAAGGAAGCTTTTTGAACACGATAAAGGTTATCCACCAATAATCACCAGCAAACAAACTTTTTTTTTTGAGAAAAGTGTCTCTCTTTGTTGACTGGGCTAGAGTGCCGTGGCATCAGCCTAGCTCCCAGCAACCTCAAATTCCTGGGCTCAAGCAATCCTCTTGCCTCAGCCTCCTGAGTAGCTGGGACTACAGGCATGAGCCACCACACCCAGATAATTTTTTCTCTTTTTAGTTGTCTGGCTAATTTCTTTCTATTTTTAGTGGAGACAGGATCTTGCTCTTGCTCATGTTGCTCTCGAACTCCCACCCCAGCCTCCCAGAGTGCTAGGATTACAGGTGTGAGCCACCACACCCAGCTGCAAACAAACTCTGTGGCACAATTTCAGAAGCATTCTTTTAAACTAAGGAATAAGACAAGGACGGCTGTTCTCATTACTTCCTTTCCACATTGGAGACCCTAGCCTATGCAATAATATAAGAAAAAAAAGGTATAAGAATTGGAAAGGAAGAAACCCAAGTGTTCTTTTGTGCAGAGTATAATTATCTAAACAGATAATTCAAAAAAATGTATAGATAAACTCTTAGAAGTATTAAATGAATACAATAATGTTGATAGACACAAGGTCAACACAGAACAATTACTAGCCTTCCCACTCATCAGTAATGACCAGTTAGAAAATGTAATAGAAAAAACAAAGGTCCCATTCATAATGGCAAGATAAAGTATGAGGTACCTAGTGATTGATCTAACAGAATAGATAATATTTTTATGGAGAAAATTACAAAGCATTGTGGGAAGAATAAAAAGAAGACCACAAAGAAAATAAATGAAGAGACATATGTTCATAGATCGAAGACTCAATATCCTAAATATGAAAAAAATTTCAAAATAATCTATAAATTCAGTTAAATTTCAATCAAAATCCCAATAAAGTTTTAAAAATGGGACTTGACAAGCTGATCTTAAAATTCATAAGGAAGATCAAGATCTGGATAATTTTGGAAAGGAACACAAGGCAGTAGGGTAGCAGGAAGACTTAACCTACAAAATAACAAGACTTAGTGGTATTATAAAGGAATGGTAATTAGTGAGTGGGGTGGTGGTGCAGAACAGAGAGCCCAGGAAGAGACCCACGCACATATGGAAAAGATATGCAACAGCTGGGATTTCGAATCAGTGGGGGAAAGAAATTACTTTTAAAAATAACTGATGCTTGGAAAATTGGTAATCCACATGGAAAAACATAAAATTAGGATCCTATTTCCATACCCTAAATAAATAACTAAAAAGCTAATATTTAAATCTTTTATAACATATAGAGAAAGATCTTCATGCCTTTTGGGCAGGTAGATTTCTTAAGCAGGATACAAAAACAAATCATAAAAGGAATGAGTGACATTTTACCTGCTTTACATGAACAACTTCTGTTCAAAAAAGACATGTTAAGCAAAACTGAAGACAAGATTCAGACTAAGGGAAGGTATTTGTCCCTTAGATACTGACGAATGATTAGAATGTACAATTTGTAAAGAAATTCTGCAAATCAGATAGGAAAGAGCTAAAGAATACTATAGAAAAGTATGCAAAGAGTATGAAAAGGCAATTCAGAGAAAAGGAGATCCGAATGAGCACCTTTATTAATAATCATGGAAATAAAAATTTAAACTACACAAGATACCATTTCACACCCGCAGATGGCCACAATTAAAAAGGGGTGCTACTAAGTATTTACAAGGAAGTAGAGTAGATAAACAGAAACTCTCACAGGCTGCTGGTGGAAGTATAAATTGGTACAATCACTTTGAAGAGCAACTTGTCAATGCCTAAGAAACCTCAGATATGCAGGTTCTTCAGTGCTGCAATTGACTTCTAGAGAAACCCGCTAGACATGTACACAAGGAGATGTGTACAGACTTGTATAGGGATTCATTACAACATTGCTCACATTCGGGAAAAACTGGAAATCATCTTCATGTCTATCAACAGGAGAATGAATAAATACTACAGAGTGTTTACATAGAATACTACAGAGCAGTGAAAATGCTGCATGTATAAACATGCATAAATCTCAAAAACATAATGCTGAGCAAAAAAATCACTCTGTAAAATGACATGTAGAGTGTGGTAACTCTTACATAAAATTTGAAAATTTGGGTAATGGATACATCGTTTTGTGTGTGTGTGTGTGTGTGTGTGTATTACACAGTTTAAACATACATGAGAAAGACAAATGTCAGAATTCCAGAGAGTTGGGTGTTGGGTGCTTGGATGTCAGATATATTAGTGTCTTTACTTACTTGTTTGAAATATTATAGTAAAAAATAGCAATCCAGATTTATGTAACTGTTAGTTCAGAGAGAATGGCTTCTGAGCTCCTTGTGTGTATATATTTCATGGCACTGGGATTCTTAGCATCCACTGTATCGTGAACTCCCTGACCTTAGCGGCGTTATATTTTTTTCCACTTTATATTCCAATGGCCTCGCATGGTGTAGATGTTCCACCTGTGTTTGTTGACTGACTAACTGAATGAATGAATGAATGAGGGAATGGAGAAAGAAGAGAATTCAACAGCAACTGACATAGACGAATGGAGAGAAGTGGATGGTTTGAGAAAAGGTAGGGAAATTAGCTTAGCTGGACTTCCAGGCATGGTCACAGGGAGAAGTCTTAGATGTTTCCTGAGCCTCTCACTTGGGGGACACACAGATTTAGGGAATAATGAGTCTAGTCTGATTTTAGACAGCACTACGAGACTTCCAGGGGTAAACATCAGCTAGTGCTAGGACATGTGGGTCTGGAGCTTGGAAGAGAGGCTGGGGCTAGAAATGCGGGCTTTGATGCTATGGGAGCGAGGTGATTAGCAGGGTGGCAGGGCACGAGCTTCTCCAGGGAGACTGAGCAGGGTGAGGAGAGCAGGAGGCTGAAGTCAGAACCTTGGGGAACATCGTTGTTCAAGGACCGAGCAGAGAGAAAGAAGCCAGGTAAGGGGGAGAGTCCAGAGAAGTAGGAGAAGAACAGGAGGGGCAAGGGAAAGAGCTTCAGGAAGGGCAGTGAGTTCAGTGGGTCAGATAAGGAAGGCCTAGAAATATAAAAACTGAGAAGCGTCCTTTGAATTTGGCAAAAGGAGGTCATCTGTGGTCTTTGCTGGAAGAGTTTCACTGGAGAGGTGAGGGGGAAACAGGCTGCACTGTTTTGTGAGTGACGTGGGCTGAATGTGAGTGAGCATGCAGGAGTCAGTCTGGAAACCCACTTTCCTCACAGGCCTGGGCTGGAAGGGTGGGGAGGGATCAGCCAATAAGGTCATGGGGTGGATTTGCGGCATGGAGATAGTTGATTCTTAATAAGAGAATAATTAATAAAAATAAAATAATTAATGAATAATTAAATAATTGATGAATAAATAATTAATGAATTGAGGTTTTGGAGAAAATAATAGTAGCAATACTAATTAGTACTACTAATACTGATACTAGCAAACACTTATAAAGCACCTACTATGTACCAAGCATTCTTCTAAGTACCCAACATAAATTTAACTCATTTAATCCTTACAACGATCCTATGAGGTAGGTACTATAATTACCTCACTTTAAAGTCGAGGAAACTGAGGTGCTGAAAAGCGAAATAATTATCATCATTACCATTTGTTGAATTCTTTTTATTTACTAGGTACTATACTAAGAATTTACAAATATTACTCCTGACGTGACTCTACGGCATATTCCTAGACCAGCTTTACGTGTCAGGCACAGTGAGAACAGAGTGCGCAGCAGGGAGGACGCGGATAGAGAATTTGCCTCCATCTCTGATTTTGGAGGGAGGGGTGGGCGTGGGTTCAGAGATGGTTGTGCACTTCAGGGAGGGGAGGGGAGGGGAGGGGAGGGGAGAAAGTAGCAGAAATTTGACGTAGCTCAGGTCAATGGCTTTGATTTCTTTGGTGAAGTATGGAAGGAACACATTTATTGTAGAAAACACAGCTAACTATAAAAGAAAATAAGAATATTTTAATATCAAGCCCTTGCCACAGCCACTCTTCGCATTTTGTTGTGTTTCCTTCCACAGTTTTCTCTAAGCATACATATGCAAGCATAACAGGGGAGGTAGGCCCTTCCTTCTGACAGAGAGGATGAGAGTCAAAGGAAACAAACCCAGAGGTTGGAGGTGGGGTGGGAGTGACGCTCCTGGTGTCATGGGGGCTTTTGGTGGATGGGTGCCCAGTGAGTGGCCTAGTCGTCTGGGGAAATGGTGCAGGTGTGCCGAATCCCTCTGTATTTGGAGGGTGTGGAAGACCAGGCAACAGAGCCTCGAGAGAGGATGTCAGAGGGATGAGAGCGAGTGGCTCTTACCCCATGAAGTAGAAGGGACGGCACTGTGTCCTGACCCCACACCTTTGGGTCAGTCTAAGGGTAAGCAGGGAACTTTGACCCTTCCCGGAACCCACAGGAATGGGTGGAGTTGTCGCTCAACTGGTACCTTTGCCTTTCAGGCATGTCTTTTGGAAGCACTTGTTTAAGCAAGAAGACTGTTTTTGTAAGGCTAGGATCCTGCTGTACAGCGTCTCCACCTAATAACATGCTGCAAACATTTTTCTATATGATTAAATGTGACACTTCATGATGTTTGGTGGACACGCCATTGTGCAAGACCATGGTTATTAACCAACCCCACGTTGGAAATGCCCACCAGGCTGGACATCCTTGGAGACGAAACCCAGCCCATCTTGGGAGCTGGCCAGTGCCGGATCCTTTCTCTCTCGTAAGGACCAGCTAAGTCAGTTCCTCCACCTCTCACCTCTCAACACTTTCCTGCGTGGCTTGCTATCAAGCTCACAGAAGTTATGGTGAAAAGGAGGCCCAAACATACTGAAAAAACACCAAGGCAAAGGCATGGCCGGGACCCAGCCCAGTCTTGGCCAAGCTGTGCCCTTTCCTCTTGGTGTTTGGCTGGGATGCCAGGCCAGGTGAGTTAGCCATCCTGTGCACTCCTTCTGGCTGAAAGTCACATCACATCCAGATGGGGGTGTTGCCAGATTAGTAGAATGATTGTTCTCTCCAACAACCCTCTCTCTGAAACTGGGTCCCAGAATGTGTCCTATGAGTACGTGAGCAAAGCCAAGCCACAGAAGCTGACATAGATCAGCTCTAAAGCAGCATGGAGCCTCTTGGGGTGACCTGGGGCCTGGGCCCGAAATGAGGGAAGCACTTTCCTACATGTCTCCAAATTCTTCCCTAGGGCTTGAGGACTGTGAGCACACACCTCCCGGAAGACGTCAGACAGGGCTGGTCGGAATTCCAGCGCTAGCACTGACTGGGCAGGTGACCTTGGCCATACCTCTCTGAGCCTTCAGAGACGAGTTTGTCTCATCTTTAAAATGGAAGATGTTATCTGCACTTATGAAGATGAAAGGTCAATGCATAGGAATGTAACAGGGCCTTAAAACTGAATTTTCCACCAGACAGCAGTATGTGCCACATGGGTGAAAATCCAAAGTGAGAGGCTGAGTCACTGTATGGAGATGCTCTAAGGAAATGCCAAAAATCTGATCCAAGACTTTGAAACTCCTTGCCAAGTTTGAGACTCTGAAAAAGTAGGGAGAGAGGAGATGGAAGAATTTTGTGAGGAGGATATCCTTGAAGAAAGCTGTGCTGTGAGTCCTGTCTTGGGGACAGGTGGGCTCCTGTTTCCTTCACCTCACATGTAGTAAGGGTGAGTGTCTGTCGGTGCCACTCCAAGACTTCATTGTGAGACCCCTACAGCTGGGGCTGTGGTGGCCTGGGGTCTGGTCCCACCTGGGAAATCTAGAGGCTGGGAAGAGGGCTCACTAGCTGCTCTGGTGGTGCTACTGCCACCGCACTGGGACCAGCCTGCACCCCCAGAGTTTTTTTTTGGCTAAGGGAAGGCGGAGAGTTTCTTCTGGACAGATGTGGGCCCCACAGTAGAGGGAGCCTACAAAGACTCCTTGTCGTAGGTCCCATGTAGAAGGATTCCAGTAGTAAAGGTTGGAGCTGAATGCCCAGGGGCTGAGGATGGGGTCTCAGATGACCACCTGAAACGAGACTGGACTTGAGATGCATCCACAGGTTAGAGGGAACTTTGGGAGAAAGAGGGTGACCCAGGAACCTGTGGAAGGGGCGTGAAAGCACTTCATGAGCAAGAGGAGGAATTTAACATCTGCCTGGCAAGACAGACTTGAAGCCAACTGACAGTTGTTGCTGCTCCTTCCTGACTTGCTCCCTGGGAGCATTAGTAGCTGTAGCCGTGGTAACTGGCTAGGGAGGCAGAGTGGAAAACGAGAGAACAACCCCTCTACACTGTCCCCACTGGAAGCTTTCAGCTGGCCAGGCCCAAGCTGGGGAAGAGAGAAGAGTTTAATGTAAAAATAAGCTCAGAGTTCTGATGAATACCTTGCATTATTAGCATTCCAGTTTCTGAATTAAGACTGTGTTTGCAACTAAAAGTAACCACAGACTATTCTAAGCATGAGCAGAAAAATCTTGGGCCTGCAAGGTTTGTCATCCAGGCTGGGGAGGGTGTTCCATCCTGAACAATCATGGCGCAAGGGAACAGCACACCAGTTCCTTGAGGCTCATTGATCAGCACATTGATCAGCAGCTGGGACAGGCACAACAATAGCTCTTTGTCTCTCTGCCCCACTTACCTGATGGTCTCTGGTTCACAGTCTACTGCTGCCCTGACATACTTTTCTCCAGCTCACAGGTTATGCCTGAAGCATGTTGTCTGTCTGAATATCAAGCCCAAGTTCTCTTAGTAAAAGCCATTTTAGCCACTGATTATCTTGAACCTAATCTCCCTATCTTGAGTGTTTTTCCTGTTCCAGACAAAGAATCAGGCCAGGAGATGGAGCCAGGCAGGCTAACTTCTGCCCTTTAGTAGTCACATGGCTCCCATCGACAGACTTAAGCTCTCTGGCTCACTGGTTGCTCATCTGTAAGAGTCGATTAAAAATCTCAGAGAGTTAAGAGTATGCAAAGAAATCACCTATTAGGTTGAACCCTAGGAAACGGCCAACATTCAAGTATTTATTACTCTACAAAAATGGCAGTTTTAGATTGTTCATCCAGATATGTAAATGATGCTTTGTGAACTCTAACATTATGTTAAACGAAACAAAACAACGCAACAGTAACAATACAATTCTTCCATTCATGCTTCCTAATGATTCTCCAGAATTCTGTTTGCAGGAATGTCTCACCGACCCTGTTGACTTGTGAAGTAGCCATGACTGGCAGCTCAAAACCAGTGAACTCTCAAGACCTTCCCAGTTCTTTGCCAGTTTCTCCCAGTGCCCAGAGGGCTCCCTCTCTCCTCCATTTAGGTCTCACTGCAAAACAAACACAAACAAGTCATTCCCCCACCTCTCACCCCTCACCTCTAACACCTAAAACTCTCAATTATATTCTGAAATTTCATTACAATGTGTCTAGATGGGTATGTGTTATATTCATCCAACTTAACACTCAGTGTGTCCTCTCCATTCTAAGAACTCACATTTTTCTTTGGGTTTGAGAAATACTCACCTATTCTTCATCAGGTTGATAAATTTGACTATATAAAAGTTAGAGACCTTTGTAGGAAAAAGGACATTATCAATGCAATTTTAAAAAGGATTGAAAGAGACAATTCACAGAAAAAGAGTCCCAAATGACTAATAGAGCATGAAAGGATGATCAGCCTTGCTAGAAACCAGGGACATGCAAATGAAAATTATAATGAGACATGATTTCTCACCCCCCAGACTGGCAAAGTTAAAAAGTCTGAAAATAATAAGTATTGGTGAGGATGAAGGAAAATGGGAAAAGCCATATACTGCTTATTGGAGTATAAATTGAAGAGTAATTTGGCAGAATCTAGTAAAATTGGAAATGTACATATCCTATCATCCTGCAATTCTCCTTCTAGATATACACTTGGAGAAAACATCACCAATGCCCTCAAGGTGATACATACTATTATTATATACTACACATAGATTTATGATGATAAAAATTTGGAACTACTGCATAAGTCCATATGTAAATAAAGTACTACATGAAAATGTGGTATAGTAAGTAATACTGTCACTGAAATATTCTATAGCAGTCTAGAGAAATTAACTGGCTCTGTCTCCATAAATGTGGAAAGCTCAAACTTATATTTTTGAGTGAAAATAGCTAGTTGCAGAACCCTGTGTATACAGCATGTTATTATTTAAGTGAAATTTAAAGCCATATACAAAAGCATCATATATATTATATAACACACATTATTGGATTGGATTGGAAAGTTATACACAAATTTATGATGGTGGTTGCTGCCCTAAGGGAAAGGGAGGAGATTGGGGTCAGTAGGACTATTAGCTTTATCTGTAATGTTTTAGTTCTTTTAAAAAATTAGTTGAAGCACATTGAGTAAAACTATAAATTGTCAGTATTGATTGGTGGTAACACAGTACTATATTATTTACTGTTCTATTTTGAAGCTTTAACATTTCTTGGTTTTTCTTTTTTTTGGTTTGTTTGTTTGTTTGTTTTGAGACAAAGTCTCACTGTGTCACCCTGGGTAGAGGCATCATCGTAGCTCACTGCAACCTCAAACTCCTGGGCTCAAGTGATCCTCTTGCTCAGCCCTCCAATTAGCTGGGACTACAAGTGCACATCACCACACCTGGCTAATTTTTCTATTTTTTGTAGAGACAGGGTCTCACTATGTTGCTCAGCTTGGTGTCAAACTTCTGGCCTCAAGCTATACTCCCGTCTCAGCTTCCTGAAGTGCTGGGATTACAAGCATCAGCCACCTCTGGCCTCTTAACAAATTTTTAAGTGTATAATACCTAATTGTTGACTATAGATACAATTCTGTGCAGTAGATTTCTAGAGCTTATTCATCTCGTGTGACTGAACTTTATGCCTGTTGATTAGTATTAATAACTCCTCCAGCCCCTGGTAACCACTAATTCACTCTTTGATCCCATACATCCACATTTTGGACTATGTTTTTTCTTTCTTCAATCCAGTCTAATCATCATTTCATCAGCATTTTGTCTTCAGGAGTTCTCTGTAGTTTTTGGTCCACCAAGGGACCCCTTCATGATTTTTAGTTATAGATTTTTAAAAATATCTTTTCTTTCATTTGTTAGGAATATAACTTATTTATAATCCACCATATGTGCATCTCAATCTTGGAGAGAGAGCTTAGGGCTAGATATATAAATCTGGGAGTCATTTGAATAATAAATGAAAACTTGGTAGGATAAAGGATATTCAGAGAGTCTGTGCACAGAGAAAGGAAAAGTCAGCCAAGGATGGAATTTAGGAAATTACCCATACTTAAGGGGTTGGGACATAGTAAGGAACCAATGGGAAGGAGTGATTGGAGAGGTAGTAGGAGACTCAGAGAAGGGCAGAGGAGAAGGGTAAAGACTACAGAGAAGCTATAGATCAGCCCTGAGAAAAGGTTGTGAGGACAACACCTGAGGCTGCTGGTGGCCTTTGAGACCTTCCTTACAGGAGGGGTAAGGCCAAAGCCAGATGGAGATGAATTAAGAGGTGAGTGATGAGAAAGCTGAGGCAGGCAGTGAGCACCATTCTATCACAGTAGTGAGAGGGGGAAGAAAGAAGAGAGGGGACTTGAAGGCATAAAAGCAGCCAGGAGGGGGTTCAGGTAGACCCTAGAAAAATCCCTCCATTGACTTGAGGCCTTCTGATACTCACATGTAAAGACTTTTTCCTTTATATAAGAAGCAGATGAATTTAACAGGTTTGATTATTGTTTATATTTGTAATGTACACAGCAAGAGTTATTTTGGAAATAGTTGCAATAGGTGAAAATTTCCTGTTGTACATCCATCTTTGTTTAGAAGTGATTTTTTTTTTTCTTTTTGAGGCAGAGTCTCACTCTGTTGCCCAGGCTAGAGCGCTGTGGCGTCAGCCTAGCTCACAGCAACCTCAAACTCCTGGGCTTAAGCAATCCTTTTGCTTCAGCCTCCCAAGTAGCTGGGACTACAGGCATGCGCCACCATGCCCGGCTAATTTTTTCTATATATTTTTAGTTGTCCAGCTAATTTCTTTCTATTTTTAGTAGAAACAGGGTCTTGCTCTTGCTCAGGCTGGTCTCGAACTCCTGACCTTGAGCGATCCTCCTGCCTTGGCTTCCCAGAGTGCTAGGATTATAGGCCTGAGCCACCGCACTTGGCCTAGAAATGATTTTTTTTTTGCTTTTTAGTTTTGTTTTCATGAATAGGGGACATTTTTCCATTTTGTTATTGAATGATGCAAGAAATGTGCAATTAGGTTTCACAATTTTTGCCTTAGGGGAAGTCATAAAAGGTATAGTAACAGCTTTTTCCTTTGGAACAGGTGTTTGGCTGCTGCTCAGAGCCTGGCCATGCTCCGCAGAAGAGACTCTTCTCTGTTTACTCTGTCACCAGGAAAGCTACCTCCGCTTTGAGATCCACAACTGTCTGGACTGGCAAAGAAACCAAACTGCTGGCACAGGACCAACAGCAGTAGAGTTAATAGCTTGGCACAATGAGAGGAAATAACGGGTGTATTAAGCCTGTGACTGAACTCTGATTAGTTGAGTCCTGACACTTTCAACTCATTGCTTTGAAAGAATGACATTATTGTCCAGCCCAGAGAGGACAGTCATGCCTAATTTGGGCAGATTTTGTAATTGAAGGAGAGACAGACAGGATAGGAAAAGGGGAAATTTAAAACAAAGCCCTAAACACAATCCCAAAAGTAAAAGGGGGAAAGGTATATTGGGCATTTGGGGTTCTTTTTTCTAGGCAGTTTTGTTGAGGCATAATTGAAAAACAATAAACTTTATATTTAATGTGTATAATTTGATAAGTTTTGACATATGTATATACCTGCGATACCATCACCACTATGAAGATAAAGAATGTATCCATCTCTCCAAAAGTGTCCTGTGCCCCTTGGTAACCCCTCCCTTCCCAGAGCTGCTTCTGTCACTACAGAGAAGCTTATATTTTCTGAAATTGTATCTAAATAAAATCACACAGTATATACTCTTTTTCTGTCTGATTCATTTCACTCAACATTATTATATTGAGACTCACCTACATTGTTTTATGTATCAATAGTTCATTCTTTTTCATTGCATAAGACTATTCCATTGCAAGCATATGCCACAATTTGTTTATCCCTTTCATCTGTTGATAGACATTGGGTTATTTCTGGTTTTATAATTTTACAACCAAAGCTGTGATGAACATTGTGTACAAGTCATTGTGTGGACATTGCATTCATTTCTCTTGGGTAAATGCCTAAGAGTGGAATGGCTGGATCACATGTTTAACTTTTTAAGAAACTGTCAAGCTGTTTTCCAAAGTGATTGTTTAATTTTACAACCTCACCAGCAATGAATAAGAATTCCAGTTGCTCCACATCCTCACCAACACTTGGTATAATTGGTGTCTTTAATTTTAGATATTCTAGTAGATGTATAGGGACATCTCATTGTGGTTATAATTTGCATTTTAGGTGGAGTTCTTTTAAGTTAGGACTTCAGAAAGATGAGTTCAGAATTATTTTGCCATACAATTGTCCTAAGAATAAATGGTTAAAGATACTTTTATATATATTAAGAAGCAAAAATAATAAATGATCTCTGACATCTACTTGCAATCTTTCCCTTTAAGCCTTTAGTCACATCTGAAGCTAGATGAGGCCAAAGAGAAATAAATATGCCTGGTCATGTGTTTAATTTTGGCTTTACCGTCTTTACGCAGCTCCAGTGCACCTCCTGATTTGCCTCTTTTATGCTCTGAGAATTTCTCCATACTCTATGGGGCGTGGGAGTCAGAAAGAACCCTATGCGCCTCTAGGTTCTTAAAATTATAAACAGAATTTGAGCATTTGCTCAACATTTAGAATTAAGGACAGTGATCTTGAACTTCTTTTCAGTTGGGAAATGGTTTATAACTTCTTTTGGGTCATGATTTGAGGATCTAACAAAAACTCAGGAGAAGAAGAAGGAGAGCTAGATGCACATACAAAAAAGGGATGCGTGGACCCAGCTCTAGCTAACGCTGTTGGAGAGATCTGTGCAATGCTGGAATGTGGGAAGGATTGTTTTTTCTACTTTCAATTGTTCTCTTTTAAACGTGAGTGGCTGGGTCTGCTGAGCATGGTCAAGAGAAACGCCGAAAAATAGAGCAAGAGCCTGGGAATCCCCACCTCCTGTGCAAGTCCTCCCTGCGCTGGACTTTGTGGCATACACGCCACAAAGTCCTGTCTATTGTGTGAGGCGCTGTGGGTTGAACTTTGTAACCAGCCTTTGAAATCGCCCTAACAGGTGCCCGGATGAGTCGTGGGGCAGAGTGGGCCTTTCTTCCTCTGAGAGAGCCGGGGAAGGTGAGGGGAGGTTCGGGGAGGGAAGGAGGGAGCTGATGGGGAGGAGTCTCAGGTCCCAGGCTTGCCGCAGGAGTGAAGGGCGTGGTGGTGCGCGCACTCAGGAGGGTGGGGAAGGTTGGAGTGCCCCTCCTGCCCGGTCCTACTGCCCTGCGCAGACGCACGCACCGCCCTCGGTACTACCCCTGCCGCAGCCGTGAAGACCCCGTCGTTGCATTCCCATTCCTGGGGATGCAGCGCTCTGTGCTGGAACAAGGGCGGCCACAGGAACAGCAGGAGCTGGGGACTGCTCAGGCGCCTCCCTGGGGCGGCCGGGTCTGGGCGCACTGGGTATACCGCCAGCTTCTCCTTTTCCACTTTGACAGGACGACTCTTCCCCACCCCACCTCACCCCTGTCGCCTGCGGGGCTTGGCTCTGGCTTTGCAGTACAGGAGCGGACACTCTCAGTGGGTCATTGCCAAAGGGGCAGTGGCAGTCAACCCTCCTCTCCCAGCGCGGCATTCTGATCTAGCAGGCGCCGCTGCTCTCCCGCCTGCTGCTCATCTCCTGCCTCCTGGGTACATCCACTCTGCCCACTCTTCCCCCTCGACCACCTTCCTAAAACACCTCAGGATGCCATTTTTGGCCCCCAAATCTTTGGTGGTTTTCCCCTAACTTAGCCCCTAGCGTACCCTTTAAGGCTCCCAGGCTCTGGCCCTTTCTTCCTCCTCTCCCATTGTTCGGAGCCTCTGTTAAGAGTCAGGTGAGGGGCTTCCGGGCTGGCAAGGGGCGCGGAGGCACTCTTGGAGCAGACTGCACAGCACCATGGGGTACGTTCCAGCATGGAGGGTTGACCTGGAGCCACGCGGCACTGAGAAGGGCGTGGACTAGGTCCAGGGGAAGAAACTGTGGGGAGCATCCTGGACAGGAGGACTAGCACGTGCAAAGGCCCAGGAACACGTTTGGGGCATGTTTGGGTAAAGGCAGGTGACTTTGTCATCTAGACTCTGGAGCAGCTGTGAATTTGTGGAGGGAAAGGAGGGGTGAGATAGAGTGGAGGGGAAGCCAGTGCGGGCTTTAGGGAGTGTGCTCTGCTCTAAGGCCATGGGCGGTGCATTGGGAGGTGGGGGTAGGGTGTAAGCAGGGGCGACCTGATCACATTGGGGTTCTGCAGAGATTGCCTCAGGCCTGTGCTGCAGGAAAAACGGCCTGGGAGGACCAGCCCGGAGACTCGTTCTGTCCAGGCAGGTGGTGAGGAGGAGCTGTGCTCCCTCAGCACAGTTGGGGGGGGG
>VBSM01000272.1:38030151-38045137 GCA_008086735.1 Cheirogaleus medius
GCTCAAATGATCCACCTGCCTCAGCCTCCCAGAGTGCTAGGATTACAGGCATGAACCCCAAGCCCGGCCGTTTAGGGTTTTTTTTTCAAATGAACTTTTCCCATAGCCACTGTTCCTGGAGCGCCTCCTACAGGCCAGCCACCAGACAGAGCACTTACTGTGTGTTATCTGATTCTATTCTCATAGCAACCCAGAGGATGTATGATTAGTACCCCTATTTTACTGGTGAAGAAAGAGAGGCACAGAGAGGTTAAGTAGAAGGCCTAGGGACACACAGCTAGTGAGTGACAGAGTAAGATGTAGACTTATATCCTTCTGAACCCATGTCTTAGACCCCTGCACAGACTGCTCTCTCTGTGAGGTCTCGGCGGTGGGCAGGTGAGTGGGGGTGGGCACTGGACATTTCAGTTAAAGAACCTATTCAGAGTGCTTCAGGCTAAGTGGCTCCTACATGACCATCAGGGTCAGATGTAGGCTTTGTGGGGTCTAAAGCTCATATAATTTGTGGGACCTTTTATAGGAACAATAATACAAAAAAATCTTACTTTTGCAAATTTGGCAAAAACGTATGTCCATTCAAACAGTTTGCCGAGAGCTCTCCTTGGCCTTAGAAGGGGCTTGTGCAAGGGAGGGTCCTGAAGCTTAAGCTGCATTATCAAGGTTCTGATGCCCCGGAGGGTCCGAGGTCTGCTGGTGTGTGTGCATGTGTGTGTGTGTGTGTGTGTGTGTGTGTGTGAAAAACCTTAACTCCTTGTTGGCCATGTCCTTGACAGAGGGCACTGCTGCTTCCTCTTGTGGCCACCAGAGGGAGATGCTCCCCTGGGAATTGTTTGCAGCCGGGCCTCACCCCTGCAGACTCCTTCCATGGCACCTGTGGTCCCAGGGCCACTCCTGCTGTTACCCTCAGGCCCAGCTCTGCTCTGAGCAGAGAGGAGTGTTGCTGATGAGGCCTCATCTGTACCCTGTGGCCTCCCCTTCCAAAGAGTCACTCTCAGGGCGAGGAGCATACAGCAATTGGAGGGCACATGGGAATTCTACCTGCATTTATACCAAGGAGGAAACTTGTTCTGTTGGGAACCACTGACCCAGTAGAAAATTCCATAAGTGAAAACTAGCTAAATATTCAGACTGGAAGCATATAAAATTTAATTTATCTTTAATTCAGTTTTAAGAATGGGGGCATTAAACTCTTGTGTAGGTGCATCTGGGCTCTGTGCTGCCGGTTTGGAGAGGAAACTGCCAAGCTCCCAGGAGGGCCATGTCCATGTTGTGTCTCTGTCCTCATAGCTGGGAGCTCCTGCAACCCAGCACTGGTCTTGGTTCATTTGACAGCCCTTGAGTTAGCACACTGAGCTTCTCAGTAAGTGTTTCCAGAATGCATAAGAGAACAGAGAAAGAAGGGGACAGAAAATGGGAGGGAAGGAAATGAAGATACAGAGAAGGAGAGACAGAGACTGACCACTGTTTATGTAAAAGAACCCTGAGTGTCTATTCTTTATGGTACTTTAGACATAAAGAAGAGGGGGGTGTGTAAAGGTAAGTAAGTTGGTGTTCCTGCTCTCAGGTAACTAACTCACTGTCATGTGGAAAAGGTTCCCCACCACCAAGGCTGCCCTCTGATGAGACCCACTCCTTCAGGGCTCCTAGCATCGGTCTTGCCTAGCAAAGGTATTGACAACTCTACCTGACTCTTGTCCTTTGTAGATGACATGCTAGCGTGTTTGTGTGTATCTCTGGAGTCTTTAGCCATCTCTGTAATCCTCAGCATGTTGAACTTCCATGATGATGATGTAGGTATGCCATGGTGGAGTTATTGTTCATTCACTGTTCTGGGATCTTGGATGGGAGTCAAATATCTTCAACTCTAGGAAATGTTCTTGTTTTACATTTTGAAAACACCACTCCCCATATGTTTCTGTTCCCAATTTCTAGGATTAGCATTAGTCAGGTGTTGGAGTCCTGAATTGTTTTTATTTTTTCTTTTCTTTTTTATTTATTTTCCTCATTTTTTGCCCCAAACCCAGCCAATTAGCAGATGGAGTCCTGAATTAATCCTCTATAGTGCTTATCTTTTCTTTCATATTTTCTGTTTTGTTGGTTTTTTTTAAAGCCTATTTTCTGTTCTACCAACCCTTCTATTGAAATTATTTTTCAGTGATTATATTTTTAATTTCTAAGAGCTCTATCTTGTTTACTGAATTTTCTTATTTTAGAGCATTCCGTTCTTTTTTTGTGCTTGTAGTAGTTTCTCAAATTTCTCTGAAAATAGTATATGTATTCTTTAAAGTTTTCTCTTATTCTCTGAGTTACCCTTGTTTTCTCTAAGGCCATTTTTCCTGTTTTATTTTTTTCTCTTAGATTTTTATTTTTAAAATGCTCAGACTCATATATAAGTTAAAAGAATAGGGCAATGAGTACTCATATATTCTTTTCTTCAGCATTATTAATTAATATTTTGCCACATTTGCTTTCTTTTTTCTGGTTTTTCACCACAATCATCTGAAAGTAACTGCAGACATCATAACATTCTACTCCTAAATACTTATTATACATTTCCTTTGAGAATAAGAACATCCTCCTACACAACCACAAAATCATTACCATACCCCAACTACTTAACATTAATTCAATAATATCTTCTAATATATGGTTCATATTTAAATTCACTAATTGTGCCCAAACTTACTTTAATAGTGTTTTTTTTTTTTTTTGGTGGATCCTGGATCCAACCAAGAGTCACAGATTATAGTTAGTTATGGTGTTTCCTTACTATCTTTTAACCTAGAATTGTCCCCCATCCCTTTACCCTTTACCAAGATTTTGGTGGTTTTGATGGCAGTGCCTTTTTGAAGAGCTCTGGCTAGCTATGTTGTGGAATGTTCTACACTCTGGATTTATCTATTTCATTAAACAGGTTAAACACTTTGTTGTGAGAACACTCCCTAGATAATTTTGTGTACCTAAGATCACACAGGAAGCAGGTGCTTCCTCATGATTAGACCTGGCTTGTGCAAGCCCAGCAGTCATATGACATGAATGATGCCATGTCATTTTCAGGCCCATGGGTCCACCTGACCTTCACTGGGGACCTTGATTTGGATAATATAGTCAAGTTGTTGTCGGCTTTACCCATGTACTTTTTCCTTGCAATAGATAAGCCATCTTTGGGGAGAAATTTTAAGACTATGTAAATATTGTGTTTCTTTATCTAATTTTCTCTCATAGATTTAGCACCCATTTTCCTGAACCAGGCTTTACCCTGCTGGTCATGAAATGGTGATTTTCAAATTTAACTGATCGTTCCACATTTATCCACACTGTCTGACTCTACAAGATGTTCTGTATTCATCTTGTACTTTTCATGTTCTAGTCCCGAATCATCCACTCTCTTTTCTTTATAAATCACCCAGCCTCAGGCATTCCTTTATAGTAGCACAAAATGGACTAATACAGGGACCCACTCATTTTCCCAGGGAAGAAACCTCTATTCTCCTCCCTCAAGGATGGATGTTCATTTTTGCCCACAGGGGAAAGGAAGGAAGGGGAGAATGGGGAATCATTTTTATTTTGCATACATTTTCAATTAACCACCCTGTGTCCAACTGTATATATCTCTTGCCATCCATTGTACCGTACCTGGTTTCTTAGAGACCTGAATCCCTCTGACACTCCGTAGGGCTAAACAGCCCCTTTCTGTATTTTTAATACCTCTGGGACAATATTCTAATGTACAGCTTCCTTCACCCTGCACCTTTAGTCATCACTCCTCCTTCTGCTTTCCGTCTTCCAGAATTTTGTCAAAATCTCATATCTGTTGACGGCTCTTCTCTCATTGTCTTGTGGATGTAGTTTTTCAGTTTTTCTTCCTTCACTTTAATTTTAGTGGTATGTGGGGGGAATGGAGATACACAGAGATGGTTTACCCGCCATCTTTCATTATAAATCCCTTCTCTTGGAATTTTGAATATTAAAAGAAAAGCTGCCCCACTAGAAAGAGAAAGAAGATGGTTCTGTGGTTGTGAAGTGGCAGGAGCTGGGTCTGGTCCTGACCCTCTCTCCTGGGCCGGAGGGCAGTGTGGTGTGGTGGTGCCTGAGAACGGACAGAGTGGAACTGAAGACCCTGCTTTGTCCCTGGGTTTGTAGTTTCACATTCTGCACACTGTTGAAAGACATCTTTAATGTAACAAAAATGTGGTTATATGTTACATTGAACATCTCTACCTGTGGTTAAATATGGTGCTTAAGGTACTTGCTACCCCATCCTGAGAGGGGCCATAGTTTGTTCAACCCATCTCTTGTGTTGGACCCACCCACAGACTGGGCTTTCTCTGAGACAGAACCAAGCCCGAGTTCCCTGCACCCTCACTCCCCTTGGGACCAAGTCTATTCCCTTGGGTATGTGGTTTTGGCATCCTCCCTTTCCTCCACCCTGGAGCCTGGACTCCCGATTGAGGAAAACACACTAGATTGGTCCCAAGAGTCCTACCTTTGGGCTTCAGACACTGAACACTACTCTCATGGATATTGCACGGGCTGGTGGAGACCACCCGTGTGACCTTGGGCAGGTCCTGCTCTTTCTCTGAACCTAAATGGGGATGACAGTGCCTTATGGGTGCCCCATTGGCTGTAGGCTTAAATGTGGTCTTATGTGTTAAGTTCTTGTGCAGGACCTGATGCAAACACGTCCCCAGCAAGTGTGATTTTGCTTCTCTTTCCCCACTGACCTAGTGGTCTCTGGCCCTTGTCTGGCCTTGCCCCGACCCATCTCTCTTTGACTCTTGGGGCACATCTGAAGCAAGTTCTCTAGCTAAATGCCAAGGCCACATCTTTACATGAAGTGCAGAGTCTTACCTACTTCTTTTGTCATGGAGTGTTTGGGTCTAATTTCCTGAGTGTCGTGTCAGCTCTGGGGTATGCACCGTATTCCTGGGGCTTCTCCATCTTCATCACTCCAGCCTCCCCTCCCCCTCACCCAAACAGCAGCAAATTATCTCCCCTATTTCTAAAATTCGAGCAGTGTAGGAAAGATAGTCAGTATTGGACATGCAACTCCACCAACCAGGATTTAAATCCCAGTTCTACCATTTATTAGCTGTGTTACCTTTAAGAAGTCATTTAACATTTCTACATCTTAATTTTCTTATCTGTAAAATATGGTGATATGAATGACACCGACCTCACAAGATTATGAAGATACGATCAATAGGATGGTATTTTATAAGTGATAATGTATTGGCAGTTGTTGTTATGAATAAATAAATACTCCCTTGTGGGTTTCTGAAGGGCCCTGTTAGCTAGAGAACATTTCAAACACACATCTCCCTTATGGTAGCTCATAGCTCCCAGATTGATTAAAACATGCTGTGACCAATAAATGCTTAAAATCTATCATTTTATCCATTCACTGAATGAATATTATTCAAGTCTACCATATGCCAGGCCCTTTTCTAGGCACTGAGAATGCATGGACAAAGAAAACAAAATCTGTGCTCTCATGGGGTTTATATTCCAGTTAGAGTAACAGGCAATAAGCATAATAAATAAACTACATGGTATGTTAGAAGCTGACCAATATTATAAAAAATAGAGGAGGGTGAAGAAGATTAGGAATGTTGTGGGGAGGGGGTTTGCAACTTCAAATAGAGTGGTCAGGAAAGGCCTCACTGAGGTGGGTTTCGAGCCACAACTTAAAGGAGGTGAGGGAGTGAGCCGTGAGGTCACCTGGGAGAAGACATTGCCATGCAAAGGCCCTGAGGTAGGAGCAGGCTGGAGTGTTACAGAAACAGTGAGGAGGTGAAAGTGGCTAAAATGATGTGAGTGGATGAGGGTGGGAGTGGAAAGAGATCAGATCAGAGGCAGTGAGGCTACAGATCAGAAGGGCCTTGTAGACCATGCAAATGACTCTATTTTTGCTTGTTTTTTTTTTGTTGTTGTTAATTGTTTATTTGCTAAGAGAAACTTTCCCATAGCCCACATATTTTTGTTTCATAGTTCAAGAACATAGGTCAGTGACCAACTTCCATGGAACTTAATTCAAAGAAATTCTTTCATTTCATTTCAAATCCCTTTGCATTTCAAAAGATACCAGCCTTTTTCATCTCCTCAAAGTCTTTCATGAAATCAAAATTTCTGTAGAAATGTGCCTGTGTCGTCTTTCTCAGTTTAGACACAGCAAACTTGTAGAGAGGTGCAAGCCCTAGGGATAGAACCAGCAGTATGAAATCGCAGACACCTGGCCAGCAGGCCCCACAGCCGAGGTTGCACCAAAGCACTAGAAGCCCTGGGAAGTATTATCCTTAACACCCTGACTTTAGTCTTTCCTCTGAGGGATTTGAGAAACCATTAGAAGATTTTGAGCAGAGAAGTGATTTTATTTGACTTGTGTTTTGAAGGGAGGGGCAAGGCAAGGGCGGAAGCAGAGAGACTAGTTAGGCTGGCTATCACCTTGTCTTATTAAGGCGAGAAATGGTAGTGGCTTGGATCAGGCTAGTACTAGTGGAGGTGATGAGATTCTGAATGTTGAACAAAAACGAGGAGTTCTAATGGATTCTATTTTGGAGTAAAAGGAAAGGAAGTGTAAAGGTCCAAGGTTTTGGGCCTGAGTGATGAAAAAATAGTCACAGAATGTTAAAAAAAATCTTTGAGTAGAAGATAAAGTTGTTGCTGTTTCTTTCAGAACAATATAAATAATAAAAAAATATGGTAAGTAGCATAATATTGTAGAAAAACTCAAATTACCAGAGAATGATAGGTTATTAGAATGATAGGAAAAAATCCAACTGAAATTATGTTTGTATTCCACTGACTTCTGATGATACTGTTGTAATAAAAATCAGTGCGATGGTGAAAACTGTTGACCAGCGGCTGTGTAATGAGATCAGGCCAGCACATTTTCATTGCTATGGGCAAGAGCCCCCAGTGGGATAAGGAAACACTCCTGCTCACCCAGATAAGGTTAAGAAATGAAAAGAGCCACAGTGCAAATTTATTTTCAAAATTCCTGACAATGTATACAAAGGTATTGACAGTATTTAAAACCCTTAAAACTTATTTCATAGAAAAAATTCCTTTTTCTAATGTCATTTTATTGTATGTGCCACACATTGAGCCTCAACTATAATTTGTTGGCAACCTGGGTTTATAGGCCATTAAAAAAATTAGCAACAGATGCTTAGCACATTGTGGAGACAAACATTTTGTGAAAACTGTGTATTATTTTATTTATTTTGAATTCCTTGTGGTTTTTCAAGATTTTTGGTGTTACTCTGATACAGTCCCAAATGGTCCACCTTTGAAAGCCCTACTTCTCTAAGACCTGTTATATTCTCCTATTTGACAGGATCTTCTTCCAGTTTAACCTTTATTCTTCAACACCTGATGAAACAAAATAACTCCAGGGCACAATGAAATAAACAGGGCCCCAAACTCAATCGTGTAAAATGCATGGTTGCTTTATTGCAATGTTAATAAAAAACTTTTTCAGGAGGTCTGCACTGTCAAAAAAGGCACAAAGGTAAAAATATTGAAGCATATTGTACAGAACTACCCATATATCCAAAAGAGGAAGTCCCAATTCAGTTACTGCCAAACCTGTCCTCTCCATCCCCCATCATCCCCCCAGTCTTGGACCTGCACTATCACCTGCACTGGTGGGGCCTGGGATTCTCCTGCGGACACAATCACGCACATGCAATCAAGCACCTTCCATGCAATCAAGGAGACCCATGCAGGCACTCACCCGCTCTCTCCATGTTTTTTAGTATGTGTGTGTGCAGACCAAAATGATGGCGATGACCAGCTTTCAGTGCACCATGAGCCACTCAGTGCACCATGAGCCATGCATGTCCCAAACATTGTCTCTAATCTTAGCACTGCCCTGTAGGGTAGGTGTTATGGTCCCTTTAGTCTGTTTCCGTTTGCCACTCAGGTTTGAAAACTGAGGCAGGGCAAGGGCGAGAGTGAATCCCACTGTATTAAAATATGCATTATCTTGGGGGTTATTGAATACCGTCTCCCAGGTCGTTTTAAGTAGCAGAATGCAAACTCTGAATAAATATTAGGATTTCAAGACAGGAGATATGATTTCTGAGGTATTTCATCATTAGCTTGTTCTGTGTCATACACAGGCAATTTTTTCAACATTACTCTTAGAAATAAGGACAATGCTGTTCTGAGAATATTTTTCTTATTTTTCCTCTTTGACAGCCTCTAATTTGCTTAGCATGTTATTCCTGTTTCAATTAAGGTGATTCCTTCTTTCTCTCATCATATATAAATGATCCTGGTATATTATTACACATCTTAACACTAATTTTAATTCCTATTTTAACTGGAATCTCTGTCATTCATTCTTCTGTATTTTTGTAAGGAAATGCTTCCAATAGTCTTAATTTTAAATCCAAACTGACTCATGCAACCATCTGACTGTATTATGCATTTCAGTAAAGTTATGCTGTGTGGCCATTTTATTTCTCCTTTTATTACAGTTAGGATGTGAGAAAAAGTAGTCCCTGGCACCTGGGAGCTGGCCTGGTACTCACAGATAGGCTGTGGTGTTCTCCTGTTGCATGTAAGCAATTCCACAGAGCAACAGTATCAGATATGGCCACTCTGTGACAGAGATGGCTCTTGATAAAAACAAGAACATTTCATAATCGTGTCTGAGCATAGACAAAACATGGACGTTCTCCAAGCCACAGAGATGACCAAACCTCCCCCAGTCCTGGCTAATATGAGTGACTGCTGCTTTTTTTATTTTTTTTATTTTTTTACAATTATAGATTTAACCTGGCTCTAGTCTTCCCTCCTTCTAGATAAAATTAATTAAAATACCCACCCATAGAACTACTTCCATTTCTTGACAGCATCCAATCAAAGCAAAGCACTACTTCCACAAATCATCCCCAAAATTGCCCAACAAAAACCTAAATCCTACAATAAGTCCTGTCTAACACCCTCTTTCCGAGACACCCTGCATTTCCCATTGGTGTACATTCTCTCCTGTTGCAGGGAGCAATAAACTGAATTTGTTCAACTATAAGTGTGTTCCTGATGGTCCTTGGCTGGGGGGCATTGACAGATATAGTGATATTTTGCAATTATATATGTAGGTAGATTCTATTATCTATGAATTCCATTTCAAGATAGAAAATGGGCTTTATAAAGCATTGGTTATAAAAAAAGAGGGGGGTTAAGTTTGATAGGATCATTGATAAAAATTTTCTAATCATGACTCTGTCTATAGGTAAATCATGGTGGGTTGCCATGTTTGCATATAAATTCTGCATGTGAATGTAGGCTTTGCTTGAGAATGCCACTTAAATGATTGGTTAGTGTCAAATCACACCCCCACACACAAAATTGTCCTCAAACTAAATACAGAACAAACTACTCTGCTTTGCAGCTTAAAAAAATGGACTGGCAAGGGCCTGCTCCAAGTTGATTTTCTCTTCCACTACTCTGGTTTTGATCCCTTTTAGCATATTGGGCACTAATGTCTGGGCTTTAAATCTTGTTAAATGGGTGCCATGCACACCGTCTGGGGGAGGGACACACTTGAAGCTCTGACTCGGGCTGGGCAAGGGCAATATACGTAACCTAAACATTTGTACCCCCGTAATATGCTGAAATAAAAAAAAAAGAAAACAAATAAATCTGGTTATTCCCGTTTAGGACAATCATATATTCCTATAATTTGCTTTTCAGATGTGAGCTTTTTCTTTTGTCGGCACATCTGGCATCTCAACCATTTGCCAGGAACTGTTAAATGAGTGGATAAAAGTGTTTTCAATGACTTTATGGAATGAAACTGCCATCCTTTCTTACTTTTCAAAAATTAGCTGCTAAACAGGGAGGGAAAAGCACTTAGGAAATTCTGAGAAGCCCCAATGATTAAGATAAATGATGCTTTATAACTAGAAAAATTTAGCTGTTGATGTAGGCACGGTTCCCCAGCTTCATTACTCTTCGCGTCCATGCCCTCTGCCTGTCAGCACGCTTTTGCCAGTCGCTGTTACCTTGGAACATGCCGGAGAGCATCTGCCAAAGCAATGTTGCTTTTAATAGTGTGTGGGAGGAGGTAGTTTAGATTACTTAGGGCTAAACATCAATATATGATTTAATAAGTTCATTATTCATTACTTATTTTCTATCCAACCACTCCTCGACCCCGGGGCCTCGAGAACGCAGATCTTTGTTTTGTTTGTTGTTGCCGCCAAAAAGCTTAGATGGCTCTTAATATTTATTGCAAGCACAGATGACTGAATCAATCAATCTGTCAATGATTCATCCATCTTTCCTCTTCCTTCTCCAGTTGGCCCTCGCCCCAGCAGGCACCCAGGCGGGACCAAAACGGGCCACACTTCCGCGGAGCGGGGCCCCCCACCCTCCCGCCTCCGGGACCCAGCGCGGTGCCAGGCCCCGAGGGCAGCGGCGGCCCAGCGCAGGCGGGTGCACCGACACTTTGGAGTCCTCTCCCAGGCCGCGAGGCAGGGCGTCCGGGTATGAACACCAGGCTCGGCGCAGTGGGGTCGGCTGGGGGACGCGCGCCTCCCTAGGGCGCCGGCCGCGCAGGGGCGCTTGCGTCCGAGCTCGTAGCCTCCGCCGGGCTCCTAGGAGAGGGGAGGGACGCGGGCAGGGGTACCAGAACCCCCTTTTCAACAAGAGGGTGGCTACGGAGTGTCGGAGTGTCGTGGCCACCGCCGGGGACAGTCTGGCAGAACTCGGCTCCTTGTGCTCCTCAGCATACCAGCTAGTTCCGTGCCGTTGGCAAACTTTATATTTTGATTCAAATTTGAAAAAACAAAATCAAGCGCATTAGCTGTATCCTTTCTTTTGTCCAATGTAAAACAATCAAAGGTCCAAAACCAACCAACCTAAACAGTGAAAATCAAATCTCTCTCCCGCCCTTGTCTCCCAGTCCCCACGCTCCCAGATTCTGTCCCCCGGCACCAGGACAATTTTCGAGAGAGCGGGGTGCTGCCACGCGGAGAGTGCACTGCGGGCGGGCGCGAGCCGGGAGAAGGCCGTTCTCCCAGCGCGAGCCCCTCTCAGCGTCATCAGAGAATTGCGAACCGGAGGAGAAAGCGACCTAGTTACCAAGGCCACCTCAGGCAGCGGAGCAGGGGGAGTCTCTGGACGCGCGGAAGCAGGAAGGCGGCCACAGCAGTGGGCAGCGGGGGGCGGGGAGGAGACGGGGGAGACCTGCGCGGTTTCAGACAGATGCCTGGGTGAGGCTTTAAGGACCAGAGACCATGAAAAATAAATCATTACCCTCCCTGTGGTCACATACAGTCACAGGCTACTGAGGAGAGAGGAAAATTGGTTTTAGTTTTCCACCTGCTACATGGTAGGCAGTCAGTAACCAGGGCTAATGAGCTAAATAGCTAACTCTATAATGGACACTCATCAGATGAGAATAATGCTCCGTGTGGTACAAGAATTAACTTCCAGCTCCACCTTACCAAGATATGGCTGAAATCCTTAGCTAGGTGTGGCTAGGGGAAATACTGTCCTAAGAATGCTTGTTTCTCCTTCTTTCATCATCAGGTCTGTTCCATGACCAGTGCCAAGGCCAACACTTTGTTGATGCAGCTTGGGCAACTCTGGGGCAAAGCAGGACCAGTTCACCTAGTCTTGAGTGAATATACATTCTGAAGTCCTGGCGTCATCCTCCTCTGGGCGGGGAAGGAAAGGAAGGAGGAATGGAAAATAAGGAAAGAGGCTTTCTTGGCTACTGCCTTTCTTGGAACAATGCCAGTCTTGGTTTCTGTGTTAACAACACGTTCTGGCTCTCTTTCTACCTCCCCGACTGCTCTTCCTTGGTCTGCCTTGCAAGCAGACCTCTCTTCCTTTTCCCAGTTAGATGAGGTGCCTCCCAGAGTGCTGTTCTAAGCCCTCTTCCTTGCACTCCCTTCCCTGTGTCCTCACCCATCTCCATAACGTTAATGGTCATTCACTTGCTTGTGACTCCCAGATCTCTCTCTCTCTCCCCATCCCTTTCTCCTCGGCTTCAGACTCGTACATTTAGCTGCTTCTGGAACACCTCAAACTTCATATTTCCATCCAGAATTCATCTCTTCTCCTCCATCTCCCTATCCTGGTTTTCATTATCTCTGTGATTGTATCTACTTCCTCCCAGCTGCCCAAGCTTTGGCTGCCTCCCCTGCCTGTTCACCCTACCAGCCTCCAGCCAGGATGCTGATGCTGATGCCGCCAGGAGCCATCTCAGTTAGCTGTTTCCTGTTTGCTCGCATCTAGCCACCACCACCTGTTGGCTTTCTACCTGGTCTCCCAGTTTCCAGGTTTGCCCTCCTGCAGGCCCCACTCCACATGGAGCCGTATTCAAAGTGGATGTGTGATTATTACTTCAGGATAAATGCCAAATTCCTTCAGGAGGCCTAGAAGGACACTCACCCTTGTCTGTCTTTCCACCTTCATGGCTCAGACACCAAGCCTGGCCATCTCACTGTTCACCTCCTTAAATGTTCATGCTCTCTCTGGCTTGGGGACTTTCCCATGAGCCTTTCCCTCTTGCCGGAATATTTCTCCATCCCACTTCCCTTGGCCATACTCGTTCTTCAGGTCCCTGTGGAGTCATAAGTTTTCTAGGGTGTTTTCCCTGACCCCCAAGTTTAGTTGATGAGATGCCCCTCATCACAGCCTTTTTCAGACTGTACTTGGCTTATTCTTCCCACTGTACTGTAATCAGGTTGAAGGCAGGGACCCTGGCATCTGGGTCACTTCCTTATTCTCAACGCCTAGCATGGAGTCTGGCATCTAATAGATGCTCAGTAAATATTGAGTAACTGCTTAGATGAATAAAGGAAAGAATTGAACTGGTGGAAATAAACAAAGACCAACCAAATGAGAACAAGCAAAGGCTTTTATTCAGAGCTTGCTATAGCAAGGGAGTGGCTCACTCACTTCATATGTAGGGTATGAAGATTGATGTTATGTGTCAACTTGGCTAGGCTATGGCACCCAGTTGTTTGGTCACACATCTGTCTAGATGCTGCTGTGAAGGTACTTTTTAGATATGATTAACATTCAGATCAGTAAACTTTGAATAAGCAGATTACTATGTGGGCCTCATGCAGTCAGTTGAAGGCCTTAAGAGAAAAGACTAGGTCTTCTGAGGAAGAAGGAATTCTGCCTCCAGAGTGCCTTTGGACTCAAGACTGCAGTGTCAGCTCTTTCCTGGGTCTCCCGCCTGCTGGCCTGCCCTGCAGCTTTCAGACTTGCCGGCCCTCACAATCTCATGAGCCAGGGCCTCAAAATCCTATTATCTATCCATGTACCTATCATCTAGCATCCATCCACACATCTTGTTGGTTCTGTTTCTCAGAGAACACTAATACACCGGGCAAGGGAGAGAGGTGCAGACAAAAGTCCCCCACCCCAGCACAAGTAAAGGTAAGCAGGACCCACCTCTGGAAATCACTCCCACCTTCCCCCTCGACTTCTGCACCTCTCATTCCTCTTTATCAAATCAGACCTGGGATCTGGTACCACTCATTTACATCTGTTGACTGAGGGATTATTATACTCAGGCAGGTAATTTTCAGCCAGTGTGTGATGTCATTAACATTTTAAGCTTCTTGTTTCCAAGTTGAAGGAGGAAAAGTCTTAACATTGTCCTCTAACAAAGAATGTTCTGCTAACAGGTGAAGGGATGTGTTTCTCATAAGGCATCCTGAAAGTAAGTGTGTGTTAAGCCTCCGAGGTGAGGGCGGAGCCAGGTTTTGTGGCATCTAAAGCTCATACAATTAGAGGACCCTCTTTAGGAAAAAGAATACAAAAATCCTGCATTTGCAAATTTTCAGTGATATGTGATCATGCGAATGCCTTGCTAAGGCCCCTCCCAGGGCCTCAGACAGGACATATAAAGTGAGGGGACATGAAGCTTAAGCTTTAATGGTCTCAGGATAAATCTGGCTCTTCATCTGTCCTTTCCAGTGGGGACAGAAAGAAGGGTGCTGGCTTCGTCCTGCGTCTGCCAGGGAGGAAAGTTGAGGCTGGCCTGGCGCCAGCTGCTTGAGGAAGACATATTTCCCTTCCTCTAAGGTCCAGAGTCTCCCTCCCCTCCAAGCCCTGCCAGCGCGAGTTGTCAGACTTCTGGCCCCTTCTGTGTCCCTTTCCTGCCTTCCCTTCTCTAATGCTCACCCCTGGCCGCGGTGAACAGGGGTCTCTACAGCCTGTTCTCTAAGCTGTCTGTGCACTGCTGCCTCAGAGGGCACCCAGTGGTGTTTTCAAAAGACAATACGCAGCCTGTCTTGCCTGCCATCCTGCAAACCTCTCTGTGCTTCTTGAAGCTCTTCAGTCTCTGAGGGGAGCACTTCTGGCTGCATGGGCAGGTCACGTAATTGCATCAGGGATACTTTTCTCTATGGTCCTTTCTCCACACCTGTGGCCAGCATCTTCTCCGTCCTTCCTGCCTCTTCAGAGTTCTAAATGCTGGTGCACCCATCTCACATAAGCTGACTCATGCTATTAGATCAATGGCTTTCAATTATACCAGGGATAAATCATTTTATATAGTTCGCTTTCATGTATTTCACTGAATGGATAAATTTATTGGCACCTCATTCTGGGAGAAGCCCAGTGACTGGCTGAAAATTTCTGCAAATTCTGGGGGACAAACATTCTCAGGTTCTCTCTTGGCAATGAGTTCCTGCATCTTTAGAGCCACTGAGATCATCTGCACCCTCCCTTTCATGGCAGTCCTCTCCGCTCTGTTCCTACCAGTTGAGAAATGGGCCTTTCCTTCGGTTCGCCCCCAGAATCACTCACATAAGACATGTATATGTGTAGTAAGCTTTCCTGAATGAGTTGGAACAATGGAGTTGTTTTGTTTTGCATCACAGCAAAAAGCAAAAGATTTAAAATTATATTAAAAATCATCCTCATTTCTTTTTTTTGTTTGTTTTTTCTCTTATTTATTTATTTATTTTTATTTCAGCATATTATGGAGGTACAAATATTACGG
>VBSM01000272.1:38049047-38121116 GCA_008086735.1 Cheirogaleus medius
TCTGCCTGCCTCGGCCTCCCAGAGTGCTAGGATTACAGGCGTGAGCCACCTCACCCTGCTGAGAATATGTGTTCTGAAGAGAACACTAAGGGTGTGGCCAAACAACCCTTTGAATGAGAGATTGGTCTGGATGTAAACTACAAACCTAAGCTGCCACACCCCAGCGGAGACACTGCCAGTTTGAACTGAGTGGGATGGATGTGAGGTGAAATGAAGGAAGGCTGTTGGACTTCTTACATCCTGTAAGATCAGGTCATAGAGCTATTTGGCTGTGATTCGTCAAGACAAGGGAAGGATGCCCCTGTCGGTGATTCACAGATCATCAGGGCTTCCTCCTTGATTTCAAAAGTGGGTACCATTACCCCACTTTCAGCAGGCCAGACAGCAGCTGTCCAGGGCCTTGGGGGTGTGGCCACCCAGAGCCTTGGGGATGGTGCTATCCCTGCCTGGCAAAGCCACAGGGGTGGAACTGCTACTCCAGCGGCTAGGAGGGCAGAGCATCTATCCAAAGAAGATTATTTTTTACAGTTAAGATCTAATGCTATTTGCCTTGCTAGGTTTTGGCCTTGCTTGAGCCCTGTCACCCCTTTCTTCCTTCTGATTTCTCTCTTTGGAAATGGGAATGTCTATCCTATGTCTGTCCTACCATTGTGTCTTGGAAACACACAATTTATCTGGTTTCACAGCTGGAGAGGAATTTTGCCTCAGGATGAATCCTACCCAGGTCTCACCTATATTAGATGTAGGTAATATTTAGATGAGACTTTGGACTTTAGGTTTTAGGGCTGATGCTGGAATGAGTTAAGACTTTGGGGGCTGTAGGGATGGAATAAATATGTTTTCCATGGGAGAAGGACATGAACTGTGGAAGGCCAGGGGTAGAATATTATAATGCTACGCACTGAATGTTTGTGTCCCCTCTCCAGGGGAGTAATACTCATGGCCTAGTCACCTCTTAATACTATCACACCTCTTAATACTATAACATTGGCGACACCCAGATTTTGGAGGGGACACATTCAAACCATAACATTCAGTAACATTGTGATGGGGCATGCCAGGTAGTAAGGCAATGGGTAATTTGTCTTTCCTTATGTATCTTTTTATGCATTTTACAATGAGCAAGTATTATTTTTGTAATTAGAAACTATCTGAAAACTTGAAATCAATGACACAATTATTTAATGTATGGAGAAAAGGCTTGAATATGAAGACACCAAAACATGGCAATTTCTGTATTCATTTTTTTGTATTTTTCAAATGTTCTGAGACTTTATTAATTAAATTTTATTTTTATTACAGAATATTATGGGGGTACAAACATTTTGGTTACATGTAATGCCTTTGCCTCACCCACGCCAGGGCTACAAGCGTGCCCTTCCCCCATACTGTGCATTCTGCCTGACTTTGTTAATTTTATGGTAAAATTATTAATATGAAACACTTTGTAAGAATTCTTAGTTGTCAAAGTATTTCTGTATACATGTATATTATGTGCATAATTGTTTTTGTATATATGTAATATTGACAACTTTTAAAGATACCAAAAAGGGCCAAGACAAGTAAAAAGAGTAATATAACACAACAAATGCCGACTCAGAATGAACAAGTGTTAACATTTTGTCCTTCTTGCTTCCAGGGTTTAAAAAAACAAGTAAATAAAACATTCAAATCCTTCCAATCCCATTCCCAATCCTCCCTTCCTCCATAGGGGAAACCAATACCATGATTTGGTATAGATCTTTCCTGTCATTTTGTCATTTTATATACATTTGCCTGTCTGTTTCTATATCATCTATCACTCTCTATATCTATCTATCTGATCATTTTCTATGTAATTTTAATTCTGCAGAAACAAGGAACAGAAGGAGCTCTTCTTTGAATAAGGCACTGGTCATGCCTCAATTAGAACCCATGTAAGTGAAGTTCTTTTGTAATGAAGTCAGTGCAGTTAAATAAAAAGGGGGAGGGGAATTCAAGAATCATGCAAAAATACAGTTGATGGGAACCATATGTCTGAGTGGCCACGTTCCAATAAACAGGGTGAGTGCACAGATGTGCTGGTCATAAATTCTCCCGACTCCTCTTTTGTCCATAAGGTAACCAAAGGTAAACAAGACTAACCTTTGTCATCACCCCCCAAAAAGTGGCCATGGGTCCCAGTATGTCTGCCTCTCTCCATCTCCCAAATCGGCAGTTATCATCTGCTACTCTGTGTCCTGGTTTTCAAAAGGAGACAGTGTCTGATAATAATCACTTACACTTGTTGACTGATAGATTAATCTTTAGCAGATGAGTTTCAGTCACTGTGATATCTCAGTCATGTAAAACCTCTCATCTCCAGTTGAAGAAAGAAAATCTTTAGCTTTACCCACAGCTAAGGGAATTTTAGGTATCATCCAGCAGTTGCTGAGATGTGTTTGTTATGGGGGAGGGGTTCCTGGAAGTAAATCTGATTTAGACCTAACCCAGTGGTTTTCAAGAGTGCCCATTAGAATCACTAGGAAGCTTTTTAAAAAACGCCAAAGCTTGTGCTCCACCCCCAGAAATTCTGATTTAGTTGGCCTGGTGTTGGGCTTGGGCATGAATGTTTTAAAAACTTCCCCTGCAGACCCTAAAAGATAAATACTATATAATTCCACTTATGTAAGGTACCCAGAGTAGTCAAATTCACAGAGACAGAAAATAGAATGGTGGTTGCCAAGGATTTGGTGGGGGAGAGAAGAATGGGGAATTAGGGAGAACCACCTTCCTCTCTGCAGGGACTGTCGTCAGGGTGGGTTCTCTTGGCAAGTTGGTGCCCTACTCCCCTCCCTGCAGGCTCAGCTGGGGGCTCTTCTGGTTTCAACTTTTGCTGCTTCTAGGGGGCAAAAAAGTTCACTTTTTCTTTAAGATTTGGTCTGTTCCTTGCCCAGGACAGCCCTGGAATCCCTCTCCATGCCTCCTGTGGCACATCTGCAACTAGTAGCAACATTCAGAATAGGCAGCTGAATGGCAGCCTCTTCACAGAGGGTTTTATTCTCTGGTTTCTTCTGATACCTTTGGCTGGAGCCTCCTCCCTCCCTCCGCTCTCTTTTTCCAGACTTCTGCATGCTTCGTTTGATCTAGCTCCGTAATCTGACTCATGCAGGTATAAATCAGGCAGGAATAACCAGACAGTTAACGTCAAACAGGAATGACCATATGTCCATAGGGATGACTAGTTCTTTGTATCTTCTCTAATGAAATGTCGTGCTTATCTGGTTTGTAATCCAGATGTTAGCAGAGGTCACCCTGTCTTTTGAAAATATATGAAGTTGATGCAGCCCCTGTCCCATTGGGGGATGTCCAATGTTCTGTCCAAGGTTTCCCCTTCTGTCTGGCTTGGAGTGTTTGAATTTGAGCAAGTGGTGGCTCACTTGCAAACACATTCTACACAGCTCCCTTTGCTCCGTTTTGGCACTGACCTGGAGGGGACACTCAGCCCCTTTCCACTGATTGCTGCCTCTACGGTCTGGAATACAAAACAAAAGCAAACAAACAAACAAAAGAACACCTACAAAAGGAATTTATTTGCACAGCAGTCTTTATTATATGTGTGAGGATGATGATCGGTTATCATATCAGCCCAAAGCAAAACTCTCACTATTGGTATTAGACATTGCTGTTCTCAAGAGTCCTTCAGCAATATCATAGATTCTACTCATATAAAGTCGCCAAACTGGCAAGACTAACCTAAGGTGTTAGAAGTCAGGTTAGCGGTTAGCATGAGAGGGTGACTAGGAGGAGTCTGGGGTGGGGGAGCTTCTGGGATTCTGGTGAAACTCTGCCTCTTCATTACATGCTAGTTCCACATGTGATTTTGGAAAAAGCCACTGAGCTGTGCACTTGTGATTTGTGCACTTCCCTGTATTTATGTTATGCCTCAATAAAAAGCTTGCATTAAAAACTAAAGAACAAGGGAGAAGCAACCTCCTGTGCAGGCATGTTGCTCCAGTCTTCCTCCAGATCAGGTGACAGGGGACTGTCCCTCCCGCCTAGCACCTGCATCCCAGAAGTCAGATGAGGCTGACTGTCAGTTTTGGGTTTTGACCTGCACATCTGCAACTAGTAGCAACATTTCAGAGTAGGTAGCTGAATGGCAACCTCTTTGCCAGACGGTTTTATTCTCTGCCCTCTTCTGATACCAAGTCACCAGGTTTTGACCTGTTAGCAGTGTTTTCAAAAAGGATGAAGAGAAGTGCGAGCACACAGGCACACTGTCGATGGTGGGCCCCCTGCAGATGTGGCCCTCCACCGATGCTGCTTTGTGTGTGTCCTCATGGCAATTGCACCCGTGAGAACTATAAAGACAAGTCCAGGTGCCCTCTCCCCACCCCTCCATAACAGCCCATGCTTTGGAATACTCAAACCTGTTAGAAGAGAGCCTCTGTCTCCACTTTTGAGCTTCCAGAGAGGCCTGAACCACCTCCGCCCAGTGAGATGACAGACTGACAGTTCCTGATGCCATGCCAGAAGCTAGACAGCCAGAGAAAACAAGAGCCTGGGCAGACCAGGCTGCTGGGTCCTGGGATAAGAAGCCAAACTGGGGGGTCTCAGGACACTTTAGACTGTCCGTGTATGGCCTCCTCAACATGCCTATGATGGGGCAAAAAAAAAAAAAGGTACAGCAAGGGACAGAAGGACAGCTCAGCCTGGACACCCCACTCCTGCAGCCCGCCCCATGCCCTGAGCTTCTGGAGCTCTCCACCACTGGGGCCCTGGGGCACGGTGGTACCTGCCCCCACCCCAGGAAGAGTATCGACAGTGCCGGAGGCTGCACACAGTGCCAGCAAGGTAGCCCCCAAGGCCAGGTGCCAGCTGAAGGTGGCAAGGAAGCATGGGGTGTCCAGTGGGTGGCATGCACACGTCACACACAGCTGCTATAGCTGGGTGTGGATCAGGGGACGATCCATACCTTGAACACCCACGGCAACAGCCAAGGCCCAGCTTTGTGTGCCGCTGTGCTAGCCATCCTGGTGCATCACGGCCACCAGGGGCTCAACAGGAAGAATCCCAAACCCTGTGACCTGCTGCCCTGGTGACCTGCCGCCCTGGCCTGTGAAGTAAGACTATTCTTCAGGGTCTTCCCAGTCCGCCATCACCATCTGCTTTATCCTTGGAGAGTAGGAGAACTTAGCAAGGATGGATTATGGAGGCAACTTCTTTCTCCATCTCTTCCACAGGTACCTGCTACTGCTACCTCTGCCCTCATGTGTCCCTTGGTAGGACACAGTTCCAGCAGGGCTGGATCACTAGCCCTGAGGAGAAGAGCCCAGGACTCTCCCCAGGGAACCACTGCCCCTTCTACACTGCCTGGGGCATAATAACGATCCAACCATGGGTGGACAGGTGTGCTCACTGCTCAGGTAAGTTCTCCTGGGGAGGTGGTAGGAGGCACCTCAGTAATAGCACTTTGCACCCTGTGCTTTCACTCATACCTCTGGTCTGCCCAGGTGTGAAGCTGACCCATGTGATGGTACATGCCATAGCAGTTATGGTCACCATTACGACCTGGCCAGCATGGCAGGTCTCACCAGCCTGGAACTGCAAGTCCACTCTGATAACATGAGCATCTGCATTTTAATACCTCTTAGCCCCACCCGATCACAGAGGCACTTAGGTCTTGTAGAGTTTCCCTTCAGCTCCTGCTCTGAGGGACACTGTGGAATCTCACCTGCCCAACAATCAGTCTGGCTGCTGGTCAGGTGCAGACGCACTGCCCATGCTGCTTGCTGGGCACTGATTCTGTGGCTGCTGCTCTCTTCAGTCCCCAGGGAAGCTGTGGCTAGCTGGGCCGTAGCCGTCCTGCCCTCTCATGGCCTGTAGTGTTGCCGTCACCGTGGGGGCCACTCTTACTGCTGGCTGAGCTGGGTCTCTGGACCACATGTGGATCTCTGGAGTCCTCTAGCTCAGAGGTCTTTCTGAACCTCGTGGGGACTAGAGCCAACCCCTGCTGAGTCCAGGGTCCTTGGCACTGCTACCCTGCTTTTCTTTGGGGTTGCTTCAGCCAGTGAGAGACACGTGTGGGATTGGGCAGGGTTTTGCATGGGAAGCAGACTGGAGGTGCTCTTGCCTCTTACTCGCTGTAACTGCTTTTTCCCTAGGTGGTGGGCCTGCCGGCTATGGGGACTTACATGACAAAAGTGGCACCGCAGATCTAAGGAAAAGGGTGGATTGTTTAGGAGATGGTGGTGAGAAACAGACTCACTCTACACTACATATAAAAGTGCACTCTGGATGGAGTTAAGAGCTTAAATGTGAAAGACAAAACTATGCAGTTAGCAGAAAAAGGTGAAGGAAAATATATTACATCCTAGGAATATGAAAGAACTTCTTAAAGTTTCAGAAGTTCAAATCGTATGGGAAAATGATTAATTTCTTTAATGAATTTGATGCCATGAAATGAAGGATTTTTGTTCTATGAAGGACATGGGAAAGTTAATCAGCAACAGTGGAATTGGACATTTAGACATTTGCCATGTCTAAAACTGACAAAGTAGCTGGGCGCAGTGGTGTGCGCCTGTAGTCCCAGCCACTAGGGAGGCTGAGGTGGAGGATTGTTGAGCCCAGGAGTTCTGGGCTGTAGTTCGCTATGCCAGTTGGTGTCCACATTAAGTTCACCATCAGTATCTGACCTCCCAGGAGCAGGGGACCTCCTAAGGGGGGATGAACTGGCCCAGGTCAGAAACCGAGCAGTTCAAAACTCCCGTGCTGATCAGTAGTGGGGTGGTGCCTGGGAATAGCACTGCACTCCAGCCTGGGCAACACAGCAAGACCCCTCTCTAAAACAAAAATAAAACCTGACAAAATATTAAAATAATTCTAGATTATACAAAGAATTTTTGCAGATCAATAAGGAAAACCCAGCAATTACAATAAAAAATGGGCCAAGGACATGAACAAGCAAACAACAGAAGAGAAACCCAAGAAGCTAACAGGATGTGAGAGGATGCTCAAATACCACTGATAATCAGAGAAATGCAAGTGAATACCTCCATGTATAGAATTTTGCACTTACCATGCTGGCAACCATTGGAAAGCCAGGTGTTGCTAAGTCAGAGGGATTTGGTAAGGTAGAATTCAATCATGCGTCACTGGAGGAGATGGGTATATACAAACATAATGAGTGAGATGTGCAACGTTCGGGGGATGGTCACACTTGAAGCTCTGTCTCGAGGTGGGAGAGGGGGGCGTGGGCAATATACGTAACTGTAATATTTGTACCCCCATAATATGCTGAAAAAAAATCATGCCTCACTGATGTAAGTGTGGCCAGATGTGGCCATTCTGGTAAGGAGCCTGATTTGACTTGGTCAAATCGAGTCCTGTTTTTGCATATTCTGTGACCTAGCAAACCTGCTCCTGAATATGTATTTCAGGGAAATCCACACACGGACCCATAAGGCAACACTTATAAAGATGTTCATCACTGCATGTTTCTATAGTGGCAGGGAATTAAAGACAACCCAAGGGGCCATCGCTGGGAGAGTGGAGTAGCAAATGTGGCAGGTGCCCATGATGGGGCATTATGCAGCAGTTAGATGTCTTGAATTAGATGTCACACGGCAACATGGTCAGATGGTAAAAACATACAGAGGAGGAAACATAAGATCTGTTGTATAAAATTTTAAAATATATGCACATAAATCAACAGTACACATTTTTCAAGAACATATTCAAACAAAGATGCTCATTAACATAGTAAAATAGTTAACTTGTGGAGGGAGGGGAATGAGAGTAGGAACTAGGGGGGAAAAAAAGAGAATCAGTAAATCAATAAAATAAGGAAATGGCTTTGTGCAGGCCAAGGATAATAATATGCTATGGCCAGAGAAATAGAAATAATTCGAACCTTTTCAATCCAAGCAAACAAAATGAAACAAACAATATCAGCCCCCACCTGAGAAGGGAAGACACGAATCTCAATTATATAAGGTAGAGTATGATGTAAGCTCCACTGAGAAAAGGTCACATGAGATAAGGCAGGTGAGACCCTGTCTGTGATAGGAGAATCCGAGTGGCCTTACCAGGGAAGCACGCTGAGTTAATGTAACTACCTAAGAACAGGACTCTTTCCCAGGTGGCTCATATCAGTGAGGTCCACTAATAGAAGAACCTGTCCTTATAGGGACCTTATAGAGAACTTATAGAGACCTTGAGATCAAACCCATATCAGATTACCATTAGGAAGTCCAGCACTCACATCAGAGATGCCCGTGTATGTGGGCGGATGATCAGGGAGACAGGGAGATGGCCTGAAAGCTGGGCGCAGGGGCATGGGCCAGGTCATACCTAGTGGCTGATTATAGATCACTCTCTGTATTGTAATGTATTCTGTAGTACCCTTATAAAGCTCAATTGTGGATGAATAAAAGGAAGAATCTAAGTTTAGCTAGGAAAGAAGTGGTACCAAGGGGCATTGGCAATCCCCTGCCATCTGCTTTCAGTAATGGTAGGCTAAGGGCTAATCCACCATCCTTCTAAAGACAACCCCAAAAGTTAGAGGAGACATCAAACCATCTTCTTAATAACATTGAAAGTCTAACAAAAAAGGAGAGGAATTAATAAAGTAGAACAGAGAGGAAGTAAGAACCTGAACTGGTAAGCCTTTGTTCCTTACCCGAGATATGTTCATCCCCTGGGAGAAGGCAGCTGACAGGTCAAGCTCCTTGGGCGAGTGTGAGGGGCCATATTGCATTGCATAGTGTCCTGAAATGCAGAAGAGTCACCTGTTGCACACCAATGACTCTTACCCTGGGCTGTCTGCCAGTCTCAGAACCATGTAAGGTGAGCAGTGCTTTGGGGGGACTTCTAGAGCTGGAGGGACAGTTGGCATTCACTGTCCACCAAAGATGGGAACCTAGTATAAGCCCACCTTCTGCTCTAAGCAGGGACCCTAAAGGGCTGCATTTGGAAATGGGGTTGGGCACACTGGCTTGGTGGACATATAGAACATTCTCTATCCTTGTTCCTGGATTGCTAGCGCCCTCAGGTGTTGACAGAAGGAAAGAAAGATCCTCTCTGGAGGAAGATTGTAGGTCTCAAATTAATTCTCAAAATAGTCATTTCAAATAAAATGTCCAGAAAGCACACCACAGGCACATGAGGCACATGAGACAAAATAACATGAGTCACAATCAACAGAAGCCATAGACCACAGAAACAGACCACCTGGATCCCAGATATTAGAATTACTAGATACAACCTGTAATAAAACCATGCTTATGGTGTCTATGGAGATAAAATTTGAATTTAAAAATTTATGTAAGAATATGAAAATTTTGAAAGCAACATTGGACATTTTTTAAAAGAATCAATTAGATATTACAGAACTAAGAAGTATAATTAACCAATTAAGAACTCAATAAGAGAGTTTATAAACAAATAATCAGTGGAAAGGAAGATAAGTCAGACAAAACCACCCAGAATGAAGCCAGAGACACATAAAAACAGAAAATACAGATGAGAAGATAAATGAGATAGAAGACACAGGGAGAAAATCCAATATATGTTTAACTAGAGTTCCAGAAGAGAGGAGCAGAGGCAATATCTGAAGATGTAGTGGCTGGGAGTTTTCCAGAATTGATGAAGTCAGCCAATCCGCCAATTAGAGAAAATGAAGGAGAGATTCCTGCAGGAAATAGGAATCTCCAGAAACCAGGCATTGGTTGGGCCAAGGATCCCTCCTGTGAAGGTTCTTTTTCCAGGACAAGGTATGAACGTACTTGAGGGAACTGGTGGGTTTCTTGAGAGATTTGAGATTGTTGAAAAGCTGTGGGAAGAATCCAGTTGAGAGTGAGAGGCTGAGAACACAGCAGAGAGGACAGTAATGCATGAAGTTTTTTAGAGGGCACAGGAACCAATACTTTGAATAATGATAACAGGTACTATTTACTGAGCATTACATGTCACACATTGATACTAATTCCTAGAATTCTTAACAGTCAGTATTTATGTTCATATATCTCTATGTTAATTGATGTTCAGGAAATGTAAAGCCTATAGCTAGTCTTATAGTTAGTAAGTGGTGCCGCTAGGATCCAAATCAGGCCTGACTTACTCCAAAGCCTGAGCTCTTTCTACCTTACCAGGCTGCTTCCAGAGATCCTGCTGCCTCTAAAAGGCCCTTCTTCCTTGTCTGAGATTGGATGGAAGGAGGAGAAGATGATTGTGGAGGTGGAGATGTTTGTAGAATATAGAGAAAGTATTAGGAAGTTGAAGTAATTCATGCATGAGGCTTGGTCATATCCAGGAAAATGGTAAGGGATGTTATTTGCAGCGTTTGAAGGATGTGGGAATTCAACAGAGAAGTAGCTACCAAAGAAAAGCCTCCCAGGGGAGGGAGAGAGGAAAATAGCCAAGGTGAGCAAAGTGCTGAAACCATCAATGACAGCATGTAGAGGCCACCCTGGGGCAGACTAAGGGCATCAAGAAACGAGGGGGGGGCAGTTTGAGAAGAAACAGAATATTTCGCAGCCTCAAAGTATCTCCCCCCAAATAGTTATTAATTATAAAGAGAAAAATGGTAACTTTACAGTAGAGAAGCCCAGTAGACGTCGCTATAGCCATGTGATCTAAAAATGCTGTTTTATTAAAAGAGATAATCGCACAAAGCTCCTGGCACAGTGCCTGGCAGGGAATAAGTGAATAAACAATGATTATTCTTGCAGCCCTTGAGATAATAATAACAATATCCCCAATGACCTGCAGCCAAAAGCTCTCCGCACTCCAAAGCCACCGCAGTACACAGTTAATCTGTCCTCGGGTAAGGGGGTTAACGCATGCGCCTTTGACAGGGGTCCGCTGTCACACACTCCCGCGTGCTCTAGGCTGGATGGCTGCCGCGCTCCTGCTGAGCCGGCCTCCCACGCTCAGGTCTCCAGAAGGGCGTGTGCATGTTGGGGCGCTCGGTCTTGCCCGGAGTGCCCTGAAGCGGGAGAATCCGCGGCCTCCCCGACCCGGGCTGGGCTGTAGGGTCTGCGAGCTCCTGGCGGGCAGCACCCGCCTCCCTCGCCCGCAGCCCGGCACCTCGCGCGCAGAACCCGTCTATGCGGACGTTGGAACCGGGTGGACTGAGGAGCCTGAACGCTACCCGGCCAGTGTCTTCTGGGAAACGCGCCAATGCCCTCTAGTGGGAGAGCTTTGAACTTCCCTGAGTTCCCGTGACTCAGATTTGGGCAAGGGATTAAGTCCCCGGGTCAGACTGCGTGTCCCGCTCACTGCGTGTCGCGCCGAGAGCGGGGTGCAGTGTAGGCCTGGGAGTGCGGGGACAGCGAGGATGGTGCAGACCCGGGTGAGCCAGGCCTGAGTCAGCGCCAACCCGGGAGGGCGGGGAGGTCTCCTGTCGCATGGCCCCCTCCCTGTCCACTCCTGCCAGATGGAATTGGCACTGCCCACTCTTCATTCTCCTTGCGGGAAGAGAAAGGAGTAATGAACACATACACGTGCGAGGTAGCTTCATTCATTCATTTGGAAGCTCGCCACTTTTAAAAAGGATTTGAAGTGATCACAAAGATTTATGAGAAAACTAAAGACAGGGAAAAAAGATGACCAGAGAAGCAAGTTAATACTTAAAATGAGTCTTAAGATCCTGAACAGTCACTAGACCAGACGAGTAGAAATAAGATGTTCAATTTCCAAATCCTTAGCTTAGGAAAAATGGGAACTGAGTAAACGCGATCAGTCCCTCAAGAATTAGGAACAACAGACAAAGGGGAGGAGAAGGAAAAGAGGAAGGAAGGGAGGCCGTGGCGACTAAAGCTATGAAAGAAAGAAAAAACGAGAAAGCACTTCTCAGAGCGTAACGATTGCAGGTGGATTGCATTCCCTATTTTTTAAAAGACCACTAGTCAAAAACCTGTAATAGTCTACCTACCTGTTTTCTGTTTATAAGACACATAGCTAAAGCAAAATGACATTTAGAATTTGAAAAGAAAGAGATTGGTAAGGATATACCAGGAAAGAGCTAACATGCCCACATCCATCCGCTTGGGGTTCCAGGTCCAAAATACGTCTCACATCCATCCATCCTTCTGTGCCCCAGGGTCACTCCCGAAGCCACACCGCAGCGACTTCCCACCTGGACGACAGCTATAGTTTTCTACTTGATCTCTTTAGCTTCACTTGCCTTCTTCCCTATGAAGCAGACATAATGTTCCTTTAAAACAAATGTGCCTGAAGTCCTTCAGTGTCTTCCTATGGCACTTAGAGTAAAATTCAGCCTTCTTACTCTGGCCCACTCCAACCATAGCTCACATCACACTCCTCCCTCCTCACTGTTGCCACAGTGGCCTTCTTACTGTTCCTCACACCCACCCGGCACACGCTGTTCCCTCTGGCTGAATGCTGTTCCCGGAGCTCTTCCTCTCATCGTTCAAGTTTCAGCTTCGGGATATCCCCTGCAGAAGAGCCTTGCCTCGCCAGCCTATGTAGAATCAGCCTTCTAGCCGTCTAGCTGCTCTTTGTGGCTACTCTGCTCATTTCCTGCAGAATACTTATTGTAATCTGTAAATATTCATCTGCTTATTTATTTCTTCCCTAGTAGAATTTTTACTACAGTTTTGTGGTTCTTCTTAGTACACACTCATATCATCTACAGGTAAAGATGATTTGTTCTGCTGTTAGAATTTGTTCTTATAATTTCATTTTCTTTTAATAATGCAATTGAGCCTTTAAAACAATGCTGAATAATAATGATCATAGTAAGCATTCCTTCCTTGTGCTTAATTTTAATGGAAATAGTTTGAGGGTTTCATGGTTTTAGTAAAGTATTTGCTCCTCACTTTTGGTAAAGATTCTTTATCATATTTAAGAAGTGTCCTTCTATTCTATATTTTACTTTTCCAATCTCTTTTGGGGTAACTTACCTATTTAAATTTTCAATTTCTTTTGCTGTCAATTTGTATTTTTCTAGGAATTCAACAATTTTTTCTGGATTTTCAAGTTGATTGTCATAGAATTGTATGTAATATTGTCTTATAATTATTTTTCTGTCTCTTGTATCTGGTGTTATATCACCCTTCTAATGTCTAATATTGTTTGTATTTTACCTCCCACATTTGTTCTTAATGGTGGGCAGAGGATATATATTTATCTTATAAAAATTAGATTAAATTTGGCATGGAACTACTGTATGACCCATAAATTCCACTCTTATGTATATATTCAAAAGAATTGAAAACAGATATTTTTACACCCATGTTCATAGCAGCACTATTCACAATAGTCACAAGGTGGAAAGAACCCAAACACCCATCATCAGATGAATGGACACACTGTGGTATATACATACAATAGAGTATTATCAGACATAAAAGAAATGAAATTTTGATATATGCTACAGCATAAATATATCTTGATAACATTGTGCTCAGTGAAATAAGCCAGACAAAGACGAACAAATATTGTTTGATTATAGAAAGTAGAATACAGGTTACCAAGAGTGGGGGAAGGGAGGAAGGATGAGCTATTGTTTTAATGGAGCCAGATTTTTTTATTGGAAATGATGAAAGTTTTGTGTATAGATAGTAGTGATGGTTATGCAACATTGTGAATATATTTAATGCCACTAAATTGTACACTTACGAAGGGTTAAAATGATAAATATTATATATATTTTACCATAATAGAAATTAGATTTGGAATTTTAAAATTCTTTCCATTATATTTTTGATTCTTTCACTAGTTTTGGCATTTACTTTTATTAATTCCTTTGGATTATTTGCTGTTCATCTTTTGTTTCCTAAAATGAACTGATTTCCTTTAATTTCAGTCTTCTTTAACAATGAAGGTATTTAAGACCGTATTTTAATGAGTTTAACATACCAAAACATAGGATTTATTGCTTTTAGATAATTTTTTATTCCAATTTTTATTTATGTATTAGTTCAGAGGTTACTTTTATTCTAAGCTCTAAGCCATTATTCTAAAATATTGATCCGAAAAATATCTTGCAAAATCTTCAATTTTTTGAATTTATCAAGTTTTATTTATGGCCAAGTACATGACTGATATATATATATAATTGACATAAGAAAAAATCATATTCTATAGTTATAAGTGGCAAAGTTCTATACACATCTATTAAATTGAGCTGATTGTAATACTCAGATCCTCTATGTCCTAGCTAATTTTATCTTTTAGATCTGTCAGAATTTGAAAGATGTATATTAGAATTTTCCACCGTACTTGTGTGTGAATGTTTTTAAATCAGGTTGTCCTATGTTTCTAACAGTTTTTGCCTTATATATTTGCCTGCCATGATGTTTAGTGTTTAGAGGTTTATGACTAATATCTTCTTCTTAAAATGTGCCTTTCATCATTACATACTATCTCTGTCTCATTTGATATTTTTATCTTAAATTTCATGTTATCTAAGTTGTCATTTCTGCTTTCTCTTTGTATTTGCCTGGTATTTCTGTAGCCATCACCTTTCTATATCATTTTGTTCTAGTTGTGTTAAAACATTATACATTTAAATTTGTTTTTAAAAATCTAATCTGAGAGTCTCTATCTTTTATACATAAATTCAGCTCATTCACATTTAGTGTAACAGTCTATACATATATATATGATTTTATTCTTTTATTTTTACTACTTATTTTAATTTTTTATCTTTTTATTTTTTTTCTTGCTTATTCCCATTATTACTAATTTCTTTCTTCCCCTTTGTTAATGTGGAAGCACTCCTAATCAAAAGTATATTTCTTTACAATTATATGAAAAAATGGTAACAACTCTCCTCTCATACCACCACTGCTTGTGAACCTCCTCCCAATGGAATAAAACCTTTAAAACACTTATGCTTCCTCACTCTTTCCACGTATTCTCAACCCCTTGTTTTTTTATAAGACAGTTTGATGTTCTCAGCTAATAACTAATATTAAGTTTTTCCCGTATGATAAGAGTTCTTACTTAACACTGAAATGACAAATTTTCAATCACACTATTCTTATCCATTTAAGTCTAACTATATATGATGCAAGAAACATTACTCAGTGATCATTACTTAATAACTGTCTGTCTCCCTTTCTTTTTCATTTTTCTCGATGTTAGAGTCTCTGTTTGGATTCATTTCTTTTTTTTTTTTTTTTAATTTTTTCTATATATTTTTAGTGGTCCAATTAATTTCTTTCTATTTTTAGTAGAGACGGGGTCTCGCTCTTGCTCAGGCTGGTTTTGAACTCCTGACCTTGAGCGATCCACCTGCCTCGGCCTCCCAGAGTGCTAGGATTACAGGCGTGAGCCACTGCGCCCGGCCTGGATTCATTTCTTATTTGATTAAAGTACATTTTCGGCATCTCTCTTTTATAATACTTGACAGCTGATTGTTCTCTTGACCGAGTATAAGATTCTTAGGACACTGTCCTTTCTCTCAGTATCTATAGTGTTATTCTATTGTCCCTTAGATTCTAAGGTTCTGATTTTTAAAAAACATCTTAGCAAACTAGTAATAGAAGGGAACTTCCTTAATATAATAGAATTTCCTACAAGAAAATTTACAGCAAACGTAATTAATGGTAAAATGTTGGAAGTTTTCACCGTGAGACAGGGAATGAGGCAAGGATGCTCAATTTTACCACTTCTAGTCAACAGATTACTGTAGGTCTTAGCCAGTATAAGAAGGCAACACAAAGAAATAAAAATTATATGAATTAAAAAGGAGGAAATAGACCTATCATTAGTTGTAGACAGTGTGATTGTGTATGTAAAAAATCTGAAGTAATCTACAGACAATATATCTGATTAATAAGTGGACTTAACAAGGATGCTAAATGCAACGTCAATATACAAAATATAGCTCTAACTTGTAGCTCATTATTATTGCTACATGTAACAGCAGGAAATAATCTCACAAACATAATGCAGAATGAAAGAAGCAAAGGATTAAAAAAATCCAGTTATTAAATCCATTGTCCAGGCGTGGTGGCTCATGCTTGTAATCCTAGCACTCTGGCAGGCTGAGGCAGGTGGATGGTTTGAGCTCAGGAGTTCGAGACCAGCCTGAGCAAGAGCGAGACCCCGTCTCTACTAAAAACAGAAAAAAATTACTTGGACAAGTAAAAATATATAGAAAAAATTAGCCAGGCATGGTGGCGCATTCCTGTAGTCCCAGCTATTCGGGAGGCTGAGGCAAGAGGATCACTTGAGTCCAGGAGTTTGAGGTTGCTGTGAGCTAGGCTGAAGCCATGCACTCTAGCCGAGGGAACAAAGTGAGACTCTGTCTCCAAAAAAAAAAAAAAATCCAGCATCATATCATTCCATTTGAATAATGTTTTTAAAAAGGCAAAGCTAAATTGTATTGTTTAGGGACACATACATATACACAGTTTATTACAAAAGTCAAGGATTACCAAAATTAGAAATCCCTCTCTCTGTTGGAAAGGGAGAAGATTGTGATTTACAAGAGGAACAATGGGGGCAGGGGAGCACTTCTGAGGTGTTGACAATATTCTTTTTCTCAACCTGGATTGTAGTTACACAGGTGTTTACTTTATATTTATCCTAAACCATATATATTTATTGCATGTTTGCTTGTGTGTATGGATTATAAGATCCCAGTTTTTTATATGAAGATGTATACCATGTGTATCAGCAGGAAGACTCAATATCATAGAGATAGGCTGGGCACCGTGGCTCACACCTATAATTCCAGCACTTTGGGAGGCTGAGGCAGGAGGATCACTTGAGGCCAGAAGTTCATGACCAGCCTGAGCAATATAGTGAGACCCTGACCCTACCAAAAATTAAAAAAATCAGCTGAGTATGGTGGCCTGCACCTGTAGTATCAGCTATTTGAGAGGCTGAGGCAGGAGGGTCGCTTGAACCCAGGAGTTCAAGGCTGCAGTGAGCTATGATCACACCACTGTACTCTAGCCTGGGTGACAGAGTGAAACTGTGTCTCTATTTACTGTTTTAATTGAAATTCCCAACAAAGATTTTTATAGAACTTATATACTAATCTAAAAATATATATGTATATTTTGATATAAAAATGTATGTAAAGTACTAGAATAAAAGATGAAACAATTTAAAAAATAGCACTCTTAGAGTGGAGAGTAAAGGGCAAAACTCAGAAGCCAAAAAAGGAAAAAAATGAATATGTGCAAAACATTAAAACAAAATTCTGTGTGGAAAAATACCAAACATAAAATAAGAAATAAGTGAAAAGTTAGAAAAAACAGTTGCAACTCATATGTCAGATAAATAGCTAATTTTCTTAATATATAGTACACTTTTACAAATCAATAAAGGAAAAAAATTCAGCCCAAAAGAAAATAGGTATAGGGCAAAAAAGATATGGCTTAAAGACATATAAAAAGATGGGTTCCATTTCACTCATGATTAAGGAAACTCAAAACAAAAAAAATGACATATGTTTTTCATTTAAAAGTTTGGTAATGTAAAGTGTTAGTGTGAATGAGGGCAGTGCAAACAGTACATGCATTTGTTGGAACTGTAAATTGTTGCCATCTATTTAGAGAGGAGTTTGGCAGTCTATCAAAAATGACACATGCATTTATTCTCTGTCCATCCTATAGGCACTCTCCCATATGTGTGTAAAGCTACATGTGTAAGGATGTTGATTGCAGTGCTGTTTGTTATTGCAAAAGACTGAAAACAACTTAATGTTCACCAGTAGGGAACTGGGAGATGTAGTTAGTTTTAAAATGAGCTAGACTTTATGCACTTACATGGAAAGATTACAATGGATAAAGCAAGGTGCCGAACTATGTGTGTTTTATGCTTCCATTTGTTTCAAAAAATGGATAGGATAGATTTGGACAGAGCATAATCATATACATAATTGTAGGAGACTACAATATTTCTGGAAGGCAACACAAGAACCTGTAAGCAGCAGATGTTTTGGGAGAAGCCTACTTTGGGTATGGGGTGGAGAGCTGAGAACTTGAGGTGGGAATGTGGCAGTTGAGTTTCATTGCATTGTTTATCCTTTGTACTTTTCTTTTCTGTTTTTCCTAAGGAGACAGAGCCTTTCTCTGTTGCCCAGGCTGGAGTGCAGTGGCTATTCACAGATGTGATTAGCATACTATAGCCTCCAAATCTTGGGCTCAAGCTATCCTCCTGCCTCAGTCTCTTGAATAGCTGGGACCACACCATGCCCATGTACTTTCTGATATTTTATATATCTCTCCCCCCATATCTCTCTCTGTCTCTTTCTTATACTCATGTTAGGGACAGAAAAACAAGAGGTAATGGAATGATAGGGGCAGAAAAATAAGGAGGAAACAGTTGAAGAAAATAAGAAGGAAGTAGTTACAGAAAAATCACCAAGGAAACAGTTATTTCAGTCTTAAAGAATGGTGTAATTAGACCATGGAATAGTGACTAGCAATCAGAAAATAGAAAAACACCATAAATGGTGACTTTCCCAATCACATGTGTAGGAGAAAGGAATATCTGGAACATAACCTTTAAGTTATATCCATACCTGGAAAAATCCAGACCCCACAACCCATGACACATAGTCATAAGTAATTATAACTGACCTTTACACCAACATATACTACTAGCATATAAAAGGTGAAACATACATGAAGACAGGCCCTTCTCCACTCACAGAGACAGACCCATTTCCCCTTAGGAAATAAATGTACTTTCGCTTTGCACCCTTAAACTTTCCTTACAATAAATTCTTCACGCATACTTGCTGAGTGTCTGTCATCTCTTTCCGTGGTGTGGGCCAAAGCTTGTGATTCTTCCAAGCCCGGAGCCCAAGAACTGGGGCAACACTTCAAAGTCCAGCTGTGGATGGGACTGTGACACTCATACACACACATATACTTTTTCAATTCTTAAGTGCATTTTAAAAAATTCTTCTGCTTTCTTCCTTTCTTCAAAGATTCTAACATTTTTTTATCAAACCTGAAAAAACTGACTATGGAGTAGACCATCTTCCCATGACCCCAACCTGCATATTGACTTAAATTCTTGGATACTAGAAAAGATCTACAATTAAAACAATAAATGAAGGTTTTCTTTCAATTACGAAAGTGAATCCTAGAGACTGCTGAAATTTTATGGAAATATAGAAATAAAATACCTAGGAATAAATCTGACAAAAGATGCTAGATATACATGGAAAACTTTATTGAAGGATTTTGAAGAAGATCTAAAGAAATAAGAGATCTTCCATGCTTCTCAATAGGAAGACTCAACATAATAAAGATGTCAATTTCCCAATATTAATTTTTTTTTTTTTTGAGACAGAGTCTCACTCTCTTGCTGGGCTAGAGTGTCGTGGCATCAGCCTCGCTCACAGCAACCTCAAACCCCCGGGCTCAAGTGATCCTCTTGCCTCAGCCTCCTGGGTAGCTGGGACTACAGGCATGTGCCACCGTGCCCAGCTAACCCAATATTAATTTATGAAGATTAGAAGAGTACAAGCTGGCAAGAAAATTAAAAAACAACAACAACAATCTGTGAAATCATTGTTTAAATCAAAATCCCAACAAAAATTTTTGTAGAACTGACAAGCTAATTCTAAAATGTATATGAAAATGTAAAGGACTCCAAATAGCTGAGATAGCCTTGAAAAGCATAGGAATACATGTTTTTCAGAAATCAAGACTTATCAGCAAGTTATAGTAATTGAGAGAGTACAGTATTGTTCAAGGAAAGACAAATAAAACAAAATAGCCCAGAAATAGGCCAGCAGCTTATTGGGAAATTTGATTTATAATGAAGCCAGCATTGCAGATGATTGGAAAAGGATGGGCTGTCCAATAAATGGTTTGGCAATTGTTATCTTTGTGGGAAAGAAGATCTCTCCATCACACCTACATGAAGAATCAAATACAGGTGGATATAAGACAAAATATAAAACAACAACATTTTAAAACCTTTAGTGAAAATGTAGGGAGATATATGACCTTGGAACAGGAAAGGGCAATTTAACCAAGACACCCAAAACACAAACTATACAGAAAAAGATACGTTACAATACATTGACGTTTATATTTTCTGTGCTTCAAAAGACAATAACAAGTTATAAGAAAAGGAGTGAATGACAATATTTGCAGCACATCCATCTGACAAAAGATTAATATCCAAAGTATATAAAGAATTCTTAAAAATCAGCATGTAAACAACCACAACCAACAGAAAAACAGGAAAAAACAGGAGTTTACAGAAGAAACAATACAAATGACTGGTAAACATGAACAGATGCCTAACCTCTAATCCCGTAGCAATCAGGGAAATGCAAATTAAAACCATAAAGAAATAACACTACACACCCACTACATTGGAAAAGACTTAACAAATCTGACAAGCCCAAGTGTTGAGGATTGCAGCACAATGACTCATCTGCGGGTGTAATCCCTTTGGAGAGCAAGTGAGCAGTAGCTTGTATCGATGAAGCTGGGCATCCCTTGTAACCCTGCACCTCCAATCCTGTGTGTACTCTACAGAAACTCTCACACACGTGCACGGGAAGACAGAGGCTGGAACGTTCATAGCAGCATTGTTTGTAATAAGAACAAAATGGAAACATCCTAAATTTTCAATAGCAGGAGATAGATCAATAAATGTACTATAATATTAACCCAGTGGTATACTATATTGCAGTGAAAATGATTTTTTTTATTTATTAAAAAAAAACAAGCAAACATATGCAGTACCATGTGCCAGGTTCTGTTCTGAGTTCTTTATAAACAATACCTCATTTACTGATGGAACCAGAGCTAGCTTCATCAATGAGTCAACGTGGATAAATCCCAAAAGCAACCTGTTAACAAAAAAAGCACGTCACAGGCGTATATATAGTACTTTACCAAGTATGTTAAGTTTGAAATATTTAAAACAGTGTTATTTAATGTTGAAGAATTCATTTGTATATAATACAAATACAGACAGAGGTCACCTTAGGGGTGAGGCTGAGGTTAGGGAGTTAGGAGGTTCCCCAGGGGGCTTCGGCAGTGAGGGTGCTGCATTGGTAATGCTTATTGATGGGGAAATGGGTAAATTATTTTCTATGCCTTGATGTATCTCTGAAATAGTTCACAAACCGTTAAAAAAAGAAAGGGAAAAAACCGCCCACTTCCATTTAGTTATTTTCTTCCAGTCTTCTATGCACATTGTACATACTTGTGATTTTCTGGTATATACCAACTTGTATTCTGTTTTTTTCCTTTAAACAAGAACATTTTCTTATATTACAAATGTTCACAAATATTATTAGTGACAGAATGATATCCGAATTTGTTAGCAATGCCCAATTTGTTGATTCCAATTTTAAGGTAACTGCTTCTCATTTTTCAGTACTAAGAATATTTGTGTACAAAAAGCCGTGGTGGAATATTTAGGGTTATTCCTTTTGATACGGTTCCCCTAGTAGAATCACAGTATCAAATGGTATATGATCATTCAAAGACTCTAATTCTATATTGTTACTGCTTGTCCAGAGTCGGTCCAATTCACTCTCCCACCTCCAGCAGTGCGTGGGTGACTCCATTTCCTCTGCGGCTTTGTCAGCACTAAATATTCTTTTAAAAAGTCCTTACTATTTTGATCGGTGACAATGGAAGCTAATTTGTATTGTTTTGAGAACATTTCCCCGCGATGCATAGCAAACATCTATTCCAGGGAGAACTGCCTCGCTGTGTGGAGGGCGGGGGCCGCTGTCTTGTCGCGCTGTGATGCGACGTGGGCGCGGGCCTGGCTGCCCGGCAGGTGCCCTCGGAAGGTGCCGCCTTTCATTGTCTGGGACTGAGATCCCACGCAGCCCTTCCCACGCGCTGGGATCCGCGGAGCCCAGCCCCCACGGAAGCACAAAGAGGTGGTCGGGGTCAGAGCTCACATGTCATTATCATTCTTTTCTGCCCAGCGAGTCGCTCTGGGTTCACCCTGGCCTGGAGGCTGAGGCCACTCTTCAGGGCTGCCTCACAGCCGTCCTGATTCCCTTCACACCCGGGGACACACGGGCCATTGACATCCGCCCACAGAGCGCGGCACACAGGGCTCCATTCACCCTCCCCAGGCTGGGGGGTGTCGCCCCCACCCCACCTCGGGCCACACACAGCCAGGGTGGGACCAGAGCAGCTTTGCCTTTCCCAGGGAGAGGACTGGAATTTGGGGGGGAGGTGGGAATTGAGGAAGTTGGAAAGGGAGGAATGAAGAGGTGGGTGAGAAGTGGGAGGCTGTTTCTAGAAGAGGGAGGAGGAGCGGCTGAGGGGCATGATGGGGAGATGGGGGAGGGCGTGGGGGGAGACCCAGGGAGCAAACAGGGGGCATACACGTGGGGCTGGAGGCTGCAGGAGTCAGAGGGAATGTGGGAGTAGCAGGGTCCGGGGTTGCTCCTGAGGTTGGAGGAGCCATGTGGGCGAGGCGTCGCCAGGTTGGGACTGCCCTCCAGAGGGGCCTGGGCACTGGCGTCCGCCAGAGGGCTCCAAATGGAGCCTGCACAGGTGGGGGAAGTGCGCACCGCCCGGCCTTGGTCCTCGTGGAGGGAGGTGATGACGGAGGTGGGCAGTGCATTTAGCCAGTGGAGAGCAGGCAAGGACTGCACTTGCCCAGCTGTTGGGGGTCTCCTGAGGGTGGACTCTGAGGGGGCCAAGAGGCCATCTGGGCAGTGTGTGTGAGTGTGGAGGGGGGAAACCATAGGAGGAAAGAGCACCCTGCTGGAGGAAGGGTCTCAAGAACCAGGTGATCCTAGAGGGACCAGCTTCACGTTAGAGGGAAAATCCTCACTAGTGAGAGCTGGAATAGAATTACGGTTCAGCCCTGGTATGGGAGACTGTGTGGCCATTAAGTACGATGCTGTAGGCAATGCTCCTCCACGAGGTGAAAATTCCCTGGGGAGCCTATTAAAATGCAGATTCGGATTCAGGCCTGAGATTCTAGCCTGTGCTGCCGCTTCAGGGCCACAGTTTGAGTTGCAGGAATGTGGGGAGTTGTGTATTGACATGGAGCTATATTTAGGTTATATCGTTAAGTGGAAAAATAACATGTGTGGGGGATGAGTTCCATTTTGGTTTTTAAAGAAGTATGTGTCTTACACAAACACACAGAAAAAAAGTGCAAAAAAATACACCAACTGTATTTTTCTCTAGAAGATGGGATTACAAATGATCTTAATTTTCTACTTTCTGCTTATCTCTATTTTTGAATTTTCTTCAATAAACATATATTCCTATTTACAAGAAAAAAGGTTATCTCGAAGCCATAGAAGCTACTTGTTTAAAGATAGTGTAAAGGCCAAGGGAAAGGGTTCACTGAAAATGACTAACAAAAGGTGGTTTCATAGAAAGAAAGGCATACAAATTTATTTGATTGTAGTTTTACGTGACATGGAAATCTCCAGAATGAAGACCCAAACATTTAGGGGAGGCTGTCCATTTTTATGCTTAGGTTCAACAAAGTATGGACAGCCATGTAGACATATGATTAGACAAAAAAGCTATGATCTAATGCCAATAGACTGAGTGGGGAAACGAAGCCAGGCCTGTCTGTCTAGATTCTTCTTGGCTTTTCTATGCAACATTCCTTCCTTCTGGGTATGGGGCAGGACCCTCTCTGGAATGGGGTCTTATGATCTACACTCAAGCAAAGTAGGTCAGATAATTTCTTTATAGCCAGTTATACAGAAAGTATGTGTGTGAGGGGATTGAGTGATATTTTAGGTTTTATGGCTGGCTTTGGGGAAAAGGGGTTCTGGTTTCTATGACCTGCCTTGGGGAAAGGGATTCTAGTTTCTATGCGAATCCTCGGGGGAGAATGAGGTACCAGTGACAGGAGGACAGGAGGTCAGAAAAAACTTTTGCTTTGGAGGCTGCTTCTGGGCCCTTCCTTTTGGGGTATCGTTTTCTGAGCCCCAACAAGAAAAATCTAGTGAAGTTTCCAGATTTCCCTCAATTGGAATTAATCGCTCCTCCTCGGCTCATACTCCCAGAGCATCTATTTGAGCACTGCGTGGGGAGGGGGCCCTCAGCCTGTGTGGCTTGGCATCTGGGCTCACCTTTGTCCCTGTTAGAGCTCAGCATAGACCGTCAACAAATGTGTGCTCAGCTGAGGGGACGAGAGCATGCACAACAAAGTCCCATTGGGGTATTAATAAATTTGGTTATGGCAAACTCTAAATTGCTGCGTCAAAGCACAATTTTCTTAGTGGCTATTACTTATATTGTTTGTATTATGTGGGCACGCCCAGCCTAGAGACCTTAGTGCTCCACAGGATGGATAACCCCTTACATTTAAATGTCATCTTGTCACTGATACTTTCTTAATGATCATCTCATTTTCTTCTCTGAGGGAAGTACTCTCATTCTCACCCTTTTATAAAGGGAGAAACTAAACCTTGAGGAGTCAAATTAACTTGCCCAAGGCCAACAGCTACTAAAAGGCAGGGCACTTGATTTTTAACCCAGAATCCCTGACTCTAGATCCTAATTTCTTAACCACTGCTGTACTGCATCTCACAGGAACTCTAGGCTCAGGTTCAGAAAGCCACCCTTCCAGGCTGTGTGCAGCCACATCTCTGAAGCTCTGTTTTCTCATGTGTGAGCTTGGGGTGAGGAAACCTCTCCTGTACAGCCCAGGCTCCACTGAGGGGAGAGATATGGATTCTCCTAGAGCAAAGCTGAGTGCATGGAAGGGGTGATGGTGATGATGGTGACGATGACTTTATTCCTTTAAAAGAAGGACTGATAATGTGAATAAAAAATCTAGAATCTGATTACTGGGAATTAACCGGATATCCTTGAGATGGTCTTTTTTCTTGTCTGGGCTTCTCCTTTATATAACAAGAAGTGCTTTTCTTAAGTTTTCCTTTGTCTTTGAAAAGATTTAGTCTATCAAACAAATGGCATTTTAAACTAATAATTGGCTTTCTCATTTTTAATTAAGGTCGTTTGTAACTACCAGAGCTTCTAATCAACCTGGAATATAAATATGACCACACTGAGCAGCTGCAATTCTATGCAAAAGAAAAGAAAATCGACATTTTAGTTGATCAGCGCAGCTATGTAAGAGGAAATTGTTTAATTGTTGTGAAAGCTTTTAAAATAGTGAAAAAGGCTCATGGACCTCCTAAGATCTATCCTAAAGAAATGGTTTAAATTACACAAGAAAAATGTATTTACAAAGATGTTTATTGCATTATTTATGATGACTTAAACAGTAGAAACACACTAAATATTCATCTATAAATAAATTAGGGTACGTCTGCATATTTATACAATGGCATATTTTGCAGCCATTAAAAGTTATATTCAGTCCTAGGATAGAGAAAGATTTCCTATGCGGGGCACCAAACCCAGAAGCCATTAAGGAAAAGCTGACAGATTTGACACCATAAATATTAAAAAGCCTTGTCCTCGAAAGACACCATAAATAAGGTAAAAATATGAGTGACAAACTAAGATAAAATATGCAAGAGGAACAATATTAAACCCATGTATTTTTATTTTCCCTGTAAATCACGCTCTCTTTCAGCTTTTCTTCTCCAATGCTAAGCCATGAGCTTGTTGCCCAGGGAAAGAAGGGCAGGTCCTGCCTGGACAGAGGGGCCCCTGAGAGACTGAGTCTCACCCCTGACTTCCTTAACCCCTTTAACAAAGCAAGAGGCTCACATGTCAGCCTTGTGGAGAAAAGGAAAGGACTGATTTTACCCTGAAGCTCACCCTCTAATAAATCAAGGCTCAACCTTGGTGGACTTGATCATAAAAGTCTACACCTGGAGATGTACTATGCAGAGAAAGCAGGGACATACTACCCCTCCCTAGGAGGCTTGTGAGAGGAGAAGATGGAGGTAGGAGAAGCAGCTATGAGAGATGTGTCCTGTCCTGACTGCCCCAGAGTTCTAGACAGGAAGATTGAAGGAAACACCAAAGGCATTTAAGAGGCTTCTGACCTTGTTTCTCTTTGGGATTCTGGGAAGAGAAGCCTCACCAGTTACCTGTCCTGTCTCAATCTCTACCTATTCAGTCAGACACAGGATAGCATTTAGCTGCCTGGAGTCTTTCCTGGTATTCATTGTCATGAAAAGTGTCCAGAATTTCTTGGGAACCCCTGGGAAGGAAAAGGTTACAGGAGGGGCAGGGTGAGGGCAGGGTGGTCTCTCAGGCTGGGAGCCTAATGGGAGTGCCTGGAAGGGGATCAGAGGACCAGTGGACTGAAGTGGAGCAGAGTCTATTGAAAGGAACACTGGACTCTGAGGTAGCTAAGAGAGAGCTTCCCACTGTTGATGTGAGCAACCGGCGTCAGCAAGCTTCACGCCCTGCAACCAGGCCAACAAGAAACATGGCTGCGGAAATCAGAGGAGCCCCAGGGCAGCATGAGGACCTGTGCTCAGGAACTTACAGCTGCTTCTTCACCTTTAGCACAAGACCACCTGAGCCCTGTTGCCCACACCTGCAAATGCCACCTCAGGATTAGCAGCAGGAGGAGTATGCATTGGGCCAGTGGGTAGGGGAGCTGTAACAGAAAGATCTCAAATATGGTGGCTTAAAAAAATAGAAGTTGGTTTCTCTCAGATAAAAGTCCAGGTGGGCAATGCCGCTTGTTGGGGTCAGGGATTAAAGCTCCTTCTGTCTGCTCTTCTCAACAAGGGACCTTCTCATGGTCTAAGAGGTCTGCTCTAGCTCCAATCACCATGTTTGGATTCCAGCTGGTGGGAAGAAGGAAAACAAGGCAAACTCCTCCCCATTCCCTTTAAGGGCATGACCTGGAAGTCATGCACACCACCTGTGCTCACATTCTATTGTCTAGGACTAGGCCACATTGCCACACCCAGCTGGAGGGGAGGCTACGAAAGAGACTTCACCCGGGCAGCCACCCAAATACCCATCTGTCTCATCCAAAGGACACACTTGCCCTCCTCCCTAAGGAAGACAGGTCTAGAGTTATGGCATCCAGCTCAAAGTTCAGAATCTTTGGGTCTTCTCCCAAAGGTCCAGATGTGACTCTATGTCTGGTGATCTATAAACAAAAAGAGAAGATACCTCTCTTACCTCCCATCATTCACATACTCAGCATGCACTAGCGGGGGAAATGACAGGATAACTAATAAAAACTTCTATTCAGGAAAGGGAAGAATGGAAAACACACAATAGTCACTAGTTCATAGAAATAATGAAATCCCACTGGGCAGGATTATAAAGACTCCCTTCCCTGCCAGTGGAGTAACACTGGCTTTGCTCTCTGGGAGCCTGTCCACTGGCTCCAGAGAGGACAGGTTTGTTTTCTGGAAGGTTACTTCTTGTCAGTTTTCCTTCCTGGCCTCATCCCAAGTTGGCAATTGGGGAGTATGTCCTTTAGGGGGCTGGGCTCACAGATTGCACAACCTGTTTCCTCTGGTGCCGTTTGGGGGAGTCTAGGAGTTACTTTAGGAGTCAAAACAATCCCAGGTTATTGCAGGCCATATTTGTGGTTTCTTTGGCAATAAAATTCCCTCCAAGAGTTAGTAGGTTTCCAGTCCATTTGTTTGCTGTTGGTATCATGTGCAAGTAACCATAGTCACAGCTCTTCTCTAGGCATGGTTTTCACACTGGAAAATTCTATTCTTTAATTTACTGGCTTTGACTCTGCCCCTTTTGTTCTGGCAGGCAATTAAATTACATTGAATCTTATTGATCCTGCAGGGTTGGTCTGTTTTGGTTTTGTCCTTAGTCCTAGGGAATTGCCCCTACTCTAGGTAGGGCATGGTCCTTACTCCAAACTATGGATTGGCTGGAACTCCTGTGTCTCCCAGCACTGTGCCACCTCTGGCATTCCTATTCAGCTCACAGCCCCACAGTCGCCTTATTCTTGGCCTCATGGTGTCTTGCTGGCACATGTTCAGCCCAGCCCTTAACCAATGGCTGCTAGAGACCCCACTGTAGACTTCAAGCACCCTCACCCCCATGCAGCTCCTCGTGTCTGTTCTGTTGCCCTGCAAATTCCAGCCAATTCAGGGTCTTCGAGCTCCAATTTCTGCCTCTTCAGCTCGCTCAGCAAGAATGCTATGTTCTGTGTAAGCTCCAGCTCCCTGTGCTATGACTCAGAAAGTGCCCCCAGGAAGAAAGCCAGGGCCAACGTGGAGTCCACCGCATGTGTTTCCTTTCTCTCAAGGGTTACCGTCTGTACTGTCTGTTGCCCAGTGCCTGGAAACAGTGGGCTCATATATTTTGTCTGGTTTTATAGTTGTTTATGGTGGTGGTGGTGGGAATCTGGTATCAGTTACTCCCTCAGAGCTATAATCAGAAGTCTCTCCGCCTTTCTTTACTTAGAGAATTTTATTTGGATACACAGCTGTCCAGGGTACTGGCCCACAGCACATGAGCGGAAGCAGAGGAGTGCGCCTCTATTTCTCTTTGTTTTCTTTTCCTGTCAGGTGGAATGCTATGGCTGTGATTGCTAGCTGTCCATGAAAAGCTGTTCTCCATAATTAACATATTTAAAGCAGAGATCTCAAAAAGAGATGAGAGAGTGGGGCAGAAAAAAAGCATATGGAGCAATAATGACCCAATTTTCCCCGAATTTAGTGAAAACATCAACCTACAGATCCAAGAAGTTCAGTGAACCCACAGGATGAACAAAAAGAAAACCATACCTAAGCTCATTGTAGTCAAACTGCTGAAAACCAAATATAAAGAGAAAATCTTATAAGTAGCCAAGTAAAAGACACATTATATATGAACAATGATATGAATGATGTCTGACTCCTCATGAAAAAAAAGGGAGGCCAGCAGACAATGGAAGAACATCTTTAAATTGCTGAAAGAAAAAACTGACAACCCATAATTTTATATTCTGTGAAAATATGCCTCAAAAATGAGGGTAACATAAAGGCATTTTTATAAATTATAGTTGAGAGAATTCATTGCCAACACAACTGCAGTATAAGAAAAGTTAAACTAACTGGGCAAGGTTGCTCATGCCACTCTGGGAGGCAAAGGCAGGAGGATTGCTTGAGGCCAAGAGTTCGAGATCAGCCTAAGCAAGAGTGAGACTGTCTCTACAAAAAATAGAAAAATTAGCCAGGTGTGGTGGTGTGTGCCAGTAGTCCCAGCTACTGGGGAGGCTAAAGCAGGAGAATGGCTTGAACCCAGGAGTTTGAGGTTGCTGTGAGCTATGATGACACCACTGCACTCTAGCCCAGGTGACATAGTGAGACTCTATCTGAAAAAAAAAAAAAGTAAAAAATATTTAATTAACCCAATAGAAGGCAGGAAAAGAGGAACAAAGGAACAAAAACACAGATGGGACAAAAAGAACACACATAACAAGATGGTAAATTTAAACCTAACCATGCAAAATATTATTACTATATTAAATTCATGAGACTAAATATTTCCATTAAAAGGCAGAGAATGTTAGGGTTAATTTTAAAAATTAATTCAGCTATATGCTATCTACAAAGATGACCTTTAGAGAAATAGACACATGTTGAATTTAAAAAGAGGGAAATATATATCATGTGCACATTAAACACGAAAATCATTTTTAAAAAGCTAGTGTATGTTAATGTCAAAGTAGCAGAGATTATAAGGGAAATATCAAAATGAGAAAAGGGTCAACATTCATCAGAAAGATGAAAACATCCTAAATATGTATGTACCAAATCAACAGAACTTCAAAATATACCAAGTGAAAATTGACAAAATTGAAGGGAGAAATAGACAAATCCACAACTATAGTTGGAAAATTTAACATCCTTCTCTCAGTAATTGATCTAACTAGACAAAAGTCCTATCTAACTAGACAAAAGTTAGATAACTAGACAAAAAAAAAGTCAGTAAGGATATAGATTTGAACACTACCAACATGACCTAATCAACATTTATAAAACAATATATCCAACAATATAGTCAACGATTGTTCACAGCATAGACCATATGCTGCAGCATAATATGTCTCAACACAGTTCAGAAGACTGAAATTTCACAGGGTATGCTCTCCAACTACAACAAAATTAAATCAGAAATCAGTAGCAATAAGATAGTCAGAAAATCTCCCCAAATTTGAAAATTATACAAGGTGTTTCTAAATAAATTATGGGTCAAAGAAGAAATCACAAGAGAAATTAGAAAACATTTAAAGCTGAATGATAATGGAAATATAAAACAATGAACTTTGTGAAATGCTCCCAAGCAGCAGTTAGAGAAAAGGTTATAAGTTTAAATGCTTGTATCATAAAAGAGACAAGGGTTTAAAATCATCATCTAAGTTTCCACATTAAGAAACAAGAATAATGAAGATAAGGGCAAAGGTCAATAATATAGACAATTGTCAAATCATAGAGGAAATGGACAAAGCCAAAAGGTAGCTCTGTGAAAAGATTAATAAAAGCGACAAATCTTTCATAAGACTTACCAAGTTAAAAAAAGAGAGAGAGATCAAACCTCTACTCTGGGGGATGTGGGGGAAGAGAGAGAGAGAAAACATAAATTACTAATTTCAGGAACAAAAGAGGGAAGCTTTATCTTTAAGCCTTACTTTTATTATTGACAGGGATATGGAGCCACTAGAATCATCCTAAATTATTACTAGTACCGGTGTAAAATGCTACAACACTTCGGAAAAATTTTTGCAGTTTCTTACATAACGATAAACATACACCTAGTTTATGATCCAAGTGTGGTAGGCAGAATGATATTCCCCTCAAGATGTCCACATCCTAATCCCTGGAACCTGCAACTATGTTATGTGGCAAAAGGGACTTTGCAAATGTGATTAAGTTAAGGACCTTAAAATCGGGGGCGTTATCTTGGATTATTGAGGTGGCTCGATGTCCTTGCAAGGGTCCTTAAAAGTGGAAGAAGGAGGCCGAAAGAACAGGCTGGAGTGATGCAGTGTGAGAAGGGTTCTACCTGCTGTTGTTGGCTTTGAAGGTGGAGGAAGAGTCCACGACCCAAGGAATGTGCGTAGCCTCTAGAAACTGGAAATGGCAAGGGAACACATTCCCCCCTAGAGCTTCCAGGAAGGAACACAGCCCTGATGGACGCTTTGGTTTTAGCCTAGCGGGGCCTGTGTTGGACTTGTGACCTTCTGCTGGGAAGAGGTGGAGCCTGGATTTGAACTCAGGCAGCCGAACTATAGAGAACATGGTTGAAACCTCTTCTCTATGCTGCAGTCATTTAAAGGTTGCATAATCTTCCAAATGTTTGGATGAGCCAAATTTTATTTAACCATTTTTATATTGTTAGAGATTTAGATTATATTTCTTGGGGCTCTGCAAATAATGTATTGCTGAACATCTTAAAGTTATTCCCTCCCTTCCCCCACCCCCCTGTTATGGATTGATTCCTTAGGATTCTTTATTTTTTAAAGTTTGCGAAGTTAGGCTGAAAAAGTCTGTTTCCTCTCTGAATTATGTATTGCATACAAATGACCTCATTATTGACAAGACATTCATCACTGGATGTTAAGTGTTTTGGTTCAGCTCTCTCAGTTTGCAAATTATTCTCTATAAAATATTAATCTGCTTTTGTTGATGTTTGGGCCCTGAAGATAGCTGAGTAGACAGACACAAGTTCCTCGTCTTATGTAACAGAGAAACAGAATTTCTTATTGGAAAAAGATCTCACAGTTTATCTGATCCAATTCCTTAGCTGACGGAGAAAGATAGTTCTAAAAACAGATGGGCAGAAATAGAAATTTTATAAATTGAATCACATTTTTTACTTACAAGGCAAGTTTGCTCTCAAAGAGAGTCTGTGATAAATGCGTCAGTAAGTGAAAATTTAGCTTGTGAACAATTAACAGCCATTAAAGCCAAGATGCAGAAAGGGACCAAACTGCAAGCTGACAAATTGGACCTCAGCTTTTGAAGTGATTTGGCTGTTACAAAATCATAGTTAACATTTACTGAGTGCTTAACTGCACATCAAACACTGTGCTCAGCACTTTACGGACTTCCTCTCGTTTAATCTCAGAGCAAACCTACGAAGTCTATATTGTTAATATCCCTATTGTACAAATGAGGAAACGAGCTTGGGGAGGTTAAATAAGGATATATTACTTTTTAAGAGCAGAAAACACTCCCAACTAAATAGTTCATGAAATCTCATTAACATGAGATTTATATCTTAGATTCTTTGTGCAACAGGGTTGGAGATGGAGTGGGAAATTCCACTCATGTTAGATAATCCCAAATCCTAAAATTGTCTTAGTTTCCCAGGTTTAAAAAAAGGCTAGAAAACTAACTAGTATGGTGAAAATCTAGCTTTTCTTGGAAGCTGAGGTTGGAAGCGAGGTATGATTGATTGATTGTTTACCTTTCCAGAAGGGGAGGCCCACCAAGAAGTCTATTGTAGAGTTTCTATTCTCTGTCACTGGCTCCTTCTCTGTTTCAAAGCCCTCCCACCAAGTGTCCCAGGATCCCTCCCTCCTTTCTTTTCTTTCTTTCCTCCTCCCACACCATCCCCCAGGGCCTCTTCCCAGGCCCAGCCTTGCCTGCTGGCCTCAGTCCTTCCCTGTCATTCAACCCTGTGGAAGCTTCTTGAACTCAGAAAGGAGAGGCTGAATTCCAACAGGCTGAACCTGTATACATGAGCAATTCCTCCCCAGAGCCCAACCCTTGTCCCAAGGAGCACAGTACCTGCTGTTCCTCGTGGGGAGCAGAGGTGTACCACGTGGGCTGTCTGTTCACTTAAGGATTGTCCTTCAAGCTCAGGTGCCACAGGAGGCTGAGTGCTCACTCAGAGGGGGTCAGTGCGGAGGCAGGTCCCAGGGATAAGGAGCTGTGGCATCTTTCTGGTGCTCCTGTGGGCACTTCGTGGAGCAAAGAACAGCCAGACACTCTCCCTCACTTAGATGGAAACTGCATGGAGAGAAGGTCCACACTCTCTTTTAGGACCAGAAATCCAATTGTTGGCGAGATTGAGCCAGAATCCCAATCATTTGATTTGGAAGGTTTTGGGTTCAGGCCCAGCCTCTCTAGGCAGCTGCGTAACCTGAAACAAGTCAGCTAAAGTCTCTGAGCCTGTCTTTTGATGAGATGAGGATGACAATACCGACATCTCAAGATTGTTTTGAAGGTTCACTACAAAAAAATCTACCTGAGGTGCTGTGAAAACCTTAAAATTCCTAATGCAATATAATGTATTCTTAAACAAAAAAGAAAACAGAAAGCAACTTTCTCACTACCCTCTCTCCAGCATTAGTCTTTAACCTACTCTTGGATGTACAAGGAGCCTTCTCTCAGCCTGTCCTGGGTAGATGTGGATTCTCTCTCCCTCGCTCCCCAGTTCCTGAAGTTTCCATGGCTTCACTCTCTGTAACAAGGAAAAGAGAAACTCACCCTTCTCCCTCCTCTAGTTTCTGCACAGGTGAGCCCTTTGCCTCCAAAGGATGTACCTGTTCAGCCATCGCCCCCTCGTGGTGACTCCTACGAAGCTCTCCGATTTCCCTGGCAGCGAGGTAGCTTGGACATTCAGGGGAGGAAGTACCTAGATGGAGCTTGGTAAGGGGGAATTGAGCTGTTGGGTCCATGTGTGACCTCCACCTCTGCACCGTGGCCACTGTGCCCATCATGCGGGCAGCAGGGTGTTCAATGTGCCTCTCCCATAGTGGGTGCTCTCTGGCAGGTGTTAACATGTGCTAGAAAGATCTTCACCCTTTGGCCCACTCCAAATATCCATCCACGTCCTCTTCCTGAGACCTTCTGGTCCTCATCTTTCAATCTTTTTCCTTCTATGCCCCTGCCAAGTCAGCCACGCCATTAGCCACTGCTCACAGTTGTGCATATTGTAACTTCAGGATACTTCTCTGTCCACACAAAGGGGATGATTAGATGCACCATCTCAAACTGCCTATGTATTGGAAGATTTTCTCCATGTTTTTTCAAGGCTACCCCAGAGTGACGCTGTAGCGCAGCTACCATCACGTTCAGTTTGCACTTCCGTGTGAAGCAGACCCATCTGTGCCCCAAGCTCAGGGTTTTCCATCCTCCTTCGGCTGGCTGGACAGGAACCCATAAAGCCATGGGCATGAGCTCAGGCAGGGACCACGCAGCTTGCCTGTGACTTCCAGTCTTCCGGTCTGCTCAGGTTCAACCCTGGGTGTACCATCTCCACCTCACAGTGCGTTGCTGCTGGCCTGCTTGACTTAGTGTGGCAGGTCTGACATGACCCAGCTCACGATGGGCAGTTCTGGCTGCATGGTCACTTGGTGCCCCCATGGAAGATTTTTATTTTGTTTTTCTTTCTTTTCTTTTGTTTTTTAGTACATAGTTCTCTGCTGCAGATGGCACGACCTTGCTAGAGAATCTCAGGGGTCCCACTGGAGCTGGCCCCTAGGCACAGCCAAACTCCACATGTTTGGGTGTGGATCAATCTTTTCCCACCATTGATCCTTCAGCACCATCACCTCTGCTGGGTCAGATGGCTCAGGTGACAGGGCTGCATCTCTTGGTGACACAGGGCCACTTGGAGACATTAGGGTAGGGCAGCCTGAGCAGGGGCTTCCCCTTCCTTCTCATGTGAAGCTCTTGTGAATGCAAACTGAGTATGTTAAGTCTGCGGGGAGGGGCAGGGAGGGAAAAGGAGAAAGAGAAAAGAAGAAGGAAAATGAAGATGCTCTTTGCTGGATCCTCTTGTGTTATTTTGGATGTTTTTATGTAGATATCACCCTAATTAACTGTGAGTTCCTTCAGGGCAGAGTTAGAATCCCAGCTCCTCTACCTACTGGCCATGAGATCCTAGGCAAGCCACTTCACTTCTCCGAGCCTTGGTGCCCTCCTCTGTAAAATGGGGCTGATATCTCAGCCCGCAGCACTGTGGGGCTGTGAGCATTGAGAGCACGCAAGGCCCTGGCACGGTGTCTGTACGCAATCAGCACTCCTTACCCACTGGGTAGCATTCCTCTCCCCTGTGACCCTCTGACAAGAGATCCCCCACCCCGACCTCAGCACTCAGTAGATCTGTGCTAATGTGTTAGCGGGTATTGATGAGTTCATATAACCCTTGGGTAACATGTGGTTAACATGTGTGCATTTTAATAGGGCTCTTTACAGTGACTGTAATGATGTGTGGATTGTCTGGGGGCCGTGGCGTTGTTCTCTCAAGTTGTAAACTCACCACTGTTCCGCTCCTCATTCTCCTCGGAGTGTCTGGCCTGCCTCGCTGCAGCCCGGGGTCTGCCCACAGCTGGCTCCTCACAGGTGCTCAAAGCCTGGGGCTGCGTGGTGTGCGTAGTGGTTTGTGTGATGTATGCATGTATATGTGTGTTGTTTGTGTGATGTGAGTGTGGGTGTTGCTTGTATGATGTTTGTATGAAGATGTGTTATGTGGGGTATGTATGTGTGTTGTGTGTATTTGTGTATCCTATAAAGTCCCCCGAACTGACCCTGCCTGAGTGCCACCTCCTCACCCCCTCCGCGGGCTCTGATCCCCGCCCCTCTAGGCCCCAGCGCAGCAGTGGGCAGCACCTGTGCCCTGCCTGGGCTAGATCTCAGCGTCTAGCCCAGGGCATTGTGCCTAAAGGGCGTTCAATACGGTGGCACTTTGCGGATTGAACGGAAAAAAGCAGCGGAGGGATGGTCTTTTCAGGACGGTGCTGCAGTGCCCTCTAGCGGATTTTCTCCGAACCTCTCGAGCTTTGCGGTTCCGCCTGTCCTTGAGCGGTAAGCTGAGAAGTTAGCCCGGGAACGCAGCCGGTGCTCGGCCTTCGTTGGCTACACCGCCGACTTGCAGGGGCCGGGACCTCGGAGGAGCTGGGCTGTGTGCGGGAGGCTGGAGTCCAGCTGGGGTGGGGGTTGCTTTTGGGAGACCAGACCTCTCCTCATCATCCTTCCCTTTTTTCTTTTCAGGTAGAAATGCCTCAACAGATGTCCTGATTCTCCCTGTGGAAAAGGAAGAAACGGATGTTTGCATATCAGACGCTTTTATAAGTAATTTGTTGAAAGGGGGAAAGGAAAATAAGGTAGATGGTAAGAAACAAAACTTGATAAATCCAGCAAATCAGAAATGAGAAACAAGGTAACAACTAGAAAAACAACTACTACAACAATCAGAAAATATAATCAAAAGAAAAGACAGGTATTATGTCAGTGATCTCAGTAATTATGAATAGATTAAACTATCCATTGTCTTAAAATGAATTTTTAAAATTTAGCTATTTCTTATTGATAAAAAATGGCACTGGGCTGGACGTGGTGGCTCAGCCTGTAATCCCAGCGTTTAGGGAGGCTGAAGTCAGGACTTCGAAACCAGCCCGGGCAACAAAGTAAGACTCCATTTCTACAAAAAATAAAATAAGTTAGCCAGGCATGGTGGCACGTGCCTGGAGCTACTTAAGAGATTGAGGTGGAAAGTGCTTGAGCCCAGGAGTTTGAGGCTGCAGTGAGCTCTGATCACTGCAAATGGAGTGAGCACGCCAGCCTGGGTGACAGAATGAGATCCTGTCTCAAAAAAAAGAAAAAAAAAATGTCACCTAAGACAAGATGATACAGAAAGGCCAAAATTCTCTCATACCAGGTGAATACTCACACATCCACTTCTAATCCGTCAGAGTGTCTTATTGGCTCTGGACCCAAAACACATGCCCCGTCCACTTTCACTGCCAGCTCCACTGTCCAAGCCACCATCATCTCCGGTTTGAATTACCCCAGTAGCTTCCCAGCCCTCCTCTGGTTCCACTCTTACTCCCCTACAATCCAGGCTGCACGCAGTACCAGAAAGTTGTTTTGGAATCATAAATGAAATCACGTTACCACCTCCCTGTTTAATAATGATTAATTTGTCTCCTATTTCACTTGAAATAAAATCCAGACTCCTCTGTGGCCTCCACCACCCTATGGCTGGGACAAAACAATGATGCCACTCCAGAGGGTGGGACCAGGGCCAAATGATAAGAGTTGCAGAGCATGAACTTTGACCCAAAGAAGGAGGGATTTTCTAATAATTGAGACCATCCAGGCTGACTGTGCAATGAGGGGTGAGGTTCCCACCTGGAGAATGCAGAGCTGCAGCTGAGGATTTCTGCCTGGGGCTGGCTGGAGGCTGGAGTAGATCTCCGTGCTGTCTTCGTGCACAAGATTCTATAACTCTGGGAATAAGAAATATGAGAAGGAAATGCCCATTTTAGTCATGGTGGAGAGATAAACAAATAGAATCTGAACATGGGCAGTAGCCCTTTATGAAGCATCAGCCTCCGCTTCTTACTGAATACTTCTTCCAACAGGGAATTCGATACCTGCAAGCAGCCTTTCCTTTTGGTTAACATTTTAAATATTGGGCAGGCCAAGGCCATCTGCTTCCCTGAAACTTCCTCTTCTCAGTTTCAGTTCTTCCCTATTGCAGAGTTCTGAGCACTCTTCCAAAAGTGTGCCAGAGATTGTGCTGCATACTGGGGACATAAAGATGAAAAGTGCAAACTCTGCTGTTAAGAAATTCACAGATTAGAGGGAGCTGGAGCACCATGAGGATGACTGGACTAGGGGATTCCAGGGGCAGAGCACGCAGGCACTGCAGTACAGGAGACCCCAACCCTGGCTGGGCACAGCCACCACCCAGGGAGCTCTGAAAAAGACCACACCAGTGTGGCTGTGGTATCCAGAGATTTTGAGGGCAAAACCCAGGCTTTGGTGTTTTTTAAAGATCCCCAGGTAGTCCTAAGGTGACTAAACTTGTGGACCCCTGGCTTAGTTGGGACATGCTTCATCTTTGAGACACTTGGATTAGATTCCAAGTTTTGCCACTTGTCAGCTGGGTGACCACGGCACTTACCTCTCTAGTCTTGCAAATGAGAAGAAGAAACAGAAAGCAGGGAGCGAGAGAGAGGGAGAGAAGGAGAGATAGCTTGAGCAGTGTTCCTGGTCAGAGAACACCAGAGCAGGGGTGGGGGTGACTTCGTAAATGGCCACATCACGCTAGGCCCAGCTGCATCCCAGGCGACCAGCACAGACAGCTGTGGACACCCACTCAGTCCAGTTTCCGTTTCTGGAGCACCTGCCGTCAAGGTTTACTGCAGGAGGAGCCAAGATCATACCTATATGTAAGGATCAAAGTAAATCCTCACAAAATATAATGAAAGGACTTTCACAGGCAGCCTGCAAGGTAGGTGCTGTGAGCACCCCGTTACAGAGAAGGAAGGGGTTAAGCAGTATGTCTGAGGCCGCATGAAGTTAAGGACTGGACCAGAATTGGAACACAGACGTGCATGCAATAGCCTGGAATGAGCCTTGTGTATCCACCCCCAGCTTAAGAAATACAATATCTCAGGGAGATGAAGCTGTCTGTATTCCTCTCCTGATCTTTGTCACCTCTCTCCCCTCCTGAATTTGGTGTTCATCATTTTCATGAGTGTTTATATACCTTTGCCATATACACAAGAATCCATAAATAGTGCATAGTATCCTATTGCATATTCTGAGCCTTTTATAGACAGCATCATAGTAAAGAAATCCTCCTCCTGCATATTGGTTTTTTCTCTTAAAATTGTTTTTGCCATTTGTCCATATGAGTACATTTATCTTCAATTCATGTATTGTTACTGTTCTTTAAAGTCCATGACTCTGTTGACCGACCTTTAGGTCACTTCCAGTGTTTTACTATTATAGATAATGCTGTTGCAAACATTTTTGTTCAGTGTCCTGCACATGCGTGAGAGATTCACAAGGGGTACACGCGGGTGGAGTTACCGGTGGAGGGCACTGTGCTCTCCCTGTCTGCTGTGCAGTTACTGTCATGCCAGCGGTGTGCCAGTTTCTGTCGCCCTATGCCCTCGCCCACACTTGGCGAGGCCAGATTTCACATGTACAAGCCTGTATTCTTTCTACTGTGCTTAATAGCCTTTTGTGGTAAAAACAATGGCAGAACAGTTATACGGGGAAGCACAGCTAGACTATGTTCTTGGCTATGACATCCTCGGCAAAGTCTGGATGGAGGTCACGAAGGCAAGCTGTGCCACTATTAATTCAGAACATCCTGTTCCAAAACATGGAGCGAAAGACATGAAGCTAAAGAGGCAGCTGGAAAGGCTTGTTGGCCATCTCCACCAACAGTCTGCTCCAGGGCCTCATCCTTTTGTCTTGACCTTTTGTTTGAGGGAATCAGTAGGGAGGCCAAACTTGTGGGTTTGTCTGGGGTGGTCCCAGTTCATGCCGGTTGTCCCAGTGTGATTATTAATAGCACGTCCTTTGACTCTTCAAAGTGTTCAGGTTTGAAAGATAATTTCTATGGTCATCCGCTATAAGAGGGTGGCAATCAGATCAATTTCCAAACTGCGGATACTCTGCTGTGGTCAATGTGGATATGACTGAAAGCTGGTGAGCCTATGATTTGTGCAAATCCCAGGGGAAGAAGTGCAATTGTTTCTGCAACAACAAGGTTTAAGGGGGAAGCAGGAGGCCTCAGAAGCTTTCCGAGAAGAAGCTAACCACAGCTCAGAAGCCATTTCCCAAGAATGCCTGGCCCCATCCCTGTGGCGTCCCTGCCATGCTTCTTGGTCACTGCCCATGGGACAGCCAGCTCCCAGGCAGGTGGTGCTGGGCAGCCTGGTGGCTGTCCCCCCTCCCAGTCTTCTCAAGATTAAAATCTGTTCCAGGCCACCAGACAGAGCTCCCTGCCAGCACTTTCACTAGAACAGTTCCTGGATGTGTTTTGGGAGTTGTGGCCAAGCTCTTGTGACAACACCTCCTAGAATAACAAAGGGATCCTTTGTGGGCAACCGGCTCCAGCTAACAGCTTGTGGGTGGCTGGACTCCCTCTGGCACGTTCTTTACTAGACAGCGCCCCCATTCCCATCCATTCAGTCCAAGACAATCTGGGATCCTATATAGATAGTTGGGCCATTTGATCAACCTGAAGAGGTAGGTCAGGGCGGCCTTCTAACGTCAAAACTTCCGGAGGAAATGACAGGACACAATGGGAGACCTGTTGGGGAGACAGCTCAGGGCTTCAGCATCCAGTGGTTCCCTTCCAGCATTGTGCCTCCTCCCAGTGAAGCCCTTCAGCTCATCGGCGTGCTCATGTGACAAGGGCTTATCCTTAGAAATAAGTCCACAAAGGATTTCCAACTGAGCAGCTTTGGAAACCTAGGCTTTTATTCCAAGGGCAGATCCACTGAGGATTACTCCTGTCAGTGGAGTTTCGAGGATTTCAAGCTACCCAGAGATGGTAGCTACACCCTCTTGCTCTTGTGCCTTCTGCATTATCCACTGTGTGTGTGTGTGTACACATATACATATGTCTGTCACAGCACAGTTATTCTCCCAGGGACAGTAACACTGCCTTACTATTCTCTCTATTCTTCATTATGACTAGGAGCTCAATAAAAGTTTGTTAAATGAAGAAAAGAGTCAATCTTTCACCTGAGGGGGTTGGTTCCAGAAGCAGACTGGAGAGAGGAATTCAAGTGATATTGTCAAGTCTCTTTTTGGTTTCTGCATTCCTCTGTTTCCTTTTCCGTTACTGCAGGCGGGCTTTCTCCGCGTTTGGGGAAGACGGCCACCAGCAGCGCCCACGGACAGCATTTCACCCTGGAAATGAAGGCAGCTCTGTGGTCTCTGCCCTGTGGCCACGGGGTAAGGTACCATGACTAGGGGGGCCTCTAGAATGATAAGATCAGAGTAGGAAGGAGCAGTTTCGCAAAGTCGAGGGCATGAGGTGGTTCTGAAGAGACAAAAACAACAGACATCCAGAACATATACATGGGCATTTGAGGAGTTCCTAGGAGGACAGATTCTGACCTGGAGACCAGAACGGCTCCTGTGAGAAGGATGATTCTGGAACCTCTAACAACCCTATGCTGAGGAGCTCGGGCCGGGCCAGGTGTTACCAAGACCATCCCCTCCGAAAGAAGAGCAAGTAATAGAATTTGCAGACTCTGAACATCAGTCAACAGCAAATTGCTGTTTACTGAAGACCTACTAAACACCAGGTGCTGTGCAGGGGTGGGAGAGTCAGCGATCAGCAAGCCAGACACAGTCGCTGCCCAGATACTAGACACCCGTGGTCCCTTAGACAGCCCCACTGAGCCAAACTTCCCACTGGGCTGGCTCCAGGGTGCTGGGGGCAGAGGCCTTCATAACAACAGCTAAGATTCTTGGAACTGGGCTACATGGGCACTGCCCTATTTCATCCTGGCAGTAGTACTATGATGTAGATTTTAGGATTTAGGGTCAGGCCCTAACTTAAGCAGAGAAAGAGAAGGAGGGAGGGAGGGAAGAGGTAGAAGGAGAGAGAGAGAGAGGGAGGGAGGGAGAGAGGGGGGGAGAGAGAGAGAGAGAGAATGCTAGAAGGACACTGGACAGTTTCAGCATTGAAGGAGAAGATGAGCAGCTAGGTTTGGGATGGACTGGGACAAGACCAAGGCTCCACTGACTCAACACCAACCACCTTCAGTCCCTGGGACTGCCCTCAAGATCCAATCCCCAAGAGAAAGGTTTTGACCAGCCTAACTTGGGCCTATGCCCACCCCCGTGACTGGGGACAGGCTTTGTGATTGGCAACCCCACCATGCAGAGCTGAGAGGGCAGTCACCCAAAGGAAGGGCGAGATGGAAGAAAGGATATTGTGGGCAGGCAAAACCAGCAGCCCTTAGGTGCCTGTTAGCTAATAGCACAGAGGTGCTATTATTTGCTCTGTTTTCCAGTTGAGGAAACAGGCTTAGAGAGATGGCATGACTTGCTCGAGGTCATACTGACAGTGAGTGACAGGATTTGAGCCCAACTTGCTTGACTGCAGAGCTTGAATTCTTTTTTTTTTTTTTTTTTTGAGACAGGGTCTTGCTCTGTTGCCTGGACTATAGTGCAGTGGCATTATCATAGCTCACTGGAACCTCAAATTCCTGGGCTCAAGCGATCCTCCTGCCTCGGCTTCCCAAGTAGCTGGGAGTACAGGCATGCACCACCATGCCTGGCTAATTTTTTCTATATATTTTTCAGTGTCCAGCTAATTTTCTTTCTATTTTTAGTAGAGATGGGGTCTCACTCTTGTGCAGGCTGGTCTCGAACTCCTGAACTCAAATGATCCACCTGCCTCAGTCTCCCGGAGTGCTAGGATTACAGGCGTGAGCCACTGCACCCAGGTGAGCCCGTGTTCTTAATCACTGTATCTGCTCCCCCGCCCCCCACCAAGGATGGGAAACTGGTGAAGACAACACACTTGATCACAAATAGTTAAGAGTCTGGGGACCAGTTAGAAGGTAAATGCAATCAAACAGGTAAGAAAGGAAGGACTAACCTGCACTGAGGCAGTACTGAGAGGATGGGAGGACATGAATGACTAGATGCCAAGAGAGCGTGAAGAGAAATGTCGAGTAGCTGAAATCTGTCGTGACCAAGAGCAAACAGGATGTATGGCAAGAGGAAGGAGAAGCATGTAGAGACATCAGGGTTCTGGTTTGGGCACCGGGTGGATGAAACTGTCCTTCGCTGAGATGCAGAACCGAGGAGGAGGAAGTGGGGAGTGGGTTGGGATGGAGATGGGTGTAATTTTGGACATGCTGAATCCGAGGTGGGAGAAGGACACCCACATGGAGATGCCCAGGAGCCAGCGGGTACATGGGGTCTGGAGCACGAGAAAGAGCCGAGGGGGCAGCTGGTGTCCCTAAAAGCATTGTGTAGTATGAGACTGGCAAAGGCCTGAGGACCAAGCCTGGGTACCTCAGCATTTAGGAGCAAGTGAGTTCAGGACACTCTCTGGCCTTAGCAATTTTGTGAGAAAGTATCAAGGAAGGTGGCTCATTCATTACTGGGCATCAGTGAGATTCCACCTGCCTCTTCCTGCCCTGCCCACTCTCCCCACCTTGCCCTACCCAGGAGTCATTCCTAGCATTTCAGCTCCTCTGCATAGCCATGCCTGGCCTCCCAAACATGCTTTTATAACCTCCCACAATTTTCCTGCATAGCACTTATTACACTGTAATAACTTAGTCTTGCTGGTAATTATTGTCCCTGAGAGACTGTAAGCCCCATGAAGGCAGGGACCAGGCCTACCTTGCTCATTGTTGCATCCCTGTGGGAGATGGAGAAACTCCCTCTCCCAGCCCCTTCCCTTGCCCTGCCTCTAACAGGGATGCTGATTTACTTGGTCAGTTTCCAAGGTGCAGACAGTGACAGAGTCCCCGTGTACTGAAACTCACCTACATTTCTGTGGTCTGTCTTCAGCTTCCTTCATTGGTGCCACTGGGTCAGTAAGACAACCTTGGCTCTCGTGCAGGCTGGCATCTTCTCTCTCCTGTCTTTCCAGAGTGCCAGGGCATTTGGCAGGCTCCTCATTTGGGCCTGAAGCCCCTGGTAAAGCTCCAGTCTGTGCTGTGAGGCTGGAGCAGGTTCCCACCCCCCACTCCCAGCTCCAAAAGCAGCCTGCTTCCGGGGAATCATGCACTCACCCCAGGTCCTAATAAAGTGGCACCTCAGTTTCTCATTTATTTTTACTCTCATGGCTTTGGGAACTTTATGGAAAGGGGGATGACTGGAGGCCAAGATTTGGCAATACCTGAGGTCCTCCAGTCAAATTCCATCAAATAGACCCTTCTCATTTAACTCCTGCTCAGTGAATGAAGGGAAGGAGGGAAGAAATGCACAAACCAGAGCTGGCTTCTACCCTGTAGTCAGGACCATCTACGGGGATTTGTCCCTGGAATGATCTTGCCTTCGATTGGTCAAATGCAATATAGATCCAGGGCTTTGCCTTCAGGGCACTGCGGCCTGATGATGGGCCATGTTACAAAGTTCCCAAGCTTCATCCAGGCAGTGGTGTAAACCTCCATAACCTGCTCACGGGTCAAAAGGCCTGTGGGTCTGTTAGATATTCAGCACTTTTTTGGCCTGTGAGTAGCCTCCAGATCTAATAAAAAGTCTCTCATGTCTCTCAAACTGCCAGCATGCTGGTATGCACATCAACCCTACAGGCTGGGTGGCATTATCTTCTTATTTTGCAAACAGGGTCAGTGAAGTTCAAAAAAATTTGTAATTAGGCAGAGCACTCACCACAAGTAATAATAATTAACATTAATTAAGAATAGTAAATGATGCTACCATTTATTCAAGATCTACCATGTGCTAGGTACTCCAGATTTTACATGTTTCTCTAATTTAATCCTTACAACTGTCCCATGAGGTTGGTGTCATTCTTTTACAAATGAGGAAAAAACTGAGAATCAGAGATTCAGCGACTTGCTGGAGGTCACAAAGCTAATGAGAGGTGGGGTCAGGTTTCCAATCCAAGCCTGTCCCTAAAGCCTTTCTTCTCTTAACTGTGCTGTTTTCCCTGCAGCTGGTGACAGGAGGTACACGGGATTACAGCGGATTCTGTGAGTAGGGGTAGCGAGCCAGCCAGGCCTGATCGAATGCATTCTGAAGGAGAATGCCATTAGGCCTGGCCCCAGGTGGGTAGCTTTGGAAAACAGGGAGAAGAAATTGCCTCGCTTGTACTGTTTGTGCAGGTGAGGTGCCGTTTCTGACAGTGCCGGGAAAGAAGCCCAGGGTGAAATTGGCCAGACATAGCACCTGGGCAGGTGTTGGGGAGCAGGGACAAGAGAGGAGAAGGGGCTGGGCATTTGGATAACCGTTCCCCACCCAAGGCAGGTGCAAAAGATCCCCTGCTGCCCAGGGACACAGGCAGGGCCTGGCAAAGGCCTCTAGCTCTGCAGAGGAAAGGAGAGGGCCGAGGAGATGGGCCATGAGACCTCAAAGGTCCTGTTGACTCTGGTGGTACAGAGTGAACCTCTCTGGGGTCCTTCTACATCAGCAGCGGGAGGAGGGAGGGAGAGGAAATACTGAGCTAAGATTTTCCTAAAAGGCTTGGGTTTATGAAGCAATGTGATTGGCTTCTGCCTCTGCTTGAACCCTTAAAACCCATCTGGGACTTCCTATCTCCCTCAGGCTGAACTCCAAGCTCCTTAAAACAGCTAATAAAGCCCTCTACGATATGATCACTGCTGACCCCACCAGCTCCCCCTGGACTGCCCTCTCCCCAACACGTATTTTTTTACCAACTAGTGGCTCACCCTACTTCTCCTCTCTACCTCCCAACATGAGACCACCCAGGGAGCTTCTAAACTGCCCTGCCCCAGACCAGTGCCTCTGGGCGTGGGCATCTTCATTTTAAAAAGCTCCCCGGGTTATTCCAGTGTGTATCTAGGGCTGAGACCCTTGCTGCTTGGCCTGCCCCTCTGTCACCTTCCGCTGGCCAACTCTTCTCATTCTCCAGACCTCCACCAGGTCTCAGCGCAGGGTCTACTTCCTGGAGAGGCCTTCATGACCCTCTCCCGGAGTCATCCTTGGCAGGCTGGGAAGGGTGCCCCGTCTATGCATACACTGGCTTTCTCCCCATGACTGTGACCTCCCTGAGGACAGGGGCCTTGTCTGCTGGTTCACCGTTATATTCTTGCACCTGGCATAGGATAATCTTTCAATAAACGAGCTGAAATGTTAAATATAAAGGTAAAAATCTGTCTTTCTAAAAATGTCCCCTAGTCCCTGATATTCCCTCCTTCCAAATTAAACATGAAAGCCCAAGTCTTTTCAAGTTTTTAAGTGTCCCCAAATGTCTATGGGTATTGGTCCTTAATTAGCACTTTTGGATCCCTCTGGGTCCTGCCTGTCCTCCTGAGCAGGGAGCTGGCTCTCTGTTCCTGCAAACATTAGTGTTTCCCCAAATAGCTCCTAGAAAAGGAAGCGCAGCTTCTCCACAAGAAAAGACAGTTTGCAAACAAGAGCTCTGCACAGGCAGGCTCAAAGGCAGCCGAAACGCTCCCCTCTCTGGGAAATGTTTAAAGCACCTCCATTTAAGATCACAGAGAGGTTTAGTCAATACTCATCCATTTCCTCCTCCACCCTTCCTCAAGGGAAGCCAGAACTGAGCTCTTGTCAGAGAGGGTACTGGTGGCAGAATAGCTTCAAGACTGTGGAAGGGATGATCCATGTTGGATCGGAAGAAGATGAAGGTGAGAAGCTTCCAACAGGGCATTAATTGGCTTGGAACAGCTAAGAGCCTCCCCCGGCCCAAACAATCCAAGGCAATTTCCGAAAGCAACTGTGGAGGAAGAGGCCCGCGCCTTTCTCACCTCCTTTGAATGGGTGGCTCAGAAGTGGGAGACAGAGCCAGGAATCCACAGGGCATCCTTCTCCCGCCAACTGCCGGGGGCTGGAGGGAAGCCAGGCTGCTCACCTCCTGGGGTTTGGGAGTGTGCCCAGGTATGAGGAGCTGCAGCTGCAGCCCCTGTATCCCCATCATTGGGAGGAGGTATTGACTGGTGCCCCAGCAGAGCTGGGGGACAGGGATGGCGGCTGCTAAGATGCTGGGAGTGGACAACTAGTCTTTGTTAGGTTTCTGGCTCCATTGATTTTCCTTCTTTGAGCTCAGTTTCCTCATCTGAAAATGAGGGATTTTTTGGACCAACATCAAAGGTCCCTTCTAGCCTTGCCTTCTGGGGCTGGTGACAAAACAGGGAAGCAGGAGAGGAAAGTCCTGAGTGGTTTCCAGAGGAAGATGGGAACTGAGCCTCCTGGCTAGGGGATTGGACACGTCTGCATTGTGGTATCCAGTTCCTCTACTGGGGGCCCAGGCATAAAGGGGGTGAAAATTCTACCCCTACATCTTTTTTTTTTTTTTTTTTTGAGACAGGGTCTTGCTCTGTTGCCCAGGCTAGAGTGCAGTGGTGTTATCATAGCTCACTGCAGCCTCACACTCCTGGGCTCAAGCAGTCCTCCTGCCTCGGCCTCCCAAGTAGCTGATTACAGGCATGCATTATCACAATGCCCAGCTAATTTTTCTATTTTTAGTAGAGATGGGCTCTCACTCTTGCTCAGGCTGGTCTCAAACTCCTGACCTCAAGCCGTTTTCCTGCCTTGGCCTCCCAGAGTGCTAGGATTACAGGCGTGAGCCATTGCGCCTGGCTGACTCCTACATCTTGTATGAGACATCACATGGGGAAGCTAAGGCCTAAAAAGCTTTAAAAAGACTCACACAAGGTCACACGGGTAGCAAGCAGGGGAGCTTTATCCATCACAGGGATGGCAGGTAGATTTAACTGCATGCTCCAACTCTCGTAGATTGGCCGAGGCTACTAAGGACAGCGTGTGGAGGAGGCAGTCTGTGATCTATTAGTAGCGTCTGCCACAGGCTTGGGAAACACAGAAGTGGCAGCATGGATACAGCATGTTTACTGTACTTACCGATTCATTTACTATATTGTCACTGAGAGGCTACTTCATTCGGTGCACCGGTCCTCATACTGGAGATTTAGTGGTAAATAAGACCAGCCCTGCCCTCAGGATGTTTACATTCTAGAAGGGGAGACAAACAATACACATGTGAGCAAATGACCAAATCATATAATCTCAGCTAGTGCTGAGAGGTATAAGGAAGATAAAATAGTGCAGTGGGATAGGCAGCAATAGTGTGCGTGGGGGGAGATCGGGGTGGTCAGGGTGACATTTAGGCTGAGATCTAAATACTGAGAAGGAGGCATCCTGTGAAGAGCTGGAGGAAGGGCATCCAGGCAGAGGGACCCTCCACAGCACGGGGAGACCACAGTTGGGCAGGGGAGGGGTCAGTGGGGAGGTGGGAGTGGCGAGGAGGCCAGCAGTCTGCTCAGTGTGCCCGTCTGGATGCCTGACAGGCCTCCCGAACTTAGCAGTGGAGAACAAACCCCTCGGCCGGTGCATCCCCCTTCCCCCTTCACACACAACTAAACCTGGTCCTCCGGAAGTCCTTCCCTTCCCTTCTCAGTAAATGATGCCACCAGCCGCCCCACTGCTCAGGTCACTGTGCAACCAATCAAGCCAATGCCATCATCACTTACTGACCCCAGCTCTGTTCTTCCCAGTTTTGTCTTTTTTGAACTATCCCCAACCCACAAACCCAGGGACAGGTACTTTATTATCTTTTTAAAAGCGAATATGGGGCCCGGCGCGGTGGCTCACACCTGTAATCCTAGCACTCTGGAAGGCCGAGGTGGGAGGATCATTTGAGCTCAGAAGTTCGAGACCAGCCTGAGCAAGAGTGAGACCCCGTCTCTACTAAAAATAGAAAGAAATTAGCTGGACAACTAAAAAGACATAGAAAAAAATTAGCTGGGCATGGTGGCGCATGCCTGTAGTCCCAGCTACTCAGGGGGCTGAGGCAGGAGGATAGCTTGAGCCCAGGAGTTTGAGGTTGTTGTGAGCTAGGTTGATGCCACAGCACTCTAGCCCGGGCAATAGAGTGAGACTCTGTCTCAAAAAGAAATAAAAAAACCTGGGGTTGGTTATAGCCACAGGAGCACTAAGCCCCAATTCAACTCACACACATTCCTCTAGTTGTCCCCAAACAGTGTTTCCAGAGTGGATCTGGCGTTGAGGCATTTATTATCACAGGGACCACTTATCAGGCTCTGGCAGTCTCCTGGCTCCCTTGCCAGAGCATCGCAATAGCCCTGTGAGGGTTGTATGATCATCACCCCACTTTCATTCACATGGATACTTAGAAAGTTTCAGCTTCTTATCATAAATCCCACATGGGTAATGGCTGAGCCAGAATTTGGACTTAGGTATCTCTGATGCCAAAGCCCAAGCTCTTGCTTCTGCATCAAGCTTCTTCCAGACTCAGATGAGCAAAGGATGATGGGCTCAGAAAGACACCTTGACTCCAGGCTGAATGTTTCACCTTAATTTCAAAATTAAAGGTCAGAGCCTGCTGCCTGGGTTCCTTGGGACTTCCTCAGCCTAGAAAGATAGGAGAGTTCGGACTTTCTCCAAAGAAATGGAGGTGTTCCAGCCCTCCTTATCTGGCTTGGCTTTCAGTCCTCATCTTTCCACCTGCCCCCCTCCCAAGTCCCCCCTCTCTGTCACCAGGTGGTCAGCTTTTGGCTGTTGTAGACAGTACCCTGGTGCCCTCCAGCCTGTCGGCCTCTTGATCGGGAGGCATTCCCGTGGGAAACATGGTGCCAATATCCGGTGTGGAAAGGCCCTCCGTTACCTGCCGGCCCTGTTGCCTCTGCTATCAGGCCCAGGAACAAAGGAGCCTGGTGCCTGCCGCCCGGCTGGCTGTGTTTGTCCAGGGTGAGGCCTTGCCTGGCACAGATGCTGAGCAAACAGGAGTGCCGGCCTCACAGATCCGCCTTACAACAAGCAGGGTTTTAGCTGGGAGGTGTTGCTGCCAGGCCACCTGCTGAAATCTCATCCTGCCCAACCCCAACCAGCACCCCAGAGCTGAGGGGACAGGAGGCCAAGCAGTCCGGTCTCTTGGCCTTAGGCCGTCCTCGCTCTACAATGGGAGAGTGGGGACAAGATGATCTCCAAGAGCCCTTCTGTAGTCTAGAGCTTTGATTGGTGTTTCTGAAAGCGTTTAGGGCTTGAGAACAGATCTGGGATGCAGATATTCAGGGGGGTGGGGGTGGAATCGGGACCCTGAATTGTGGCACTCCCCCACCCCAGCCCTGTGTGCCCACGAGTGCCTCTGTCTCTGGCCGGGAGTCTGCCAGAGCAATGTGTTGGAGCAGTGGATTCATGAGCGCATTCACCCTAATGGAGTTTCCAGGACAGGAACTAGGGTACTTCACAGTCCGAGGACTAAACGTGTCTATCTTGCTTCCGAGGCCACCTAGAATCTGACATCTTACTTTCTGCTCTCAGAAATCTGAGAGTAGCTGGGGGAGGCTCCAAGGGACCATGGAGGGTCATTTCTCCAGTTAGGGCAGTGAGAGGCTGCAGAGTGATAGCGGTTCTCAGAATTTAGTGTGCATCAGAATCAACTGCTTGTTAAAAATGCAGAATTCTGGGCCCCACACCGCAGAGTTTCTGAATCCCAAGATCTATGGTGGGGGAAGGTAGTTCAGGATTCTGAGTTTTTAACAAGCACCTCAGTGCTCCTTAGGTCTTTGATAAAGTGGAATGAGTGTGTCTAAAAGCTGTACAGTCCTGGGTTCAAATCCCACCCCTGCCACTTTTTAGCTGTGTGACTTGGGGCAAGTCACTGTGCCTTTCTGATGTCAGTTTTGTCTGTGAAATGAGGCTACAATACCTCTCAATAAGTGTGGGCTATTGTTTCAAAGTGTTTCGTGCACTTTGTATATGTTTTTGGAATGAATAGCGGAGAAGTCCATTTGCCCAAACCAGAAACCTAGCAGTTCTTCTTGTCTTCATTTACCACATCTATCAAGCACCCAACCACAAACTCCCATGAACTCTACCTCCTAAATATGTCTTAAACCTGCCTGTCTCTAGGCGTTTGGCCACCGCCCTAGTCCAAGCCATCATCTCCCCCTTCCTGACCACTTGCACGGCCTCCTCACCGGCCCCAGGTTTCCATACTTGCCTGGCCCATTCATCCTCCTCCAGCAGCCATGGTAATCTGATAAGGTCATGCCCTTGCTTCAAACTCTAGCTCTCAGGAAGGCCTTATCATGAGCTCCCCCCACAAAAAATCCTTTGGTCTCCCACACCTACTTCTAAGCCTCCTTTCAGCCCCTCTTACATGCAAGCTATTCTGAACTTTCCAATTCACTCAATGAATCACAGTTTCTCTCGCCCCTAGGTCTTCACACAAAGTGCATGTGTTCCCCCACCCCCCAACGCACATCCTTCCCTCACTACTCATCTTTCCTATTACAGCTTGGATGTCATTTCCTCAGGGCCAGACATTAGCTGTCCCCCTTACATGTGCTCCGTGAACTGTTCTTCCTCTACAATAACGCTTGTTACGGTCTACCAGGATGACTTAATCCTACTTGCCCCCACCGCTAAACTAGCTCCAAGACAACACAAACCTCTGTCTAGTATCGCAGTAGCACCATAGAGTCTTTGACATGTTGTGGGTGCTCAAAAATATGCGTTGAATGAACTATTAAATACACAGCTGAATGAGAGAATGAACAGACGGACAAGGAGAAGGACTCGTCCTGGGATATGTCACGGTGGACGCCCCCAGGTAGTGCCCAAGCTGCAGCCACACGGGGGCGTCCCAGGGCACGCGCCGGCCACTGGGGGGCGCCCCCGGCTCGTTGTAGCTGGCTGGCAGGTCCTCCGACTCAGCTTCGATTACTAATCGCCAATGTGCAACAGGGGGCGGGGTTCTCCTTCTGATGGACAGTATCGCTCCGCCCAATCTAATTCATCTTTTCCTTGGCCCCGCCCACTCCAGGCCCCAGAGACTCCCCCCGAGGGTGGGCCCGACGGAGGTGCCGCCAACTGAACTCCAGCTGAGTGCTCTCGAGGCCGAACCAGCGAGCCGGGCGGTCTGTGAGTGGGCGGCCAATCGCTAGGGGCGGGGCCGCGGCGTTGACGGGCAGGCGGACGGTCCCGCCCCTCTCGCCCAGAGCGGCAGCGCCAGCGCAGGGCACAGCAGAAGTGAGTACGTGAGCGGCGCAGCAAGATCCCAGCTCGGACCCCGGACGGCACGCGCGCCCGAAGCCCCGGATCCGAGTCAGGCCCACGGCGAACCGCCAGATTACTGTGCACCCTGAACCACGACCACCTGCACCCTTCTGTCCCGGCCCGCCTCCTCGAGTCCTCCGGCACCGAGCTTCCTAGCACCCGGGATACTCCTGGACCGGTCCGTCCAGATTCCCGCGGGACCGACCTGCCCGCACCTCCCGGAATCGGCGGCTCGGGGCGCCGCCTCGGTTCCGGAGCTGCCCGTCTGGATTGCACCCCTTCCTTGCCCGGATCTCCTAGGACCATACGCAAACCTTCCCCGGAGCCCCCCGAGCGGACCTTCCCTTGGGTGTTCGCAGCCCCGCCGGCGGGGCCCGGCCCGGTGCGGCACGGCTTGGCTCCCGGAGCCGCCCCGGCCATGGCCAGAGCCCGCCCGCTGTCGCCGCCGCCACCGCCGCCTCCGGGGCTCCTGCCACTGCTCCCTCCGCTGCTGCTGCTGCTGCTGCCCGCCGGCTGCCGGGCTCTGGAAGGTGAGGGGTATGGGGGGCGCGCCCGGGGGTAAGGTGCCCCGGGTCGCCGGACTGCGGGCCAGAGACGGCCGGCAGTGTGGGTCCGATTCGAGCTGAGCGCACGTCGGAGGCGGCCCCGCCACCCGCGCCCGCTTCAGGGCCGGAGGATGGGGTGGGGTGGACGCCCCCGGAGCCGCCTCGGAGGCTGGAGCTGGCTCCGAAGCCGGCACTCCGCGGGTTGGGAGACCGCGGGCAGCTGGAGTCGGGATGAGCGTCCCCGAAAGTCGTGGCCCGGCTGTGAGCTTTTGTGGGAGTACCTCACACTCGCGGCAGAGAAGCGGGGACCCTCGACACCTCTCGGAGGCGGGGAAGTGTGGGCGGCCCATCAGGCAAGGCGGGGGCCGCGGGGCAGTGGCGGGTGGGGGCGAAGCGGGACTCTCCAGGTGGGGGAAACAGCGCTGATTAGGAACCCGCCGGAGTTAACTGCGAGAGTGTGAGTGCGTGCACCCCGCTTTGTCAGGGGACTGCTGCTGGGCTGGAGAGGCGGGGGGGGGGCTGTTATTGTTTATGGTTTGCTGAGCGCCAGCTACACACGAGGGGCTGTGTGCGTGGGTGTTGCACCCTTCTCAGAGGCTCCCCCTCCGTCTTCTAGCAGGGCACCCCGAACTTGGGTCTTCCTTGAACCCCTGAAGTTGTGGGGTTTGCCCTAGGTGGCACAGGAGCCGGTGCATTACTCATTAACCGGTGGGAAAAGGCCCGGCTTCTCAATGGGTTCTGTGAAACCTGCCAAGACTGCTGTTGAGGGGGTAGCTCCAGCTTCCAAATGATTGTGCTTGGATGAACAGCCCAAGTGTTGTTGGCCTTGGCAGGAGAGCTCACACATGCCACTTGACACAAGCCTGCCGCGGACAGGGGCACCAACACAGGTCACAAACAATAGGGAGGCCCACACACATTTACACACACCCCGTTTTCAACGAATTTTGGAGCCATTAAATGAGAGGGGTAAACACCTTCCTTAAGGTAGTGAGAGGGACGCCACAGAAATTTGGAGGAAATTGGAATATAGGCAGTACTTATTTTGGGCATCTTTAACAGATCAAGTCACTTTCTTAGTTTAGGAACAAAAACATACATTCTGTGTAACTTGATTTGTTCATGTGTTCACAATCGGGAAACTTAAATGTTGGAAGGAAAAAAGAACACAGTTCAGAGAGAAAGGCATCTTCTGGCGCTTTCTCATTTTCTCCATGGGAAAACTGTTCTTATGATCCCCATCCCCTTTTATCTCTAAGCCCTCTGTGCTGACAGATCGATTCCCACGGGTGGGCACATGCAAATTCAGACCTACCCACCAAGGTCGCGCCCACACTGTCGAACACTCACCCACAAGTGTGTGATAGGATCACAGGCCTGAGAAACCAGTGTGGGGCTTTGTTGTTGATTGCCTTAAGGGTGTGAGCCAGGGAGCCTGTTGCAGTTGCCAGGTCTGTGTCTTTGCCCAGAAGAGACATTGACACACATGCGCTCATACGCACACGTAGGGGGCTGTGTGTCACTCGTAGGGGGCTGTGTGTCACTCGTGTGTGTCAGGCCCCAAGGCCCTTGTTGTGGGTGTGGTAGGTGTCAGTGCTGAGAGTGGAGTGGGGGTGTGTGGTTTGGGTCAGGTGAGCAAGGGCTACCTGAGGAGGCTAACCCTTTCCTTCCTCTCTTCCTCCTTTCCTCCCTCACACCTCCCAGACCCTCTGGGGCAGGCCTTAGCAGAAGCTGGTGTCCAAGCCTCCAGGCCAAGGAGCTGGGGGACCGACCAGGAGGCAGAGTGCCACTTGCTCCCCACCCCCTCCTCTTTCCTCCACCATCAAGTGGGAGCACGGGCTACTCCCTGCTCAGAGGCTAGGCCAGTGTGGGGTGTCCCTAGGAAATAGCAGTGCTTATGAGGTGGCTCTCACCAATTCCTTCACTTTTGCAGTACCTCGGACCCTGTGCTCTTTGGTTTGTGTGTGTGTGAGACTGTAAGAAAGAGAGATGCCAGGTGCTAACCGCAGCCCAGACCTTCCACCTACCTACTCTCTCCGGTTCTCCCTCTTTGTGGGATGGGATGGTTGCAGCACCAACCCCATAGGTAGTTGTGTGGACTGAGTTGTTACTATGCATAAAGTGCTTATCACATAGTCATTGTTATTCAAGGTTTAGCTGTTATTATCATTATTATTATTATTACTCTGGGGTCTGCTCCTGGGGAGCCTCAATGAAACTGGTGTGTGCCCCTGCTGTGCTGGAGGGAAGTTAGAGGACACAATGATGATAGGTGGGGGGGGGGTGTCTCTCCAAGGAAGGAAGAAATGGGAAGAGAGCTGGGTCAGTGGGCAGCTGTTCTCTGCCTATACCCCCTCCCCTATTCAGGAGCTAGAAGTGTGGGATGGGTGGACTTCAGGGTCCTGAGCTATGACCAGAGGGCAGGGCTACACGGGTCCCTTAGTACTGAAGATCTCTTCAGGCTCAGAGCTTTATAGGTGGGGGTTCCAGCTTCCCCAATCCAACCTTCCATTTGCTTTGCACTTGGCCTTTTGGCTTTCTGCATCTAAGGATGATTATATTTAGGCCCAGGGTCCTTGAGCTATGGGTGCTGCCTCTCATATACCCACTTGTTAGATGCTGTCTGGCACCTGGATTCTCTTCCTTCCCTGAACACTGAGGGTTCCCCAAGACTCTGCATCCAAGGATCTCAGGATCTCATCAGTTTTCTATGTGGATGGAGCCAGGCAGGTTCCTTGCTTGTCTTCCCTGGTTGAAAAAACACCCTTTCCCTTGCCCTCTGATTGATTACCTCCCCCTCTGATTGATTACCTCCTCCCCAAATTGCCCTGGGATTTGCCCACAGACACAGGGAAATGGGGCCCCCTTGTCACTATCCTTTTAAGTAATGCTCCCCAGTTCCCCAAAGCCAAGATCATTCTCCTGTTCAGGACCATGAGTGGGTAGAGGAGAGGGGTCCAGTAGGGGGAGCAGACCAGGAATGGGGCCTGGGCTGAGGAATGGTGTCTGAACCACAGGGCCCTTGTGCCCGAGATAGACTGGGGAGGTCCCTACCAGGAACAGATCCTTTTGAGAAAAGAGAAACAGTTACCAGATCCTAAGAGGAAAGGGGGACACATCCCCCTCCAGCCAAGCCATGCTGAGTTGTCACTGCAGTGGAAACTACCCCTGAGGGAACAAGGCAGTATGTGAGACCACCTCTTCCTCAGAGACAGCAGGAGTGACCACTGAGGATGTGGGAGCTGAGGGGAGACAACAAGCCGGGATTTGGGGGGCTCGCTCACTTGTTTGAGCTGCCTCTGGAACCCCCCACCCCATCCCTTCTTGTCAGGAGCTGGCGCTTCAGAGCTGCCAATGAGGGACTGCGCAGGTATTTGGGGGAACCAGTTTGCTTGTCACTGCCCTCGACTTAGCCAGAGCTGCTGCCGCCACCACTGCAGCCTCCGCGGTTGCGAGCCCGAAGCTGAAGCTGCCATGGGCAAGGCCTCTGTCACCCGGCCTTCCACTAATTAAACAGCATGAAGAGGCTGAATCACCAGGCCTGCATAGTTTGAAAATTGTAGCCCTGCCTGTTGTGCTGAGTCAAACTGGTTTGTCGGGATTGGGCAGCTGGGGGTGGGGGGTGGAGGGAGACAGGGTACAGCTGGGCACCTGAGGAGGTGGGAGAGGCCCCCTGCCCCAAGGGCTGGCTCTGGTGCCCGGCCTTCTGTCCCCTCTGCCCCCAGCCTCCTGGCCAGACCCCCTAGGTCAGCAACCCAGAGGAGGGCTGGAAGGGTTCATGGAATGGCTAGCTGTCCATCCATCCTTCTGGCTGGCTGGCAGGGCCAGGGCTGGGGTGGGGGCACGGATGAGCACTGAGGCATCCGGGCTCTCTGCCCTGGCTTCTCCCCCCTTCTCTTCCCTCTCAGGTTTATTTAATTATAAATCCCCACGATCTGAAGGGAAGAATGAAAAACAAAATGTGTTCTCCGTTCTGAGATGCTCCCCTCCCCTCCATCCCTGCCTAGGGGGCCAAAGGGCGGTGGCAGGGAGGGAGGAGGTGGCCTTGGGTGAGTTAGGCTCCCCCACGACATGTATCCTCTCCAGGTCCTGTGGCAGGTTCCCCCCAAGACCCCTTTCTCTAGCTGACCACCCTGAATGTACCGGCTGGTACACGAGTGTGCACACAGACACGTGGGGGAGACTGGGAACCAAATCCTTCTGCTTGGGGGCTGAGGTGGGGACTCCATGAAGAGGGGAGGGTATTTACCTCAGGGGTGGCATGGCATGGAGCTTTCTCCCCTTCTCTTTGCAGGCAGGGCTGCAGGGTGCTCCTCCCTGCCCAGACCCTGGCCTCTGCCCTCCTGTCCCTGCATACTCTGCAGGCCTGGCCTGGGGCCTGACCTTTCCTTCCACCTCCACGTCTCCAGTTTGGAGTTTGGGCTGGAGGTTTCTTGCTCTGTCTTCAGTTTTGTTTTCTTATTGTTGTTGTTTGTTTTTTGGTTTCCTGGGTCTCAATGACACTCCTACTCTCAGGATGGGGTGCTCTGGGTGCTTGGGCCTGGGGTGCTATGGGGCCTGGCTCTTCACCAGAGCAGATGGCAGGTGCCCCTCCTACAGGTCAGGGTCCCTATTGTGTCCTCTTCATGCCCTCCTCATGGTCTTCAACTTGTGTATGGAAGAGCCTTGCTCAAAGCTCCTGGGGACAAATCTCTTCATGGTGCCACCGCCTCCCCACCACCTCCCCACCACCTCCCCAAGGGCTCTGCCTCCCCTTGAGACAGTGCCATTGTGCTGGTAGGGAAGTGGCTTGCTGCTTGGGCAGGGTCTATACCTGGGGAGGCCGCACCCAGCCACACCCAGAATCATCTTCATGCCCCTGCCCCACCCCTAGCCTCGTGACCTGACTGACAGCTCCTGCCTGCGACAGGACAACAGGAAGTGCAGGGCAGGGGCTTGCTCCTTCCCAGTGCCTCCGGCCAAGGCTGACCCTTGCAAGAGTGGCCTGTGTGCCTGCCCTGCCTGAGCAAGAGGCACCATTTTGGGGGCAGGATGAGGGTACTACTCTCTCCCAACTCTTTCCACACCACTTGAAGACATGCCATAAAGAGAACATGCTTGCAGAGTGTGTGTGTGTGTGTGTGTGTGTGTGTTGCATGTGCATGCAAGATGTACCTCTGAGGCTTTACAAACTCTAGGTATTGATATTTATACTATGTCTGTGTGCTCTTTGGGGGTGCTGTGGCAAGTTCCAGTGCCATTGGCATCTGTGTGTATGCACTGATTGCAGTCTGGCTGTGTAAGAGCATGTCACCAAGTCTGCACAGGGAAACTGGTGTTTGTGTTTATACTTTACACTGAAGACTGGCTTGTGGCTGGCTATAGTGTGTGCAATTGGGTGTATACGGAGAGCATACTGTTGGATTGGGTGTGCATGCCCTCTGTGTATGCATATGTTTCAGAAAGTTTGTCCATAGGAAGGCTGTAGGGGTGGGTCTGCCCAAGGCAAGCCAGATCTGTGTGTAAGAAAGATTCACTGTATGTGACTGTCTAAGGAAGACTAATCTGTTTGTACCATATGCATCTGTGTGTCTGGGAAAGACAGACCATGGCTCTGTGTGAAGCTGTGTGCATGTTTGTGGGCGGCTATAGCTTTGTGTGTTTTTGTCCACCATATGTGTTGACTTGTCACTCTTTAGTCCCAGCATTGGGGGATGAGCCCAGCCACTGAGAACTGGGTGCTGTGCATGCATCTGGGTGTTTGTGTACAGGTGAGGGCCACACAGCTGCTGCCACGTGGCTGCTCTCCATGGCCCTATGGAAAACCTGAAAGGTGTTGCTTCACCCCTGAGCATCAGAGCTCCAATCCCAGAAAGACCCCATGCCTGGTGTTGACTTCCCTGGTGTCTTTTTGGGGGACAGGTATGGTTTCCTGCCTGCCAGAGCCCTGTGTCTGGGGTGGCCAGCTTCCCCTCTCATCTCCCTCCTGCAGACACATGGCTGGGCAGAGGGGTGTGGGGTGCACCAGGCAGCTGGCAGAGTTTGGAGATTGCTCACTCACTTCGCTTTTGTCCTTATCCCTGTCCCTCACATCCTCTGCCCCAGCCTGTGTGCATATGCACATGCACAGGCACACGCCACACGCAGAGCAAAGGTGGGCTGGAGCTGTCCCTCCCCATGCCACAGGCAGATGGGCTCTATGACCCCCTCCCCCCACATCCTTCCTGAGGCTCGGACACTGGCAGCTCAGGGCCCGAACTGGTCCTTGACTCTCCTCCCCTCCCCCAGAGAAGCGGGGAAACGGAGAGCACGCCCGCCCCTCCCCACCGGAGTGACCGGAGCCCTTCCTCAGGCACACATGACTCGAAATCCAAGTCCTCTCCTCATTAATGGGAAAAATGTGCCGAGATTGAGCGATGGCCAAGGCTGAGCGATGGCCAAGGGCCGATCCCCTCCCTCCCTCTCTCGCTCCCCAGAAATTAAACAGAAATGAAGAGCCTCCCTGCCTCCCTCCCTCCTGCCGCCCGCCTCCCACCGTCCCCTCCTCCTCTCCCTCCTCTGAGAGCCAGCGCAGGGCTTGTTTTAAACTGTGGAGGAATCTGGCTGGAGGGGGAGGGGGCTGAATATTTGGGTTTAAACAGTTCCAGATGGGTTTGGCTCAGGCTGAGCAGAAGGAAGTGAGGGAGAGGGAGGAGGGAGCCGCCGAGGAGCGCAGGGAGCCCTTGCCTGCTCGGGCAGCGGGCGGGCTGGGGGAGGGGCGCCCGGCTCGGCCGGCTCCCAGGGACAGGGACGCTCCGGGCTGCTGGCTGGGGAAGCGGCCACTTGGCAACCTCCCTCTTAGCCTCCGTCTCCTTGGGCCTCCTTGTCTCTCCATCTCACTGTCTTTTGTAGTCCGCCGCCGGCCATCCCGGCTGTCTGAGCCCAGCCCGCCGGCGCTGCACATCCTTCCAGCTCGGCCCCTCGCCCGCCTCGGCGAGGCCCCCGCTCCGCCCGCCTCTGTCGCCGCCTGTCTCTGGGCCCTACTTCTGAACATCTCTGCTTCCTTCCAGTACTTTGCTTCCCTCGAGTACCCCCGGCCAAATGTCTGCGTCTGTCTGTCTGTCTGTCTGTCTGCCAAAAGGGCCGTCAGGCCATGAGGAGGAGACTGGAAGAGCTCACCTTGTGGCCCAGTCATCCAGGGACTGGTGACTGTTGAGGCAGGAGGGAGCCTTGCTCAGGGCAGTGAACAGCTGCTTCCCTGCCCTCTGGCCTCACGTGGGGGACTTGGGTCACAGCTGCCCTGTCCACCCACTGGGTCCTCCTCTGTCTTGGGCTCAGTCCCAGACTCCAGAAACCACTGAAGGCTGCAGTTCTGTAGCCTATGGGATTTGTGTCATCCCCCGCTGCCCCACTGTTGATTTAGAGACCTCCAGAAGTTCGGGGTGACCCTGCCCCATTCCAGCTCAGAGTTCAGGGAAGAACTGCTGGCTGCCCTGCCTCCCAGGCTACAGGAAAGGAGTTGGAACCTCTTTCCTACCTTTCCTGCTCCCAGGTCTGATTTTGGGGTCACACTGTCTTTCAGAGAATAGACTGTCCAGCTAGAACCCAGAACCAGGTTCTTAGGGGAGTGAGTTTATGTCAGAAACATTAGTGGGTCCTTCCTATGACTGAGCAAGGGGAAAACAGAGAAGAAACTGCAGCTCAGAACATAGGATTGTGTTATGACAAAGCCTCTGGCACTTAATGCGCAGAAAGCGGCATCTAACCCTGACTTGGAGGTTCAGGGAAGGCCTCCTGGAGGAGGTAGCAGCTTGGTTGGGACTTAAAGGATACTCAGGAGTTAGTTCTCCAGGCTTTCTCCTGTCTCTCCTTTGTAGAGGGGCGTATTGCAGTCAGACTACAAGGGGTTAGTTTTGGAGTCAGACAGACCTGAATTTGAGCCACCCTTCATCCCCTCACCCCTAGTCCCAGCAGTTTTACCTTAGGCAATATATTTACTTTCTCTGGGCATCTCCTCTGTAAAAGGGAGTCACTTCTTCCAAGAATTGCAGGGGGAATTGAACTAGGAGCTGGTCCTGGGTCTTGGGGACTCGCCACCCCACCCTGACAGAGACTCCTGCCCCATCCCCCATAGGGAGCTGAGTAGGAGGCTGGGTAGGGGCTGGCTCTGGCCTGTAACTGCTCTCCCCTTTCCCTGGGCGGCGTGTGGGGCTGGGCCTTTGTGCTGGGAATGGAGTCAGGGGAGGCCAGGGCCAGGGTCTGAAGCACACAGCCCTTTGTTCCAGGATAAAGGCCTTGCCGGCCCCTTTGTGTGGAGATTAGCAGAGCCTGTAGGTGTGTGAACCGGCCTCTGCTCCCGCTTCATTAACCCAGGCTTGGGGTCAGCAGGGACACCCACCCCTACCCTGCCCCACCTGACATCTTTGGGGCTGTGACATCTCTGGGGATGGCGGAAGGGTCTCCTCTGGGGTAGGGTTGGGGAACTGGGGACTTTGAGGCCTTGGGGTGGTGGGGTATCTGGTTAGAGTTGCCTCTCCTGGGTCCTGGCCTTTCTTGAGCGACCTTTTTCCCCATCCTGACATTAGCCCCTGACCTTTTTCTTCTGTTGTTCCCCCAGAGACCCTCATGGACACAAGATGGGTGACGTCTGAGTTGGCATGGACAGCTCATCCAGAAAGTGGGGTGAGACTTTCCCATCATTCTCCTGAGCGCTGGTTGCCATTAGGCTGCCCCCCACCTCCTAGGGCCCGTGCCCCTCACCTCACCAGGGCCTGGGAAGGGCTGCCTCTGCTTGTCACCCTCACCTCCTGTGGCGTCCCCACCCTCCTCACTTGTCACCTTCCGAAGCACCTGATGGTCCTCCTCTGCCAGTGCTTTTCTCTTGCCTTTCTCTCTTCTGCCTCCCTGTGTCCTTCCATACATCCCATCTTTGTCCCGTTCTTCCTCAGCCTGTCTTCAGTCTGTTCCCATCCCTCTGCCCTCTGCTGCCTGGCTGCCCTCTGCACGTCCATCCCTATCATCTCCTTCCTGGGTCTCTGGGAAGAGCCCTGGCTTAGAAACGAGGAAACCTTGGTTCCAGATCTCTAACTTGCTGTGTGACCTTGAGCAAGGCAGTTTACTTTTCTGGGCCTCCATTTCTTGACTATTAAATTCTTGTAGTCCTATTAACATCTCTAAAATAATTTGAATTAACTCCTGTGGCTTTCATGGCTGCATCGAGCCTTATAACCCTGGCGGATGATGGCACTAAAGGCCCTACAGTCACCAGGCCTGACTGTATAACCTTGGGCAACTCTCTCCCTTCTGTGAGCCTTGGCTTCCTCATCTCTAAAATGAGGACAACAGATGCACCTCCTCATGGACTCATTGTGTAGCTTAAATGTGATGGTAGTGGTGACAGCCAGTATTCTTTGAATGCCTGCTCTCTGTAGGGCACTGTTATAAGCCCCTTACATATTTTAGACTAATTTAATTCCTCATAGCCCCCTTTAATTCCAATCAGTCCCATTTTACAGATGATGAAACTGAGGTATAAAGATAATAAATATTATAGCTAATGCTTATATAGTACTTATCAAGTTTCCAGACCTGTTCTAAGTGCGTTATTCATTTAAAGTCATTATTCCTTACATGTCTATTATCCCCATGTTACAGATGGGGAAACTGAGGCACAGGACAGTTAAGTGACTTACCCGTAGTCACATAGCAAGCAGAGAGCTGGGACTCGAACCTATATAGCTTGTGTGCTGAGCCACTACACCACAGAAACATCTCTGTGGAGTAAATATAGCAGATCTGGGCACGAGGGAAACACTTGGCCAATTTTGGCACTCTCTCTCTTTTTCATTGTTCCATGTGCAGTGGGAGGAGGTGAGTGGCTATGACGAGGCCATGAACCCCATCCGCACGTACCAGGTGTGTAATGTGCATGAGTCAAGCCAGAACAACTGGCTTCGCACGGGCTTCATCTGGCGGCGAGATGTGCAGCGGGTCTACGTGGAGCTCAAATTCACTGTGCGTGACTGCAATAGCATCCCCAACATCCCTGGCTCCTGCAAGGAGACCTTCAACCTTTTCTACTATGAGGCTGACAGCGATGTGGCCTCGGCCTCCTCTCCCTTCTGGATGGAGAACCCCTACGTGAAAGTGGACACCATTGCGCCTGATGAGAGCTTCTCGAGGCTCGATACTGGCCGTGTCAACACCAAGGTGCGCAGCTTCGGGCCACTTTCCAAGGCTGGCTTCTACCTGGCCTTCCAGGACCAGGGTGCCTGCATGTCACTCATCTCTGTGCGTGCCTTCTACAAGAAGTGTGCATCCACCACCGCAGGCTTCGCACTCTTCCCTGAGACCCTCACTGGGGCGGAGCCCACCTCACTGGTCATTGCTCCTGGCACCTGCATCTCTAATGCTGTGGAGGTGTCAGTGCCACTCAAGCTCTACTGCAATGGCGACGGGGAGTGGATGGTGCCTGTGGGCGCCTGCACCTGTGCCACCGGCCATGAGCCAGCTGCCAAGGAGTCCCAGTGCCGCCGTGAGTGGGGGCTGGCCTTGGGGAGATGGGAGGGAGGGCTTTGGCTACAGCCACCTACCGCCCCCAGCCGCTGCTTGCTGTCTGTCTAGGAGGAATGGCATCAGGTCTGGGAAGGGTGGGTATCACATGTAGAGAATGTGGGCTAAGAGAAGGGAGATGAGAGAGATTAGGAGAGACACAGGATAGTAAGACAAAAAATGAAACTAAGAGAGAGGAAGAGAGACATGAAGAATCCTTGACAAGCGGGCACCTGGAGCACCTGGTCAAGGGCCTAGGAGGCAGGCAGAGTTGTCCCCTTTGTCCTGCCTCCAGTGTACGCTTCACACTGGAAGTACAGGGCTGCAGGCACCTCATGTGTGGGTGGCCTTTTTGCCTTGGGGACTCATTGAGAGGTAGTATATATACCACAGGGGTTAGGTGCCCAGGCCCTAAAGTCCTGAGTCTTGACTCTGTCACTTACCACTTATGTGACCTTGGGTAAGTTACTTAGCTCTTTGAACTGTGGTTTGCTCATTTGTAAGATGAAGACATTAGGATTCCTTCCTAGGGTTGTAGTGAGGCTTAAGTGAACAACGCTGCGCCCTTAGAACAGCGCCTGGCACATGTGAGCACAAGCAGTGTGTAAAAATTGGCCAGGAGCCTTGGGAGCCCTGGGATGCATGGGAGACAGGGACTTTTTTGCCTTTATTTTATACATGAGGAGGTTAGGAGGCTGGCCTCTGGTGGCTTGTCGAGGCTCATAAGACCTTACAATGTAGTAGGCCTCCCAGTTATAAAACCCATTTGTGTAGGGGTCTCTCATTTGAGCCTCACCACACTTCGTAAGGTAGATTCCCGTGATCTCCCTATTGGCCAACAGGGAAATTGGTCTGAGAGAGGCTCTGTACTCAAGGCCCCACAGCTAGGAAACGTGGGGGCCGGCGCTAAAGCTTCATCCAGGGCTCTAGCATGCAGGACAAGGGGCCGAGAGCCGTGTCTTCATTTCTTCTGCCCCATTCTCTTTCCTGGGGCTTGCAGCCTGTAACTCTGAGTGACGGGAGATCGCTCTTACCACAGCCCTAGTGTGAGGGGGCTTGGTGACATGCAACTGGCTGTGAGGCCTGGTGTTGTCGTGGGAAGGTGAATAGTGCCTTACCCGGCCCCTCTCGGCTTCTCTATGGGAACCTGCCCTGAGATTTCCTCTTCCTAAGTGGAGAAAGGGGGTGGGGTGATGAGCCTGACAGCCTGAAGAGGGGCTGACACTCTGCAGGTCCCTGGCAGGAAATGCATGCTGGTTCCCATAGCAACCATGCTGGCCTGGCCTCTGCCCCCTCCCCCACCGGCTCAAAAGAGCTAGGATGGAATATCACCTTGGTGAGGGGAGATTAAACCCCAGAGAAGGGCAAGTCCCAGCTCTGGGCATTCTACACTCTGTGTGATCCCCCTCCAAAAGTAGTCATGTGGGTAGGCTGACAATATTTACTGTGTCCAGGACAGTCGTGGTTTATGCCCATTGTCCTAACATAATTATTACTAGTGCCCCCTTTCACTCTCAGATGCTCCAATTTGAATAATCAATTATATGGCCACCCTAGACAAGGGCAATCTACAGAGCCTACGCCCAGGGGGCCCAGTGTCAATGGCAGGAGAAGAGACTGGGCTGTTCAGACAGTGGGCTGTGGGCTTGCTCTGGGGTGAGTTCCCTTGTGGACGCTCTGAGGCCTCTGAACTCCAGGTGACCCCAGCCTTCCTGCCTGCTTTCTTTCTCTCCTTTTCTCACCCCTCCTCAGCCCCTACCCTGCCCAAGGGCAGAAAGGAGCTGCTGGCCTGCTCCTCGTAGGCAGGGAGAGAAGTTGGGTGTGGAATTTGGAGGCCCCACCTCCTGGATGTTCTAGGATGTCCCTGAGGGTCCTCAGGAATGATTTTCCTAGAGCTTCAGGGAGGGGTGGGGGCATCGCAACAGAGTCCGGGGTGCCGCTGGCCTGCTGGTCTCTTCCCCATGCCCCTTTTTGCCTTGGGGACTCATCTGCTCCTTGAGAAGTAGTCTATGTACACAGTGGTTAGGGTGGTTAGGTAGTACATATAGCACGCCCCCTCCACTTCCTCCTCCTCTCTCTCACTTCCCTGCCTCAACAAGCCCAGGCTGTCCAGGTGATGGGCTGACGTCTTCGTCCATGAGGCCCCGGGCTTGGGCTGAGGGGGGCAGGGGCGGGAGGAATCTGCTGACGTGGGGTTTCCATGGGGCAAAAGGGCCTTTTGTAGCTGCAGCTGAAGTTGGGCAATCCCAGCGTTGCCCCCACAGTCTAGGAGGCGGAGGGGCCAAGACCCAGGCTGGGGACGAGCCAGGTTCTCACGGGGCTGTGGAGGCCCGGTGTCTGCGGGGAAAGGACTGAGCACCGTCCATCCTCTTCTCCCCCACAGCCTGTCCCCCGGGGAGCTACAAGGCGAAGCAAGGAGAGGGGCCTTGCCTCCCCTGCCCCCCCAACAGCCGCACCACCTCACCAGCTGCCAGCATCTGCACCTGCCACAATAACTTCTACCGCGCAGACTCGGACTCTGCAGACAGTGCCTGTACCAGTGAGTGAACTCGTCCTCACTCTCTCCCTCCCGGCCTTCCCCCTGGGGGCCAGCCCGGTGGGCTTAAGCAGTCACTATGTATCCCCATTTTCCAGATGGGGATCTGAGGCTCAGGGAGGTTAGATGTGCTCAAGATGGCACAGCGAGGAGGTGACTGCCCCTGAATCAGAATCCAGGTTGGCTGGCTCATCCCTTCCCCCAGCACTTAATAAGTACCTGCTAGCTCCTAGCTGGCGTTAGGAAAGGCCCATCACCCCTTCCTCTGTAGAGAACTGCTGCTCTCCTGGCCCAACTCTAACCACGGAGGGAGCCTCATCGTCCCACTTTCTCCCTGCTCTGGCCTTTGGTGTGCCAGGCATTGTGCTGGAGAGGTAGAAGAGAAGAAGATATAGTCACTGTCTTAAAGGAGCTCACAACCTGGAGACATAGATGTGAAAACAGAAAATGAGCATGTAACGTGCTAAGTGCTGGGCTAGAAGGCTGTCCTGGGATTGTGTCACAAGAGGAGTGCAGAGGATGGGGGGAGGATGAATCAAGGAAGGCTTCCAAGAGGAGGTGACATCACAAGTTGAGACTTGAAGGATGAATGGAGTCTGCCCCATGAAGAAAGTATAGGAAAGGTATTCTGCTTACTATAGCAGAGGAAGACGAGGAGGTAGGAAGAGGTTGGAGTGTGCAGGACCTCTGGGCACAAGGGTGGTCCTGGGTCCCCCAGCTCACTGCCTTCTCCTTCCACGTTCCCCTCAGCGGTGCCATCTCCACCCCGGGGTGTGATCTCTAATGTGAATGAGACCTCGCTGATCCTCGAGTGGAGTGAGCCCCGGGACCTGGGTGGCCGCGATGACCTCCTGTACAATGTCATCTGCAAGAAATGCCGTGGGGGCCCTGGGGCCGGGGGACCCTCAACCTGTTCACGCTGTGATGACAACGTGGAGTTCGTGCCTCGGCAGCTGGGCCTGACAGAACGCCGGGTCTACATCAGCCATCTGCTGGCCCACACGCGCTACACCTTCGAGGTGCAGGCAGTGAACGGTGTCTCGGGCAAGAGCCCTCTGCCGCCCCGCTACGCTGCTGTGAATATCACCACCAACCAGGCTGGTGAGGAGGGGCACAGGAGGGGCACAGGAGGGCAGGGCCTGCCAAGGGACCGCCAGGGGTCCCGTGGGAGCTGGGTCTTTGGGAAGGGTGCCAGGGCCCAAAGAGCCCCTGGTGAGCACCTGGTCTCCTCCAGCCCCGTCCGAAGTGCCTACGCTACACCTGCACAGCAGCTCAGGAAGCAGCCTGACCCTGTCCTGGGCGCCCCCGGAGCGGCCTAACGGTGTCATCCTGGACTACGAGATGAAGTACTTTGAGAAGGTCAGAGCCTAAAGGGGCAGGAGGAGGCCTTGGGCTGAGCTGGGCTGAGGAAATTCCCCCCAGATAGTGTCAGGGGCCCTTGGGAGCAAGGCCTCTGGTACTGAGGGGCCATGGGCCAGGCCTGGGTGTGGACAGGGGCGGGTGGGCCTTGGGACCTGCCTGAGGAAGCCGCCTCCCTCCTGGCATTGCAGAGTGAGGGCATCGCCTCCACAGTGACCAGCCAGAAGAACTCCGTGCAGCTGGACGGGCTGCGGCCCGACGCCCGCTACGTGGTCCAGGTCCGTGCCCGCACGGTAGCTGGCTATGGCCAGTACAGCCGCCCAGCTGAGTTTGAGACCACAAGTGAGAGAGGTACATAGCCCCCTGTGCCTGGCCCTGCCCGGCCCATGCTGCCCAGCCTCTACTCACCAGTCCCTTCTCCTCTCCAGGCTCCGGGGCCCAGCAGCTCCAGGAGCAGCTTCCCCTCATTGTGGGTTCTGCTACAGCCGGGCTTGTCTTCCTGGCGGCCATCGTGGTCATCGCTATTGTCTGCCTCAGGTACTCCCAGGCCCGTGGCTGCTCCCATGGGCTGACCAGAGCTTCCCTTTAGCACCCTGGAGCCCTCATGCCACATAGATGAACCTCTACCTCCCTCAGACCCAGGGCCACGGCCTTCCTGAGCCCAGGCTCTCCTTGCTGGCCAGGCCCTCTGCAGTCCATGCCCACTTCTTCACCCTCACCCTGTCCTCTGAATCTACTGGCAGATCCCTCGGGCACTGAATCCTCTGAGCCCCTTGCCCAGAAACCCAGAGGCTGCTGTGACCACCAAATGTGGGACCAGATACAAGCCATGCCCTGTGCCTTCTCTGCCCCTCCTGTGAGCCCAAGGGTCCCTAAACAAAGGGGGTTCTGGGTCTTATATCGGGCTTACCCACCACCCTTCTTCTCCAGGAAGCAGCGGCACGGCTCTGATTCGGAATACACAGAGAAGCTGCAGCAATACAGTGAGTTTGTCTCCTCGCCCCTGCCTCCCCAAGCTCCCCCAGCCCTGCAGGGCTTGGAGTCACCCCTTTCCTTGCCTGGGACTTCATTCCTTGTAGATGTGCCCTGAATGCCCCCCTCTCACTTCCAGGCAAGTGCCATTTGCTGACTCCTACCTCACCCCAGGTACCCTGAGCCCTGACCCCACTCCTGCTAGCCCCAGAAGTGACTGAGATGTGACCTCTGGCCCCAAAGGCAGTTAGTCCTGTGGGAGAGACAAGAGACATACACACAGGAAGCAATTAGAGAATAATTAAGTGCTGAGCAGGGTGTTCTTGTTGTAAAGGGCCATAGAGTTTAGAGAAGAGGAAGGCTTCCTGGAGGAGGTGGGCTTGAGTTGAGCCAGGCAGGATGAGCAAGCAGGGTTTTGAGAAGTGGGGGGAGGGAGCCTCTGGAAGGTAGTGGGTGGGGTGTGGAGAGAGCCCAACTGTGGGGGCAGTGAGAAGACTGGTTTGACAGCTGCTGGGAAGCATGGCTGGGTAGTTGTGGCCAGTCCTTGGAGGGTCGTGAAAAGCAGGCAGAGGGGTTTGGACTTGACTCCACCACAGGTAATTGGAAAGGCTCTCAAGCCCGGAGTAATACAATGAACGTATTGTGTTAGGAAGACAGCGGTATGCAGGATAGCTCGATGGGAAAAGTCCAGAGGCAGAGAGCCCAGCTGGGAGGCTATTGCAATAGTCTGAGTGTTGATGGCCTGACAAGGCTGGGGCACTGGAAACAAGGGGAGTTTGGGCATGATGAGACATGAGGGAGAAAGAAGAGGAGAAGAATCCTAGGTGTCCAGCCTTTGTGGCCACTGGCAGTTCCCGTGGGCTGGGGGTAGGGCATGGACACAGGAGAATGTGGATCGCTCAGCAGAGAGTTGTGGGCCCATCAGGGCTGAGAGTCTGAGGTTGAGGCTTGAGGAGCTGTCCAGCTGTCCCCAGCCTGAGAGGCTGGCCTGAAGATCTGTCACCCTCTCATGTCCACCTCTTCTACCTCTAGTTGCTCCTGGAATGAAGGTGTATATTGACCCTTTTACCTACGAGGACCCTAACGAGGCTGTTCGGGAGTTTGCCAAGGAGATCGACGTGTCCTGTGTCAAGATCGAGGAGGTGATTGGAGCTGGTGAGTTCCCTGGGGCACAGTGGGGTGGGGTTGAGGTGGGCCGGGTACAGGGGTGATCCCAGAAGTAGCTCATGACCTGTGTGCCCTGTGACCTGCAGGGGAGTTTGGGGAAGTGTGCCGTGGTCGGCTTAAACAGCCCGGCCGCCGGGAGGTGTTTGTGGCCATCAAGACGCTGAAGGTGGGCTACACTGAGAGGCAGCGGCGGGACTTCCTGAGCGAGGCCTCCATCATGGGTCAGTTTGATCACCCCAACATAATCCGGCTAGAGGGTGTGGTCACCAAAAGTCGGCCGGTTATGATCCTCACTGAGTTCATGGAGAACTGCGCCCTGGACTCTTTTCTACGGGTAAGAGCCACCTCCCAGCCCTTTTCCTTCCCCCAGAGAGCTAGGTCAGGCCAGCCACCCCCTCCCCCAGGTCAGATAGACCCTACTCAAGTAGACAAATGTTTACTGAGGTGGCATGGTGCAGAAACAGAGGGCCTTCAAAGCCAGAATGATCAGAGTTTACGTCCTGACTCTGCTCCTTACTGCCTGTGTGACCTCAGGCAAGTTACTTAACCTCTCTGAGTCTCAGCTACCTTGGCTGTAGAATAGGAGCGGTAAGTGCTATTGAGTCCTCATGGGGATTAATTGGGATGTTGTATACAAAATGCATGACACGTAGTAGGGCAGCTTACTTACCACCCTCAGTGCACTCTGGACATGTTTGCAGGATAGATGGGGCATAGTCTCTGAGGATTGGAGAAGGTGGGCAGGCAGTCAGGCCAGGGGCCAGGAGAGAGGCAATGGGCCCACTTGAGCCTGCTTGTTACTTCCAGCTCAACGATGGGCAGTTCACGGTCATCCAGCTGGTGGGCATGTTGCGGGGCATTGCTGCCGGCATGAAGTACCTGTCCGAGATGAACTACGTGCACCGTGACCTGGCTGCCCGCAACATCCTTGTCAACAGCAACCTGGTGTGCAAAGTGTCAGACTTTGGCCTCTCCCGCTTCCTGGAGGATGACCCCTCCGATCCTACCTACACCAGCTCCCTGGTACAGGAAGCAGCCGGGAGGGAGACTGGGGGTGGGGCTAACCAGGAAGGGTCTTGGGGCTGGGGGGCAGCCCTGAGTCACAGGGTGAAGGGCGTGTGCCCCCCCCACCAGGGCGGAAAGATCCCCATTCGCTGGACTGCCCCGGAGGCCATAGCCTATCGGAAATTCACTTCTGCTAGTGATGTCTGGAGCTACGGAATTGTCATGTGGGAGGTCATGAGCTATGGAGAGCGACCGTACTGGGACATGAGCAACCAGGATGTGAGTGGGGCCAAGCCAGAGTGGTCGGGTGGGTGGGAGCTGGCTGGGGAGCAGAGTGGTGGCTCACTCCCGCTTTCCCTGCCCTCATTCAGGTCATCAATGCCGTGGAGCAGGATTACCGGCTGCCCCCACCCATGGACTGCCCGACGGCCCTGCACCAGCTCATGCTGGACTGCTGGGTGCGGGACCGGAACCTCAGGCCCAAGTTCTCCCAGATCGTCAATACCCTGGACAAGCTCATCCGCAATGCTGCCAGCCTCAAGGTCATCGCCAGTGCCCAGTCTGGGTCAGTACCTCTGCCTCTGCTCTCACTGAGCCAGCAGTCCCATCTCTGCATCCTGTCCTCAGGACTCACCGTGCCTTTCTCTTCCCGCAGCATGTCACAGCCCCTCCTGGACCGCACGGTCCCAGATTATACAACCTTCACGACAGTTGGTGATTGGCTGGATGCCATCAAGATGGGGCGGTACAAGGAGAGCTTTGTCAGTGCAGGGTTCGCATCCTTTGACCTGGTGGCCCAGATGACCGCAGAGTAAGTGTGCCTCAGATTTGGAGTGGCAGGGCAGGGGGCTCTAGACTGGGCCCAGGGTAGTAGACAGGAGGGAAGGGACTGATCCTGCCTTTGCTCCATCTGCAGAGACCTGCTCCGGATCGGCGTCACCTTAGCTGGCCACCAGAAGAAGATCCTCAGCAGTATCCAGGACATGCGGCTGCAAATGAACCAGACGCTGCCTGTGCAGGTCTGACACCCAGCTCCCACTGGGGGGTACCCCCCAAGGACTGTGCAGGGATTCTGACCAGCCGGCTGGACTTTTGGACTTTTGGATGCCTGGCCTTAGGCTGTGGCCCAGAAGATGAAAGTTTGGGGAGGGCCCAAGCTGGGACTTCTCCAGGCCTGTGCTCCCTCCCCAGGAAGTTTGCCCCAAACCTCTTCATATTGAAGATGGATTAGGAGAGGGGGTGATGACCCCTCCCCAGACCCCTTGGGGCTCAGGCCTTCCTGCCTTCCAGTGGGGGATCCCCACAACCTCAGACTTGTCTGTTCTTCAGTGCTGGAGGTCCTGGCAGGGTCAGGTGGGGAGTAAGCCTGGGTTCCGCGGGGCCCAGCCCTGGCAGGGGTCTGGCCCCCCAGGTAGGCAGAGCTGTCCCTCCCTCAGGAACTGGAGGAGAGGACTCTGGGAATGGGGAAATGTGACACCCCCGCCCCCCATCCTGAAGCCAGCTGACACCTCCAGTTTGCACAGGGACTTGTTCTGGGGGCTGAGGGCCCTGTCCCCACTCCCGCCCTTGGTGCTGTCATAAAAGGGCAGGCAGGGGCAGGCTGAGGAGCAGCCCCCACGCCCCCAGAGACTGACTCTCAGAGCCAGATATGGGATGTGTGTGAGTGTGTGTATGTGTGAGTGTGTGTGTGCGTGCACGCACTGGCCTGCACAGAGAGCATGGGTGAGTGTGTAAAAAGCTTGGCCCTGTGCCCTGCAGTGGGGCCAGCTGGGCCGACATCAGAATAAAGGCAATAAGATGATTCTCTGACCCCTTCTTATTCCTCCTCCTCAAGCGGAATTCCTGATTCCCTCAAGTTCACAATTCCAGGCTGCTGACCCTTCACAATTCCCTGGAGTCACTGGGAGACCAGGATCCAGGCCTGTCCAGGCTTAATTTCCCTTTTGTGCTGAGGCCTCATTGCTCTGAGCTTCTAACAAATTTCTTGGAAGTGGGGCCTTAATGATGGAGAGCAAACCACCCCAGAGCTCTTTCCTTTTGGGGCACAGAGGATTGCTGGGCCGGACCTGGATGCTTCCAGACAGGGCAGAGCTTCCTAGGGGAATCCTAAGTGGCCGGCTGCAGCTAGAGGTTAGCTCATTGCAGGCCTGGAAGCACTGGCTGCCTGGCCTTAGGCTGTGACCTTCCTGGGGCAGGGGCAGACACAGCAGTCTGGTGATTCCCAGAGTCCTTTCACACATATTGTCTCTAAAGGAGCCCAGGGGAGAAGGGCTTGGTCAGTTCCCAGGGTCATGTGGCCAAGGACAAAGGGGGTGAGAGCCACTAGTGTTCAGAGGCCGAGGCATGAAGTACCCTGAAGCATGGCTCCTCTTTATTGAGTGCTTAATATGCCCAGGCACTGGGCTACATGCCCCAGTTATACACAGATCTTATTTAATCTCACAACAACCCAGCCTGAGAAGGAAATATTTTTATCTCCTTTTTACAGAGGAGGAAAAGGAGAGGTTAAGTTAACTTGCCCAAAGTCGCTAAGCCAGTAAGTGAGGCCCGCGGCTGGGATTCCCACCCAGAGACTGCCTGCACACTTGAAAGGTTCAGAGGATAAATAACAAGAAGCAGGGAGAGGGTTAGGAAAACAGCTTCTGGAAATGTCAAAGGAGAAAGCGGTGGGGAGCGCTCAGAGGTTCCCTGGCCGCAGAACCAGGCCCGGG
>VBSM01000272.1:38121216-38208637 GCA_008086735.1 Cheirogaleus medius
GCCTCCTTCTTTCCTCGGTTGGGGCGGAGGGAGAGGCCCTGCGGGTGGTGGGGGTGGGGGCGGGGGCGAAGCGGGGGCCAGAGGTCATCCTTGGGCCCAGGCGCCGGAGCTGTCAACGGGACTAGGTGTTGCGAACGGCCAGGGGAGGGGACGCGGGCCCGAGTGGCGTCCTGCACACCCTGCTCCGCATTCCCCGGCTGAGGGCACAGATAAAGGGGAGGGGGCGCTCCAAGGTCTTGCTCAAGTGTCCATTTCCTAATCCGGAGGCTCAGGAATGGCGAGTCGGTGGCCCATGACTCCTGAAGAGACTCCCTCACCGGTGGTGACCCTATCCCGTCACCTTGACCGGCATAGAGTGAGTCTGGATGGAGTGCGCGGAGACGCTGGGGTGGGGGCTCCACCTGCGGAGGTGTGACATCGCCCCCTTCTGGGTCCGCAGGGAGGGCAGGATCGTAGACTTTAAGCGCCTAAAGGAGAAGGGGCCCTGGGAGCCCCACAATCCGGGGGATACTTGATGTGTGCGTCCCAGGCCAAGAATCTCGAGGGACATCTTGAGCCCCCAAATCCGGGGTGAATATGGTACTCTGTGGGATGTTTCCGTCTGCAGCACACCATACACTCCTCCCTCCTCGTGTATCCAGACATCCTCTCCTTGCAAGGACACCCCTTTCCTGCCACTGGGTCACGAAACCGCAGACAGTGGCACATTACACTTCCCCAAGCTACACCCTCACCGTGCCCCTTACTCCCTTACTCAGGTTCGCTCATCCTCAGCCGCTGGACCCTCCCTGGTCCCACCTCCTGGCCCATGTACTCTAAGAACTTTCCAAGACTGAGAAAAGGTGGGGGAAGGGATGCAAAGAAGGAAGGAGAAAAGCTAGCCCCTTCCTGGAAGGCCCCTCTACAGTGCATTCCTACCTGAGTGGCCTAACTCTGCCACCCTAGGTCTACGGAGGGCGCTGGGATGATGCCTCAAACCCAGCAGGGATGCAGGGAGGGGCGGGGCCCTGGTTAGGGCAGAGGAAGAAAGAGGGCACCTCTGGAGTTGTCTGGCTTTTCTGGAGGCCGATAAGGAGTGAGGGGGAATGAGGTTTTAGCCTGCCTAGTGTCGGCTAATTACACACTTCCTGGGGGCAGAAAATTAGATGTCCCAAGTTACTGCTTAAAAAGAGAAGCCAGTGAGAGCTGGGTGTTGAGGCTTGGAAGTGGAGAGCCCCCTCTCTCTTCCCCCATTCCACTTGCCTCATGGGGGCAGTTGCAGCCCCCAAGGAGCCATTTCTTGCCCTCTCTGAACATGGAGAGTGGGCACAGCAAGGAAGGGTAAGCTGCTTTGGACTGTCCTCAGCCCCTGACCAAATCCCCTCCTCCAGGGTAGCACCAGGGCGAGGGACCTGGATAGCAACCCTTAGCTCTAAACCTGTGTGGCAGACCTAGGATTAGAATCCGGAAAATGAGGGGCGACCGGATAATGCAGTGGGAAGGGCTGCCAATTTAGGGTTTAGGCAGACCTGGGTTCAAAGCCCAGCTCTGCCTCAATGCCCTCATCTGTAAAAAGGTGTGGTGATCATTTCTATCTCATGAGATTGTTAAATCTGTTAACACATGTAGAGGATGTGCCAGGATTATAGTAAGTGCTCAAAAATGTTAGCTAATATTTTTTTATTAATATGAAGCTTAAATAAAATATAGAGACAGGAAAATGCTCAACAGTGCTTGGCACATAGCAGGGACCGAATAAACCAAGGTACTTGGGGAAATTTATCAACCCCACTTAGGTCTCTGGAAGGGAGAATTTGAGGGCTCCCTCTGGAAGGGAAGAGGACTAGGAAAGTGGCAACAAGAGTGCAGAAGCCCTTTAAGGGGTAGAGAATGCAGCAAGTTGCTAAGGGAGTGAGCGTAATAGTTTGTGGCTTCTGCATTTCTCCCTTAAGCGCACTGATCCTGGGTCTGGTTGGGGGAATAGGCTCCTTCCCTCCAGTGTTCGTTCATTTATTCTTCAAGTATTTCCTGGACAACTACTAAGTGCCAGGCATTGTGTTGAGCACCAGGGAAAACTGTGATGAGCAAGAATAGAGAAAGCTGGTGCTTTAAAGACTTAAAATCTAACAGGGGACAAGGATGTGATCCATATAATCATATAAAGAATTATATAATTCCAAGTTGGGGTAAATGTTACAGAAGTAAAGTTGTGTTGTGGAACTGAATCACAGCTAGTCTCGGGCAGAGTTGGGGGCTCTCTAACCAGTTATCTGATGCCCAGCAGAGGGAGCTGGGGCCCCCATTACCCTCTGGGTCCCTTTAACCTTTGCTGTCTGACCCTGAGCATATCTTTACTCACTCCCTCGCTCATTCACTTACTCAACATACCTTCATTGGGCCTTCTATAAGCCAGTTCTAGTGAAGGAGCTGGGGATATGAGGAGGATCCAGCTACAGCTCCCACTCCCCAGAGGTGTGCACAGCTGGGAGGGGGACACTGATATATAAACCAACTAATACAGTGTGGTAGCGTAAGTGCTGTAGCTAGGTAAGCACTGCCAGGTGCTGTAAGGAAGGGACCTAGACTGGGAATACTGCCAAAAAAAAGGCTGCCCGAGATGGTGATTCTTAAATTTAGCCATGGAGGCCATGTGGCAGTTAGCAAGAGGCAAGAAGGAAGCAGTATATGCAAAGGTCCTGGTGCAGGTGAGAGCAGAGCAGGCTAAGGACCCCCATTCCAACTCAGAGGATGAAGAAGGAACAGGGTTGTGTGCATATGATATGGACTAAGCTTTCCCTTTCCCATGATTCATCCCTACCTGGGGCCACCCACTTCTCACAGCCCAGAGGGCCAGTCTTGGGCATCTGGTCCCAGGAGTTTTACACTTCCATGGTATTCCTTGGGGACCCTCTATGTTGCTGCTTCCATTGCCCTCTGCTCTACTCCTTCGCTGCTGCAAGCCATGTTTGTCCACAGACTTTCTGAGTGCATGGTGCATTCTATTCCCATTTCTAAGGAAGAGCTCAGAGAGGTTAAATGGCTTGCCTAAGGTCACAGAGACAATCACTAGCAAAGCCAAAATCCAAATCCAGCCTAACCTACCCATGACTCTGTGTTCTTCCCACTATCTTGGGATACCTTGGAAGGGGGCCCAGGGGAACTCAGAAGTGCTGCAGCTGGATAGCACACCTTAGGCCCTTCCTGGGCCACTTCAGAGTGAAAATCCCTGCCTCCTAGGTCATTTTTATGGGCTACCTCAGCTTTACTTTTTCAGAGAGAGCAGGAGAGGGGAGCTGGGCACCCAGGTGCTGCAGGTACTTGTCAGGAGGGCAGCCCAGGAAGGGATTAGAGTTCTAGCTTGGGGTGTAGGGCACAGGACAGACAGTGGCTCTCTCCCTCCACTTTCCCTCCCTGCCCCTCTCTGTTTCTTCTTAATTATTCCCATCTCATAAAGCAGGAATGAAAACAGACTCAGGGGCTGGCTGGAGGCCTTCTGTGACATCAGCCCCAGAGGTGGCTGCCCTGACCCTGACTGATGAGGGCTGGGAAGACCCCTTCCCTACTTTATTGTGGCCTGACAGAGAGAAGGAGAAAGGCAGGGATTAACTCTCCCCAATCCCTCTCCCTTGTCTGGGGACTGAACTTGGGGCAGGTATGAGAGGTGGTGCTTGCCTGAGGGGACCAGAAGGGTGTGTCAGCAGGAATGCGAATGTGGTGGGTACTGGAGCTGACTTTCCCCAGACACCACTGTCTCCCACACACCCTGCCACACCTTCCCCGCAGCCACCCCAGCACCGCTCCTGGCCATTGTTCTCCAAATATCCCCTCCACTTATGGAGCCACCTCCACTATTGAAGTCTTCCCTTACACTGCCTTCCTCCCACCCTCACCTCCCTCGACCTATCTGAGCCTCAGGTCACAGACGGGTTTCTTCTGGGACTTGGTTCCTGTCCAGCCAGATTCTTCTTGCCTTTCCCACTCAGATGTTGACCTCTCACCTCTGGCAACCTCCTCATGACAGCACGCCAGGCTGCACCATGAGCCTGGTCATCACTTAGCCATCTTCCCCAAGATTGCATGAGTGATCTCCCACCAGTTCCTCCTGTCTGCCCAGTTTCCAAATCTCTGGTCCCCAAACCCTTCTTCTCTAGTAGCATTCCCCCACAGCAGCTGGTGCAGACCTTTCTGTACCACTCAAGCCCCTAGTTGCATCTTCATCTGTTCTCAGCAGTTTCTCACCTTCAACTTGACTGAAATAATGCATCCTCTCAACACAAGCTCACTGAGACTTCTTCCTTGCCAGGCACTGAGCCGCAGGCAATGGAGATAGGTGAGCCATCCTTAAGGAACCCCAGGTCCAGTGGGGGAGAAAGACATGTGTCAAGGTGACATAGGAATATTCCAGGTGTCACTGCTGGATTTGGAGGAGGATGCCATCATGAGACTAGTGCTTTGGGAAGTGGAGTGAGGCAGGTGTAGGATAGACTGGAGGACGTGGAGCTGGTGGCGGGAAGGAAGGGAAGGACACCAAGGTCTAGGTGAAGGGTAATAAGATCTTGGCTGGAGATGAGGTGAGGAGGAGGAGGTGCTGAGGTGACAGGTATGGGGGCTCTCACAAAGATAAGTAGCAACGTGCTTAGTGACTGATGGAGTGTGGGAGGGGAGAGACAGTAGATGTTTCTGGGGACTGGCAGTTGGGTGTACTTTGGCATCATTTATGGATACAGAAAGGACAGGAGAGGGAACAATATGTGTGGGGGAGAACAAAGAGCTCAGTTTGAGGCTTGCAAGGAGAGATGTCAAGTAAGCCACTGCACACGTGGACCCAGAGGTCAGGAGTGGGGTCTGAGCTGGAGTCATCAGGCACAGCATGGAGGCTGGGGATAAAGTTCAGATAGTGGGCAGGACTGCTCAGGAGAGTTGCAGAGAGAAGAGTAGAGGCTGGGGTGGGTAGGAGGGGAATGTCTTCTAATTGCTCCTGCAGGTGACATCCATGCCTCTCTGCATACTCTTGCCACACTGAACTGTAATGTCCCTGCTTGCCTTCTCTGCACTCCTTGAAGGAGACACCATGTCTTTATAATCCTTCTTCCCCAGGAAGATGTTCCAGGATCTGCCACAAGATAGGGGTCAGAAATGCCTGTGGGATGGATGGATGATAATAATAATAATGTGTTGAGTGCTTACTGTGTACCAGGCATCATTCTAAGTGTTTGCATTTAGTAATTCATCTAATCTTCAGAACAATTCTGTGAAGTAGGTATTCTTACCATTTCCATTTTACAGAGGGGAAAGTTCAGCTAAGAGAAGCTGAGTAACTTGTTCAAGGTCACAGAACTAGTAAGTGGCAGAGCCAAGATCTGAATCCAGATAGTCTAGCTCCAGAGCTGATTGTTTTTTGCCAATGACATGGTCATGTATGTTGCCCAGGCTGGAGTGCAGTGGTTATTTACAGTGCAATCATAGCATACTACAGCCTTTAACTCCTGGCTCAAGCCTCCTGCTTCAGCCTCCCAAGTAGCTGGAACTATAGACATGGGCCCCCATGCCCTGCTAGAGCTGAGTTTTTTGCTCCCCCACTATTCTGTGTCACAAATAAAATCTTAAAATAAGAACAACAACAGCTACAATTACTATTATTGAATGCTTACTGTGCCAGGTGCTGTGCAAAGAACTTTGATAGATTACTTCATTTATTATAAATGAGTTAATAGATGAATGAATTGATGGGTATGAAGATACAGTATCTGGATGTATGGATGAGTAAAATATGTATGCATTGATGTATATATGGACAAGTAGATGAATGGATGGGTGAGTAGGTAGAGGAGAAGATAATGAAAGGATAGATGAAGGAATAGACAGACAAACAAGTGAACATATGTATGAATGAAGAACAGCTAGATGAATGGATGATGAGTAGGTAAATGGACAGAGAAACTGATATGTGAATGGATGGGTGGATAGAAGAATGGTAGGATTGATGAAAGAATAAACAAGCAGGTGTGTGGATGAGAGAATGCATAGATGGAAGTATGGGTGGATGAATAAGTAGAGAAATACATGAATAGATGGAGGAATAAGTGAATGGATAGAAAGATGGATGGAGAAATGGAAAAATGAATGGATAAATGAGTGTAAATGAGAAGATAGATGAATGGATGAATGGATGGATGAGAAGATAAACAGATGGGTGGATGGAAAGATGGATGAATGGATAGACAATAGGTCTATGGATAAAAGGATGAATGAATGGATAATTAAATGATTAGATGGTAGGATAGCTGGATGAATGAATGGTTGGATGAACTAGTGAATGAGTAAATGGATGGATAAATGGATGTGTAGATGGGTGGATGAGTGAATGTTTAGATAGTTAAATGCATAAAGGAATGAATTTTTATATTTGGGGCTATAAAAGAAAAAGAAAACCCATAAATTATAGTTCCTGCCCTTTTCCCTCAATATATCTATGCCTTCTTTTAGCCATTTCTTCCACATTGATGGAAGAATCTGTCCTGCCCTATCCCTTCTTCTGTACCATACACACACACACACACACACACGCACAGAACTAGGCACCAAAGAAGCTTGGTCCTCACTCTCCTTGTACAGAGACATCCTAGAATGGTTTCCAGGCATCCTGATTCCTTTCTTGCTCTTCTTCCTTGATGTCCAGGGAAAGAGCCTTCCAAACATCCAGCCTAGGAAGAAAGCAAGTGGTGGTATAAGGGTTCTTCCTTTCATCCTCTGTTGTGATTTCTTTAACAGTCCTAATCCTGGAACCCAAGTGCCTGAGCAGATGCCAGGATTGGAGGGTTGTGATTAGCATGAGAAATTAATAGGCACCACAGAAGGTGCTAAGGGTACAGTGTCAGGGGAAGGAGGGTTGTTTTTTTTTTTGTGGGGCTGGCAGGACAGCCATGTCTATCCCCAGGTAGAGAAGGGATTTTATTTATTTTTAAATTTTTATTTGTTTGTTTGTTTGTTTATTTATTGAGACAGGGTCTTGCTCTGTCACCCGGGATAGAGTACAATGGCATCATCATAGCTCACTGCAACCTCAAACTCCTGGGTTCAAGTGATCCTCTCACCTCAGCCCCCCGAGTAGCTGGGACTACAGGTGTGCACCACCATGCCTGGCTAATTTTTCTATTTTTTGTAGAGATGGGGTCTTGCTCTTGCTCAGGCTGATCTTGAACTAGCCTCAAGCAATCCTCCCACCTCAGCCTCTCAAAGTGCTAGGATTATAGGCATGAGCCATTGTACCTGGCCTATTTTTTATTTTTGTAATTTTTAATTTTTTGTTTATTTATTTTTGAGATAGGATCTCACTCTGTTGCCTGGGCTAGAATGCAGTGGCATAATCATAGCTCGCTGCATCCTCCAACTCCCGAGCTCAAGTCATCCTCTCACCTCAGCCTCCCAAGTAGCTGGGACTATAGGCATGTACCACCACACTTGGCTAATTTTTCTATTTTCTGTAGAGACAGGGTCTCACTCTGTTGCCCAGGCTGGTCTCAAACTCCTGGCCACAAGCCACCTTCCCACCTTGTCCTCCCAAAGTGCTAGGATTACAGGCATGAGCCACTGCACCTGGCCTGGAGAAGCGGTTTTAGGAAGTAACATGGAGGCAGGCTGGAAGGAATGAGGCCTTGCTGAGTTAGAAGGCAGGATCTACCTCTGAGGGCATCTGGAGTAGAGGAGGTAGCTATCCCCAAACCATAGTCTGATAGCCTCAATTGCACATCTTCATTTCAGTTCTACTGCATGGGAGCTGTGTGACTTGGGCAATTCACTTAGCCTTTCTGACTCTCCTCACCTGTAAAATGAACTAATAACATTCACCTCACATGGTCACCGAGAGAATGAAACAAGATAATGCAAAGAAAGCACAAATGCTTTCAAGAAATAATAAAATATGTAAATTTCAATGAGAGGGGGAAGATAAACGGAGGAACCTCTGCTCTGTTTCTATTTAAGATGAAGTGTGGGTTTGGGGGATGATGACATCATAGGTGTGTTAGTCTATTTGTATTGCTGTAAGGGAATATCTGAAGCTGAGTAATTTATAAAGAAAAGAGGTTTATTTGGCTCACAGTTCTGCAGGCTGTACAGGAAGCATGGCACCAGCATTTGCTCCTGGTGAGGGCCTCAGGCTGCTTCCGCTCATGGCGGAAGGTGGGGGGAGAGAGGGAGGGGGAGAGAGACAGAGAGAGAGAGAGAGAGAGAGAGAACCAGCTCTCTCGGAACTAACAGAATGAGAACTTACTCATTACCAAGAGAAATGGCACCAAGCCATTCATGAGGGATCCACCCCCATGACCCAAACACCTCCCATTAGGCCCCACCTCCAACACTGGGGATCAAGTTATAACTTAAGATTTGAAGGGATCAAACAAATCAAACTATAGCAATGGGTCTGGGGTCCCCGTGGCCTTTGGGCACCAGCACAGTCTCCAGGAGTCCTCCTGGAGATGCCCACACTGCTTCCTGGCCTCCAGGCTCAGGTCCTGGAGGTTTCCCCAGGCAAGATAGGGAGGCAGCAGGTTGGGGCAGGAGCTAACGTTGGAGCCCCCACCCTAGCCCGACTCTCCTTCTCTAGGCCAGGTGCCAGCAGGCAGGGGACCCAGCCCTGTGCTGAACAAAAAAGAGGGGCTTGTTGTGGAGGATGCATCACTGAGACCCCAGAACGGCCCTGGGAGGAAAGAGGGGGAGAGGGCTCCTTCCTTGCTCAGTAACAGGACTTCTCCCACAGCCCAACCTCACTGTGGAGCATGGGGATTAAAGGCAGCCGGAAACTGGGGTTTGTCCCTTTTCCTCCCACACTGCTTTCTTTCACCTCTCTTATCCCGTGGTATCTCCACCACGTTGACATGTTTTCAGGTGGAAGAGCAGAGGCTGCCTTGGTTCTCACGATGTCTGCAATACAGAATTGCTGGACTGCTGTTGACTCTCTGAGGGCACTTTCTCCTCCCAAACTGGGCTTGTACTGGTCTTGAACATCGGATAGGTGAAGGGGATGATTGCGTCTTGTACTAGAATTTCATGTAGTTTCATCCCCATAGCAAGCCTGCAAGGATGACTTTATTACCTCATTTTACAGATAAGGAAACAGAGGTCCGGGGAAGATACTTAACCAAGGTCACGTGTCTGGTGAGGGTTAGAGTCGGGATAGAACCCAGGGTGCCTGACGCCTGACCAGAGTGGTACCTTAGAGAGGAGGCCTGGAGGACAGGGACCCCACAGGGGCTCTGGGGGCCCGGGGAGGACTGGGGTACTGTTCTGTTTGACTCAACGCCGGGCCTCCTGGCTCTGCACCAAGAGCCCAGCTCTGCGTGTGGGAAATGAAGATGCCGAAACAGTGCCAACAGGGTCATACCCAGCCCCAGCCCCCACCTGAGGGCTCAGGAAATGACACACCTGAAGGAAGAACAGATTGTTGGACCCGGCTCCAGAATCACCTCCCAGGGGAGGGGTTTGCAGATGGCTGCTCAGCAGCCCTGAGGGAGTGGAGGGAGGGTCGCTGTCCCTGCTCACCCAGCCCAGCCCCTACAGTGTCCGGCCTGGGCCAGGTCCTGCTGTGGTGCTGCTCTGTGACCTTAGACAATTCGCTAACTACCTCTGGGCCTCCTACTTCTCTTTTGTAAATAAGGGAGGAGATTTTTTCTGCCTACCTTCTGGGCAAAGAGCCTGGAGAAAGAGACCTCTACCCCTGGGGGTCTAGCTCTGGGTCAGAACGCAGGCTCCGGAAAGAGGTGGGGGATCGAGGGCTCTGCAAGACCTGCCTGTTGGTAAGGAGGTCGGGAGGCGTGAAACAGCACTCTGGGGGCTGCCTGTAACTCTTTTCACAAGTGTGGCTGTGCCTGAGGGCAGCTTCCTCTTGATGTCCTGGCTGTGGCATCTGAAGCACAGAGCTTTCCCTGCTCCTCGGGACAGAGGAGGTGTTAAGTGGCAGGTGGGGCTGGCCAGTGGGATGGCGCTGGGCTCTAATGCGGCAGCTAAACTCTCCTGTGATCGAAGCCGGGGGCTGGGCTCAGCTCTAGAACATCATCTGCTCCTGGCACAGGTAGGGTGACTGAGGCACCTGAGGGGACGGCCAGCAGAGCTCAAGCACCACACATTCTCCGCCCTGAGACCGAGCTCGGAGTGGCCGGCCTGCGGGGCCTCTCTTCGAGGGCTCCCACTGTGTGGAGGCAGAAGTGCCCAGGAGTGGGGGGACAGCCGCGTCACTTCAGTGTGTGTGTGGGTCAGCCCTTCTCCTTCCACACCAGCCTTGGCTGAGGCAGCAGCTCAGGCAGAAGGGAGGCTGGGGGGAGGGGAGGGCTGAGCTTTGCAAAGGAGGAGGCAGGAATTCTGGTTGGAAATCATTCAAATGAGGCTATGAAACCAGAACCCTGTCTCAGAACAAATTGGCCAGATTTGGCCTGGGGCCGGGGGTATGGGGGGAGTGGAGGAGGTTGGGCCCTGGCCCAGAGGGGGAGGGGTTGGCCAGGACTCAGATGTGTGGCCTCAGAGGAGCCCAGGCTTGGGCTGTGACGGTAAAAGGCAGCAGTTGTCTGTGTTCCCCTTCTTGCCATCCCGGGAGCTGCCTGCCATGATCTAGGAAGGAGAGGCCAGGTGCTCCAGCCACCCTCTGGCGTGTCCTGGAGAGAAGGGGTCTAGTGTATCACTGACACTCTCTAGGGCTCTGCCACGGCCCTGTCCCTGTCCCTATTCCTGCTTTACATTGGGAGCAGAGGAGCCCCAGTGGCTTCCCACTCACCAAGTACCCCTTCCAGCTTTTCTGTTTCCCTTTTAATTCCCATGTTCTGTGCTAAGCCAGGGGCTCCAAGGATGAACCCGTATGGGGAAATAGGGAGGGAGGAGTCAATCTCTGAGGCTTTGGGGTGTGCCTTAAAAATGGGTTCTCATTCTGTGACCTAACTGGGGAGGTGTTGGGGGGCTTTCTACAGGGCAGAGCTGCCTTGGGCCACTTGGGGATGCCTCTCCTCCCCAGTCTGAGCTAGGGATAGGCCTGGGTCAGAAATTGTGGGGGGGTTCACTGTGGGGCCAGGCCGGAGCGTACATGGGGAAAACTGAGGCCTTCAGAAACCCATCAAAGGAGCTGCTGTGTGACAGAGGCAACCTTGGAGGGGTCACAGGGAGGTAGGGTTTCACACTGGCTGCTGGAGAGGCATAGGTCTGATGGGATGGGGGGAGGCAGACTAAGAGGGGAGTGGCCAGGCACAAGACTGTAGTCTACCCGTCCAGGTCCAGCTTCCTGTCCAGCTGGCGTGCGCAGGTAGAACCCAGGGAACTCTTCTCTAGGGAGAAGCTCTGTCTGCCTACAGTGCGCTAAGTGTCTGGGCCCCTTCTCGGGGAAGAAACGGGGTTCCTCCGCCACTCCACCTCCATACCTCCTCTTCTAGACTGAAGGGCCAAAGTCAAGTCTCAGAGCCAGGAGGAAGCATGACCCACCCCCTTCCTGCCTAACCCTTCCCCACCCCATCCCAGCCCCAGGTCTCTGACACTACTGTCATCATGTCATCATGCAGGACTCTTTCCTTTGTTTCTGTGACAGGCTCCTGCTTTCCATCCCTGTCATTGCCTGTGACTCAAGTCCCCATGGAAAGAAAACTGGAGGCTGACTGGGGTCCCCTTCTCCATTTTTCCCTGAGCCCACTATCCGTCCAGAGGAGACCTTATCCCCCACCCCACTCCAGGGTGGGTGTCTCCGAGGCCTCTCTGACCTTTCCCGTCCCAGCCCCAGCAGAGGCTCCCAGAATCTTCTCTGCCTCCCCCTCCCTATGGATTTCCAGGGTCTTCTCTGACTTGCTCCTCTGGGTGTGGGTCTTAGTCTTGTTCATTACTCTCAACAACCCCCACCCCCTCAGCAAGCTCTCTGCCCTCTCTGCACCCCAGTGTGGATTTCCAAAGTCCTCTGCGCACTTCCCCGTGGAGCCCCAGAAGAAAGCCACTTCTCCGGGAATGGAGGGGGTGGCTGCCCTTGGCTCCTGACGGGAGGGTCCTCAGCTTCTGGCCCTTTCTTGGGGATTAGGCTGGGCCTGGACCTCCACTCTCAACCCCTCCTCTCAACAGAGGGGGCTGCTGTGGCGGGTGAGTGAGTGGGAGGGGGAGGGGAAGGGCAGGAGAGGTAGGGGAACCGGTCTTATGTTGTTCTTGGCATGGAGCCCCCAGCCCCAGGGAAATCCTGACTCTGTGGAAAACTGAGCAGGCAGTCAGGCAGAGGAGGAGCCGGGAGAGGAAGAGGAGGAGAAGGGGGAGGAGGACCAAGGGCTCAGGGGGAGGTGGGGGTAGGGGCTCCTCTCACAAATCAATCCCACCAGCATCTCAGGCCTGACAAAAACCAGAGACTCAGGGTCCCCTAGGGGCTGGGCCCGGAGCGAGGCACAGACCATCGGATGGTCTTCTGGGAAGGAGAGGCTGAAACGAGGGGCAGCATCCCGCTCGAGGGCTCTGCCTCCAGCCCCCCAAAACAACAGGTGTGTGGGGTGGGGGAGGGTCTGAGAAAACAACTTCACAACTCTGGAGCCCAACCAGGGTGGCTGTCACAGATTGATGGGGGAGGGGCGCCCCACTGGCCTGCAATTCAGAACACTTTTATTGCCCTGCATTCTGGTCTGATTCAACTCCTGAGCAACTGTGTGACTTCAGACAAGTTGTTTCACCTCTCCTGGCCTCAGTCTCCTCAGATGTAAGACGCTTCAGGATGGGGGGCCCATGAGGTTAGAGTGGGTGGTTACAAAGGTCCAGTCTCACTCTGGCATACTCTGACGGGACACTACAGCCCCTCTCCATGCTTGGCTGAGAAAAGAATATTCTTCTGGAGCCAGTGGGACAATAGTTAATCTAGGCTCTACTATTTAATAACTGTGGACTTGGGCAGGTCCCATAATCTCTCAAATCCTCAGTTTCTACATCTGTAAAATGGGCATAATAATGACTCGCTGGCAGGGCTGTCATGCCAGTGAGTTATACAATGTATGTAAACTGCCTGGCCTGGCAGATTCTCAGTTGAAGGTCATCGGTGATTTTGTGTCAGCCACTTGAAGGTTTGCAGGTCTCAAATACTCAAGTGTTAATGCTAATCACATGGCTTCAGCTCCCAAACCAGTGACATAGGAAACCCTCCCAACTGACTCCCTCGGTTTTTCCAAGACCCTTGAGATTTCTGTGCTTCTCCTGCTCCCACTTGTCCCTCCTGCCATGGCTGGTGTCTTCCCGCCCCACTTGGCCACTGCCCCACTTGGGACACATGAACTCTGGATGTGCCTTGCTGACCATCACTGAGGTCTGGGCTGTGGAAGGAGGATGCAGCCAGCACAGTGCAGCCAACAATGTGCACTTGAACATCAGCTGCCACTGCTGTCCTCACCCCGAGTCTTGCCAGCTACTGGCCTTGTTCCTGCAAAGGTCCATCAGCAGCCATTTTCTCAGCCCCCCCCATCTCTCCTCACAATGTCCCACTCCTGCCCCTCACTCCGTCCCCATCCAGATTCCTGTGGCTATTGTCAGAGCCACACGGCACCCCTTTGTACAGCTCTCCTGTCCCTGCTAGCCCTGGGCCCCACCTAGTTTCAACCAGTTCCCATTACAGTAAAAGGGGCTGACTTCTGTTCCTCTGAGAGAATGCTGAAGGGCAGCAGTGTGTTCATTTCCTAGATAATAATCTTTTCTTACAACTACCGTATATTATTATTTTCTGGGAAAATGACTTTGACCAACCCTTCCTCTGCCTTCAGTGTTCCCTCCCCACACCAGACTCACCTTCTTCTCCAGGTCTCAGTCTCTTTCTTCATGGGAACTCCCTAGGGGGTGTGTGTGGGTGATTCGGGAGTGGGGAGGCACTGGCCCAAGCCACTCCAGGGCCCTACTCTTGTTCTGAACACAGCCAGTGGCCGAGCCAAGCCTGGGGCACAGCTGTGGAGAACTGAGGGTCTGGTCTAATCCTTCTTGAAGCCTCTAGATGGGATCCCCTTCCCCAGGAGCCTTTGCTTACCTCCAGGATTTCATACACTGGTGCAGCCCCCGAGGTCCATGTTCCGAGATGCAAGGGACAATGGCATCAGAGGCCTGTGAGACCGGGACCTTGCTGGATGGCTCTCATACAGACCAGAACGGCTGTAGTTTGAAGGTGAAGGCTCGCGAGGGGGAAGAGGCATGAGAACCCTGGGAGAGTGGATGGCTTATAGGTTCCCAAACACATATAGTTTACAAATTTGTCTTGTCCACTAGATGCCAGGCCCTCAAAGATGGGGTCAGTACACGTGGCAGTGGCACTTCGGCCCTCGGGCATCCTGCTTGCTAGGTCTCATCTTCACGTGGGTTGCCCTAGGGCTGTGAGGAGCCCAGCCAGGTCAGCTGGAAATGCATGGAGACACCATTTCTCAGATAGTAGGGTCCCCGCTCCCCTAGCAGGGCCAGAAGGTCCCTCTGCAACCTCTGTGGCAAGTGGGCATTCAGTCTCTGCCTGCTCACTCCCAGGGACAGGGCACTCATTACTTCCCCGGGCAGCCCCCTCGAGGCTGGGCAGCTGGCAAGACTGAAAAGTTCAAAGTGGAGAATCCAATAAGCATTTCTTGCTTGTCCCTCTCTCGGAGTGAAGAGGGGGTCAGGGGGCACAGCTGTGAATGTCTCCATGACGAAGGAGGTGAGGCCCAGGGTCCCGGGGAAAAGGCTCGGGCCCGAGGAGCAAGGGCTAGGGCTTGAGTCTCTGCTCGGCCATTAACTAACTGTGTGGCCTAGAGAGTGGCCCTCCTTAGGCCTCAGTTTCCACAACTGTAAACCTTAGGGGCTGGGTTTGGGGGCTTTAAAGGCCCCACCCCTGGCGACCGATGCTCTTCCGTGAGTCTATGAATAGCTGGCGCAGAGGGATCAAGCCTTGGTCCACTGGGGCCGGGCTGGCTCAAGAGTGCTCTGAGAATGAGCCCTGTGTGGGACAGGACAAAGTTCCCTTTCATTTCTCGAAGCCTTGGCAGCAGCCCAGGGCCCACAGGCTCTCCCTCCTGCCAAGGTCAACCCGACCCTGACCCGGGGGGCACAACTTCCTGGGGCAGTTGAGGTCAGGAGCTGGCGACTTGGTTGAGAGGAAGCCTAGCACAGACGTGCAGACTCCCGTCCTCTGGGCCGGGGTCAGGGTCTGAGCAGCTGCAGCTCTGGGCGCTTTGTGTTCCTGATAGTGACCCAGAGCTCTTTCCCCTACCCCACTTGCAGCCCTAGTGGTCCCTTCAAAGATCCCCACTGGCCTGGGTGTCTGACAGGCCTGGTATGGAATCCAGACCTGCCACTTTCAAGGCGAATAGCCTGGGGCAAGCCACTGCCCCTCCTCATCTGGAAGTCAGGGACTTTAATTTCCACCTTGTGTGGTTGCTGGGAAGATAAGGCAGATGAGTAAGCATCATCCCACAGCATGCAGGCCATGAAGAGTGGCCGTGATTATATTACCAGAGGCCCAGCTAAGCAGAGAAGGTGACAAGGAAGCAGCACGAGACTGGGCTCTTCCTGCTGCCTCAGCCCTCTGTCTGTTGGTCTGTTCGTCCATCAGGGCACTGAAGGCTTCCAATTCGCAGGCCCTAAAACCTGCACAATTTAAAGTAGTCAAAACAAACCCTCCACTCACTCTATTTATGCTGAGAGGGAACAAGTGCCTGGCCAGGCCTAATGGGTTCCAGGTGTGCTCTGTGCCCTGCAGCGGCTGAACCGGCAGCAGTGGCGGTGGCTGTGACTTTGCCCGGCTGGCTGGCAAGGCTCAGCTAGGCCAGACCTTTCTAGCCCGGCCCTCTAGCCTGTGAAAACCGTGGTGTTGGATCAGGCCCTACCCAGTACGGCAGGACAGATGTTAGCCTTGTGCTCAGAGATCCCTGGGTTTGAAGCCAGGAGGTGCTGTCCCCACCCCCAGCAGCACACACGGAGGTTCCCAGACTCTCATGCCTTTATCTCCACAAGTTCTGGGGCTGCTGAGATGATTTTCACAGATCTGTAAAACTCCTTCTCACAGGAGGTCGACTGCGGGGAGTGACCTCCCAGCAAGGCTCAGGGAACCAGGTGGAAGCCCAGAGGGCATAAGTGAGGTTTCTTTTATTAGCATGATATATTAATTATCCTGTTATATACTCAGAGTGACAGCTGTCGTTTATTAATGGCCAGCCATGGGCCAGGCGCTGTATTTGGTGCTTTCCATCCATGAGCTCATCAAATGCTCACAGCCACACATGACGATGGTTGGCTAATGTTATCCTAAAAAACAGAGAGGGACAGGGAGGCTCAGGGGTACCAAAAGCCTTGCTTGAGGTCACACAGTCAGGATCTGGCTGAAGAAGGATTTGAGAACAAGGCTGTCTGACCTCAAGGCTGAGGTCTGCTCACCATACTGCGCAGGGCCTGTCTGGTGCTACATTTTTCATTGGCTGATCCAGCCCTTCCCTAAAGGGTCAGGGAGAGTGTGTGTATGTCCGTGTGAGTGTGTACAGGAGGACCGGATTGGAAAGGAGAGCATGGAGTGATTTCTCCCTGGGGTGACGATGCCAGAGGTTCAATCACCCATCAGCTGGGAACACGGCACCCTCCCCCAGCCCAGTCTTTCCTTCCCTCCAAGTCCTCCCAGCCCCAAGCCTCAGCCCTGTTCTGCTTCCTGGGTGAACACCCTATCTCTCTGACTCCTCATCACTGCTGGACCACGCCAGCCCCAACCCTGCCCTGGGTAGCAGAGGGGACTGTTGGCATTGGGGCCACCATCTGATCACCGGTGCTATTCTCACTCATAGCAGCTGGGCCCTGTAGGAGAGACTGGGCTGTTTACCACTGGGGGAGGACTGGAGACCCATCCTGGAATCACTGGTGGGCATAATTGCAAGTGACGGCTTGCCTCGGCCCTACTGTTTGGGTAATTATTAGTAATAATAAGTTTTAGCCTCTGTAGTCTCAATAATCATCCCATACATACAGTGTTCTTACTGTTATAACTTCTTAAAGCATTTGGTACTTTCTTTCATAGCACTTACCAATTCGTAATTATAAATTTATTTACATATCTGTTTAGTTAATTCTGCCTTCTCCCAGACAGCAAGCTCTAAAAGGACAGTCTGCTTTCTGCTGTGTCCCTAGTGCCTGCCACAGTGTTGACACATAGTAGTGGGTACCTGGTAGATTTTGTTGAATGCATTTATGGATGAATGAGTGCAATGGAGTCAGTAGGAAGCTAAGAGGTGAGGCAGGACTGCGGAAGAAGCCTGGGAAGGGGAGGGCGTATGAGGATGAAGCTTTAGGAGTCTGTCTATGGAACTGGGTTGGGGACATGTTGAATAGGGATGGGGAGGAGGGAGGCTGCATTCTTGGTCCCCCTGCCCCAGAGCTAGGTGTGGTTCTGGGGTGGAGTGGCTAAACTGTAGGGCCCCTAACCTGCTTAGAGCTTAACTGTGACCGCCTATAGGTAGGAAATCAGAGACCACCTGTGGATTAAGGCTTCCCGTTGCATCTCCAGATTCTTACAACCCAGAAGGGCCACCAGCCAACATTTTACCCCCTTCCACTGACATTCTCAAAAGGGAATTCTGGAAGGACCTCAGTATTTGGGCCATTTCAGGGAGGCCATGGAGAAGGGACCTAAAGTTGCAGGAGGGATGTTTCCCAGCCTGTGTCCCCTTCCCCTCATGTCTCTAGAGCTGTTGAGTGCCTGACACTCTCTCAATCAGTCTCTGCTCCTTAGCCCAATATTCTGGGAGCAGGGGTGGGGGGTGGAAAGGGAAATTGTCTTGGGAGTCAGGAAGATCTGGGTTCAAAACCAGCTCTACCACTTTCTAGCTGGGAGACCATGGGCACACTTAGCTTCTCCAAGCCTCAGTTTCTTCATCTCTAGATGATAATGCCCACCTTGCAGTGTTACTGAAATAGGTTAAACAAGATCATGTGTGCAGAGCTATCCCAGTGCCTGGCACAACACGGGAGCTCAGTAGCCATCTGGGCTGTCATTCCTGCTCTCACCATCTAGCTGTGTGATTTGGGGCAGGACTCATCACCTTTCTGGGTCTCAGCTTCTTCATCTGTCAAACAAGAGAGTTGGATCCCATAACTTAGAAGGCCCCTTCCAGCTCTGACTTGCTTGGTTCTATTCTGAGCAGGGGCCCCACCCCTGGGGAGGGGGAGCACGAACATTCTTTCTGCTCCGATTCAACCCCAGGCACATGCTTGCCCTGCCCCATCCCTCACATTTAGCCTGTAGCTGTTGCCACATGGGCCGCGCCCTTGGCACCATGCTCTTCCCCCACCCCCACCTCACTTGCCAGGGCCACAGGTGGGTGGCTCCGCTCTTGTGGGGCTGAAGGAGCCTGGGAGGACAGAGGATGGGAGAGACCAGGGAAGGGTGGAGGGGCTGGAGGGGTACAGAGGTGGAAAGGGCGGGGCGGAGCCCAGCAGGGTTCTAACTCAGCCACTTTCTAGCGGTGTATGTCCTGGGGCGAGAGGCTTTAACCTCTTAGAAGCCTCTTTCCTCCTTTATGAACTAATAACAATAACAATTTAAAAAACCCATTAGATTGCTGCGGGGATTAAATGAAAGAATATATGTCAACTGCCTGGCCTTGCAGAGTTTGTTCACGGGGAGGTAGGGACGTACAGCTCCCCTGGGCCCCCGGGGATGGGAAGTTCCACGCAGGCCCTGTGGGGGCGCTTTGGCGACTTGGAGGCCTGTGGTCCTCACGCCGCAACCAGAGCCGCTTCTCCGCGGACCGGCAGTCTGGGGTCCTTGGCCTAGGAGTCCCAGCCACAGAGCAGTGGGGAGGCTGCGCCCGAGCCAGCTCCCTGCCCCCACCCGCACCGCCTTTGCCTCATACATGCGCCTTTGATCTGCAACCTTCAGGGGGATTAAGAGCCCGAGAGCCCCGCTCCCCGGGGTCCCCCGCTCCCGCCGCCCTCCCTCAGGGCTGACCTCCCAGTTGGGGGCCCGGGCTGGGGGCTGGCTCCGCCGCCGGTGGTCCCCGCAGCTCCCAGCCGCCGCGCCTCCGGGCAGGCCACTTGGATTACTGGGGCAGCAGCCGGGCTGGCGGCTTGGGGGAGCCCTGGGAGACGGGGCCCGGGGGCGGGGCGGGCGGGGGAGGGCTGGGAGCGGCGGGCGCCTCCTGGCCATTTTTGGCCAGGGAATCTGTGTATAGTGTTTAAAAAGAAAAACTCTCCGGAGGAGGACATAACCTTTTCTTAACATCTGGGGCTCAATTAGCTAATGACAGCAAAGCCTTCTCCGGTGTCGCTGACCCCTGGGCAGCAGCCCGGCTCCCCCACCCCCGGTATTTATACAGCTGCGGCCCCTCGCTGGGACTGGGGGCAGGGGGCTTGACTGGGTTATCTCGACGGAGATCCGCCGCCCACCCCAAAAAGGAGAAAGAAAAGGCTTAGCGCACGGTCCCACCCACCGGCCCCTCAGCCCTCCTCGTCGCCGCTCACTTTTCCCTTTCTCTCTTCCAGCTCTTCTCGCGCCTCCGTCTTCCTCCCCTTGGGCTTCTCTATTCTCCCTCTCCTCTCCCCTTCTCTACTCTTCGTCCTCTCTCCCCCTCTCCTCTTCTTTGTTACCTCTCCCTCTCGCCTTTCTCCATCCTCTGCTTTGTCTCTCATTTCAGCCCGTCTTCCTCACTCCTCCGCTCTCTCCCCCCAGCTCTCCCTGTCTCCTCCCTCTCTTGCCCACCACCCCCTTGCCTGTCTCTCTTTTCTCCCCTCTCTCTGCCTTTGCTCTCTCCCCAGCGGCCTCCCCTCTCTCTCCCACTCTCTGAATAGCTCCCTTGTTCCCTCCTTGTGTTCCTGTCTCTCCCTCTCATTCTAGTCCTTCCTTCCCACCTTTGTCTCTCCCTGTCTCAACCTCTGAATGCCTCTCTGTCCTTCCAGAGGTGCGTCCTGCCCTGGCTGCCAGGCATATACCCTAGGGGGAAGAGCCACTTCCGGGCCAAGCGTCCTTCCCACTGCTGAGCTGGGCAGGCCTGTGGCCGGGCACTTGAGGGCTGACCCCATCAGCTCTGCGTAGTTAGAGCCGGCAGGGATCCCCAGGGGCTTCCCGCTGTAGCTAATGGAATCTCACCTTCCCTGGAGGCTCCTTCCCCTTTACTCCACCCATCCCCACTCCCCTAACACCTTGCCTGGTATTTTGTACCCAGGCACAAGTGCAGACACACATTTTCCTCTTTGTGTTCCTTGAGCACAGTTAAAACAGGTTGGAGTCTCTTAAAAAAAAATTCACCAATACTAAGAAAAAAAGTGATAAGTGCGGGAGCTATAAATAGCACAAAATAGTCCCGTCCAAAAGCAGCGCAGAGCAGCAAAGAGCACGGGATTTGGAATGAAAGGGGCTGGGTTCAACTAAGACCATTGTTTAAACAATTCTGTAAGCTTGGGCTCCAGAGTCACTTGAGCCTTATTTCCCTCATCTATCAAATGGGCATAATAATAGTTATTAAACAATAATGAAACTTTGTGATCTTTTGTTAGGGCGTTTGCTTTTTTGTTTTCCTGGAGAAAATCTTGGAGTATAATTTTTCCATCATAGAGCTGTGTTCCAAAATTCTACCTCTTACTCTTCCAGATACATTTGGAGCTCTTGCATCCATCGCAGACTCCTCTTCGAAGACTTCAGATCCTTTTCACAGAAAAATGCAAACTTGGGCAACCTTTTCAAACAATGAGCAGTGAGGGGCGGGAGAGGGGGCGGGTGGGGACTCCTAGAGTTCCCAACACTTTGGTTGGTACTGGGCAGGACCCTGGGCGTACTGCGGCAGATGCTTAGAGAATCTCCAAAAACCAGATGAAGAGGGTACTATTGCCCCGGTTTACACCTGGGGAAACGGAGAAGCAGCTGTCCACGGACCACAGCTACCTCGGGGCAGACATGAAACTGGAACCCAGGGTCTCACCTCTGGAGCCCAGCAGAGTTTCTCCCGGAGGGTAAGCGATAGAAGAGAGTTTGCTCGGAAACCGTCGGTAGCCAAAGACCTGGGTATCAGAGGGCACAGCTGCCACACTTTTTGGGAGGCAGAGGTAGGTGGGTTCCACCTACGACCTCGAGCTGGCCTCACCCCCAGGCGCAGGCGGAAGGAGGGGCAGCGGGGAGCAAGGTGGGGGGTGCTGAGACCTTGGTGCTGCTGCTGCGCTCGCGACCCCCGCCGCCCCCCAGCACGGGCTCCCCGCGCTGCTGGCCAGCTGCCGGCGCCGGATGGAGAGTCCTGAGAAGGCTTAATTTGCAGGAAGACATTCTCATCAGATCTCGTCTCCGGCAGCCGAGCGCTGCTGCCTGAGGTCGGACTGGGCCCCTCCCAGCAACCCTCCCCGCGGTCCCCTGGGCGAGAAACAGAGATGGTGGCCGCCGAAACTGGAGCCCCGGCGCCGGGGCGGCCGCGAGTGGCCGAGGCCTTCGAGGGCTTTGCTGCCTCTTGGCAAGGTCAAGCGAACCCTCCCAGCTCGGGGAGCGCCGCGCCGCGGGGCGTGACCACCCGCCGGCCCCTCCCGGGCAGGTGCCCCGGGGCTCCCGGCCCAGGGAAGGGTAGGGCGGGGGAGGGGGGCTGTGGATAAAGACCCCGACCCAGGCTGCCGGGAGACCCACCCGGGCGGAAATGGCTACTAATTAGGGACGTTTTTATGCTAATATGCACCTGGCTGGGCTTTTCGAGTTCTGAGAAAGAGAGTGGAGCAGAAGGGAAGAAGTTCCGGAAAGCCGGAAACTTCCGGAAGCGCTCGATTCCAAGATAAAAGACAACCCGGCTCTACTGCTCACCCGCTGTGTGGCCTTGGGGAAGTTACTTGGGGACTTTATGGAGCTTCAGTTTCCTTCTCTGAAAAAGAGTACACGGGTCAAGTTTCTTCCCAAGCTCAGTCACTCTGTCAGCAGAAAGATGGAAGTCTGGCGCTTAGGTTGCTCTCGGAGGACCGAGCGGGGACAGGCTTGCAGGAGGTGTGTGCGCGGGAGGGCAGCGCCCTGGGTAGGCGAGCGCCCAGAGTCACCGGAGCAGGTTCACCTTGCCGAGGGCCTGCGGCTGTGTCCTCTGTTGCCCTGAGGTCAAGGGTGGGGCAGGGGAGGGAGGCCAAACAAAGGTTCCCGGATTGACGGCGGGAGCGTCACAAGGAGGTGGTGAAACGAGATGGAGACGACGGGGTGGGGAGCAGGGTAGGGACCGGGTAGTTTATGGTGGGACCCACCTGAACTTAATCAAAGGGTTGGGGCGGAGGGGAGGGATGGGTTGGAGATGCCAAGGAGAGAAAGGGGAGATGACTGACGAGTCAAGTCCTGAAGGAGGCTGGGTGAGAGCCAGGGCGCGGCTGGGAGGGAGTAGGAGACAGGTCGGGGTGGGAGATGGAGGAAGAGGAGTGGAGGTGAGAGCCAGGAGATTCTGACCCGAGGGACACTCTTCACTGGTTTTCCTCAGCTGAGCGTTGGAGGAGGCCTCCCTGTTGTTCACAGAGTAAGGAATAAGCGTGGATCTGGGAAGAATCCACCATGGAGATGAATCAGGAGAAGGGTAGGGAGGATAGAGAGGCTGATGAGTGGGGATGCAGCTGAGGGTGGGTTCCAGGAATTTGAAAGCAAGGTAATAGAAACCTTTGAGGAGATGGGAAAGGGCCAGCACTTACTGAGATTGACTTATGCCCTTCTATGCATTGTCTCATTGAATCCCCACCACCGAGTGTAGTGTTATCAATTCCATTTTACAGATGGAGAAACTGAGGATCAGAGTGGTAAAGAAACTTGCCCAAGGTCACTCAGCTGGTGATAACTAGATGAAGGCACGGTCTGAACCCAGATCTGTCTGCTCCTGAACTGAAACTGCTTCCATTGTGCTCCACTGGGCAAGAGTCCTGACCCTGGGACCTCAGCAGTCCTTCCTCCCCCAGGTGTGGCCATCCTAGGGCACTGACCCATTTGGCTGGAAGGAAGGGGCTGGGATTTTAACCCAGTGCAGCCTGCCCTGAGCCAGCCTGAACTTAGCAGGAAGCCTACACCCAGCTGAAAGGGGGCGGGGAGGTGGGCTTTTTTTTTGCTTTTAAATGAGATCAAACCATATATTTTTTTCTGCAACATGTTAGTTTTCTCTTAATATTTCCAAGCTTCTATATAGAGGTCTATTTTTAAAGCTGTATAGTACTCCTTTGCCTAGGTATTGCATCTATTATTTATTCCTTTACTGACCATTTATATTGTCTCCCAAGTTTTGCAATCACAGTGAACATCCTTGCAAGAATATCTTTGTACAGATAGAAGTATTTCTAGAGATGGCACCAATGGGTCAAAGGTGTGGTAATTTTAAATTCTTATAGATAATACTAGACTTCCCTCCAAAGAACCTATACCAATTTGCTCTCCCACCATTAAACCATGAGTGTGCCCACTCTCTCACATCCTTGCCACTAGGTATCTCATATGTGTGGGTATGTGTGTATACATACACACACATAATAAATATACATATATTTTTTGGGGAGGCAGTCTAGCGAGTGAAAAAGAGCTTTTCACTTTTGTTTTCATTTGTATTTCCCCGAGTCTCTGTGGCTCAGCCACAAAAGGCCCACTAGCTGAAGAAAACATTGCGAAGAACCAAAGAAGAGCTTAAGAGTGAATAGCAGAGATTTAGGGCGGCTCTAAGGAAGAACATGCTGTCAGTACCTAGTTAAGGGAGGCACTGGAATTCCTTTCTGGGGGGAATCAGATGACCTCAGCAGCTTTGGATATGGGCTGGCTACCTAGAATTTCACAGCCAGCAGCCAGATATTCACGGGGGGACACCTGGCTCCACACGGGCTGCAGGGACAACCTAACAGGCTGCACGGGACAGAAGATGGGAGTTTTCAGGGAGGGCACAGGAATGGGTTCAACTTCCTGCAAGCACCAGGAAAAATGAGGGTCATCAGGGTGGCGGGAGGCTGGCTCTGGATGCTAAATGAAAATGGGGAGGTCCATAGTCTGAAGAGGTGAATGATGGGGAGAGAATGGGACTCCAAACTAAGCTAGCAAAGGTGGCACTGGGGTAGATGGAGGCTGGTGGCAGCACTGCCCCCACCCCATATACTCATCCACCCAGCCTGATATTTTTTGAGTGCTTACTATATAAGACATTACTCTGTTTCAATTTATTGAGTGATTTATCCTTGCAATTTATTGAGTGATTTATCCTCTATGAGATAACTGTAATTATTATCCCCATTTTATAGATGAGGATGTTGAGGCATAAGCTGAAGTTGCTTACCCAAGATTGCACAGCCAGGAAGTGGCCACATGGGATTCAGACTCAGGCCATGGGGCTTCAGAGTTCATACGTCCCACCACCACCCACATGGCTTTTCAGGGCCTTCCTTAGGCAATATAATAATAATGACTATCATTTATTGAGAGTGGACCAGGTACACTTAATTTTTTTGTCTCTAATGCTTACAACAAGCCTATGACATAGAAGGTGCTACCTTTAATTTATAGATGAGAAAAGTGAGGTTCAGAGAGGCTGAGTACCTTGCCTAAGATCACCCAGGTGAAAAAGAACTTGAGCCAGACTTCACACATAGATCTATATAAATCAAAAGCCCCTGCCCCTCCCACATCACCACAGGGTCTTTGACAACATAAGGCGAGGAGAAATCACACAACCACAGAATGGTCACCTCCCCAAATGCCTCATCTCTCTCTGCAGAGATGACAGCCTGTGAGTACAGCCTGGTGGGAGCATCTACTCCTGCTTGTGTGTGTGTGGCAAGGGGGGTCAGGGGGTTGAATGCAATATTGGAAAAAACCATGCAGCAATCAGCAGGGCTGATTGGGGAACAGAGTGGCAGTTTGGGAGGAGGGCCTGGGGAAGCCATCCCTTTCCAATTTCTCCACTCCGCTCACCCCCGCCATGTCTGTCTCCAGCTTTAAGTAAAGCATGAACTGGTGTCCTGGACAAAGCCTCTTTTGAAGAGCTCCAGGCTTCCACCCTGCGTGGCCCAAGAAGGACTCTCCTTTCACCTTATAGGGCTACCTGTTAAATTGAGCATTACCCTTTCTAAGGCCACATGTAAAAGTGCAAATTACCCTTGGACCTAGCAACATGGTGAAAAGGATATATCAGTCATTCACGCCTTCCTGTGAATTAGTTTGTCAGCCAGCACAGTATTTCTCAAACTAGGATATCTACTTTCAGAGTTCCCAAGTTCTCTGAATATTTTAAAAGTTTGAATGTAAATTTCAGTGATATTAACATATTTTAGCAGTTATAAAGACAGAACTCTTTGCACTTAAACATTTTCATAGATTAGAATTTCAGTCCCTTAAGTTCGTGTTGCTCAAATATGGGTCTGTGAACTTCTGGAAATTCCCAGATGGGATCATGAGAATTGCTTTTCCTTTCAAGAGATCTGTTCATTACACAAATTTGGGAGACACTAGACAAGAACTAGAGGGGTGTGAGCTCTGTTACAATGGGCCTTTCCTGCTCCAGTGCCGTGGTTGCCAAGGTACTGGGGGCCCAGGGATCTGGGTTCTAGTCTTGACCACTAGGGGCCTGAGTTTTTTTCAGGTATAAAATTCACTTACTCTTTGCATCTTTGCGGCATCCTTTCTGCCAGGCCTGTGCTGGTTGCTTCGAGGGATGGGAGATGAATCAGATCTGAGTCCAGCCTGTGAGGCCCGGACAAGCTGGTGAAGGTGCTGAGCATGGCACCCTTCTATCTGGCAGTTCAAGGCAGGAGAAGCATTTCTACAGCCGAGGGGAGATAGAGGCTAGGAGTGCCTAGCAGAGGAAGAGTTTGCTTCTGCCTGCCGGGTGCAGTTGGGCTTTGCAGCAGAACTGGCTTTGAGCTGGGCCCACAGCCAGACCACAGCAGGTGAGGGGTCAGGCCCTCCAGGCAGAGAGGATGGGCAAAGCAGGTTGGCTGGGGTGGGCTTGTGGGGAGAGCCAGGGTGTGAAGTACATTAAACGACTGGACCTATAACCGAAGGACCTCAGTGATCATCTTGGCCAACTCTTCCGGGTACAGGGGAACATCATGAGCCCGAATTGGTTCAAGGGCCTCTTCAAGACCACACAGCCAGCTGGGGCCCTGCAGACAGCAAGGAGGAGGGCAAGAAGGTTTTCAGTCTGGAGCTGAGTTCTCAGCCTCAAGAATGTTTCTTGGAGGTACAGCCCAAGTTGGTGCGCCCTTCCACCGCACACCGCGTAGAGCCTCCGGCAGGCTCCTGCAACCCACATCTGTCCAGCACTCAGGGCTACTGAGGCCCCTAGGCCCACATACCTGGGGGCATTTTAATTTTATTTCTACTCAACGAAACAGCCACATCCTAGTAGAAACCAAGGCAGAGGGAAGTCTTTAGCTCACCCTCCCCAGCCCCAAGCCTTGGGCTGCAGTAATAGAACTCAGAACCGAGGCTGGAAAGGTGTGAAGCCAGACTCTGTGAAAGGTCTGTCCTGACCCCAACTTGCACAATGTGCTGGGTTGGGGCGGGGCTCTGATAGCCTCCAGCTCACAGGAGCTGTAGCTTCCAGTCTTAGGCCCGGACAGCCTGCTTCCACTGAGCCCTGGGAGACTTCTCCTCTCCTTGGCTGTGGAGGACTCTCAGGTTGTGCTCGCCCTCTTGAGTCTAGAGAAAATCCTGCCCTCATGCCGGCCTCTCAGGGCCCGCAGCTAGTCATCCTGCATGGGCAGAGAGGGGGCTCATTGCCCTGGACTAACAGGATAGTGATTGCCAGTATGAGGCTGAGCCAAAATGCCCTGCAGTCTTGTGCCCACTTCTTTTTTTTTTTTTTTTTGAGGCAGAGTCTCACTTTGTTGCCCGGGCTAGAGTGCCGTGGCGTCAGCTTAGCTCACAGCAACCTCAAACTCCTGGGCTCAAGCAATCCTCCTGCCTCAGCCTCCCTAGTAGCTGGGACTACAGGCATGTGCCACCATTCCTGGCTAATTTTTTCTATATATTTTTAGTTGGCCAATTAATTTCTTTCTATTTTTTAGTAGAGACGGGGTCTCGCTCTTGCTGAGGCTGGTTTTGAACTCCTGACCTTGAGCAATCCACCCGCCTCGGCCTCCCAGAGTGCTAGGATTACAGGCGTGAGCCACTGTGCCCGGCCTCTTGTGCCCACTTCTGTCAGCAAAGATGCGGAAAGAACAGGCTAGCTGAGTGTCCATCACAGATGCCTGAAAGGATGGCTGTGAAACCCAGGTTTGCCATGTCTAGTCTGGGTTTGGTTGCTGCTGCCATGGCCACCACAACCGCCACCACTGGCACATTTCCGTTTCTACCACTATCCCATTTCCATGTCCACCACCACTGCCACCCTCACCTCTACTTTGGCTGCCCTCTTGTCTCCACCATCATCACTGCCTTGACACCCACCACTGTCAACTCCATCACCTTCTTCACCATCATCTCCACCTCAACCGTCACCTCTAACTCCACCATCCTCACTGCATCCATCACCACTGCTGCCTCTACCACCTCCACCAGTATCACACTCAAAGACATTCTACCACCACCATCTCCACCAGTATCACACCCAAAGACATTCCACCACCACCATCTCCACCAGTATCACACCCAAAGACATTCCACCACCACCATCTCCACCAGTATCACACCCAAAGACATTCCACCACCACCATCTCCACCAGTATCACACCCAAAGACATTCCACCACCACCATCTCCACCAGTATCACACCCAAAGACATTCCACCACCACCATCTCCACCAGTATCACACCCAAAGACATTCCACCACCACCATCTCCACCAGTATCACACCCAAAGATGTTCCTCCACCGCCATCTCCACCAACCACTGCCATCTCCACCACCACCACTACCACCACCACCTCCACCAGTGTCAGACCCAAAGACATTCTACCACCACCATCTCCACCAACCACTGCCCTCTCCTCCACCACCACCACCTCCACCAGTATCACATCCACAGACATTCCACTACCACCACCACCATCTCTACCAGCCACTGCCATCTCCATCATCATCACCATCTCCATCTCCACCACCACTACCCCTTTCCCCTCCCCTGACACTTCCATTACCACCACCAGCACAGTTACCCCACCCATCCCAGCCTCTGCCCATTTTAACCCATCCATACACTATGTAGAAATAAAGAACTGCTATTCGGGCTAATCCTTCAGCCTCTTTTCATTTGCCCAACCCTAGAAAGTCTAACTACAGACCCCATTTCCCCGGTTTTTCTTTTGAGAATTCTCATGGAAGATACCTTGCTCTTTAAGTTAAGGAAGATTATACGTCTCTTGCCGTTCCTGATTTACCAGACCCATCATTCTGTCCTAGAAGGAAATTGGATTACTCTGATAGAATGTGTTCTTTGGAAAGCAATGCTGGTTATTACCTAATTCCTTATGACCTAGTGTTTGCAGATTGATTTTTTGATGACGTGTCCCAGTAGTTTTCTATTATAGCAGCTTGGCTGATGGGCCCAGCACTTCCAGAGGCATCTGCTTTCCCCCAAGTTTAGAGAGAGGCAGGGACAGGCTGCCTGGGTCTCTCTCTCATCTCCAGGCACCTCACAGTTCTCCATAAATCCCCTCAGAGTGAGAGCTAGTGATTCGACTCCAGCGTGGGCCAACTCCTTAAGTACCTAAGCATGTAAGTCATCAGGGCCTGTGGCTGTGAACGCACAAGTTCTTTTCTTATCCACTTGGCTTCTTGCCCTCTCGTGATTCCACGCGGTGCCTCTTTCAGTTTTCAGATCACAGCTGACCTTTTTAGGCTAAGAAAAAATTAAAAGCCTCTGCTTTTTTAGTGTCATTGCTTGTAGGTTTTCTTTCCCCATCTAAAAACGAGCCAACGAGCTCCTTATCCCCTTTCTCTGGCCTGTTATAGTTAGAAAATGTTTTTCTCATTCTTTTGCTGCCTTGTACAAGTTATATCTCCTTTCTTTTTCTGGAAGACTCTTCTGATTTTATCTCCACAGCCTTTTGTTATTTCTTTGTGTGTACCCCTCCTTCGTGACCTGGCCTGGTTTCCACTTTCTTTGGCATTATCATTTTAGTTCTCTGGGAAGCTTTCTGCATAACTAACACGTAATCTCTGGGTTCGTTTTAGCTGCTTTATGCATCAGGATAGCTTCATTCTCTTCTCCTAATTTTGTTGCCTTATGTGGAAATGTCCAGTCCTCCTTGGAGAGTGCCTGTGGTTTTCAGACTCAGTCTTTGTGCTTTTCATCTTCGTTCTCAAAGCCTGGTGCAGAAAGCTTTTAGGAAGGGCCAATATCTGAATCTCGTTTGAGTTCCCGCCTGTCTTCCTTTCTCTCAGGTGGTGTTTGCCTTTCTCAATACTCGCTTCCATTCCCCAGCGCCTTCAGCATGTGAGTGTCCAACCCAGTAAGCACCTGTTCCCTAGGAGCCATGCTGGGGGTGACCGGAATGGAGAGGGGAACAGCATCTGCATCTGGGCCCTGGGGCCTAGAGTGCGGATGGGGACACTGACTAGCAGTGTTTGGTTACCATAAGGGGCTCTCTCCTTTCACAGACCCATCTGTTCATTCCCCTATTCCCTCCAGAACCTCTAGTTTTGTCTGGGGCCCTGCCAGCCGTGAGCTCACAGGGCAGATGAGCCTTCCTGAAAGTTAGGTCGATAATGGCCTGGTGCAGTGTACCAACTGGTAAGGTGCACAGACCTAAAATCAGGTTAATTACATAGAAGGTGGCGAGGGCAAGGCATGGGGATGATAGTGTGCGAGTGATGTGCTCTGCCTCTGGACTGGAAAAGCCATATTTGAGAAGGATCTTTAAAATTAGGAATGTGTTTGCCAAAAAGGGCATTCCAGGCAGAAAAGGATGTGCAGAGGCAGAGGGGGATGCCCGGGCCTGGCCACTGCAGGCAAACTGAGCCTCTATACCCCATGAAAGCCCGTGGTCTTCTCAACCCTCCACTGGTCTGGATGGATCATGTCAAGATGGCCCTGCCAAGACCCCTTTCACTGCCTCCCCAGGGTGTCCCAGCGCGCCCAGAGTCATCTGCTGTCATATCCAAACTTGCCTCTTCAGTGAAGGCTTTCTCCACCCAACCTGGTCATCCCTGGGAGGAGGCTCGGGACCTTGTACCTCCCCTTTCCTCATGGCTATGACTGGGAGGACTCCATGAACCCCTCCTGGGCTCCCCTAAGGTGGGGCTGTTCTCTTCTTCCACAGGATGCAGCTAAGCGTCCTTTAGGTTCTTGATTAAATTTCTCATGTCTGGAAAAACTAGAAAATACAGATTAGTAAAAATGTTCAAATAGTTTCAAAAAAATCATGCATGATCCTACCACTCAGAGTTAACCTTGTTGGCATTTTGCTGTATATCCTCCCAGATGTGTAATTTCCTTTAGCAAAATAGGATGTCCACATAGACATCTTTCAGAAGTACACACAGGTCTAGCCTGGTATTTTAAACAGCTACGTACTACTCCATCATGCAATTGAGCTGTGATTTATCTAACCCTGGAAGCTGGATGAAGGACACTGACTGACTGAACACAAATGAATAAGGGCCTCTGTAGAGTCATCTCTGCTTCTTCTGTGTTCCTTTGGAGCCCCGTGTTTTGAAGGTGGCAGAAAGTGCACTGGTCCTGGTCAGGAGATGTGGCTTTGAATGCAGCCTGTTCCACCCACGCATCTCTCCAAGCCTCATCCTCTTTGACATTTTTTGAAGTATTTCAGGCGTCCTCAAACTTACGGCCTGCGGGCCACATGCGGCCCACCGAGGACATTTATCCAGCCCGCTGGGTGTTTTTGCCACTGCTGCCTGTCCTGCTTAGCAGCCGCCTCATCCCGGGCCCACAGTGCGCATGTGTGGAATGTGCGCCGCACTCTCCAACGGCCCACCAACGGTCTGAGGGACAGTGAACTGGCCCCTGTTTAAAAAGTTTGAGGACCCCTGAACACAACTGACCACTCCGTCTCTTGACTTTGTTTCTCTCTCTGGCCTCTCTGATGACACTGTTCAGCCCAGCGTGCCTCTTACGTTTTACCTTTCCTTTTTAGTTTCCAGAACTGGAAACTTGTCCTCTGACCAGCACTTAGATGACGCTACTCACTAGGACTCTGTCTTCCGCCCCATCCTTTTCTGCCTCTTCCCTCCTCTGCACATTCAGTTTGTTCCCTTTGGATGACCCATCTAGTTCCAGACATTTAAGGGCCCAAACTCTCTTTGGCCCATCTCTCTTTCCTGAAATCCACATAGTCAACGGCCCAAAGATTATTTACATCAGAAACTCAGTGTTTCCACTTCTGAGCTCACTTTCCCCAGAACTGCACCTCCTCTGGGGCTCTCTGTCTCAGTGACTGCTGCCAGAAGCCAGGAGCCATTGTGAGTCTTCTCTTTCCCTTCCACCCACCTGCCTCCAGTCCCTTAAACAGCTTTGTTTCTGATGCTACCAGGACCTTCTTCTGGCCCCGTCCCCGTCTGTTCCCACATCTGCTGCAGTCAAGCCCTGGGGTCTTCCTCCTGGGCTGTGCCCACAGCCTCCTCACTGTTCCCACCGCCAGATGCTCCTATAATCCACCTGCCCATGGGACACTTTGCTTAAAAAAATTTAGGCATTATTTGCATACAATAAAATGCACATATTTTAGGTGTACAATTTGATGAATTTTAATAAATATATTACATCCATGTAACTACCACTCCAGTGAAAATATAGAAAATTTTCATCATCCCTTAACATTCCTCAGGACCCTTTTTAGTCAATCCCTTTTCCTATGAGCAATCTCTTCTCTGATTTCATCCATAGATTAGTTTTGCCTAGTTTATAGAAGTTCTCATAAATGGAATCATATAGTTGGCATTCTTTCTTCACTCAGCAAAATGTTTTTGAGATTCCTTCATGTTGTCACCATAATCATTTAAAAGTGAGTATTTATTTAAGTCTGTCTCGTGTTAAAACTTTTCATTGGCTCATCATTAGCCAAATTCCAGGCCCCTGAATGATCTGGCCTCATCTCACACGCTGCCCACCCTTGAACTTTAACCTTTAAGAATACTGAACCATTTGTTCACCTGCACAAACATGGCTTTTCATGGGCCAAGTCCTGCGGCTGGAATCCCTCATCTCCAACGCAATCTGCCTGGTGAACTCCTACTCATCTGGCAGCGTTCTGCTAAGGCGTAGATTCTGTGAGGCTTTCTCTGACCTGTTCCCACCCCCCGGACAAAGAGTCTGTCAGCGCCACTATAATGGGCTGTGTCCACTATCCCCATCACCTCTGAACCCCCGCCCTTCATCCACTGAATGGAGTCCTTTCTCGGCATGACTCCTATGTCTTGCACATTATTTATCACTGTGCCCAGTGCACTGTACGTTTTATGTACTTGTGTAACCGTGTTGCTATGCTCAGAGGGATAGAAAGATTCATTCTGTTTCCAGAAATTCTTCCTGTGGAAGACACCCTTGTTGTGTACCCAAGAGCCATTCCCTACAGTCTTCTTTGCCAACAGACCCTGATCTTGTTCAAGCAGCCACCTGCCTAGAGATGCCTTTGCCAGTAATTGGTTGAGGAGTGATCTTGTTCTAGCCAAGGAGACATTAGGAGGACATCTTCAGGGGACTTATGGGATAGTTCTTTCTCCTTGAAAATAAGAAATGAGAGGTAAATGTTCCCTTTTATGCCTTCTCCTTTCCTCTTGTTTAGGACACTATTGTCTGAGGGTGTGATGTTTGGAGTTGTAGCAGCCACCTTGTGACCATGAGGAAAAGGCCAAGAGAAGTACAGAGACATCAATCCGGACCCTGGCACTACTGAGGATCTAAACAACTCCTGCCCCCACCTTCCAACTTCCTGTTATGTGAGGTAATTAAATGACTTTACTGGTTAGGATATAATTAGTTGGACTTTTTTGGTATTTGCAGATAAAGGCATTCTTAACTGATAAATTTTGTGAGTAAACCTTTTATTTTGAGATACTTGTAGAACCTATACATTTTTATGAGATTACGAAGCAGTTTATATCCAGATGATGATGCAGAGCAGTCTGTAGTTTTCTCCCCAAGTGACCATATCCTGTCTACCTTGAATGGGCCTCTGGGAGCCTCTCCTTTCCATCCTTGTTTCTTAGTCTTCAGATGTTTTGATCCTCACTTAGGAAAAGGAAAAGGCTTCCTCCTTTGGGCCTGACCCAGGCTGTCAGTCAATCAGTTCTATCTAGATTTCTCCTCTTGGAGCTGGGGAAAGAGGGTTTCAGGTCCTAGATGATCTTCTTAGCGACCCACAAAAGAGGTATTGATACTCCATTTTGTAGAAAAGTTGAAAGTCAGGTTAGTAAAATACCTGATCAAGATCACACCATTAGTAACAGAGGATCCCCACAGTCCGATCTTCCCAAAGTCATCCTCTTCACACCTTAACACCTGACCTCTGGGCTTAAGTGAGGTAGATATCAAGCAGGGGGCAGTGCATATTGCTTTGGGTGGTGGCCGTGAAAATGCACCTACTGCAAGGAGTGTAATTGACTGAGGTCCCCAGCTGCTGAGGCCACATTTCCCATGGGCTGCCCCCTACCCAAATGCTGAGCACAGCAGGGGGCTAAGACAAGACCAATCCTGTGAGATGCAGGACTCTTCTGAGAATAACTTTAGGCCAAGGACTCCATGCTGGCCTGGCCCAAACCTCCTAGGAGTGCGCTGAGTCTGGAACTATGCCCATCAACCCTCCTTCTTTCCCCCTCTTCCTCACGGGGCTCAGACCCACATCCTGATCTGATAGTTCACGCCCCCTCCGGCTCACGTCCCATTTCCCTTCACAGACGTTTTCCCCCATAAATCTTTTGCCTATCTAATCCTGTTTTGGGGTCTGGCTTCTTAGAAGACCTGAACTGTGTGCTGTGTTTTTTAAACCCCCACACTCAACCTGGCAACCTGTATGGAAAGCACCTGGCATACCCTGGGTTGTTATTTTCTTTTCGTCTCAGAGGGTGGGTGTGAGCAGTGGCCAGACTGTGAAGCTGTTTCTATTTCCTAGAGGAGCAAGGCAGACCACCCTGAGATCAGGAGAATATGCACATACCTAAAAACCTATATATCTTGAGGGTCAGAGAGGCCGAGGGACTCACCCAGGGCACACAGCTCATGCCGAGGTGCCCCCCCCCCGAAGCATGGAATGGGGAGACACAGGGCCAGGATGTAGCGTGGGGCAGGGAAGGGGCACGGGGAAAGCAGCCCCTTCCTGCCCCTCCCACCTGACTTCCCAGGCTGCTCTGTATGTTTTGGTGTCATGACAACTGGCTGTGAGGGATGCCTGTGGAAAGTGAAGCTTAACCTTGGGACGCTGGGGAGCTAGACGGGCCTAAAAGATGTTGTGTCCATGACCTTCCAGCCTCTCAGCCTTGCCCTAGCCTGGAGACACTGCCCAGCCCGTGTCTGTCATCGAGAAATGCCTTTCTCTGCCCAGTCTCACTGCCTGTCTAGCCTGCAGGGCTCACCTGCGTGGCTATCCTAACTCTGAGCCTGGAATGCTCTCTTGCCTTGTTATGTTTTCCCAAATCCCCTCCATCTCTTAGTTCTAGCCTCACCTCTTCCTGAAAGCCTTCCCTTATTTCCTCAGTCCACAGAGCCCTTTTCTTCCTCTGAACTCATCGAGCAGTTACCGCACTGGCTGTAGCATTCACATTATGGCATTTGGATTTTGTCCCTACCCGATCTGTGTGCTAGACACTGGGCTAAGTGCTGAATGCTCCTAGAGGTGTCTTGGGGCTAAGTCTACTCCAGCTCATCAGACTTCAGACAGGAGCAGCAGACCATTTAGCATTTATGGGCCACTTATGACCAGGAGAAGCTCCCATCAGCTCCCAAACTAGGCAGGACAGAGGGTGAGGGTGGCAGCTTATTAGAGCCTTGGACGGAGAGTCCAGACAGGTCACCGTCTGAGTCTTGTTTTTCTCAGCTGTAAAGTGAGGATCATAGTACCTACTTCATAGGCTTGTTTTGAAGACAAATGACACGATGAGATAATATATGTAAGGTAACAAACACAGTAATTGATGTGTTAGTTCCCTGCCTTTCTCCATGCCACCTGCACCCCCACCCCCTGAATCTACCTAAGTACAAACACTATGCTCCCCTCAGAGCTGTTCAAAGCACTCCCTGTCTTGGATCATGGAGTTAAATAAGGAGAGGCTTGCCCTCTAGAAGCTCACTATCCGCTCATCACACTTGCCCTCACTGAGTGCTCCGTCAGCTTTGGGACAGGAAGTAGTATTCCTGCATCAGAGATGGTGGAGCCGGGGCTCAGAGAGGCCAAGTCCCACCCAGGTCACAAAGCTAGTAAGCAGTGGAGTTTACTCAGACTCAGAATCGGGACTGAGAGGTAAGATAAGCCCTAAGTAAACAGGGAGCCCTTGAGTGAGAACACTTAATGCTGTGAAGGTGTCAGTTCTGCCCAAAGAATTCTATCAATTCAAAACAGCCAAGAAATATTTGACAAAGAAGTACAATGAGAGGAGACTTGCCCCATCAGATATCAAAACACTACCAAGCTGTACTCATTAAGATAGTGGTGTGCTGGCATAGGACAAGGCAAATGGATCAGTGTCACAGAGGACTTCAAAAAGGATTCTGTATCAAGGGGAATTCAGTATATGATAAAGTAGCATTTAAAAGCAGTAGGACAGGCCAGGCGCGGTGGCTCACGCCTGTAATCCTAGCACTCTGGGAGGCCGAGGTGGGCGGATCATTTGAGCTCAGGAGTTCGAAACCAGCCTGTGCAAGAGCGAGACCCCATCTCTACTAAAAAATAGAAAGAAATTAATTGGCCAGGTAAAATATAGAAAAAATTAGCCGGGCATGGTGGCGCATGCCTGTAGTCCCAGCTACTTGGGAGGCTGAGGCAGAAGGATCGCCTGAGCCCAGGAGTTTGAGGTTGCTGTGAGCAAGGCTGACGCCACGGCACTCTAGCCGGGGCAACAGAGTGAGACTCTGTCTCCAAAATAAATAAATAAATAAATAAATAAAAGCAGTAGGACAAACTTTCAGTATAAGATGAATAACTTCTGGGGATCTAATGTGCAGCATGGTGACTATAGTTAATTACACTGTATGGTATACTTGAAATTTGCTAAGAGACTAGATCTACAGTGTTCTCACTACACATACACACACACTCACACACACAAAGGTAACTATGTGAGGTGATGGATGTATTAATTAGCTAGGTTGTGGCAATCATTTCACAATGTAATGTATACCAAACGATCACATTGTATACCTCAAATATATGCCATTTTTATTTGTCAGTTATACCTCCATAAAGCTGGAAAAGAAGCAGAAGGAAAAAGATGGACTCTTCAATAATATTATAGAGACAATTGACTCTCTTTGTGGAAAAAAACCTTAGATTCCTGCTTCACACCATTCACTGAAATAAATTCCAGATGGATGAGAGAGCTAAATGTAAAAAACGAAATCTATGAAACTATTAAAAAATATAGGAGAATTTGTTTATAACCTTGGGGTAGGAAAGGCTTTCTTTAGCCAGACATAAAACACAGAAACCATAAAGGAAAAGATTGCTAAATTTGATTATGTCCAAATTTAAAACTGCTCTATGACAAAAGGCACCGTAAATACTGTTAAAAGACAAGTGACAGACTGGAAGGAAGTATCCATAACATTTGCAACAAAAAAGGATTAATATTCAGGAGCTATAATGAGTTCCTACAAATAACAAGCAAAAGAAACCCAAAAGGCAAAATGAGTGATAGGAACAGACAATTCACCTAAAAGAAATTACAAATGGCCAATAAATGTATGAAAACATGCCCAGCCTCACTAGTAATCAAAAAAATGCAAGTAAAAACAACACAGATTTAACATTTTTCACCTATCAGATTTGCAAAATTAAAACAAAAAGACTCAAAAGCCACTGTTGGGAAGAATCTAAGGGCAATGAACATGTTTTTCATTGTTGGTAAGAATGGAAATGGTCATGGTGTTTGTAGAGGACAATCTGGCTGTTCCCCTTAGAATAGAAAATGCCCAAACCCTTCAGGAGAGCAATGCCAAGTCTCTGGCTGGAAAATGCTCCAGGTGCACAAGGGGGCACATTCACAGGGGTCATGGTGACAGTGGCGGAATTTTGAACAATTAGAAACAACACAAATGCTCCTTGGTAGAGAAAGAGTTAAACACATCTTTGAATATATACACTAGTAATGGTTTTCTGGAGTCCAAACAAATGAGGTAGACCTTCACATCCTGAAATGAAAAGGTCTCATTACAGGAGAAAAGCTAGTCACAAAACAATATAAATAAACATGGATGCACACTTTAAAACTATGTGCATGAGCAAAAATATTCTGGAAGGGTACTTACCAAACTGACAATCTCTAGGGAAGGGAGCGGGATGGTGCGTGAGCCGAGGGGGGCTTTACCTGAACTATATAATTTTTTTTTATAGTGAGCATATAGGCATATTTTACTTACACAATTATAATAATATATTTTAAAAATACATTTAAAATAACTAGAAAGATCAGCTGTTACTCAGTGCCAAGCGGTTTATGCTACTACTTTTCAAGCCCTGCTCACTGCCGGTGCCCTGGACCTGTTGCCTGGGTCCCATGCCTGGTTCCTAACTGTACACATCCCTGACCCTTCACACCTTCGCCACACTAGGCTCTTAGTCTGGGTTCTTGGCCTATGCCACTTGGCCTTCTTGATTCCCGGTGTCTATCATGGGTCAGGAATAAAGGAAAACTGGGCTTGACTGTAGCCTCAGGAGAGCACGTGGTCCAGTAAAATAAGAACTTCAAAAAAGATGTGGTTGGAAAAAGCAAGGAGTGCTTCCAGGAGGAGGTAGTATTTGAGCTGGGATTTGAAAGATGGATAATTTTTATCCTAACCCCCTCCAATTATGTTAAAAACTGCATACTACCATCATAGAAATTTTGAATAACAGACAGAAAAACCATTGTCCATAATCCCTTCACCCTAACCCAACAACTTTTGTGAATTCCCTTCAATTCTTTGTGCATAAAGCACATATTATTTAAGTATGCAATCCAAATAATGTATTCGATTACCCTTTAAAAAATTTTTTTTGAAACAGAGTCTCACTCTGTTACCCTGGGTAGAGTGCAGTGGTGTCATCACAGCTCACTGCAACCCAAACTGCTGGGCTCAAGTGATCGTCCTGCCTCAGCCTCCCAAGTAGCTGGAGCTATAGGCATGTGCCATGATGCCTAGCTAATTTTCCTATTTATAATAGAGATGGGGTCTTGCTCTTGCTCAGGCTGGTCTTGAACTCCTGAGCTTAAGCGATCCTCCCACCTTGGCCTCCCAGAGTGCTAGGATTACAGGCATGAGCCACCGTGCCCAGTTACCCATTTGTTTTTTTTAGAGACAAGGTCTCACTATGTTGCCCAGGCTGGACTAACTCCTGGGCTCAAGCGATCCTCCTGCCTCAGCCTTCCAACTCTCTGGGATTACAGGTACAAGCCACTATGCAAGGCTGGCTTTGTTTTTTTAATATAACATTATATCATAGCCCCTTTTGATGTTACTAAGTGATATTTATAGTGATCAACTTTTAATGGCTGTGCAATATGCCATCCAATAAGTGTAGTAAGATTTAATTAACCATTCCCTTGTCGTTGGATGTTTAGGTTGTTTCTTATTATTAATGCTGCAGTGAACATCCATGAGCATGTAGGGTTGTTTTTTTTTTTTTTCCTTTTTTCCTTTTAGATTATTTCCTTGGAACAAATAAATTCTCAGAAGTGGAAATACTGGGTCACAATTTATGAACATTTTTATGGCTCTTGAAACATGTTGCCAAATTGCTTCTAAAAGTGTAGTTCCAGAATACACTGAGGGCTTTGTTAGGCAAATATAAGAGGTATAGGAATTGGATGGAGGTCCCAATTCCAGGAAACAGCACGCATAAAGGTGCATTGACCGGGACAGACTTCTGCAATTTATCCCTTGAATGTCATGACATGGCCGAAATGTAGAATTATATGGTAGGTTCTGTTGGCTGGCAAACCAAGAAGCCACTCTCAGCCTCCTTCATTCTTGTTATTCTCCCACCATAGAAGGTAAAAACCACATAACTCTTGCCTAGCTTCTTTTGCAGCTAAAAATGACCATGTGACTCCATTCTGGGTTCTGGGAAGAATTCTTTCCCTTCCTCTCTCCCTCCCTCCTTTCATGTTTTCAATGAGTTTATTAAATCTTTCAACTGAGAAGTTGAAGGTTTCTGATTTCTTGATTAAAGGGGAAAATGGCATTGGCATTTCCTTTTCTTCTTCCTGACCTGAATGCAGATGTAATGCCCGGAGCTGCAGCAGCTATGTCTAGACTATGAAGTTGGACAAGCTAGAGGACAAAAAGCCAACACAGTGAGGGTGGCAGGAAGGAGACAGAAAGAATCTGGGTCCTTGATATCACCATGTGCATGGCTGAATCAACACCACCAACCTCTAACCTTTTCATATGTGGGAGAAATAAACTTCTGTTTGATTAAACCATTGCTAGTCAGATTTTCTGTAACTTGTAGTCAAAAGTTTCCTAACATATATAAGACTCCATCACTGCACCTTGTCTTTCTCAGATAGCACCTGGGATTCAGATTCCTGTCCTGATAGGCCAGAGTCTAATGTTGTCTCTTGGAATTGGTGACTTGGATCTCTGCAGCCCTCCGTCTGCCCACTGCAGTCTTGGTGGAATCCTCTTCAAGGCTGTGGATGCTCCCAGAAGGCCTCAAAGTCTGAAACCTGCTCCTGTAGTCTCTGAGCCCTGTTTGTTTTTTCAAGAGCAGCCACTAGGCCAGGACCCTGTGTACAGGATATGCCAGTCACTGGCTCCCTTTGAGGTCTCAAGAGAATCTTGAAGAGTCCTGGATTCATTTCTGGCCTTTTCCCTTTGCCAGCTGTGTGGTCTTGGTCAAGTCACTTAATCTCTCTGAGCAACAATCTCCTCCTCTAAACTAGAGACAGTTAGGGTAGCTGGCAAGACATGGAACTGCAAATCTGGTGACATGAAGTGCTTAATGAATGCCTTCCATTGGAAGACTCAGAGGTATAGCAACGAGCCCCAAATCACCATATAGCAGAACTGGGGACAGACTCTAATGTGCTGAGTCTCTATCAAAGTGTGTTCCAGTGGCCATGTGGCCTCCTTTATGGAGACTTGGTGCTAGGAGTGACACAGGTTCTTCCAGTAACTCGGAATGGAAATTGCGGCCAAAGGTTGTCCCTGGACAGGCAACTCTGCTGTGCTGGTGTTTACCACAGTCCGCAACAGACTCCCGGGGGAGAGAAGGAGCCTCCACTTCTGGGCCATGGAGACTGCAGGGCTTGCTGAGGCCTCGGGAGCTGGATGCTGTCCCTAGGCCCCTGGGGGTAGAGCCATAGGTCCCTTGTGTCCCTCTGAGTGGCCAGAGTCAAGGTCAGCCTGCTCACTTCCCTCCCACAAAGGCTGCAGCCAAAATTAGGATATGGCTCTGTCATAGGATTCTTTCCATGGCTGAATGTATTTATTTGAAATTTCTTATCACAGAATATAAATGAAATCCACCAGAGGTTTAGTGAATCACTTTAATTGGAAGGAACACAAATATGGGCAAATTGGGTTGTCTTGGACATACCGAATGATGGCAGGAGAGGTTTCCTTCTCAACAGCTCAGAGGCGGAAGTCTTCAGCCCAAGGGCAAACGTGGAGAGGTGGAAGTGGGTGGCCCTGGACACAAGTTACTTGCCTTGAACAAATTTTCCTAAACGAGCAATTTTTCAACAATTTCTAAAGAGAGAATAGATGCGTGTTGATTAGCAAAACAGAATGAAAAGATGTAAACAGATGCAGCGTGAAAGTAAATCCAGGGGCCACAGAGAGCAGGTGGTCAAAGGCTGGTGCTGTTATTTTCTTCACTGACCCCTGACCTCAATTTACCAGCAGTGCAGGTCCTGCCCCGCCCCAGATTTACCCGTGTAATTACCCACCCAGACTGGCCGCTGCACGGGGGGAGGCCAGCTTCCCACCCTGCACAGAGTTTCCATCTACCTTTAATTTAATAGTCACCTTCAGCCTCAGAGAGGGAGAGAGATGGGTGGGGGATGAGAGAGCTCTTCTCAGCGCAGCGCAGCCGGGGCATTCCGATGGAGTTTCTGCCAGCCCAGAATAAGGTTGAAATCCCCTGTATTTAGGGGATACTTGACTCATTTCCCCCCAGTTCTACTCACTTACCAGCCTCTCAGACAAAGACCTGTGCTTGGATGCCCTCTAGTTCTGCCTCAAGCCCTGAATCCCTCTTGGGGAGCAGCCCACCAGGGGACAGCTTGTCACCTGAGGCCAGGGGAAGACAAGAGGCCCTGGGTGCAAATACTTATTCTGCATCTTACTCTGATCTCAGCCAAGGTACTTAATCTCCCTGAGTGTCAATTTCCTCTTCTGTAATAGGAACCTAATGATCTCCACCTTACGGCCTGATCATATACGCAGAGCACCTATTTCATTGTCTGGCGCACAGTAGGCCATTGATGAATAGTGCCTATTGGTGTGTAAAACCATTAAGACACATGAAAGTATAAGGGATAACAACATTAATAATAATTATAGTAATTATCCCACCCTCCCTGTTCCCCCAGGCAGAAGGAAGCCAGGAGAGAGGACAATTCCAGCCCTTCCAGCCCGATGACTGACTTCTAATAGAGCAATTCGCGTTGCTCTTTGGCAGATGGGCTCTGACCCATTTCCACAGCCACTTCGAGACCCAGGAGGTGGCCTGACTCTCTTCCCAGCTGGATAGGGTTTCACTCCTGCCCACTGGCCCCTCCCAGCTGCCCTGGCCCCAACAGCCCTGTGAGTGGTCCCTTCTCGTCCCTCCTCTGCCCTGCTCAGCTAAAGGAGGACTGAGCCGCTGTGACCCCACAAAAGACACTCATTGGCCTTGAGCTTCGCTGAGGCCATGCTGAGCACGTTCAGAGAGAGCCACAGAGAAGGCCCCTGACTCCCTCTCACTGTCCGCCCTCTCCCCAGGCCCTAGGCTGGGCAGGCGGGACCAACCCCTGCTAGATGTCCTTAGACCGGCTTAGCATCTTAGCCGATCCCCTTTTCCTCCCCCACCTCCTCCAGCCTGCTGGGGCTAGGGGATGAGGGGGGATCTTAATTTCTCCCACTTCTAATCAGCATGGCTGGGAGAACCAGCAGGCAAGGGCAGGAGAAGGTGAAAGGCCACAGGCCTAATCTACCAGCCACCCAGTCACCAGAGCCCAGCTTTCCTCCTAACAAGCCATGGAGCAAACAAATTATCTTTGTTGTTCCTGGGAAATCTGCAAGTACTTACCCGTGTAATTAGCATCTGTGCCTCGTGCAGGCAAGTTCAGGTGAACAGGCCACGGCTACCCGGTGCCAGGCCGCCTGTAATCAAAACCAAAGCAGCGGCCAGGGTGCTCTCTGGTGAAGACGATGTCAAACTCAATCGGGCCTCACCTGGGATGGCTTCCCCAGGAGCCCTGCGCACGTTGGGGCCTCAGTAGCTCCGAAATGTGAGAAGGGGCCGGGAGGCCAGGTGGGGGCCCCAGCCTTTCCACAAGTGCCCCCGTGCTCCGAAGCTGGGCAGATGGAGGGCCTGAGGCCTGACACGCTGATGCAAAGCCTCGGGCTCAGGGGTCCGCATTTTAAGCAGCTTCCCAGTGACTCCGCGCACCCGATGTCTGGGCTGTGCTGCGCATGCTCTATGATCCCCTTGGTCGGTACGGTAGCAACAGTGATGTGTACCATTTATGAATGCCTCCTGGTTGCAGGGGCTTTATCTATTAATAAGTCCTCCCCATGTCCCTTCGAGAAAGGGGTGAATATGCCCTCTTACAGATGAGGAAACTCAGGCTTGAGAGAATAAACGACTTCCCAAAGTCACATAGTAGCAGAGCTGAGATTCAAACTGAGATGTGCCCAAACCCTGTTCTGGGCCCTTCCCCAGAGTCATGTCCCACTTGAAGCTCCCCGTTCCATGCCGTGTGGAGGTGAAGCGGAGTCCCTGCACATGACCTGGCAGTTCCCTCTGTCACAGGGTACCGGGAGGGAACAGCTCGGGAAGCTTGAGCTGCCTTGCTGCTGCCCAAGGGGCAAGGTGTTCTCAGCTTCCTGCTCCACGCAGGGAATAGCACACAGCTCCCTTTGTTCCACCAGGGCAGAATGTGGAGCAGGAAGGACAGACCAGAGACGGGCAAACAGCATGCAGGCTGCCCGGATGGGGACAGAGAGCAGAGGCTCAGCACAGAGCCGGCAGAGGGAGGCACTCTCTGGTGACAGCAGGTGCCCGGCATTTGCAGAGAGAATATGGCTGAGGCAGTTCTCCTTGATACAACCTAGAGGTTGTGTCTAAATGACCCCGAGTGAGTGCACCCTCGGAGACCAGGTGCCAGGACAAAACTCTGGAGTCGCCAGCATGGAATGGGGTCGGGGGAGCCTCGGTGAGAAGCGGCAGAGCTTGGCTGGACAATGTGAGAAGATGTTGATTCCAGTCTGGATAGCACAGAGGCTGGGCTTTCATCAGTTCCTCAGCGAGGAGGAAATTGGAAATTAATATCAAAATCCCACTGAGTAGCGTCCATAGTTTCCATATGTAATCATGCTTGGCTTAGCTAGGTAGTAAAATGTTTATGATTTTCTTTCCAAGGTTGAGTTTAGTCATTCTCAACGAACCATTTAGTTGGATTCATAAAGGCCTGAATTAAAAAACCCCTCTAGGTGATGTTATAGATGGGTAGGTACCCAGGCAAGGTGGACCCTCACTGGCTGCTGAAGTCAAGGCCTGAGGCCCAGGTTGGGCTAATCAGGAGAAGCCATCCCCCCAGACGGCTGCTTTGATGAGGCCAGGGTGCCGCACACGACATGAAGCACTGGCTTGACAAAAAGTGGTCTGTTTTAAGGACCTCTGGTGGTATTTGTGATTCCTACACAGAAATTCAAACAGCATGCCCCCCCTCCCTGATGCTTTCAGTAAACTGAGGCCTCACTGCACAGCCAGCTGATGGCTGCAGTGGGTGTGGTCACCATGCTCAGGCAGACACTGGCACTTGTTCTTCCTGTTCCATCCTGGAAAGGGTGAGAATGCAGCGGCCTCTTGCCCCCCGGCCCTGATCTTCAGCTTGCTCTGTCCCAGAAATGTGGAGACAGATTTAATGGTCCACCTGCACGGTCCCCTCACCATCTGCTGGGAGCCAGAGGCTAGCGAGGGCAGGTGGGCAGGATGAGGGCCCCATCATGTGTCCACACACACACACACACACTCACACTCACACACAAACAGCTGTACATACACATTCAAACACACACACAGATGCACACATTCATGTACAGACACACATTCATTCACAAATACTCATAAACAGACTATGCACACATACATACAGAAATAAACATGGACACACACGTACACAGAGAGACCCATTTTCTTTCTTTTAGAGACTGGGTCTCGCTCTTGCTCAGGCTGGTTTCGAACTCCTGACCTCAAGTGACCCTCCCGTCTCGGCCTCCCAGAGTGCTAGGATTACAGGTGTGAGCTACCGCACCTGGCCTGGAGAGACACATTTTGTAACACGCACTCATACGCAGACACAGCTGCACAGACAGTAACACACTCACACAAGACACAACCTTGCATGCAATGCACAGATACTTGTTCACAGACCCCCACCCGCTCAGACACACCCACGTGCACACAGACACCCCCTCACGGTTGCTCCTCAGATGGAGAAGGCGTGGCTCGGGCTCCCTCTACCTCTGCCTGACTACTCTGGGCAGAGCCCCTGGCCCAGCAGAGCGAGGCTGCTGCCAGGCCCCACCTGCTGCCCCCACCTCGGCCACTCACACCTGCGCTGAGGATGCCTGCAGGCTTGCACCCGGCCCTGCCTGCCTGCCCTGCCCATGTGGGCGTCTGTCCCTCACAACAGCACACCCTCCCGTCCTCCCTGAGCACACAGCCTCCGACACATGCACACTGGTGAACACACACTCCGCACACAGAGCATGCGCGCCCTCCCTCTGCCACACAGGACTACCCTGTCTCCAGCCTCTCCCAGCCACATCCACGCCAGGTGCCTGTCAGCTTGTCCCCACCACCGCACCCCCAGCTTCGGTCTTTGTCGCATGCACAGAGACGCCCAGCCCCATGCAGACACCCTGTATCTGTCTGTCTCCCGCACACAGGAACAACTTGAGCCGTGGCAAGTGGGAGAGGGTGTCAGGCCTGATGGGAGCGGTTATTCTTAGCCCTGTCATTGAACACTTGCACCCCTCCTCCTGTCATTGAACACTTGCACCCCTCCTCAGCTCAGCCCCTGCCCTGCCCATCACCCTCCCCACCAGGCAGAGCCGAGGTCGGTCTAATCCTCCATCTGTGGAGAGGGAGGGGGCAGCAGGGGATTGCAGCCCAGCACTGAAAAGGAGCAGAAAATGGGATTTATTTTTGCTGCCCCCCCACCCCGACTCTGCCTCCAGCTGCTTGGGAGAGCAGTTGTGTGGGGGCCGGGTGGGGTGGAGGGGAGGGAATTTGCCTTTGAAATACTTGTTGGTCGGCCTGAAACATTTGGTGCCATTGCTGATACGGTTCTGTGTGTGTGAGCATGTGTGCACACGTGTGTGTGTGTGTGTGTGTGTGTGTGGAGGGGTGAGGCACGTCAGGACTGTGAGTGAGAAGACACTGAAGAAGCAGATTCGGAGAGGGCACCGGGCAGTGTCCTTCCAAAGCCGTTTCCTACCCCTTTCTTGCTTTGGAGCTGGAACCGGCCACAAACAGATCGGACCCAAGCTCAGCTTCTGCTCTCAACTCCTAGACCTCTCTGTGCCACCTGGGCCATCTCTAGGCCTCCACACCTCATGTCCAGCTGCCAGGAGGGGAAGGGGAATAGAGGGAGTTCTACCCAGGAAGTCCCACGGACACCCAAACCCAATGTGCTTGGTCTTTTTCTCCAAACATCTCCTCCTCTCCTGTGTTCCCTAAGCTGGAAGCTTCAGGCACCCCCAGCATCTTCCCTGCCCCCTCCTTTTTGGTCTACCTCAGAAGGTGCCCTCCAGGTATCCTCTTGTGCCCACTCCTGTGCGCACAGCCCTGGCCCGCCCCTCGTTGGCTCTTGCTAGGACTGTTGCAGTAGCTGTGAGCTGCTTTCCCAGCCCTCGGTCTCCCTTCCTGCCAGCCCATCCTCCAACAGCTGTGATTTATTAAAAAGTTAAAATGAAAGCTAACAGTGTCACCCTTCTGTGCAAAACCCCTCCCCGGCAGCCAGCAGGTAGAGTCTAGACCCGCTCCTGGGGTCCCACGCCAGGGCCCTCGTTCTGCTCCTCATCCTGACGCCTTTCTCTCTTCCTGAGCACATCTGTTCCTCTCTGCCTTGACACGTGCTGCTTCTTTAGCCTGAGATGCCTTTTTCCTCTCCTTCACCTTGAGTGAATTCAGAATCCAATTCAGATGTCATTGTCACCTGTGAAAACTTCTGCCACCCCCACCTACCTCCATGAGTATAGTTTTGAATCTTCTTTTTGTTCTCAAGTGCTTGCGGGAACCTTAATTCTAGCCCTTAAACCACTGCCCCCCAAGGGTCCCTTAATTATTTGCACCCCTGTGCTTTTGCCAGGCAGGGTCCTCTCATCTGATGCCTCCCTTGCCTTCCCATTAGCCTTTGTCCTGCCCGGCTGCAACCTACCTGCTCTGACATAGCCTCTGGTCTGCCTTCCTTTGGGGTTTTCAGCGTGTGGCCCACATTGGGCCTGAATTCTTTTGCCCTGCGCTGCCCACACTGTGTTCTATGCAGGGGTGTGGGGCCACCCCAGCGGCCATGAGCTCCCTAGAGGGTGGGGGTGGAGTTCCCACTGCAGCGCCCCCACGGAGCTCTGAGTGGTGCAGGGCTCACAGCCAGGGCTCAGCGTCTTCAGGGCTGGGGCTGGGGCTGGGGCTGGGGGGGGGGGCACTGAGTTTAAGCCTGGAAGAGGGAGGAGGGGAGGGAAGAAAGGCGCCCTCAGCAGGTGCTGAGTGAAGACAGGCTGCAGCCCCCTGGGACTCCACTCAGAGAGCGGGGCTGGGGGACACCGGGCCTGCTCTCGCCTGGCAGCTGTTGGGAAAGCCTGTCCCCAGGGGTGATGCCAGAGGTGGGGGGCCACCGGGGGCAAGTGGCCTGGCTGCTGGGCAGGCTCTGGCTCTGACCTTGGCCTGCTGGGTGTCCAGAAGAGAGACTCGGAGAGAAAGCCAGAGACTGAAAGGCAAGGTAGGGACAGTGAGTGAGAGGGACAGGGACAGAGACACAGCGACAGAGAGAGGGACAGAGAAACAGAGAGAAGGAGACAGAGATACATGAGCCGAAAGAGAGACTGACGGATTCAGAGACAGACTGAGAGACAGAGAAAGACAGACAAAGATAGAAGCAGAGTGACAGAGTGACAGAGAGAGTCGGATAGTGACAAATAGAAAAGGAGACAAAAAGGAAGGTGGGCAGAGAGCACAGAGTCAGAGAGAGGAGCAGGAGACAGAAATAGGGAGAGAACTACAGACACAGACAGACATGTGGGTCTGGAAGAGCCTGAGAGAAGGCTGAGAAGCGCATGTGTGCACACGCATGGAGGAAGCTGGAAGCCACCGACAGAGACGGTGAAGGCGTCAGGGGAGGAGAAGGCCCACGCCTGGTGCTCAGGGGGCCGGGGCAGGCCTGCGGTGGGGGTGGCAGGGGGCCAGGGCCTGTTGGCGAGGCTCCCTCTCCTTGGCTGTGAGCTGGGGTGACAGGCAGGCAGACGGGGCAGGCCTGAGAGTGGCACTGGGTGGAAGGGCTCTGCAGGGTCAGGGGACAGCCTGGGCCCATCTCGACACCTCCAGGATCCTGGGCTGCCCCAAAAGGAGCCCCAGGAAAGGGAGCCCGAACCAGAGAACGGCACGTGGCAAGAGACCCAAGCTAAGCCTTGAAGTGGGAAGGCCCAGTGGCTACTGGGTTCAGAGAAACTTGAACATGGAGCCTCTCACCTCGGCAGGTAGAGGAGCTACGGGAACCACAGGACTAAGCCCCTCGGAGTCCCTGCTCTGCGACTAAGCCGCAGGTAGACTCCCCAGGGCCTTGGTGGGACAATGGAATAGGTTGCCTGGGCCAATGGCAACCCATTCTATTGTTCCACCACCCAACACAGAGAGCCCAGTGGAAGTCCTCCCTGCTGTCTAATTCAGATACCTCTTAGTGCAAGTGCAGCCCACTCAACTCTTTAGGAGATTAAAAAGAACACACAACAAAAACCTCTCCGCTGAAATCTGAAATGCCACACAGTGCTCAGACAAAGACCCCTTTCTGTATAGTTCCACTCCCTCCTACACCTCTTTCCCCTCCCCACCCCCTTCCTTACTGCGGGCTAAATTGGCAGTGGGGAGGTTTTGAGTCAACAAATGCAGTGGGTTGGGGAAGGGAGCCCTGAAGGGGATTCCTGTCTGGGAAACATTTGCTGACAGCAGTTACTATGACATGGAAGGCCTGCAACAGGCCCACAAGCAGCCCCTGCCCCCTGCCTGCTGCCCCTCCCCATGCTAGCTCTCCGCCCTCTCCCCTAACCAGCTCATTCACTTACTCATTCAACCATTCCTTCATTTACTCAACTCCACAACCTCTGGACACCTACCATGTGTCCAGCACCTGCTTGGCATTCTTATGTTTACTCTTCCACTTAGTCCTCGCGACAGCCCGGTAAGTCATCTGTTATTTTCCCTTTTAACAAAGTAGAAAGCTAAAACCCAGGATACGGAAGTGACTTACCTAAGGTCACACAGAGGCAGAGCTGGGATTTGATCCAAGGTCTCTCTGGCTTCCCAAATCTGTGTGTAGGGCTCTGGACAGCGTCAGGAAACCAGGTGCCAAGTGCTGAGCTTCTTTAAGGCTGAGACCTCATCATCTTCGGCTCTGCACCGCTAGAACCGTGCCCAGTGCCTGCACACAGCCAGTGCTCGGTATGTGCTTGTGCCATGAACATTAGCTTTCTGGGGGAGGGCAGGAGTTAGCAGAGGTGGCAGCTTTGAGAAGAGAGGGCCTTTCTCTCTGGAAGCAGCTGCACTTGGGTTCTGCAACCCAGGCACGCAAGTGCCTACTGTGTGCCAGGCACTGGGTTAGGACCTCTGAATGCAAAGATTTAAAATACACATTTGTACTTTGCCCTAAAGGAGGTCTTTGTTTTAGTTGAGGAGGCAGACGCATAAACAGATGGAGTTAGCGGTGCCACAAAATAAGTACCAAGTGCTGTGGGATTCCAGGTGGAGCACGGACCTAAATGTGAAAAGTGAAACAATAAAGCCTTTATGAGACAACATAGAAAAATATCTCCATGACCTCAGGGTAGGGAAGGATTTCTTAAACAACACACAAATATAACACTAACCATAAAGGAAAAGATTGATACATTTGAGTACATTAAAATCAAGAAGTTTTGTTCTTCAACAGACAGCATTAGAAGAGTAAAAAGGAAGTCACAGAGTGGGAAAAGATTTCACAATAAATAAATACAACCAGCAAAGGCTGAAGAACTTCCACAAATGGGTATGAAGGAGATTTGCAACTCAATGGAAAAACTGGACCAAATAATTGAATATACAGAAATCCAAATGACCAATAAATATATGAGAAGGTATGTGACCTTATTAGGTATCAAGGAATTGAAAATTAAAATCCCAATGAGATTCTACTACCTACTCCCCCGATTAGCAAAAATGTAAAAGTCTGCTAAAACCAAGTGTTGGTGAAGATGTGGACCAGGAGCTCTCAAATCTCTTTGGAAGCAGCCGTCAGTACCTAAGTGGTCAAGTGAGGGATACGTGTCCTCCAGAGGTGACTTCACATACAAGAATGTTCACGGTGGGCATTATTCATGAAGGCTCCAAATCAGAACCAATGAATATCCAACAACTGTAGATTGGATAAACTGAGCACAGGGGAACAGAGAGAAGAGACAACCAATTCCACCTAAGGGCCTGGGGTTTTCGGGAAGATGATCTTGGAATTGGCTCTTGGAGGAAGAATGGTTTCCGAGTCAAGGACGCAGGAGGGAGGGCGTCCCTCCCAGATGGAGGGTTCAGCAAGTGCAGTCCCAGCTAGTCCAGGAGGCAGCTGGGTGGGGTGGTGGGGAGAGAGGCAGGGAAGGAGAGCAGGGGGGTTGGACATGTTGAATGTGAAGGCCTCTGTGGGCCATTGTAGGAAGTTTCGCTTAAATACAAAAGTGGGAGCTAGTGAGAAGCAAAGAGCAGTTAGAGGCTAAAGACAACAAGCAGTGGGAAAAAGAGTGGCAGTGTGGTGGAAGGCATAGGTGGACTTGGGGGCCATCGCTGAGTCAGAAGAGGTAAGGATAGGGTCCTGGGTGGGGGCAGGGGGTTGGCTGGAGCTGAGGCAGCTGCTCCCAGGTGTCTAGCTGGGTGGTTGGAGATGCCATAACCCAACACCCAGAAACCGCAGAAGGAGGAAGAGGGGGTTTAAGGAAGGAGCTAAGAGGATTAGTTGGGGACATGCTGCTTTGGTGGTGCCTACAGGATGGACAGGCGAACATCCAGGATGCCAGGGCGTAAAGCTTGGACACAGGGCCACAGGTACCAGCGTCACTGGAGCAAAAAGCCATGGATTTAGATGAGACTATCCAGGGAACAGGGCCTGGGCAAGGCCAGAAGTCACAGATGGAGGCCTGGGGAGCCACAACGCAGAGGCAGTGGGCAGGGGGAGAAGCTGGCGAAACAGACAGGGGAGCTAATCGCTGATGGGAAAGGAAGAGGAGGTCTGGAAGGGAGGGTGGTGCCACAGCAGCTAAGGAGCAAGTTCCCCCAGGGCTGGGTGGGCGGCCAGTGAAAATGAGGTCTTAGAAATGGGTGGGGTCAGGTCTGTGATAAGCAAGGAGGAGGAGGCGAAGAGGGGAATAGAGGGAGTTCTGGTCTGAGGATCTTTATTTTCTCTGTCAATTATACGTGAGGGAGGAGGCTGCCGGAAGCCTGGAAGAGGGTAAAGGTTTAGAACAGGAGCTGACCACCAGGGGCCCAGCAGCCTGGAGGACCGGGCTGAAGTCAGGGATCATAAATCTGGAGTGGCACTAGTTTGCACGGTTGGGTGATTTTGCTGTGCCTTCCAGTAGCCTGGGAATCACGATGGGGAAAGCAGACGGCGGAATCCTCTGGGGCCAGGAGAGGCAGGGCTAGGGGGTGTGGGAATGGAGGGTACCGGGGAGAATGAATGATGTGGCCAATCACGGCAGGTCAGCGGGTCGATAAGGGAGACCCAGGAGAGCCAGGAAGGAGCCGACGGCCTGGCAGAATGCCCCGACCAAGGCCAGCACTCCAGGACTGCAGCCCAGTAAGTGGGACTCACTGGGAGAATGGGAGAAATATCTGTGAGTGGAGATCAGGTTTTATGGAAAGAAGGGGAAAAAGTTGTGGCCCAAGAGAGGGATGCTGGAGTTTAAGATTTTGTAGGAGACATTCCAGGTGGTATGTGAGTGGCTGAAGTGGAGAGAAGGTCACTGGAGAAGGGGAGGCAGAGGAACCAAGAAGTGAGGGTGTTGGGATGTCCATGCGCACATTCAAGGTACCCAGGACCACAGCGGCAGTTGGGAGACAGAGGAAGACCATGAGCCAGGTGCCCAAGTCCTCAAAAGATGTTGGGTGACCTCTGGGTGGCTAGGTGACATTGGCCAGTTGGGTAAGGGATGTATGGCTAGATGGGTGGCAGAGGGAGGTGAAAAAATGCTGCCTTTCCAGCCTGGCCGGGTGCTATGTCCTGCAAGCTCATCTGATCACTCTTTCCTTGACCTTCATTGTCCTTGGAGCCTGAAAGACTCCACTTACCCCTGGAATAGGCACAGCTCCAATATTTGTTTCCCTCCCCTCAAGATCATAGGGCAGAACTTCACCTCATAGGTGGATCATGGCCCAGTGTCTTCTGAGGAATCAGTCATGGACACGGGACAAAGAGGCCTTGGCTGCACCTTGGGATGGTGAAAGTGTGGCTACTCGGGGCCCAGCAGGCCACCTCTTCTGCCCCTCCCCCTCTCCCCGGGATGTGCAGAGCCTTTCTACCCTTCCACCTGCACATGGAGAATTGAGCCATTCTAAAGAAGTGTTAGACATGAAGGCATGAGCTGAGGCATGATGGTGTCTGGTATCATGGTGGCTCACTCCGTTTGAAGTACCAGATGCCCTTCACCTGCTAGCAAAATCCTGCTCAGACTTCAAGGCCCAGCCCAGGAGGCACCACCTCCTTCCTGATCTCCCCTTCTCCAAATCAGTTACTCTGCTGGCAAGATTGTTGGTCCTTCCAGTTGGCATCTGTTCCCACCAGTCTTAAGTTGGTTGCTAAGAGTTTTTGTTTTCCATAAGACTTTATTCTTGAGGGCAGGGCTTCTGAAGGGGCCATGGGGACAACTAAGCCTGGTCCTTGTGGGGAGGAGCTCACCTTCCAAACATAGTGCTAGTGGGTCCCACTGACTTCTGGATCTCCAGGGCTAAGATTTGCAAACTGAAGACCAGTGGATCCCAGGGCGGTGGGGAGGGGAGGAGGGGTCGGGGGTGGTAGCAAAGGGGTGGAGAAGCCACTTGGAGACCCTTCCAAGATTGAAAAGGCCACACCAGGGGTTCTGATACAATGGGTGGGGAGTGGGGGAAGGGACAGGAACTCTGAAGTTTTAGAAACCTCAGGTGGTTCTGAATCTTACTTCTAGTTGAGAACCACGATCTGGGGAGATACAGTGGAGTGCATTGTGGGACTAACAAAGCAATACGAGAAGAGCCAAACTCAGCTGGCCATAGGATGGGCATATAAACGACAGTCATTATGAGCTCTGCTTGCAACCCAGACTAATCACTGTGAAGCACAGTAACAACAGGGCATGTCATTAAAAGGTGTCAGGTCATTTTCTGTAGGCAACATTAGATTATAATTTCTCAGGACTGGCTGCTGTTCAAGGCGCTGAGTGCTAATCACAGTGTAAAGGCACCTCAGTGTGCTTTGAAATTCTCTCTCTTTTTCAACCTGTCTTTGAATCCTGGCCCTGCAGCTCACTACTGCTGACCTGGGACAGTCTAACCTCCCCAGCCTCAGTGTCCTTGTCTGTAAAATGGAGCCAAGATGACTGACCTTAGCAGGCACATGGGAAGTGTTTAATTCGTTATAGCTCTTTATTAACATCATCTCCATTTACAGATGAATAAACCGAAGCCCAGCTGTGAACAGCTGTAGGTATTTGCATTCGGGTTTGCTGGGTGCTCCATGCTCTTTCCTCCATGGCTCCCCCTCTGGGCACCTGGCCTTGGCCTGGGGTTGTGTGTCATGGCACATGGCTCTCCCCTGAGGTTGGGGGCTAGGGTTGGGGGGTGGGGAGCACCTGTAGCCATTAGGAGTGGCTTTTATGAGCCTGTTACACCAACTGGCTCCCTCCCTCAGGTCTGCAGCACACTGAAGCTCTTCCTGTTTGCTCCCAAGCAGATGGTGCCGGAATCTCTCTACACCAACTCCCATTCATAAATCACAGCCGTTCCCTGGGTGCTGGAGCGACGTTCTAATTACAGTGGGGGAGTGTGTGTGCGCATGCACAAGCGTAAGTATGTAAGTGTGTGAAGAGACACAGAGAAGTTGCTGGCCAGGAGCTGTCACCTCTTCTTGGGGACCTGGCTGCCCCCCTCAATGGCCCTTTAGCCCACCCTGCTTTTCAGAGAGAAGCCTGGGGGTCCTAGACATGAGGAAGGAGGCCCTGGTGTTTCCTGCTTTATGTGACACCTCCAGCTCCCTCAAGGGGCCTTAGGACCAGGCAGCCATTCTTAACCCGACACTTTCAGGCCCAGGCAGCTCGGCATTAATGGCAGGGGGAGGGGAGGTAAGCAGTAACAGAGCCCTGGTGTGTCCCAGGCATTCTGACGGGTACTTGAGGGGTTGGTGGGGGGGTGTGGAGATAGGGCTGGAACCAGGTCCCAATCAGGTCAGCTCTTATCTGCCCGAGGTGAGAGAGAGTGGAGGGGCAGGGAAGAGAATGACAAGTTTAAGAGAAGGCAGGCGGGGGATCCCTTGCTGGGCACACCCACTCGCCAACTCCAGAGCCCTCTGAGTCCTGTATCTCGGGCTGCTGTGTGTGACCATTATGTTCATGCATATTCATGTACCTGCGGTGCAAGTTAGTTCGGGCTTGGTTGTGGATCTGGGGGTGTTGTGCTTGTGGGTACAAGCAGTTTATAAACTCTAAATCACCATGAGTGCTGTTCACACTGGTATGCAAGTGTGAATGGGTCCTGTGTGGGATTTGACTGTGTGAGTCTGGGTGCACATACAGGATCTCTGGGGGCGCATGTGTCTGTGTTTAGGGTGGGAGTAAGAAGCTATGTGTGTGTGTTGGAACCTAGGTGAGCAGGGATGAGACGCGTCTGTTGCTTGCCAGTATTCATGCAGGTGTTTGGAACAATGCGACGCTACATGCTACATGACCGAGTATACTTGTGTGGGGGCCCTGTTCCCCCACCCTCTCCATTCTGAGCCCCCAACTAGAGGGGTGTGTCAGCGGTTCAGATTCTCTCCCTAGTCCCTGGTGCTTCACCTACAAAGGAGCGATAGGAATGTGGGAGGGGGCAAGGCTACCTACCTCCCCACCTGGGGCAAGGCAGCAGGTGGCCTTCAGTCCCCAAACACCCTCATCTAGGGACAGTGGCTTACTGGGGGCTTATGGCTGTTTTTACCCAACCCTCAGTCTGTTTTTACCCAGCCTCCTCTTCCTCCAAGTCTGCAGCCTTCGCTTTGTCAAGAGCCCCCTGTGTGATTCTGCCCAGGACGCTTCTCTGGGTGAGTCTACCCTCCAGAGGGTCCTCTTTCTCCTTTCCCTGCTCCGGAGAGATCCAAAACTTCAAGAGTCCATGTCTCCTCACCTGTCTCATGCCCTCTCCCCAATTAAGTGGCACACTGAGGGGAGGGGGTGAGACCATCATGACAGATGCTGCTGAGAGGGGACACTTTTGTTTTCCCTGCCCCTCCCTCTCCACTGCTCCCCTTAACCCCTGACACTTCCCCAAGCAGCTCTAAGCTGTCCCAGGGGAAAGAGCACCGCATTTGCTACTTGCTAGCTGTGTCTCTAGCCACAACTCATTGTAATTCTCTGAGACTCAGTTTCTTCATCTGTAAAATGGGGATTAAAATACCTGCCTTGCCTACCTCACAGGATTATTCCAAAAATCGAGGGAGATCATGCATATGAAAGTAGCTGGAAATGATGAAAGACGACATACACGTGCTAGCTATTATTTCTGGTTCTCTTTTTGACTAACCAGTACCGTATCCACTTTGCAGATAGAGAGACTGAGCCCTGGAGAAACCTGACCCCATGTTGCTTCTGTGGCGTTTTGCCAGGGTGCCAGCCCTGGCTGCCCACCTCTCACTCCCAGTCCTTTAGCCAGGGAGAGCCCCGGCTTTCCACCTGCCCACCTTGCCTGCTCTGAACACTCCAGCAGCTTTCGGGCGCAGCTCGAATGGCACCTCTTCTGGAAAACTTCCCTGGTCCTGAGCAGCGCTGGAGTCTGCTCGTCAAGGCTCCCCGGCTCTCTGAGCACACAGCTCATGGCAGCTCTTATCAGGCTGCTCGGTAATTGTTTGTTTTTCCAACACTGTTTCACAATTAGCGTGCAGTTTACAAACACTGACAATGCAGTGCGATCCAGCTACTGCAGCTACTGCAGAGGTCCGCCCAGGTGCTAGTTCCTGCAGGGCCCGCCCGGCCAGGGAAGAAAGCATGCACTCCCAGCTCCTACCTGTGCCCGCCCCGCCCCAGGGCCCGCCCCAGCACTTGGCTGGAGGAGGCACTTGGCAAAAGTTTATTGACGGAAGGAACACATGAACGGGGCAAGGAGCGGAGATTCTGGGAACAAGACAGAAGGGAAGAGATGCTTCTCGTTAACATCTCTTCATAAAAGCCAGTCAGTTCCTACATCCAGCTGGTGTCTGAATTGGGGCCAATCATAAAACAGGGAAGCCCCTGAGGCTGAGGGCAGCTGGCTGGCCAGTGGGCTTTATAAGGCAGTTTTATGGACTCAGCTGAGATGTGGTGATGAGAAGCCAAACTTTAAACATCCTCTTAAAGTTCGCTTTCACTCCCCCGGGGCTTCTAGCTGAACAGAATTGAGGAGAAGACCTTTTGAGGCAGCAGCGGAGGGATGATGAAGACAGCATCATTTGTGGACCAAAAGGAAGTCGGCAGCGATTGCAGCAGGAGGGGTGTAAGTCAGGTATGAGGAAGGACTTCCTTCTGGGCCTGGGGTATAGCAGAGGGTGACATGGGGTGGGGAACAGATGAAATGACTTGCTCCCCTTATTACTCTGCCACCGAAGGGGGTGTGTTTGCTTCCTGCAGGCGTCACTGATCTTTGTTTCAGTAGGGCTACCACCATCTCAACCTGCTCTCCCCTGATTTCTTTCCTCTTCTGGGCCTGGGCCAGGCAGAAGCTACAGCAGAGGGGAGAAGAACAGGAGCTGAGGGCAGTACTGAGATCAGCTCAGGGGCTGGAGGCCCACAGCTGATCCGCAGCAGCCAGGTGTTGTGAGCGCAGGGCCCTGGTCTGAGATGGGAAGAGTTTTTTCCAGCTTCTCACGTGTGTGATGTTTGTGGGAAGGAGAAAAGCAACCAGCCTAAGGAAGTGAAGGAAGTGTTGAGAAGGGGTTTAGAGCTGAAAAAGGCCAAAGAGACAAGGAAAGAGAAAAATTCAAGAGAGAAAAGGTGGAAGAGAAATACAGGAGGGTATTGACATATACGGAGGACGATCTCAGCAATCTTCACGACCTTCGAGGGAGTGCTACCGTTTTAAGGACGGGGAACCCTGTCTCGGAGGGCCTGTGTTGCCTGCAGTTCCAGGCTGGTGAAGAGGGAAGCTGGGTCTTGAACCCAGGACCATCTGATGAAGCCCAGGGCAAGTTCTGGGCCCTGGAGACATAGGTTTCTATGTGCCAGGCACAGAAGCCTGGCATGGTCTCATCTCCTGTGAGCTCTAGTAGCCCGGGATGCTCCAAGCCCCTGGTATTTTGTAGCCAGCTGCAGTCTCCAGGTACCCCTGGGCCAGCCTGGGCCTGCTCTACGAGGCCAGGCTTGTGGCCGGCCTGCCTGCTGGGGGAACTCACAGCTATGCTCTGGGAGAATTGAGAAGTCAGAACCCAATTAAAGGCTTTTCAACTCGGGCCAGAATCCTCAGCCACAGAAAGGGTGCCCTTTGCCATGGAGCATCCAGTCTAAGCAGGATTTAGCCCTGGGGTTCACAGATCCTGCCTGCTGAGGGTGTCAAGGTCACAGAGCGGGAGGGGCGGCCCCTCTGCTCCCTGGGAGGCAGGTGGGTGGGGGGCAGGCTGTTGGCAGGAAAGACAAGGAGGGGGACCCCATTCACATCCAAGCATACGGGCTGGGGCTGTTCCTCCTCCCTGGCCTGGCCTTAGGGGTCAGCGCGGCCCAGACCCTTCCTGATTCCCAGGGCAGAGGAGGGGGAAGAGAAAGAAGGGGAAAGAACACGGCACCTATCCTGTGCCAGGAGCTTTACATGCATTAGCACATTTAATCCTCACTGCAGCCCCAAGGGAGGGGCATTATCCTCAATTTATAAGGGACAGACATGAAATTCAAGGGCACTTCCCCAGGCCCCACAGCCACTTGCCCGTGGAGCCAAGATTCAAACTCAGGTCTGCTGAGCTCCTAGCCCTGCTCTTGCGCTCTGGGAGATGGGACTCGACCACACTTCCAGAACTTCCAAGCCCAGGGCGTTCCCAGGCACACGCCATGTGTGCATGTGGCCTCTGGGGGCCCGGGCCTCCCAACTCTAACAAACGCCCTTCAGACGTTTCCGGACACTTCCCACCCCAGCTCCAGGGGCCTTGGGAAAACCGGGCTGCCTTTGAAGGGCCCCCAGGCCCATCAGCATCTCGACTATTTCACACTTTCCCTTCAGGATCATCAGATGAGGAACAGCTGGGCCTGCAGATTTATTAGGGTTTTGCAAGTGATTCCATCCGCTCTCCGTCCCCAGCTAAGCCCCGCCCCCACCCCTCAGTAGCCTCTGGAAAGCAAAGGGAGTTTCTTTTGCCAATGCCCCAAACCCACTTAGCTGGTGTGCTTTTTGCCTCTCCCACTCTTCACAGCAACTGGGAGCCAGTCATGTTTCTCCCCAGAAACAGCAGAGACAAAGAGGGAAAAAAAAGAAAGGAAGAAGAATGAAAGAAAAAGTTAGTTTTACCTCTCTATTTCAGAAAACAAAATATAGAAAACCCCTGGCTGGAGGGAGAGAAGTCTTGGATTTTCCTCCTGATTCCCTCAGTTGTGTGGCTGGAGGCGAGTCCTGTGCTCTCCCTAGGCCTCAGTTTCCATCTGTAAAGTGGGGACAGTATCTCCCCTGAGTACCTCCCAGCGAGGCCATGAGCCTCAAAGCCAGTGTTGTGTGTTTTCTAAAGGCCTGCCCAGGCCCTGCTCCCCGAGGTCCTGCACACGGAAGGCTTGGGTGGGTGTGCTGAGCTGTGAGCCCACCTGGACGGCCCGCGCCGTACACACCGGAGCAGTTTTCCCACTAACGAGCTTTCGGAAACATTGAGCATTTCCCCGCTTTGGGGTCTCCTGTCGACGTATACCTGTGTGACATGCGTGTGTGGGAGCTCACGACAGTCACGTGACATGAAGAGGCACAGGAAGAGGGTGCTCGATATGGGCACAATATGCACATTCAATGTCAAACAAGAAACAAAAAGCTCCTGGCCACCCCTGGGGTCAGATTTCCACTGTGTGACCAGTTGTCACAAGTGCCCCTTGCAAGGGCCAGGCAAAACCCTGAGGGAGTTGAGCGGAGGCACACGGATGGATGGTGATGATCTAATAATGAATCACTATTAATCATTTTAAATATTAAACAAAATATATTAATATTTGGTTAACTACTAAACTAATGATACTTATGAATTAATGGCTCAGGATGGTCACTGCAAAAATGTTATGCTGAAGGAAATTTTTTTCCCCCAATAGACTAATTAGAAAGCATTTGAGATATGTAACTGTAATTGCAGGAATGATGTATAATGGAAACAAAAATAAGTATGCATTTGCCCAAATAAGTATGAAGGTGTCAAAATGCCAACTGTTAGCCTTGACCTCTAAGCTTGGCCTGCCACAAAGAGGCTTTGTGCAGCAATGACCCAGCCTCCAGGGGCCAGCTACGTGAGGGCCATAAGGCAGCCCGGGCCTGAAGGAGGCTGAGTCCCGCCAGAGCCCGGAGCGCGGACATTGAAGAGATGCGGGCTGCAGGAGCCCCAGGAGCGAGGCCGGCAGAGGGTAATGTGAGGAGGGATGAGGGTGAGAAGCGTGTGGGGAGTTGGCAGCAGAAAAGCTCTCGTGAGCCTGTGTCGATCGTGCAGCCAAGCACTGCAATATAACCACAGGTATTGAGAAAACAGAAATAGGGTCTCCAGGCCTCTGGCGACACGGGCAGATGAAGAAAACAGAAACTGACAACATGGAGGGATAATTGAGGTCCAGGGGCAGTGTGCAGACTCACCTACCCCTGCCTGGAGGAGCAGGGATGGGCCGCTGGAACCGGAAAGACAACCGTGCTGCACACCTGTAATTAGGAAAAATGCTTACTTTAGTTGTTTAATAAAGTTGTAGTTGACTCTTTCCGTGATTTGGCTATTTACCAGGTATTTAGTAATTCCTTTGTTTTAAAGTCCCCACTTAAGAACTTCAAGTGGGATGGATCCAAGTGTCCGGGTGGAACCATTCACAGTGTAGGGTCCAGAAAGGGACATCCTGCCCAGTTGGTCCTGTCCACCTTGCTGCATTCAGAATTCCCTACAGGGGTGAGCCACCCACTTTGTAAAGACTTGGGATGAACCCTGCTGTCTCCCATGTTGGGCAGAGAAGCAGGGCCACCTTACAGAATTGGCTTAGTTGCTCAGCGTGTTCGCCCAGCAGGAGCCGAGAGCCAAGAGATCATGGGAGGGGAAGGCTTGGGGCTGTGGCCGCCATACTCCTCTATTGGAGGAGGCTTCCTGACAGAGGCTGACCTTCAGGAGTATGTTTGAGTCTGCTTTGATTCTGCACAGATCCAGTTTTTCCAGGCCTTTTATCAGCCAGAAATGGCAGTCACCGTGGATGTAGGTAAGGGAAGTTGTAGTTAGACTGGATTGGAAGTAAAAGAACATTTTCAAATACTCAGGCATTTCCTTTAGAGGAAGGGGGGAGGGGTTCACACTCTTCTTGGCTTGAATCCCCAGAAACCTAATGGAAGGCCTAGCACTGTCTTTTTGCGATCACGCCGACCACATGGTGTCAGAAAGAAGTTCAGTGCTTTAAAGAGCCAGCTAGCTATTCTGTGTTGTAAAATCGGAAAATTCCAGCCACCAAAAATCTCTCAATCCCCTGAGTTCCAGCACCCACAAAGCCTGAGCATCACCGTCCACTAGCAGCCAGCTTGTCGGGGGGCTGTGCACACAGTAGGTCTCGTAAGCAGCTCTGTCTTCCCTGCCCCCTTCCTGGTGTGGGCCCAAAACACTTAAAGTTATTATAACAGGTCAAGTCTCACTCGCAGATTTGTTTAACCTCACACCATGTTGGATGTGAATGCCTCACTCGAAATAACGGTCACTCATTTTTCCCCTGCCTTGAAACAACAGGCACTTCATCGCCCCAGCTGGCAGCGCCGGGCAGACGGGCTAGCTGGCGCTTATGGTCTGAAACGTGCTGCAGCTTGCTCCTGCTCCATCTCTCCTCCTTCTCAGCTTGTCTACAAGCCACGTGCAAAAGTCTGGCCCATTACTCGATTATCACATTTCGTATGAAATTAGGTATTGCAGGTCTCATGTCATTCAATTAGCTTGGCGCAGGCTGAGGGCATGACTCAGAGGCACTCCCAGTTTCACCTTCCAGTCGTGGACTCCTCCTTTATCTTGACCCCTGGGAGACCCCGACTTGCTAGGACACCCTTCTTCCTCCTGAGGCTTAGGTCAAACAACACTCTTAGTTCCAAAACGAAGGATCTTTTCTGATCAGCCTCAGTTCCTCCCCCAGCCTTGGCTCCCTGGTGTCTCCTAGAAGCACGCAGATGAATGACCTCTGCTTGCCTCCCTCGTGGCGGGCCCTACAGCCTTGAGCCTACCCTGGCCCTTGCCACTTTCTCATTCTTCTCCCTGTCACTACACTAATGGTTTCTCTAAAAAGCTTCAGCCCTCCAGGCTGCAGTGTCAGCAGCTCTGGGTGGCCCAGCACACACTTCTTCCAGGTACACGTGAGCATGCCGAAAATCCTGGTCCCACCCACACATCCTGGCCTGGTGGCCTCCCCCTGTTCTACTCTGCAGCCTTCACATTCTCAAATCCCACATTTACATTTCATCAGAGTCAACCCCAGACTCTCTGTGACCCCCTAACAATCCACAGTGGTGTTTTTGGCCATACCCCCTGCCTTGGAAATGACTTCCCACTATTCCTGAGGCAGATACACATGTCCCTCCTTCTCTTCCCTGCACACTTTCCCTTCTGTGCCCGGCTGCCTTCAGAGGGGCCAAGACATGCATTTGGGGTTCATTTGCTTCTACCTACCATGCATAAGACCAGATTCCTTACCTTCAGGATTTATAACTTAGGAGGAGAGGTGAGGGAAAAAACCCAGAACTAGTAAGAACATGAGAGAAAGTGCCTTTTAGAAGAGAGACAGAAGAAGACAGGAGACTGGTGAGACTTAATCTGCATCCATGCTGGGTCATCATGTCTGAATGTCAAGGACCTATGGGAAACAGTGAAAAGGACTTTGGGTTTAATGATTAGGTCCCAGGAGACTGGATGAAGTCTCTGAAATAAAGTCAAGATAAAGGATGAATTAGCCGAGGTTTTGACCTGTGTCACCAGAATTCACCTTCAGCTAGAAGTGAGTGAAGGGACATTGAAAGATTCAGGTTCCCTTTCCTAACAATGAGCTGAATCAGATCTCTCTCTCAGAAAGGGCTCCCCTAATTCTGAGCTTCCCTTTGGCAATAAGCCCTCTTAATTGCTCTAAAACTCTCATGACTGTTTAAAGCAAAAAATGTAACATTGTCCTGTGGGCTTTATAATGTATGTAGATGTAATACATATGATAGCTATAGCATAAAGGATAGGGGTAACTCTAAGTGGATTGTGAGAAGTTAAGGATGTATTGTAATGCCTCAGGCAATCATTAAGAAACTAATGCAAAGAAGTATAGCTACAAATCCAATAGATAAATTTAAGGGGAATTCAAAAAATCCAAAAGAAGCCAGGGAAAGAGGAAGAGAGAAATAAAGAACAGAGGGGGCAAATAAAACTAAATTCAACCATATCAATAATTACATTAAATGTTAATGGACTAAACATTCCAATTAAAAGGCAAAGATTATTGGAATAGATTGTTTTAAAAAAGGCCTAACTATTTGCAGTCTACAAGAGATGTACTTTAAATTTAAAGACACAGTAAGGTAAAAATAAATGGATAAAAAATGATATATATTCAAAAGCTGGAGAGGCTATACTAATATCAGATAAAATAGACTTTAAGACAAAGGGTATTACCAAAGAAAAAGGGGGATATTTTCTAATAATAGCAAGGTCAATTCATCAGGAAAGAAAAACAGTCATAACCATGTATGCAACTAATAACAGTGTTTCAATTACATGAAAAATATTTGAAGGAATTAAAGGGAGAAATAGACAATACCATAATCAGAGTTGGAAATTTCATCAGTAAGGGCGGAGCTGCCCAATTTCACCTTCAGGACAAATGGGTTTGGGAGGCCGTTCCCTGGGCTGGGGCTGGGCTGTGGGCTGTAGGCTGTGGGTTGTGGACTGTGAGCTGTGTTGAGACACTTCAGGGAGGAGGTCGTGAGGGAGACAAACAGGCAGCTCAGTGACAAAGCCTGGAGAGATTCTTTGAGGTGAGGACACTCATGGTCCCAGGTGGTTTTATGAGAGCCTATAGCTCAGGCCCCACTTAGGGTGGGAAAGCAATGTTTGAGGGCATCAAAGCTGGTTTTGAAGGGAGTGATGACAATGCCCATGTGGCAATGGTCACTTTTGTAGGCTGCCCACTTTGTAGGTCACTTTTGTAGGATGCTGTGGTGGAATGGAAAGCTGCAACAACGGAGGCCATAAAAAGCTTTGCTTACTTCATTATTAGCTACTCAGGATTCCTTTAGAATATACCTGATGAGGTGGGTTCAGGTTTCAAAGACTGTAACAACAAGAGCTAACCTTACCCTTAATTGTCAACAATTGGTATTGGGCTCTGGAGAAGCAAGAGGTGGCCCCATGGTTCTCAAACTTGAGCACTCATTGGAATCACCCGGAGGGCTTGTTAAAACACAGATTGTGGAGCCCCACGCCCAGAGTTTCTGATTCAGCAGGTCTGAGGTGGGATCAGATGCTGCTACTGCTGGTCCAGGGACATACTTTGAGAACCACTGAGATAAACAAAGTGCCGAGAGCGCTTAGAAGAGAGGAGTCTTTTTAGGCACACTGAAGCAGTGTGGAATGTCATAGTCGGAGGTGAGGGTGAGGGGCATGCCAGCTAGCGGAGACAGCCTGGGAGGCAGGAAACAGAGGGTGCATTGATGGGGCTGGACGGTGATGTCTGTATACGAAGCAAAGCAGAGGAGGCTAATAAGGTGGACCAGAACCCAAATCAGGTATGGCCCAGCTTAGAAATGAAGAGCACAGGCTCAGAAATCAGAGACATAGGTTCAAATCCTGGTTCTGCCACTTATTAATTGTGTGACCTGAAAGAGCTTATCTGAACTCTCAGAGCCTCGGTTCCACAATCTGTAAATTGGGGCCGAAGCTAGTACCTACTCTAAGGGTCTTTGGTGAGCAGGTAAACATCTGGCCCAGGCTGCTGCTGAGCACCGGGCAGGGTGCGCACGGCTGGCGAGGCTGCAGTGCTGGCTGCTGTGGGCTGATGTGGCGCACATCAGGCCTGGGCTGGTACTTGGGCAACAAGCTACTCAGATGGCATTTTCTGAAACCCTCCTTGAGGACACCTGGGCTCAGAGTCCTCCTTCTTGAGACCATCACACACCTCTAAGTCAGGTTGCTCCCCTGCCCTGCTCTGGTCCTTCCTGAGCCCCCTGGCAAACTCAAGGGGTGGCTGTGGCAGCTCCGCCAGGACGGAGCAAGGAGCCTGGCCTCTGGATTTGTTTGCCCGGCTTTCAGAATTATCAGCCGGCAGCCAACAGAGCAAATGGCAGCAGCTTTTGGATTTCTTTTTTTAAGCAAGAAAGCAAAGGGGATTTAGTCCATCTGCATTAAGGAAAGGGAATTCATTTTTCCCCTGTGTTCTGAGATAAAATGGTTTATTTCCATGAAAATTGAAACTCAGAGATGAATCCTTGCTGCAGTGCCTTTTGGACTGTGGGCTAAATGGGGAGGGGGCGATGTGCTCGGGCTGGAGAACCGGCCGTGCCCTCCCCATCTTTTCCTGGTGCCACAGAGGACCCTGGGGTGTGGATACTGGCTCCTGAGTGGCCCCTGTATGGCTCTGAGACTCTGCTTTCTGTCTGTGCGGTTGGAATGGAGCTCAGGATAGAGCCAAGCATGGCAAGCATGGTCATCTTGGGGAAGCATAGCTCGTGGTTGGAAATCATGAGTAAATTTTGAAAAATAGTCAAAGAAAATCTTGCTTAGGGAAGCAAGTTTCCCAGCAAAGGGGGAAAAAAAAAAAAGCCAACTGGCAAAGTCTACTAGGAATAATCAGAAATAGTCTCTGGATTATTCACCTTTGGCATCGTCCACCCCCTCCCCAATCTCCCCTGCAGCATGGGTAACCTAGAGATACCCACATTAAGGTGATTGTCTAGGAAGAATCAACTGAGACATGAAGCCAAATTCCTGAGCAGTTTCCACTGCAATCCAGATTCCCTCACGCTGCCTTCTCCAACTCCTTCTTCATCCAAATGCAGTTCACATTATGTATCTGCTCCCCGGGGGCTCTTGGCCCTGGCAGATGTTTGTGGCAGAACCCTGGGATTGATCCAAAGGTTAGACCTTCTAGGCCCTGCGTGGGGAGGTACAGCTTAAAGGTGTAGGTGGATTTATCTCATCGGCCAAGTATTGCCTGAGTGAGTGTCTGCATGAACAAAAGAACAGTGAATTCCCCTCACTTAGCCTTGCAAATCAGTCCCCCAACTTTCCCAGTGTGGTGGTGTTATTTTCCTCCCTTGAGACTGAGTAGAATAAATGAGGCAGCAGCCCCAGGTAGGAGGAGGGGACCTGGTTCGGGACCCAGCTGAGTCATCCCTCCAGCCCTCCCACTTCTCCCCATCCCTCACCATTGCTTTAATTCAGCCTCCATCTCCCTGGACCCATTAGCCTCCCTGCTTCCACTCTGGGTCTCCAAGCTGCTCCATAGAGCAGCCCTTTGATAGGTCTCAAACTCCTGGCCTCAAGCGATCCTCCCACCTCAGCCTCCCAAAGTGCTGGGATTTTAGGTGTCAGCCATTGCACCTGGTCTGAGAAGCCCTTTTGTAAAGCAAATCTGAGCATGTGGATTGCTTGGGATTTATGCGCAGGAACAACAAGGTGTGGGGCTCTGCAGAGGCTGGAAGGGAGATGGCAAGTGAAGGCTCAGTCTGGGTTAGGCCCCTTCCAGAGCCTGGAGGGGCCAGGTGAGCCTTCTGTCTCCAAGCATCAGTTGGTCCCTGCTGATCCTGGTCGGGATTGGGAAAGGACTTGTCTTCCTTTGAGAATGTCACCACAAGGGACAGCGTGAAGTACTTAAGCTCCTCACTTCGTTAACTACCCTGGAGGAGGAGGATACTCCTCTCTGAACCCCCTACAGTGCCTGCTCTGCGCTGCAAGGTGCGGGCCCGCGTGGCTGTGTGTGGAATGGCTCCGAGGCACGTGGGAACGCAGCAAGGTCAAGGCAGCTTTGGAGTGGGGGTGAGGATGTATCACATTTTTCTCCCAAGCTCTCCCTGACTCCTTGGGACCTCAGAGTAGCTGGAGCTGCCTCTGAGATGTGACAGGCTTATTTTTAGTTTGGATTCTAGTGCACAAGCCTGATTGTTTTTCGGTTTTGTCTAATTTGGGCCAGGTCTTGGCCGTGTCTCCTAGGACCCTGGCTTAGGCTGTTAAGGTCTGCAGGACACAAGCCATCGGGGCAGGGAAGTCCCACCAGCTTCCTGTCCCAGGGCACTGGCTACCCTGGGGCCTGGGCCAGCTGCCCCTCCTGGAAGAGGAAGGAACCTGGGCCTCCCAGCGCTGAGTCTTTGGTGATGTGGGGCGGGAGAGGTGTAGACTTAACATCCTGTTTAAATTTGGCATTAGTCGAATTTTTTAACAGGGGTTATGACCCTCCCTCCTCCCTCTCCCAGGCCTTCCTTACATATTCCTCTAATCAATTTTTAACTTTTGGCTCTAACTCTCCTCTTCACCTTGGAGCTTTGGGCCTGACCGAGGGAGGAGCAGTGTGCTTTCTTGAATACGGGCTCGGAGCAGAACTGACCATAGAGAGGCTGCCATCGAGCCCAGGAGCAACTGGGGGACCAGAAGATGGGAAAAGGACAGGGCACAAAGGACAGAGAGGACACTAAGGAGCAGAGGAAGGAAGAGGCAGAGGTGTGTGAGTGTGCTGGGGCTAAGCGTGCCGGTGCAGGAGGGCCACAGGAAAGGCAAGAGAGGAGGACAAATGCCTAACTACACCGTGGCACAATGGCCATCGAGCCCAGGCCCCGGCCAGCCATCTGGGCAGAGGCTTGCCGAGCAAACACCCAGTCCTTCTGTGACTCTGGGGTGGAGGAGCCCACATTCCTGCCCGGCAAAGGCCTCTTTAATCAAGGCTCCAGATCCTTCCTGCAGCCGCCCGGGGGGGACTGTAACGCTAAACACATTAGTGTGTGAGATTGAAAGGTAACACATTCTCATGGAAGCCCCCGGAACAATGGGCCTCGGATCTGGGTTTCATTTGGAGGAACTGTGCGGTGGGAATTTCTCTAATCAAATAAAAGGAAAATGAAAAACTCTATCGTTCACAAACTTTAATGCTCTTAATTGCATTAATTTGAAAAACATACAAGGTCTTTCTGAGTATGGTGTTGGAGCCAGATAGGAGAGGAAGCTCGGGGCCTGGCTGGGGGAAAGGCAGGGGTCTGATGGCAGCAAAGGGTGCCTGGGAGGGGTGGCCAGTGTGGCCGAGGCTGGAAGGATGGCCTGGCAGAAACCCAGGAGGTTAGGCCTCTGTCTCCCCACAGCCCCTCCCAGTCCCGGTATTTCCGGGGCCTCTGTGGTGGCTGAAGAGGCCTGAGAGCCTCATCCGGCCACTTGGCTTGGACCTGCTGCTGTCACTCACTCCTCATCTGCCTGGCCCCGAGGGGGAGGCAGAGGCTCTCTGCTCTGTCAGCGCCCACAGCCCAGGGCCAGCTGCTCATCTGACACCATACCCCACCCTAGATGCCTCCAGAAGCCCGAACCCAGACTGTCCCTTCGTTGCTATTCCGCCACGCTGGGTCTGCAAGCGTTCCCAGCCTCCGCCTGCCCGGTCCTCACTCCCCACGGAGGGGGGAGTAGAAAGAAACAACCTGCACGAGGGCTGGAGCCCATCAGGATGTGATGGGAGCTCCGGGAGCCTGGGAAGTTGTAGGCTTCCTTCCCTGCCTGCCTGCTGCAGGGCCTGGAGCTAGCAGGTGCCAAGCCATTTCTCACCTGGACTCTCAGGGGCTGTCCACAGTGTCGGCTGAGGGACAATAATTGGGCCTTGCAGAGGGTTGTAGAGCCTGGAGCTTCCTAACCTTTCTGAGGCACGGCCCTCCTAGAAAATCTGATGAGAGCTAGAGACTATGCCTGGAAAAGTGCAGACACACATGCACGTGCACACACATGGGTGCACACATTAATGCACGTGCACACACACGGGCACACACACAATCTCAGAGGTTTCACAAACACCCAGAGTCCAGGTCCCAGGAGCTGAGTTCAGTACTGCTGCTGTGCCCTGGCGAAGACTTTGATTCGCTAGCAGTACTTCCGGGGGAATGGGCATCTGCCCACTGAGGCAGGGCGCAAGATGGGGGAGAGGTAGCTCTCTGGAGCTGAGGAGGATCTGAAAGACAGAAGAAATCCAGGCCTGCAACACACAGGAAGATGGCCACAGACTGGGGAACCGACAAGCCTGTCCACTCTTGACCTGCGTGACCTCGATGCAACTGAGCTTTGTCTACAGGAATAACATAAACCCCACCAGGACTGTAGTGAGGATTAAACAAGGTATATTGACTTTGTGCAGGGCAAGCAGTAGGGGTTTAATAAGTGCTGGTTCCCCTCAGGCCACAGTCCTCAGGTGACAATGAGGGGGAGTGAGAGTGGGCAGTGTGCACAGAGGAGCTTCAGGGCTTTGTTTTTAGTGGCCACCACAAAGGGCCTCTTTCTCCGTCCCATAGTTTTCCCCCAGAATCACTGTTGTCTCGTGGCACCCTCAACCTGGAATTCCCGTCTTGCCCTTGAACTTGCAGAGAGCTCATCTCCTCTCTCACCTGCTCTATGCGGTCCTGGGAAGTCCCTGGGAGAACTGACTTCCCTGGGACGTAGGCTGGGGACGTGTTATCATTTCTATATTCCAGAAAACAGACTCTCTGAGAGGTTGGTTGACTTGCCCGAGGTCACACAGCAGCAGGACTAATGTTCCAGACGATGACCTCCACTTTCTAGCATCTGCCACCGGCTGGTCGCTGTGCTGGTCACTGTATGTGTGAGCTTGTTGCATTCTGCCAGAACCCAAGTGTCTTGGCTCTAGGTCGACATTCTTTCCTGACACCACAGTGCCTCCCAAAGACAAGGATGGAAAACCAGGAGGCTTCCAGGGCTCTTTTTAAATCTTCCTTTGTGAAGAATGTTGTCAGCCATCAGCCAACACCACTTACTCAAGCTCTGGGCTGGACTAAAGAGGGACAGGGGACATAGTCTTGCCCAGGTGGAATGCAGGCTCTCCGGGCAGCCAGACCTGCAGCCCTCCAGGGCACAACGTGGGTGAGAGGGGATGCCCTGCCTCTCACAGCAGCATCGCTCTCCTGCTGGTTCTGCCACTAACCAGCCCTGTGACCTTGGGTAAGGCATGCCTGTCTCAGCCTCAGTTTACCCATTTGTACCTCAGGGAGTGGAGGCATAAGGCTCTCTAAGGACACTCCCAGCCCTAGGATTGTAGGGTTCTGTGACTTCCAAGAGCGCTGTGGGCTATCTATGCCTGGGTGCAGGGGCTGCAGTGCTCAGCGGGGGTTCTTGTGCGGAGGTGCCTTGGTCTGCTGTAATCTTGTGGTTTCATTGTCTGCCAGAGTTCAGAACTCAGGAGGGGGGAGCTCATCTGGGATAAGGGGAGCCCTGGTGGGAGATGATTTACAAAAGAAGGATGTGCTCAGGTTAGCGGGGCCTAATAGTGTGCTGGGGAGCGGGCAGATGTGCTCCCGAAGCTGGCAGATGTTATTTCTTAAGAACTTCTGAGGCAGAGTCCTGGGGAGGAAGAAATCTCATGGACTCGTCTCTCCCGTGACTTGATTGAATCCTCCCACCTGGTCTATCAGGGAAGAATATTGCTGCCCCTACCTGCACCCCCTCTGTCCCCCAGTCCCCCCATCCCAGCTCAGCAGCCCATAAGGTAGTGTAAGTAAGGTCACCTGGTGGGACGCAGTGGCGCAGAGGTTCACACACAGGCCCACTGTGCCAGCGCCCAGGTGCTGCCCACTCCACCATGCCGCCCACGCCCACCTCATCCCCACCGGGAAGGGGTGCAAATCACAGAACCGGCAGTTGAATTCCAGTATCAAGGAAACTCAGAGAAAGAAACCTCAAATGAAAGGGTTGCAGACTGAATACCAGTGTGCCTCAGTTTAAGGAAATCCAGTATACCCAAATCTAAAAATAGCTCCTACTGGAGCTCTTTCCCATATGAATTCATTCCTGTATGAAAAAGAATCACTGGTTCTTTTCTTCAAGAAGCCAATTCTATTAATGCATTAAAAATACAACTCAAGTTGCCAAATGTGATTTCATATGCAATCCCCCTCGCCACGCCCACCCCCGCATACTTCTCACTCCTGATCCCAAAGGAATACTTCGCCTTGCATAAAGAGAGGTTTGCCTGCAGAGAGGGGGGCTGGTAACCAACATGGCAAACACATGTCCTGGATTTTCTGAGACCGGCTCACTTTCTAATATTAGGTTTCCATTGTCCCACGAGAACGCTTGGAACTATCGGGCCTTGGAGACTGATGCTGTGGTTCGTATGATACGGTCACCATGGAGAGGAGGACACTGTCCTGTCAAACCCATTTTCCAGCCTGGCAGGGCTGAAGGGCAGGCCCGGTCAGGGGTGGGGGGTGATGCTAGGGATCCCAGGGCCGAGTCTATGAGGTAGGGGGAACCACGTGGAGGGAGGGATGTGGGGTATGGGGTGAGTCAGCTGAGAGAGGCAGCCCCCTGGGTTCCTGGGATCTATTAGTGAGCATGCCATGCAAAACAGGAGGCCTGCAAAGATGCAGGACTCCCGCATGGGCACTCCTCTGCATGGGAAGTGGGTGGGTGGGGCCCTGGAAGGTGGCCAGGGAAGAGCAGCCTCCATGATTAAAGGGTTGGAGACCAGGACTTTTGAAGCAAGACCAAGACCGGGATGGCTGGTTATTTATGCATTCATCTCTTGGCCTCCACCCCACCCCACCCCACCACCCAGAAACTCAGACCTGCAGCCCAGCCCTGGACCCCACAGTGGGCTCTGGGAGGTGGGAGAGAAGGCAAGGATGTCCAGAACATTGACCAAGCACCTGGGATGTGCCTGCAAGAACTTTAATGCACAAACATCATGAATCTTCCCAGTAGCCCTATGGGGTGGGAGTTTCTAGCCCCATTTTACAGGTGGAGACACTGAGTTGAAATTCTTTGCTCAAGGTCACATGGCTAAATGGAATAAGAACCCAGGTCTTCTGATTCCAACTCATCACAGCAAAAACAAAAGTGACAGAGCGGGGCTTGAGTGAAAGAATGAGGGTGAGTGTGGGGAAGTCTGACTGAGCCCCTCCAACGCCTGGCTTGTTTTCCCAGGGCTGTTTAGGTGTGAAAAGGTAGTTCTCAAAATAACAGTAATGAGCTTGATACTATTTATTGAGTAGCTACTACATGTAAGGCATTCCAATCCTTACAATTTCCAAGGTAGGTATTAGTATATAATCCCCATCTTACTGATGAGGAAAGTGAGACTCAGAGATGTTACCTGGTCTGCCCACAGTCACAGAGCTAACAAAGTGTAGAACAATTTGTTCTGTGTTCAAAGCCCACAGTCCTTCTGTCACCCCATGCCCTATGCAGCACCCTCCTAGGAGAGAGAAGTCTGGGAGGGACCCGGGAGTCATTTTGAGCATGTCGCTGGAGCATGGGAGGGCTGGCCCAAGAGGCTGCTGACAGGCTGTTCCAGCACCCTGTACTAATTCACGTGCGTGCTTTGGCACGTGCTGTTTCCTTCTTGCATTTTTTTTCCACGTCAAATCCTACTCACCCTTTAGGACTGAGCTCAGATCTCTCTTCTTCCATAACTCTTCCCTGACCTCCTAATCACAGCTGTGCACTCCCTCTGGACTGTCTGCCCTTCGTGTAGCAGGTAAGGCCTGGGGCCCCCATTCACTGGATCGAATGTGTGGAAGAGAGAGATTGAGTTATGTGGAAGGGCTTCCTGGAGGAAATTTCAGAGTGGGGGATTATGGAGTCCCAATCTGGGACGCTTCAGTGGGCATGGAGAGATGTTGGTGAGTTGGGTGGGGGGCCAGCAAGGCCTGCCTCTCGCCCAGCGTCAGGCACAGATGCAGCTGGAGCCGGGCCTCTGCTTCCTCTGGCCTTTGTCACCATAGCGCTGCTCTGTGTTTGGGGCCTGCAGCTTTCTGGAGGGCATTACCTTTCTCTTAATGAATGCTGCACAACTGTGGCTCCACCATGGTGTTGTGGAAAGAACTTGGGACCAGGAATCCCACAGGCCTGGGGTTTGGTGGCCCCTCAGCCTGTGTGTGGCTGTGTGAACTTGGATAGGTCAGCTCCTCTATCTGGGACTCAGACTTTCCACTGGGCTCAGGAACTACAAGGGTCGATCATACAGGGCTCTTGCCCTTAAGAAGCTGTCAGTCCAGAGAGGGATGTGGCCAAGTAAATAGATTGTTGTACATCAAGGTAGTTATTTCTGCGATAGAAGGATGAACAGTACTATACTGAGAGGACACAGGGAGCAACAGAGGATACAGTGACCAACCTTGCAGGGCAGTGGAGGGGGAGACTCAGAGAAAACCTTACAGAAGAGGTGACATGTGACATCCTTTGAAGGGCGATGAGAGTTTGTTGGATAAAGAAGTGGTACCCCACTGCTGTTTACTTTGAGGTTTATGGGTTTGGGTTCATCACCTGAGTTCTGTCCCTGCTAAGGATGTGCCCGAGGTTACTACTGGGCTTTCAGGGAAGGTCCTGGCACCCCTGTGGACACTCAGCCCAGGCACCATCTAAATCCTGGTCGGGCACAGTCAGAGAGCAGCTCCCAAGGACATGGGTGATAGGATTGGAATAGAAACCAGAGAAGCAGGCCAGGGGAGGGAGTTTCAAGAAGGCAGTATTAAACAGCATTAAGCGCCACAGGGATCAGGAAAGATGAGGGTGGTGAGAAGTAAGAACATTTTTGGAATCAAGAAGAAAGACTGGAAGGAAATATGCGAAAATGCTAAGAGTGGTTGCCCCTGGGTGGTGTGACAATGAGTGATCCCTTTCTGCTCTAATGCACTGCTCTGTACTTGCCAACTTTTCTACAATGAGCATTTATTTGATAATCAAGAAATAGAACAATTGAAGCTTGTTTGTAAAGAAGTCATTGGTGACCTTGGCAGCAGCAGATGCGGTGGAGTTGCAACGACAAGCCAGATTGCAGGGCATTAAGAAAGTGGCAGGGGGTGAGGAAGCAGAGGAAGCGTGCGGAACACTCGGAGAGAGGCTGGCAGGACACGGAGGGATGGGGACGGTGCCTGGAGGCAGCGGGCAAGGATGTTCCTCCTTTATTTAATGTGGGAGGGACTTTTAAAAGCAATGAAATTTCCTGAATGAAAAATCAGGATCTTATAAAGGACTTCTGTGACTTTTCTGGATATAAGACACAGAAGGAGAAAATGTACTGGAATTTCTGAGAGTTTTCCGTGGATTGTGGGGACAGCAGGAAAGAAAAAAACATGAAACTGGGGTTGTCCTGGAAAACCTAAGCTTTGTGGTTGTTGAATAGTGTGTGGGTTTCCAGCCCAAGGGGAAGGAACAAGTGAAGAAGGAGTATAGAGAGGGTGCTAAGCAGCGGGGAGACCCATGTTCACACAGCATTATTCACAACAGACAAAAGGAGGAAGCAACCCAGTGTCCACCGGCAGATGAACGGATAAGCAAAATGCGCTGTCTATACACAGGGGAGTATAATTCAGCTACAAAAAGGAAGGAAATCCTGGCACATGCTACAGTATGGGTGACGCTTGAGGACATTATGCTAAGTGAAATCAGCCAGTCACAGAAGGACAAGTACGATGTGATTCCATTTACAGGAGATACCTGGAGTAGTCAAATATACAGAGATCAAAAGCAGGATGGTGGTTGCCAGGGGCTAGGAGAAGGAGGAATAAGAAGTTAATGTTTGATGGGTACAGAGTTTCAGTTTTGGAAATAATTCTGGAAACAGAATTTTTGTGGTGATGGTTGCACAACATATGAATGTATTCATTTATTTATTTTTCTTTTAATTGGAAAGACAATACCATGGAATGAATGTATTTCATGCCATAGAACTGCCCACTTAAAACTGTACACTATGGTTAAAATAGTAAATTTTGGGCCGGGCATGGTTTAATCCCAACACTTTAAGAGGCCGAAGCAGGAGAATTCCACGAAGCCAGGAGTTCGAGACCGGCCTGGGCAACATAATGAGACCCTGTCTCTACAAAAAAATTAAAAAATTGTCTAGGCTTGGTGGTGTGCACCTGTAGTCCCAGCTACTCGGGAGGCTGAAGCAAGAGGATGGCTTGAGACCAGGAGTCTGAAGCTACAGTGAACTATGATCATGGCCACTGCACTCTGGTCTGGGCAACAGAATGAGAGCCTGTCTCTAAAATAAATAAATACATAATAGTAAATTTTATGTTGTGTATATTTTACCATAATTTAAAAGACTTAAAATAAAGAAATAAAGATAATTTCTCCCCTAAAAAAGAAGTAGGGGAGAAGGGGGAGAGCAAGGCCACCTGGGAGGCAGAACAGCCCCTGGGTGCCCCAGTGGGGATAGCTTTGGAAAAGTGGAAAGAATACTTTGTGTTCAGAACGCAGGGAAAAGGTGGGAAGGGTAGCTTCAGAAACAGAAGTGTGGTGGAGTATGGGGATGGAGTCGGGTCTGTGCCCAGGAGAGTGTGTCTCTACGTGCTATGGCTAAGATTCAGAGCACAGGTTGGACTTACTCATTCGTTTATTTGTTCAGTGAGATGTGGTCCTTCAGCACCAGCAGGACCATCAGTAGATAAACAGCACCTTTGTGTGAGTTAGGGAACAAGCACCACCCCATCCCCGGGAGATATAGCCTTATGGGTGCAGGGCTTAGTAGGTGCACAGTATCTCTGTGGGAGTGGGGATTTCAACCCCTACCAGGCCACTCGGATGAGTGCCTCTATATTCTAAGCAGCTTACGCAAATGTGTCCATCAGCCCTGCATACCAGGCACCATGTTAGACCCTGTAGAGTTTTCTGAGCTATAGAAGACCAGTCTCTGCCCTGATGTGCCCAATGTTTCTAGTGTTGAGGGAGCAGAGGGAAGAGGGGAGAGGCAATCATTCGACAGCATGACCTTGAACCCCATGTATTTCGCTTCTGCAGGGCTCTAAGGTTCAGTCAGAGAAAGGAGTCAGGGATGAAAGAGATGGCAGGAGCAACTGGGGTTGGGCATTGGCATTGCAGACCCTGTGGCAGGTCCAGGAGACAGGGGCATGGGGGGGACCAGACTGAAGAAGCTGACCTGGGGTCCAGGCTTGGGAGGGAGCCTGGTTTGGCTGGGGAGAAAGCAGCCTGAGGACAGCACTCATGCGAAGTGCTTAGAAAGTCTGCTTACTGCCTGGAGTAACTGGCAGGCATAGCCTCTTTGCACTAAGCCTGGTACACAGAGATATGTGGTCAACTTTGACTACTTCTGGATTGTCCCCGGGCAGGATGTCTAGAGCCAATTCTAATCAGAGGCTAGGTGGCCTGTGCACTGCATCTGGCTCAGGCTGCCTTCCACACTGTCAGCCCAGGGTAATGCTCTTTGGGCTGTCTATGGTCTGGGGCAATAGATTTTTGGGTTGGGGAAACAGGGTTCAAATTCCAGCTCCACAATTTATAAGCTATGTGACCTTGGATAAGTCTCAAGTTTCCTTACCTGTGAAATGAGTTTGATGATACCATCCCCCCGGGATTTGATAAATATTGAAAGTGTTAATATATATAAAACACCCAGCACAATGCCTGTGCAAACTAAGGAATGTTCACAGATGTCACTTCACGCACACACACAAGCACTCTGGGATGTCTACATCAGTAAGGTTTGACACCCGGCCCACGTCAGGGGGGCTGCTACAAGGTGGTAGGGAAGGCCCAAGCTTCTACCTGTAGCATACAGAAAACCATTCTGTTTGCTTGGTCCCAGGTCCCTCTTTGCCCTCTTTTCCCTCCTCCAGCCAGGGGGAGGACAGACGGTGGCTTCTGCTGGCCATGGCGCAGCCTCACAGAGCTTGCCAACCACCGGACGCTGCATTTCTAGGATGCTTGTGGTGAAGCATCATGTGGTACAGTGAGCGGTGCTGCAATGGGGCGGGGCCGCTGTGAGAAGGGAGGCAGCCCTGACGGAGTGCGGTCCAGTGTGGGGAGCTGAGGCTCTCTGTGGTGCGGGGAGACGCTCCGGTGAGGAAACACGTGGCCCTCTACCTCCTAGTCCTGTCTTGCCTTCTACTTCTCCACTTTCATATTAGACTTCCAGTGATGGGATCCTTTCCGTAGCAATGGACCTAAAGTACCCCTCCTTTGTCCCTGACGACAGCCCCGTGACTTCTCACGTGGCCTCCCACTCCCAGCACCACTTGCTGCTGGGCAGTAGCTCGCTCTGTGCAGGGCCCGCTGCTGTGTGCTGCCTGGACACCGAAGGAGAACTTGCAGGATGGGCGAGTCCACGAGGAGGGGTGGACAGGGCCCAGGAGTCCTCTCCTCTCTTCCCTCTGCTCCCTCAACACTAGAAACATTGGGTACATCAGGGCAGGGACTGGTCTTCTGTAGCTCAGGGGCTCTCTCACGGTCATGCCCTCTGCCGGCCTCTGGGGATCAGATGTGAATAAACTCTGGCCCCTGCTTACAGGGCACACGGGCCTCAGTTTCACCTGGACGAAGAGCCCTCCCAGAAGCATGAACCACACGCTTATGCAGAGCAGAAGGCAGGCACAAGCTCTGCCTTGATGGGGCTGGCAGGCTTCGCACAGGTGGTGCCCTTCGAGGTGGGTTTTGAAGGAGGAGTAGGAGCGGAGGGACCAGGGCCTGGGCCCTTTAGGCTGGGGCTCAGTGGCTTTAGGAGGTTCCGATCTGGGGCACATATGTCCTATAGAGGTTCTTCAGGGACCCACAGTGTCATCCTGATTTTCTGAAACCCAGAGGGGCCTAGGCAGGTGACAGGGTGTGTGACAGAGCTACAGCTGTCTCTGTTTAGAGGGAGGTGTCGTTCTCCATTTCGAGAAGCTGGCTGCGCCCATCTCCCAGTCATAATCTGTGCACGTCCAGTCAGGGGAGGAGGGAGGTGTGGAGGGAGAGCGTTCCTTTCTCAGGCATGGGATGGGGTGGGCAGGAGGGGAGCTGGGTGGGCTGGGCCAGGCTGGGCTGGACCGGCCTGGCCCTGGAGGGACCTGCCATTGGGCGGCAGGATGCTGTTTATTTGACTACGATGTATATTTAAAGGTCTCAGTTACAGTGGGCCCCGGGCGTTCCGTAACAAGCTGCAGCTGTCTGGTTGCTCATTAGCTTTCCTGACATCTTCTCCGGGCTGGTCCTGGGGGAGCAGCCCTAAGCCCCTCCCTGCAGGCCGGGGCCCTGAAAGGCTGACTTCTTGCCCCCAGCCCTGGAGCCACTATGATGAATGGCACTGCTGCCCTGTGCAGACAAACGTCTTCCTGGAACAAGCCCTGTTTGCTTAAGACAAACAATCACAATCTACTCCAGCGAAAGCCTCCTCCTGGATCGAAGGCCCCTGCCTCACCTGCCACCCGCCTGTCCCTCTGCCTCTGGATGCTGGGAAATGACACATCAAGAGGCCAGGCAGCTCTAGGCACTGTCCTCAGAATGGGGACAGAGCAACATCTCTGGAGGTGAGCTGAGAAAGAACTAACCCTCCACGAAGACACAGAGAAGAGCCAGCAGCCGGGAAGGCAGAGGCTTCAGCGGCCTCTGTTCTCTGCACTTTCTACCTGGGTCTCTACGCAAGTCACGCCTCCCCTGGCTTCGGATCCCTCAAACGTGGAATAGACTAGTTTGTTAGATCAATGGCTCTCAGTCCTGCTCACACAGTGGGGTCACCTGAGGAGCTTTTAAGAAAGACTGTTCAGTTGGGTCCCAGACATCGCCATTTCTTCCCCTAAAGCCCTGGAGTGACTTCTAATGCACAGCCAGGTTTGGGAGCCACTGGTGTGGGCGGTTCCCAGGTCCCTATGACTGTATTGCTCCTTAGGTCTTCCTTAAAAACTCCTGGTTCCTTAGCAAACACCTCCAGGAAGCAATCAGTTTGCAGACTGTGGGCTCCCAAAAGTCCCTGCATCAGGAGTTCCTCTTGAACAAGGCTGCCTCGACTGGAGCAGGGAGGGACTTCAGAGCCCATGTGGTGCAGCTGTGGTTAGAGGTGGCCAAACTGAGGAACATGCCTTTCCTCGGGAGGAATCCCGGCTCGCATGGAAAGTGCTTTGTAAATACAGAGCACTGACACAGTGGGAAGTTATTCTTGGTGCAGATGGAATAGTTGAGGATGGAGAGCAAGATGGGGTCACTGAATGGTAACTACTCTCTGTCTCCCAGCTAGAGCATAAGCCCCTTAAGAGCAGGGACCAGGTCTCCCTGGTCTTGCTTCTGTATCCTCCTGACTCAGCAATAAATGACTGTGTGGATGGACAGATGGCTGGGGCCTTTGACCAGGTAAGTTTCCCTGCCTTCTTTTGGGTACTCATCGCTAGATCTGGCTGCGGGTCATCTAGGCTGTCATCACCACTGTCACTGCTGTGAATAATGGAGGGGCAGGGCTGAGGGAGGCAGTCAGGTACTGAGAGAACCTGTTAGCCTTGGGACTCAGGGGAGGGCCATTAATAAGTGAGTATCCCACGCTGGTCCTGACAGGCTCCCGGTGAATGGTAAGACCAGATTACATGCCCATTACGTCCTGCTGTGAATTCACATCTCTCTGAGCGCTGTCACACAGTGTAGCTGAGAATTTCTCACCCTCAAATGTCTTTTGGCCAAAAAAGCCATTTCTGCCAAAGGAAGAATATGATCTTAGAGGCCCTGGGTGGGAAGGAGAGGGGCTCAGTGCTGGGTGAGGGCAGGAGCTGGGGCCCTGGACTTGGTTCTAGTAACTCCAGCAAAATCTCAGTTGCCCAAAATCCCGCTCAACTCGCCACCAGCCACACTTTATTGAACTCCTGCTTGGGTTCACGCTCTGCTGGGCTGAGGGTACAGAGTTGAAAGATAAAGTCCCTGCCCACAAGGAACTTCAAGTCAAGGAGTAGAAGCTGTCAGGAAAAGAGCAAAGGACTGGTGAACCACAGAGGGGGACGTGCCCAACAGGAGAGGGATGCCAGGGGTGATATCTGAGCTCAGTGGGAGTTCATCAGGGTGGCTGCCAGGAGTCTAGATTCCTTCTTAAATGCATGGAGGAACCTGTTGTGCAGGCAGATTTAGGAAGTGTTTGCCCACTGGGCGGCAGGGAGGGTGTCCTGGGCAGAAGGGCAGCATTAGCAAAGGAAGCAGGTGACCCAAGGGCACGTAGGAAATGGCCAGCGGTCAAATATGTGCAGAAACCAGGTTATCTGGGGAAAAGAAGGAGATGTGACTAGAGTGGGAGGATGGAATCGGAATGCTTTTTTGTTAGAAAGGTTTAAAACGATTCCCCCAGGAAGCAATAATCCACTTCAGTCCTCCTCACTCAGTGCTGATTTGCCCAAGTTGCTGGGAGATCTGGTGCCGATTACCAGGTTTCGGTGCATTAGGTAATGTAACAATAAAATCTGGGTCATTGCAGCACAAAGTCCCCTTTATTTTGACAAGTGTAGTTTTTACTCTGAAGTGTTATCATAAATAATTAAATTAAACCAGTAAATGGCTTGTAGTATGCTTTGCTGGAGTAACAACGTCTCTGTAACCCCAGACACTGAGCCACTCCTTTGGGGGATTCTTGGCTCAGAAACATTTGGGAATTTTTCAGAATTCAAGAATATTTGAAGTGGTGAAGAGAGAGAGGTAGGGCTGAAGGCTCATTCCATTCCATCCTGCTGCCCTGTTTCCTACCCGGGTCCCACATTCTGTTGTGCCGCATTCTGTCGCTTGACCTCGAGGCAGTTTGAATGGGTAAAAGGATCACCCCTCAGTCCTAGGCTGGCCTAGGGTGAAGAGGGGTCGTGGGTCCCAGTACAGTCTTTTTTTTTTTCTCTTTTCATAATGCCTGCTCAGGCACCAGGGCATGGGTAAGTAGGTACTTTGGATCTTAGGGTGGAAGGGCTGGCAGCGACTCTCAAGATCATCAAACAACCCGCCCCTACCCACCACTTCCACGGTTTTATAGACAGAGAAACTGAGGCCTCAGGAAGTGAAGTGACTTGACCTGTGGCTTGTCGGCTGGTGGGTAGGGAAGAGTGAGCTGCAGAGGGTGAGCGCAGAAGACTCAGAGACCCACGGGGAGAATGTGCTGGAGAAACAGGGACTGTGGGACAGAGAAAGGAGGAGTCATGGTGGGTAGAGGGAAAGAGGAAACAATGAGGCAGGAGTGAGACTTGTTGGACGGTGGGGACCTTTGAACCAAGCCTTCAGGAGGAGACCCTGAAGAGTAGTGACCGGAGCCCTCCAGCACCCAGACCTCTGTCCACTGCATCTGGACAGCTCTCAAACTAAGCAAGAGAGAAGTGAGATCTTTGCAGTGGAGATGAAAAGAAAAGGTGCTGGAGAGAACACCTAGAGGTGGCACACGTAGGTTGACAGCAGGGCGGAGTTATCAGTCCCCGCTCACGGGGAGTGGACGGCCTCTCACCTCCTTTCCATCCACTCCATTCTCCCTCCCTCGCGCTCCCATCCTCCTGCCTGCTCGACATCCAAGCATCAGCTTCCCTCATCTTCCTCAGGGTGGCAGATAAGGTGGCAGCTGGTGGCCAGATTCCATTGCCCCCTCTTTTGGTGGCATCCAGGCCTATAGGACTCTGTGCAAGGACAATGCCGTTCTTAGAGGCAGAACTCTCAGGGAGAGGTCCAGAACCTGGGCTCCCTCACAGTCTCAGGGCCTCCGGGTGACCCAGCTCTGGGGAGAGCATGACACACAGGCATCCTGGCCAGAGAAGCACCAGAGAAGGGATGGGCCCGTCAGAATGAGGTGCCTGATGGCTCATGTGGCCTTCCCTCCTGCCCTCCTCAGACCGGCTGTTTTTCATAACACCTTTAGTGGAAAGGAAAGCATGTTTTTCTAACTCCACGGAACTCTGAGCTATGTAAACAATAGAGATAGAGCTTGGAACAAAACCCACCTACAGGGCAGACTGAGCTGCACCAGAAATCCCTCAGGGGAGGAGGCCGAGGCCCGCGTGGGGCGGCGGGCTTCCCAGCACACGCTCTCGGATGTGAGTGCGCTGGGCTGCTGCCCCAGGGCTGTTCGTCCTCCTCTGGGGGCAGGAAACGGGAAGGCCTACATCTGGTGGGTCACATGGCAGCTGCCTCCTTCTCCCTGACATCATGGCGCCCATCACAAGGAGTGTGCAGAAGGCACCAGGGAAGGGGGAAGTGAGCACAGGTGACCTAGAAACCCCAGCGAGGCCTGTGCCCCTCTGGGAAGCAATCAGCAGCTGCCCGGTTGGTCCTCTCTGCCTCCCACAGACCTGTGGAGTTCTAGACCACCACTCAGGTGGTTGTGCCTGGGCAGGTGTGCAGAGGGAGAGGTGTCCTGCCTACCAGGTGGGATCTGCAATTGTCCCCAGAAACCCACCACTAAACTGGGTCTTTAGAGACCTCACCTTCCTACTGGCTTCTCCCTCCTCTGAGGCACCATCTACTCTGGGAAGTTCTTTCTGAAGCCCAAGGCTACACCCTGGAGCACCCTGTTAAACTAAAACTTTATCATCTCCTCTGGTTCCTTAAGGCAAGTCTCTCTGACTTATCTCTGTGTCCACTTCCATACACAGTAGGTGCTCAATAAATGCTTGTTGACCAGAACAGGGCCTCTCTAGACCAGGCCTGATGTCCCTGGTCAGGATGGCTTCAGTGGGAGGCCCAGTCCTCTGTCCCGGGCCGCACTTGGCCTGGGGGACCAGCAGCAGAGAGGCCGGGGAGGCCAGAGCGGTGCCCTGCCCTTCAGTGGAGCCGTCTCTCTTTTCTGTGTCAGATCCCAGCTCCTAGTCACCAAGCAGGTCTGTGGCTACTACATCCCCTCCCTGTCAGGCTCTGTGGGATGTGTGTGGCCAGGCTGGGAGAAGGGGATTTTAAACAAACAGCCCATGGCCCCAGTCAGTGCCAAGCCTCCCCACACCCCCCACACCTCCCCTCTCCAGGCAGAGGCTGCTCGCTGGACCGTGTGACAAGGAGCCTGCCGAATTCATTTAGCAAAAAAGGATTTGGTGCTCTGCCTCCCACTCCCCAGCCTGGCCAGATAGCGCGGAGCACTCCTCCTGTGCTCCCTCCCTCTTGGGTCTTTCACCCCCTAATCCACAGAGTGGGGAGCGGTCACGTGGGCCCCCCAGCTCTCGACAGGAAGCTGTCGGCACCACTGGCTCGAAGAGCCGGCTCCCTCACCACCGGGAAGGCAGACTGCCTTCCCCCAGCCCAGCTCCGCTCACTGAAACCCAACCCCTCTTTCCAGCTGCAGCTCGAAGGAGCCCCAGGCCGGCCTTCCCCGGGGACCTTGCAGCCTGCAGATCTCACGGTCAGGGAATTTTCCCTGTGTAGCGTTCCAAGCCGGCAGAGCGTCCAGAACAAAGGGCAGGGAGAGACGACAGCGATGGATGGATCATGGATTGTCTCTTCCTAAGACCCCACTGGGGACAGAGAGGAGACCCAGACGACAAAGGCCATTCCCTAGATCTAGAGAAAGGGGAGGCCTGTGCCTTGGGAAGCACTCTCTGGAGGAACCAGGCCCAGATCAGTTTGGAATCGTCCCTGTTTCTTCCAGCTCCCCTGCTGAAGCTCCCTGCCACCCAAAACTAACCAAACTGACCTACACTGGCCCTGACATCCCAGGGTTCACATGTGTCAGAGTCAGGTACTGCAGAGCAGGGGCTTGTAGCTGGGTACTGGGGAGGCACAAGTCCCAGAACTCACTGATTCCCTTACCTGGGGAAAAGGCAATTTACAAAAGAAAAGTTGGGCTTTTTTGTTGTTGTTCCTAAGAACAGGCTGTCCCTGAAACTCAGATAATAAGCTGTTGTCAAGCAGCAGTCCTGGTGACAGTATGATAGAGTGGAGAGATCCCACAAGACAAGCATTGGTTCCAACCCTGATTTCAGTACCAGTGAGCCACACGGCTGGTCCAACTCTTGGGACACCCCAAAACCCTTGTGACATTGACAGGATACACTATAAATCACTCATCTAAGCCTCAGTTTCATCACCTGTAAGATGGGACTAATGGTATTTGCCATGCCTATTTTCATTCATTCAGCAAACATTAAGTACCTACTATGTGCCAGGCACTTTGTTGCTAGAGGCTGAGAATTAACAGGACCCCCATCTGAGGGTCACATCAACTAATGGCTATGAAGGCGCTTGGAAAACTGCAATGCTGAAATAAATAGATAAGGACCAGCTGTAATGATCTCATTAACTTTCGGGGAATGAGGCTGCTAAAGCGATTTTTAAAGTTCTTAAAAACAGTTAAGTAAGCCAGACCTGTCTCTGTAATCTGGCCTGCACTATTTATTTGCTTAGCAAACCGTTTCTTCATAGATAGTGCAAAAGGAAAGACTTCAGACCAGCCCGAGGCAGAATTTATCCCAAATTCAGAGTGAGTGGGGTCTGAATTAATGAGGTTTTTCTGTAGCTTAATGTATAAACCTAGGCTCAGGAAATTTGGCCTTTAAAGCAGGTGCCCTTTCAAATGAGTGGGTTTCATGTGACTATTTTAACTTCAGCTTCATTACCCTTTATGGGCTGCAGGGATGGTGGGGGGAGCAGGAGGGAGGGATCTGGTGTGAGTCTGCTTCCATGAGTGGGGAGCCGAAGGAGCCGTAAAACAGCCTCTGGGTCCCCAGCGAGGGCCTCAGGTGACCTGCCCACCTCCCCAGCAAGGTAAATTCACACTTGCAGCCCCCGCCTGGCATCTCCTCCAGCCTCAGGTAAGGGCAGGGGCCAAGGCTCCCAGTCCCACTTGTGAGGCTGGTGCCCTGCTGCGGTTTCCTCCTTCGACCTCTCATTGTCCTTGGACTTCTTGTTCTAGCTTGTGGGCTGCCTCCAAAGTCCTCGGCCATCATGGTGCCCTCCAAGGGCCACTCTCTCACTCAAAAGCCTATGGTTACTCCCTCTTGCCTCTTGGCCAACCTGAAACTCCTCAGCCTCCACCACCTGCCCCCCATCGTGCATCTTTCCCACCTTCTCTCATTGTCTGCTCAGATGTGTTCCAGGTCATTTGTCCCTTCAGATAGTCGAGTATGTCAGCCACCAGCCACCTGTGGCTATTGAGTGCTGTGGCTGGTCCCCACTGAGTTGTGCTGTAAGTGCAATATACGCACCAGATTTTCAAGATTCAGTATGAAAAAAGTAATGTAAATATATCTAATACTTTTTATAATTTTTATATTGATTACATGTTGAAATGATAATGTGGATATATTGGGGTAAATAAAATATATTATTAATTTCACCGATTTCTGTGTACACTTTCAATGTGGCTACTGGAAACTGAAATTGGACACAGGGCTCCCGTCTGTGCCTTCGTTACATTAGACAGTCTGCTCCGGAGCGCCTGCAGCGAAAGAGCCTGGGCTGGGGCTGGGCACATTTCCCTTTCAGTGCTATTTTGTATGTAAGCTTTCTGAACCTCTGCTTGCTTTTGTTTCAAATGGGATGCAAAGTACCTGCTTCAGGTGATTATTTGAAGAACTAGATGATCTAACAGTTGTGAAAGCAACTAGAATATTAACTCAATACATGCTGGTTTCCTTCCCTTTCCTTTCCAAGTTACATTTCAAAACACCTCCTCCAGCAGTGGTTCTCAACCCTGAGTGCACCCAGAATCACTTAAGGAGTTTTTAAAAAATATGTCCATGCCTGGACTCCATTCTGATTTAATTGGTCGGGGTGGGGCCTGGGCATCAGCATAATTTAAAGCTCACCAGGTGATTCTAACACACGGCCAGGGTTGAGAATTTCTGCCTTGGAAGAAAGAAGTGATTGTCCCTTCACCCCTCAATGCTCTGACCTTCTTGTTTTATATGGTATCCCTTAGCATTTTACATGTGTTTTGTGCTGCTTTAATGATAACCAACTTCACTGAAAGCCTGCCAAATGTCTGGCACTGTGCATATGTTATCTTTAATCCTTACCACAACTCTGCAAGGTAAATTAGATTAACCCCATTCTGCAGATGAAGAAGCTGAGGCTTAGAAAGGTTAAAGTAACTTACTTGTTAAATAAGTAGAGGGAAGCCAGGGGGAAGCACCAGAGTGAGAGCCATTGATCGCTAGACATGCTGCCCTTGCTTTAAATTCTTCAGTAACTAGAATATAAACGTTCAAGGGCAGGGGTGATTTCTTCTTGTTTGCAACACATCTCAAAGGATGCCTTCAGTAGCCCCTCGATAAATATTGAATAAACCTTACAGTATCTGTTTGAGAGCATCTCTGGTTGGTGACCAGTAAGGTTTGGGGTCTGTGCTGCACTCCAAGCAGTGGGCCAGGGTGGTTTCAGGGCCACCTTCCCCAGGCAGGCCTCTAACAGGTACAGGAAGGCTCAGGAAAGAGCAGCAGGCAGATTGGTTTGTAATCTCACATTCTCCCAAAATGCTCTCCTGGTAAGTCTGGCCCAGGAGCACTGCTGAGAGCCCAGGTCCTTCAGGGTCAAGAAGGCAACAGGCCTGATTTTGGCAGCTCCTGGGTTGGTGGCAGGTGCCCCAATCCCACCCCACTCAGAGACTCCCTCCCCAATATGCCACAATCAAGGGCTGCCTAGGTTTTCTGGACCAGCTCTGAGTCCATGTAACTTTATTCTTTTCAAAATAGGCAATTTGTTAAAGGCTTAACCAAATGTGATTCAATTTTTCTACTTTTGTAAGACTTCAAATACAAATGTTCTTAAATCAGAGGTATTAATAAAAGCCTTCGCCTCCACCCACATGGTAGATGGACTCACCTGCAGCCAAAAAAAGGACAAAGTGCACAGTGGCCTGGAAAGACAAGGATGCTGTCACATCCTGACAAGGGTGGGGATATCTGGATTCACATTCTGGAAGTGGCGTAACTACAATTATTAAAAATTTTTTAAAAATAAAAGAAGGAAGGGGGGAAATGCCTGAGAATGTTCCTAGTGGTTGTGTTATGATGGTAAAATTCCAGATAATTCTTTTGTTTATTTGCCAGATTTTTTTGTAATGTGCCTATATGACTTTCACAATAAAGGGAAAGAAAAATTCCTTTGGGGTGATACATCTCAACAAAGACCATAGGATTCAATCCACACTCCTTTATCCTCTGCTTCAGTCCAGGCCATCTTGTCCCCACCCCTTCCTAGGAGATGACAAGAACAGAGGTGAGAGGCTCTGCAGGGCCCAATGGAGAGCCCACCATGCCCTGCCCTGGGGGGGGGGTGACTTGGGCAGTTACCCCCCCACACACAGCTGGTCTAGCCCTGGAGGATGGAAGGGCTGCATCCTCTGCACCCCAACCTGAACTCCAGGGACAGGGTCCTTTGGGCCCCACAATCATGCCCTTGCCACTCTGCAGGGAGCAGGAAGGGAAGTGCAGCAGATGCCATCTCTCCCTTCTGGGGCAACCAGTGCTGCCCCTGGGTTCGGAGCCAAGCTCAGGAGTAAGCCAACTTTTTTTTTTTTTTTTTATTAAGCCAACCTTGACCCTTCTGCCAGTGGTGCAAGGTCAGGGCAGGCCTGCGGTGTTCCTCTGGTGCGGTGTTCCTCTGGTGCATGCAGGACTGGCGGGGGTCCAAAACTGCAGTTGCTGGGAGTAAACAACTTTCCCATTTCTCTGAGGCGCTCTCCTCTTTCTCAGGGTGGTTGGAGACCTCACTTAGAAGCTAGCCCAGCCCCACCCCCACCGGCCTTTCGGGCTGTCCCCAGATAAAGCAGGCAGTGGGCAGAGGAATTATGAGCCTTGGACCCAATCAGACCTTGGTTCAAATCTTATCCAAGTTTGCCACTTACTAAATGAGCAACCTCTGGGAAATTACATACAGCCAGAGCCTCCTCTGAAAAATGGCATAATAACCCCTGTCTTGCAAGGCTGTGATTAGGGTCAAATGAGAGAAGACGGATGCAAAGCCACTTGCAGAGGCACAGAGAGCAGCAGCTGCTCTTGGTGCTTCTGTCTTCCTGGGCCCTCCGGAGCCAGTCTCTTGGGGCTGAGGGAGGACCTGGGACCTGACTTTAGGGATTGGCCCCTTTTAGTGCTTTGCTCTCATGGCTGTGCTTGTGGGGCTGGCTTTGGGAAAGCCATGTGACTTCAGCCTGGCTCCTTAACCATTTCTTTGTGTCTCCTTGGCTCTAGAGGAATGAGGTAATCCCTCAGAAGTGCATTCTTCCTGGGGAGAGAACCTCGCTCTTTCTTAGGGGGTTATAATCACTGTCCCTGCTGGAGGCTGGATGAGGATGGTGGGGGCTGACCGCCCCCTGCCCCGCCCCCCAGCCATGCCCCACTGCAGGACTACACAGTCAGGAGACAGACTCCAGTCTGGAAGACTCCACTGGTGCTTCCCTGAAAAACATACACAGGCATTGGGAGTACTTCTGAGGGACAGTGGCTGCTTTTATAAACTTGCAGCAACATAATAATAATTACTATTATTACGCAGCACCCTACAGTTTGGAAAGCACTTTCTCATACCTCTTCTTAGTTACTCTTTTCAACAACAACCTTGTGGGTGATATTATTATCACCATTTCACAAATGAGGCCACTGAGGTTTAAAAGGGTGAATGATGCTGAGAAACAAATTCCAGGATTCGTGTCTCCTGACCACAAATCCTGGAATTTAAACATGAGTAAGCAGGCCGGCGTGGTGGCTCACGCCTGTAATCCTAGCACTCTGGGAGGCCGAGGCG
>VBSM01000272.1:38208737-38232335 GCA_008086735.1 Cheirogaleus medius
CCCCCCCCCCCCACTGTGCTCAGAGTGGCATGAAAGGAACTCTCTCTCCTTTCCATCTTGCCTGGAGTCTGGGTCAAGTGTGCATGTCGCCCACCTGCTGCAACGGGAGTGATGGGGCAGGTCTGCTGACATCAGCAGAAGGTTGCTGGCGGCCAGCCCAGGCTCCATCTCTCTGCCCTGGGAGGGCGAGGTGGCCCAGGACCCCACTGCCTGTGGGACCCAAATCCAGTGACAGAGTCTTGTTTTGAGAGCCTTTGACTTCCAAATTGCTATGGGGAGTGGGGAGTGGGCAGGGAGGAAGGAAGGGAGGTCCTAGACTGAGTGTCCTGAAGTCGGCCATCGGTTCGGCTTTGCCCCTGCCTGTCCCTCTGCCTTCGTGGCCAGTCGTGTGGTGGTGCTATTTTCAGCCCGAGTGGTAGGAACACAAATGTCGTTCTGCGCAGTCAGCCAACTTCCTGATGTGAAACCCTAGCCGGAGGTCTCCCCGGGCCCCTCCCTGGGCGCGGGCAGGCAGCAGGCCCTCGGACTAGCTCCTGGAAACTTTATAGTCCCTCGCACTGCTCTGCTCGGTTCCTCTCTCAGGGATTGCTCAAATAATAAAATAAAACATTATAGTAACAGTGAGCATTTACTGATTGCCTACTATAATCCAGGCACTGTGCGAGGCATTTCACGGATGTGATCTCATTAGTTACCACCTTGTCCTGCTTGTTCTCCGTCCTCCTGGAGAAAGGGGTATGGCATGTGCAGAACAGGCATGTCGTTTCTAGTTCATTAAATTAGTTGCTGATAGATTGATCTTCAAAAAACATCATTTTTATGGAAAAAATAGATTTAACATATTGTTTTGCTTTGCAGAAAAACTTCCAGAAACCTCAGTTTCAGCCAGGGCTGTAGCTGTCCGTGTCCACAGCGGGCACAACCTCTGCGGTAGTGTCACCTATAATTCATAAGCATCTTTCTGGCCCCAGCTGTTCCTCCCATCAAGGAGGCTGTATTTCAGATGTCTGTTTCTCTGCTCTTTCTCCCTCTTGCTCAACAACTGAGGGCTTTCTTGCCAGAATCGGAGGTGCAGAGGTTCTGGGTCCAGCTATGGACTGATGGACCGTGGGTGCTGGGCAAACCTCCCCTCCTAGCCACTGGGCCCCGGGGACATTGCCCCTGCAGGAGCTGCCAGGAGAGTGAGGAATCTGGGGGGATGGTGTGGGTGCGGGTGGGAGAGGGGAGCATGCCTGCAGCTGGTGGTAGGAGCTGGCCAGCCAGAGGCCTTTTTCACGGCCCAATGCGGTACAGCTCTTGTGTTTATGAGCTTTGTGAGATTTAGATCACTCTGTATTAGCCACAGGTTTTTGGGGGTCACATCAAAGGTTAGAAAGCTGTGGAAAGAGTTCTTTCCCCATGAATCACACTTCCCAAAAATGTAAATCTCTGAGAGGAGCCGGCTTGCTTTATAGAGCTGGCAGGAGAAAGGGGACAGCAAGAACTTCTGGGGAGTTTTCCTAAAGAAACCTCTGGATAAAGGAATTCTCAGGAGTGGAGCCAGAGAAGAATAAAGACCCCCGGGACCAGGTAGATAGATGGGGTTGGGGGTTGAGGGTTGGGTGAGGCAGCAACAAGGCTTCCAAGGCTGCTGGCCTAGAAGGACCAGGCCTCTGTACTGCACAGCTCCAGGGGGCACCCTGGTTTTTACAGTGCACAACCTGCACAACCACACATGGCAACTCTGTCTTTCTTTGTTCCCTCCTGGATGGATTTGGTGTCTCTTTTGTAGGTTCCTATAGCATCCTCCAGATGGTCATAGATTATAATTATCCATGTGCTTATCTGTACCTATTCCTGGCCACATCACAGTTATACCTTTGAGCACAGAGGCCATATATTCTAAGCTTTTGCTTTCCAGCCTGGCATATAGTATATGCTCAACAAATGTGTGTGGAATGAATGAATAAATGTTGTTCAGAGAGTTCTAACATTTGGGGACTGGTACGGCTAAGCCCAAGCATTAGGAACCAGGAAGAGCTTTGCTTTCTTTGACTAAAAAGTACAGTCCAAATACAACAACTCTTCTAAGACCACTACCTGCATTGGGAGGCCCCCTGGTGAAATTTTGTTCATTTAGTTCCTCCTTCATTTCTCAAACACTCACCAGCCCCTCTGTCAGGCACCATGATGGGGTGCCTCTGAAAGGCTCACAGTCCTGATGGGGCAGCAGACAGCCTGAGGGAGTGACAGACATGCACGCTGGTCATTAGAATGAAGTGGTCACAACTGTCAGGAAGGCATGTGTGAGGCAAGAGCGGGGGGCTACGGGACGCTGGGAAGGGAGTTGCTCATGCACTTTGCCAGAGATACCAGCTTCACGGAGGAGGTGACGGGCAGGGGATTGAGGGGAACCATCCTCTGCTCTGCTTCTACCCAGACTTGGCTCTTGGGCACAGAGAGGTTGAGTGTGTACTCCAACGTCACGTAACTAGTAAGTAGGTTTTAAAACCTCATTGCCCAGTTCCACAGCCTGTGACACACCACCGTCTCGCTTTCTGTGCTCGTGCCCAGGCCGCGAGACGCCCTTCGGCCTCACAGAGCAGGTGGGCAGTGGGAGAGGAGGCCTCAGCCGTGGCTGCAGATTTTGTTCCTGGGCCAGCCTGGTGACCTCGTGGGCCTCGCTTCATCTGTGGCTGCTCTGTGGAGGATCAGACTCCTCACCCATCTTGCTCAACACTTTGATGCTCGGCTGACCTCCTTCCCTGCCCTCCCTGCTCGGATCCTCGGGCTCTGCCCGGCGACCTTCCTCGTGATGAATGTCAGCGCCCTTGCACCCTCAAGCACCTGGGTCCTGCCCTTTTCCTGGTCACCCCGGCTGGCATGCCAGACTCCAGGCTTTCATGGGGCACTGGGGCCCTGAGCCCAAACAGAGTCCCTGCTACCTGCTGCCAGCATCCCTGGCCAGTCTCCTCTGCCAGGACTTCTGGACATCGTCTCTTCACTGGGCTCACCGGCTGTGACACTGCCTCTCCCTGCTTACTGGGCTGCAATATAAGAATTCGTTTCTTTGCCCTCTAGCAATGTGGCTTAGGAGAGAGGGCACGGGCTCCGTAGACAGAACTGCTTCAACTCCTGCATCTGCCGGTTCTCAGAGTTCCTTAACTCCCTGAGCCTTATTTTCCTCATCTGTAAAATGGGAATACCTACCTCAGAGAAATACATGCACCACTACGTGAAAATGCTCAGTTCTGCACGTGGTACCCAGTTTAGGAGGGAAGTGGGAACGGACAGCAGCTACTACTTACACAAGATTTTCGCCATTATTATCAGTCTTGTTTGACCCCGAGATGTACAGAGAAAGCTGAACTGTGCAATTTTTGATGAGATTCGGGCTCAATAAGAACAAGTGACTTGTCCAAGGTCACACTGCTTGTCAGGAGAGAGCAGGGTGAGAATGCAGGTGTTGTGATTCTGTGTTCTGTGGCCCCAGAATAATCTTTCCCTCTCCGTCTGCCATCAGAGCTTCCTGGCTCTATTCTGAGGAATCCCTGCTCCCCATGCTCAGAATGCCAGTGAGAATGGGCATAATTCTGGCTCTTTCCATGGTCCCAAGCTGTCTCTTCAGGTGGAGAAGGATGAGGACTGTCCAGATAGGTGGCGATGTGGCTGGGGCTCCAAAGTCCTCTTTGAGGTCCTATGTCCTCTCTGTGGCCTTCTGGGGGCTGCAGAACCCTTTGCCTGGAGCCCTGGGGAGGAGGATGCTGCTGGCCAAGATCCGTGCCTCCTGCCCCTGCATCGCCCGGACTCCACTCTTCCCACAGCCCAGCCCTGGCCGGAGCAGCCCTGTGGCCGTTGGCAGCTGCCGCCCAGCCCCCGGCCCCGGCTGCCACGGCTGGCGGCCTCGTGACCACGCTGCACAACTCCGCGCCGCTCCTCCTCAGCTTATTCCTTCCAGATACACAGTTGCTGCTTTTTATTTGGATCATTTTCCTGTGTTATGGTATTTGGGTTGTTTTTCCAGTCCCTCCCCCAACCTCTGCCTTTCCCCCCGTGGCAGGATTCCTAAGAAGACTAGTTTTTGGAGAGAGCTGCGAGCACATCTGCTCTCTGGCTGCAGTGTTGCAGGAGGGCCCTGTCAGGGGGCTCAGGGCTCAGGGAGCCAGGACGCGCTGGGCAGTGGGGGCCTGCAGGCAGGGTTCGGGCCCCCGGCAGTTGAGGCCTTCAGTGGGCACGCTCGCTGCAGCAGGCAGGGCTGAGCCTTGGGGACTGAGGATGGTGCCAAAGTCCTGGGGCCACAGCTCGCCAACTCCCTGGCCCTGCTGGCTGTGGCTGCTGACTCTCGGCTCACACACTATAGACCAGACTTGTGGGGAGAGAAACCAGGAGGCTTCACAAACACCCTGGCCTTTAGTCTCCTCTTTGGTGAGCAGATCTAAGGGGTGGGGTCCTGTGTGTGGTGGGCGTCGGAGTCAGCGTGGGTGCACACTCATGTGTACTCGGGAAAGCGTGGTGGTCGTGTGCAGGCTCGGAAGTCACAGGGCCTGGGTTCCATTCCTGACTTTCCCACCAACTGGCTGTCACTGTGAAGTGAGGATAATAGCATGCCTCCCTCACAGTGTTGTGTGAGGGTTAAATGAGTTACTACCTGAAAATACTTCCTGGCACATAGTAAGTGCTCAATAAATGCTTTAGCTATTATTATTATTATATATGCCCTGGGGTGCATTATTACATGTTATTATATATGCCCTGGAATGTATACATTGCTAGTGTATTTTACTGGGAATTTAGTAGATTTGGGGTGGTGGTTCTTGGACTTTGGACTGTGAGAATTGGTCTCCAGCTTGTTTAAAGTACTGGCTTCTGGACCTCACCACAGAGATTCTAATTCATGGGTGGGCTTGGGAATTTTCATTTTAATCCACAGGCCCTGGTGATGTTGACACGCTGGCCCAGAGTTTGATCTGGAGTCGTCTGAGGTGTCTGGATGAATAGAGCCTTGGGAAGGGCTGGGGAGTGTGTGTGTGTTGGTGGCGCGGCTGTGGGGTCTAAGTAGCCAGGGCTGGGATGGACTGGATTATTTCCTGGGCTCTGGCATGTCACTCAGGACTGCTTTGCCAGTGGAGCTGGAGACGCCATGAAGGAGTGGAGTGGAATGAGGCCGAGAGGCGGGCAGGAGCCACTCTGGGCAGAGCCCCGGGGCTCTAGGAAGGAACAAAGATTGTTGGGGTTTTGAGCAGGATTGACACAGTCCGATTGAATGTTTTGGGTGGGAACAGCCTAGTTTACAGCCGCGGGCACTGCAGATGGCAAGGAGGGTGTAACACTGCAGCTAGCTCTAGGCCAGAATGGCAGAAGGGTCTATTGCCGAGAGCAGAAGCAGCAGCAGGGTCTGGAGGAAGAGAGGGTCCCCAGACTGAGCAGCTGTGCCCACCCCCTCCTTCCCAGGCTGGGCCGCTGAGCTGCTGGCAAAGCATCCATGCCAGGGCCTGGGCCGTCACCCCACCAGCCCAGCCAGGTTGCAGGATAGCGCGGGATAAGGATCCGGCTCTGTCAACTCACCCACCCAAGAGCTTGGAGTCCCTTGGTTTGTTTTTCTCTGCTTTCTCTCTTAGTAAATATCTTTTAGAAAAACTCTTTGTTTTGACTGAGCTGAGAAAAGAAGGAGGTGGGCTGTGCTATGGCAGGAGGGAGGGCCCTTGGCCCTCTCTGGAAAGGAGCTGGGGAGACCAGCAGTGGGCTGAGGGCACACGGTTGCCTCTCTAGGAGCAGGCCGTGGGGACAGCTTGGAGAGGTCCCCCCCGCCAGGACCTCCTTTCCGATGGTGGAGCGGATATGTACCAGGCATAGGTGAGAGGGGTGTGTGTGTGTGTGTGTGTGTATACACAAGTGAGTATGTGTGTATTTATTCAATTCATTTAACAACACCAAGATATTTGCTGAGTGTGTACTATGTACCAGACACCACTCTAGGTGATTGAGATACATCTGTGAACAAGAAGAAGGTCCCTGCACTTGAGGGGACCTTGAGTCTGCGGGAATTTTGTGTCTGGAGGGAATAGACATGTGCTTCTGCGTATGAGCCCACTGTGCACACGCGTGTGAAAGTTGAAGAATAACAACACACAAATGCGCAGGCAGGCCTGGGTTAGGAACCATCTGCCATTTTCCAGGCACGTGATCTTGGGCAACATGCTTTCTGAGCCTCGGTTTTCTATAAAATGAAAAAAGAATCCTTTTTTCTCACAACTGTTGTGAGACTAAAGGTGAAAATACTTGGAAAGCCCTAAGCAAAGTACCCGATGTATGACAGCTGCTAAATGATCATTTTCTTCATGTTTCCTATGGAGTTGGAGGGGATGTTCCTGCACTTATTTATTTTTTTAATTTTTTCCCTCGAATCCCATGACAGATTCTATTCCTGCATCATGCCCCAAGCACGTGTTTGTGTCTGGGCAGGGTGCCCTGTGTGTGTGAGGGGTCTGAACCATGTTCTTTTCTCAGGATATATCTTGTGCTATAGAGAGATCCTGGGTCTGATTAAGAGTGATGGCGTTGCCTGGGACGTTCCATTCCAAGCAAGGAGGTCCACTCATAGAGGAGAGAGACAGGTGGTTAAGTCTGGAATCCTGAGTTGGCCCATTAAAGCCTGGGCTTAGCTCTGTCACGAGTCCTTCCAGCCACAGTGTGACTCTTGTCTGCAGTTGTTTTCAGTGCACACGAGGAATACGCCGGCACACCCTAGTTGACACCCACCTACAACTTGCAGCTTCTCTTTCCCAGTTCTATGCCATCCTGGCCGTGCTGCTTCCCTCTGAGACCCTCTCCAGATCCCCTAGGTTGTTTGTAGAAGTGGATCTAGAAGGTGGACCCAGGACCAGCTCTAAACAGGCAACTGTGGGAGGAGGACTGCATTGTTGCGTGATCTGCTTGGGACTCCCAGATCCTTGCTTTCTCCCAGAGTCCAGTTCCTGCTCTCCTCCCAGTAGACTCTCCCAAGGAGAAAGCCCATGGTGTTGGCTTTGTCCTCTAAGAAGATGACTCAGCGTATCTACCCTTAGCCTCAATGTCCCTCCTCTGCCTTTTCTCTAAGTGTGCACTGGATGTCCAACTGCACAACTGAGATTCAATGTTCACCTTCTTACCCTCAAACCAGCTCTCCCCGGGCACCCAGCTGTTCCGATGAGTGACTCCCACACACTTCTAGACGCTTCAGCTGGAAAATGCTGAGTCATCTCTCCCGTCTCCCTGTTTTATTTCCCACAGTTAATCAGTTATCAAATCATTTCAGGTTATCCCCTAACCAGTCTTTTCCTGCCCCCATTCCTGCTGCCACCACTGCACTGGTCAGCCTGGCATCAACTTCTAGCTGGACTGTTGCAAGGTCTCCCACTGGGCCTCCCTGCCTGCAGCCTGCCCCCTCCACAGCAGCCAGTCCATCTTCCCAGGCCACAGCCATGTGCTCGCTGCTCTCCCTGCACCCCTGCCCCCCAGCGCTCTCTCCCTCCACGGACTCTGGCTCCAGCGACTGGCCCCCTCATTGTTCCCAGGAAAACCACGCACTCCTGGTACCCTACCTTTGCTGGATGGAGTTGTTTTCCTCTGCTGGAAGGAAACATCTCCCATTCCAACCTTTCGCCTAAATCCTAACCATCTTTAACACTCGATAGTATTCCTGGCTGAGTTGCCCCCTAAGATTTTGGAAACAGGATGAGAAGGTGGAGAGAGCTGGGGGAAGGGAGCTAAATTGCTGGCAGTTTGTTAGAGGTTGAGAATTTAATTCACCCCTGGGGCAGACTTTTGCTTTGTTTTGGGAAAATCAACACAAACCTAAAACTATATAGTCACTGTCAGTCTGAATACAGATGTTCACTGTTCTGGTTCAGTGATGTGGATGGCCATGCCTTGGGAGACTGGGACTTGCCTTTTTTTTCCTTTTTTTCCCTGAGGTTTGAGGAGAGAACTTGTGGAGGGAGGGAGCCTGGACTGGTCCCCGTGGAGGTGGCTATTTTCAGCTGAAGTTGGGAGAGTTGCTGTAAGAGACAGCAAGCAGAGACAAGCAGCCTTCCTGAGGAAGTTAGAGGGGGCCTAGTACTGTTGCTTTGGGACCTAGGTGGCATGTCTTGGCACAGAGCTGAGGAGAAGGACACTGTGTCCGTCTTTGCAGGGAAGCCAGCATCTCTCCAGAACCCCAAGGGCATCAGAGGAGGTGGCAGCCACGGAAGCTGAGGACTGCACAAGGAACATCCCCAGCAGAGGGTCCTTTCACAGGCCTCCACCAGCCCTACTTGTGACTGCAGTGGACAGATGGGTTCGTGACATTATGTGACACACTCCATTAGGAGCTCTCAAAAATATTTGAAGGAAACATCATATGGGATGGGGCTTAGTGTCATTGTAACTCACTGTTAAAGTAAGTGAAAACAATATATACGAGAGGTAGGTAGAAAACCATATTACATCGTTCCGTTAACCACGGTTGCCTCTGGGTGCCAGTATTGTAGAGAACTCATTTTCTTCTTTACAATTTTATGAAACCTGCCAATTTTTCCACTATACGCATGTGTAATTAGAAAAACAAAAGCTATGAATAAAGAATATTTTATCTTTCCTTCCCCTTCAAGGCTCAGAGGAAGTCTCCGCACTGCCTAAGGCCGCTCCTACGGTAACTCTCTGGTGCGGCGCTTGGCACCTAGTCGGTGCAGATCAGTGTTTAGTCCTCGCTTCAGGTACATGTGGCAGCTCTGCCAGCTCCTTCAGGACACACAACATATCTCCTCTACTGACCCCTCCCTTCCCCTCACTCTGCTTGCTGGAGCTCCTCTGCAGAACTTGCCTGGCCTGCTCCCACCCTGGCCTCCAAACTGTGCTTCCTCAGCCGGCACCCACTCCCCAGCCCCCCTAGAAAGCTTCTGGGCCCCTGATTAAGGCCTTCAGTTGTGACTCAAATGTCACTTCTCAGGGAAGCTTCCCCTGACCAAGCTATTTAAAATCGTATACCTTCCCAGCACTTCTGTCCTCATCTGGCTTCATTTCTCCTTATGACATAGCTCATCGGCTATCTGCTTCCACTAGAATGTAAGCTGTAGGAGGGCAAGGGTTTTTGTCTATTTTGTCCTCTGCTGTAATCTCACCACCTGTATGCATGCCTAGCATATAGAAGATGCTTGATAAACATTTGTTGAATGCGTGAATACATTTTATAATAACAAGAGTTAAAACATACCAGCTACTGTGGTAGGTACTTTAGTAATTGCCTCATTCAGTCCTCACAGTGTTTTGAGGGAGGTAGCATTATCTTTACTTTAAAATGAGAAAACCAGAGCTCAGAGAGGTTAGGTAACTCAGCTGATGCCACATTGCTACCACCGAGAAGGGGACTGGAGTGCAGATCTGTCTGTCCCAGTGGCCAGGAGCTTTCCATTTCAGGGCTCCTCTATCTTTATGGTTTGGGTATGTGGCTGTCCCTCAGTGCTCCAACCCAACAGGTCTCCCGAGTCTCTCTTAGGCTGAGGCTGCTTTTTCCCCTGCACTGATTTCCCCACCACACGGAACACAGGGCCACTGCAGCAGGTCTGCGAGATGTCTCTGAGGTACCATTCCTCAACAATGGGCTCCTCTCCCAATTAGGTCCCTACAAATGGAGAAACCAACTTGCCCCTATCTTCAGCCTGGGTGCTCTAGGCTATGATATACAATAAAGGAGCAATGCCAGAGGTTATCTTTCCACCCCTCTCAGCCCTATTTTTCCCAACAGGAGGTTGGTTGCCTCCTAAGTACCCTCTGAGGACCAACAGGTTGGAATACCACCAAGAACCCATAAGATTCACATTCAAGTTCTAGGTGTGCCACTAAGTTATGTCATGAACTTGGCCAAGTCATTTAACTTGTGCACTGAAAAAATGGAAGGAATTACTCTTTCCTCGTGGTTTCCTTATAGTATCTTAATGTTGTCAAATGTCAAACCTGCCCCATAGGGCTGCTGTGTAGGTAGATGGCATGAGACAATGTGGTTATCATACTTAGCACCATGTCCAGTACATAGGCTTAACGAATGCTGGCTGCTACTGTTACTGGTCATGACTGGTTAGGGAGCTTTGCAGAGTCTCAATCAGCTGATAGGATGGCATATGGAGTGTGGATTATGTTTGACCCCTATTCCAATCATCCACTAAACTATTTCCTAGATCTTCGGTCCTTAGACTGAATTTCCTTGTTCAAGATCACATAGTGGACTTTTAAAAGGCCTTGATTAGAACACTTTCCAGAATAACTAACCTCCTTAGTCACTACGCTGTTTCTGCTGGGAGGTAATTGTTGTCATCTCTGCTGGGCTGCACAATTTGAGGGATAATTTGCACAAGTATCAGTTGGCACCATGACCAAGCCATGAAGCATAATTGCCTCAAGTGGAAACTATGATTGAGCCTGTGAATTGAGGCCTGATTTGCAGGGACCGCAAATGAGCTGCCACCTCCAGAGTACTATGTGCCTGCTGGATACTGGGTCTGTAATCAACCTGAGCCTGTTTCCAAACACCCGTTCTCCAAGTTCATGTGGGTCAAAAGTCCTGGCTCTGGTGAGTGTCATGATTCCTGCAGAGTCTGTGGCTGAACTGAGACCTTCCCATTGTCTAAGACATAATTCAGTTTTCAAGAGAATTTCCTTCACTGGCTTTGCTTTCTAGTTGTATTATAGTAAGTATGATTTGGAGTAATCCACCTGCCGTCACTCCCTCATCTAAATCCTCCCCACAAACATACACACAATGTCTTACCCAGGAAGACTTAGTTCTGTTTGTGTCTGAAGGGGAAGGAGACCAGGGATCCAGGCCTACCTTCTCCTTCATGTGAATGACCATAAACAATGAGAGAATTCATCTCTTGCCCTTACCGTGGCCAATGTCTGCTCCACACATGGGCCCAGAGGCTACACTGTACTACTTCTGAGAAGTTGATGATGGCATCTGTGACGGGAAGTCTTTCATCCTGAGGCAAGGGTATGAGCCCTGCCAGCCCTTTGTACCATCTGGAAACAACCCTGGGAATCATATTTGCTAGTCCACAAACGTTATTTCATTATTCCATGACATGAAAGACTAATTTGAGGCTTAGTGGAGACAGCAGACTAAAGATTGAGGAAGCATGGCCTATAAAGGCAAAGCATGCTAAATTTGAGCAAAAATACACATACTACATGTAGTCAACACTCTAACATGGGGAGAGTAGCCAGAGCTGGGATCAATGTTCACAGATAATTCACCAGTTTTATTTTAGCCTCATCTTTACCCTCCTGCAGGCCAGCAAGTTGTCACAGTTACTTTGCTATAGCCCTTGTTTATATCTTCAGAGAGACAGGTGTCTGAAGAAAGGGAATGAGTCGGGAGATAGATGACCCAAGCGTGGAAGGAGTCTCAATGGGGAGAATATGTAAAACAGTGAAAAGTGTGGGCTTTTGAATCACTCAGACTTCAGCTCCAATTCTTGTTCTGTCATAGATTATGTGTGAGATCCTTATAGCTTCTCTGAGTCTGTTTGCTTTGTGTACAATGGAACAGGTGGTATCTATCCTGTAGGACTGTTGTAAAGCATAAAATAGTTGGCTCATCTTAGGTATTGAATGCTAGGTATTACTATCATTATACATAAAATGTAGATATTTAGTAATATCTACTTTGTGATGTGATTGTGATAAGTAGAAAAAAATGCCTTTGGCCTATGGCAATGTTCAATAAATGGTAAACCGTTGTTAGTCCTGTCTTTGCCATGTACACAGGTGTTTGATCTTGAGCAAAGCCACTTCTGTCATAAGTAAAATGGGGAGTATTTCTATTCTACCTCATTATGACAACTGCAGTGGCCACTGGAGATAATCATACATACCTCACTTGTTCCTTGGAGTTGTGATAACTAATTGAAGGCCAGGAATGGGGAACAATGTGCTAGAATGAAATATACTGGATTGTGGGGCAAGAGACTTTGGTTCTGGAGTCTTGGTACTATGTTTTACCAACTAAGTAACCTTAGGCAAATCACCTGGTCATTTGACCCTCAGGTACACATACTTCTGACCTCTAAGCCACTGTGAGAAAATACAAATGTGAGACATTATCATCATTATTGCTCCTTGCGGGCAAAGCCAGTCTGTCCATTTTAATAACTTTGGTACCTAGCAAAGTTGTTGACACATAGTGGACACTTGATATTTTTGCTTGTTTAATGAATTATAAACTACCCAGAAGTTATATTTTTTAATCATTTTTTGCCCATAAGTTGATAGCTTTTGGTCCCAATCTGATTTGTCAGATCCCTGGGCCTATGTCCCAAAGTAATTTTTATTCTATGCAAACCTTAACATATTCAGAAATGTTATTTGGACACAACTGACAGTAGGAAAAAAACTGACATTAAAGAGAAGCAGCTCTTCCAGTTATGGCAGCTGTAGGGGGACAGTTTCACAATCCCCGTACACCCATCTCTGGTTTGGGTACCATTCCTCTAAGTTCCCTATCATTCTGTGTATCCTTTATACAGGATTTATCCCTACACTGAAGATGGTAGGCATTGCAGAGGCCAGAGCTGCTTATAGATGACTCTTCATGGGTGGTAAGAATGTGAAGGATGCCTTACAGGTCTCCTCCAAATGGGAGGTAGCAGGTAGAAACAAAGACGAGGGCACTGGGCTTCCTGGTGACAGGGGAGAGAGTTTGAAGTAGAACTCCTTGGTAGTAAGAGACACTGTATCCTCCAACCATACTACATAATATTCCAGAACTGTTATACTATTTGATCTCTGAGGAATGTTGCAGAAGTTGGGAGAAGGAACATGGAGAGGGCCAAAATGCTAACAGTCACCATCTTTGTGCACTGTAACAAACTGCCCTGGAACGAGAGCACTGGCAAACGTGGGGTGTTTTCCAGATTTGTTATGTACCAAGTCTTCTCTCTATGTTATTGAGAAGCATCTGTGATCTTAAGTCATTTTTAATACCATCCCCAACGCCTAGGTTCCCCACCTCCATCTTCTTCCTCTATTCCTTACCCTCCCCTCCCCCACACTCTGACTAAAGCTAACCTCAAATAAGCCTCACCCAATCATCACAGATGGGTTAGGTGTCCCTTTGCAGCCTTGGACTCACTGCACTGTAATTTCTGGTTGATTTACTTACTTTCCAATTCTGAAAAAAGTAGGACCTTCATCTTGTTCAACATTGCCCCAACAGTGCATCACAAAAAAACAAGATGCTCAACAAATGTTTAATTTATTAAGTGTAGCAGGTATACTTCTAATTTATCGCATTTTATTTTTTCTGTTGATACTAAGATAGCTAAGCAAATGGAGGTACATGTCAGTCTTTTTTTTTTTTTTTTTTAAATATACAATAGACAAAAAGTGTTAGGAGGCTAGGCACCAATCAACTATTTTTTTTTCCTGGTACTAGATCATCATACTGCTGAGTTCCTTCAAATCATTAAAGTACAGCATTGCTGCATAATCTGTTCAAAATCACAGAATAAAATGCAGTTTTTCTATCCGTTTTACAAAACCAGCAAAACTCTACAACAAAATCCTACAGAAAAAAGTAGACCAATTATCAGTTATAAACAGTATTTTAACAGTATATTAAATATAATAAATAAAATGTAACAAGATATAAAACCTAAATCCTAAAGTTACACAATTTCTACGAAAATAACGACCCTGGCCCCACCTACACTACTGATTCAAGATATAGCTTCCATAACCACCGGGGGTGCCCCCCTGCTGCCCACCTTTTCACCAGCGGTGAACGCTGGCCCTAGCCCTAGCCCTCATACTGGCCTCAGCTCTGGCCTAGGCTCTGGCTCTGTCAGCCTCGTCTGCCAGGGCCTCACCGTACTGCGCTGGCCAGTGCTGGGGTTCTTTCTTATGGAGCTTGGCCACGAACCCCAGGACTTTCATCTTGCTGATTTCCAGGTTGCTTCGGGGACCCCAAGAGAATTCATATTCCGGTGGGTTGGAGTGAGGCTGTCTCCTGTAATTGAGGTATCGCTGCTGAACAAAATCTTCCATAATAAGCCTCTTCGGGTACCCAAAGAGAAAATGATACTTAGAGGGATGCACCCCCAACCGAAGCAGCATCTCCCAGACCTGGGCCTCCCTGGCACTATTACCTTTCATGTAGATAAGGCCCAAGATCATCATTAAGAGACCCAATCTGGGGCCATCTTCTCCCAGATCCTCCTCCTCAAGAGGTTTTAGTTTGTTGATCAGGATATAAGTGTGGTGCTTGCGGTCAAACTGTTTCAGCTGGAAACCAAAGACATACCGCAGATGCTCTGCGGCTCTTGCGATGATCTCCGGGAACAGATCCTTCAAGTCTCCAATAACGTATTTCACCATCTCGGAGCGTGTGATGGGACTCTTCTTCTTGTCTTTCACCAGCAGGAACTTCACCAACTCCGCCACCGTCCGATTCAGACGGCGGTAGGCCCTGCGCCGGGCCAAGGCTCTGGCTGCCAAGGCTCTCGCGCCTTTCCGAGTGAGGGCGGGCTCCGCAGATCCCTCCTCCCTCACGGCGCTATGGTCCTCCTTGGGGCTCTGCTGCAGGAAGGGGCTCGGGGCCTCCTCTTGCGAGGCGGTCAGGGCCTGGGGCTCACCATCATGGCCGCCATCCTTCTCCCCCTTGGCCCGAGGGACCCGGAGACCCCCGCTCTCGGGTTTCTGCACCATGTTTTCGGGCAGGCGGGTGCAGAGCGCGTACACCGGCCGAGGGGTGTTTGAGCCACTGCGCAAACCTTGGCGGAGGGGCTGGACGGCGGCTGGGGCGGCGCAAGGAGGACTAGGAACCGCAGCAGAGGGGCTTTTGCGGCTGCTGGGCGGCACCGCACTGGAGTCGGAACCGCTGCCGCAACGCCGCCGGCGGCCAAGACCTGCGGCGGGGCTGCCGCGCAGCCTCAGTCCGCGCCCATACGCCGGGCCACTTCCGGCCACCTCGGCCAAGATGGCGGCCCCGGTGCGGCGCGAAGCCCCTCCTCTTTCTGCGCCCTCTGTGGTGGGGGTGTGCCCGGGCTTCTGTTGGGGGACAGGGATGTGGGGGAGCGTGCACCCTGTGCTGCTGTTAGGCTGGAAAAGCTGGGGTGGGCAGCGTGAGGGGAAAGCGGGGGAATGTAACTAGGGCTTTCCCATCCAAGGCATGCCTAGTGGAGAGTATTTCAGTATACAAGGGATGAAACAGGGATGGAGTTCTAGCCACGTTCTTTCAGCAAATGCTTATTTATAAGTGTGTATATCTATATCTCAAATTTTGAATGCTTTACTGTGGCTCAAGCGCAGAGTGCATGGAGGCGAAGGCTGGGAGATAAGGCTGCACGGGCCACTTAGTGAAAGGCCTCCAACAGGGTGCTGGGGAGATTGAAATTTATTCCGGAGGCAGTGGGAAAATACTATAGAGGGATTTAAGCAAGGGAGTATCTGGGCCAGAACTGTGTCTTCACGTTCTCTGTGGTGGCAGTGTGAAGGATGGATTAGAGTTGGGCCGCCCAAAAATTGGAATCCAATTCAGAGACTTATAGTGCAGAATAGGAACCTGGCCTGTTCACTGGGGTACATCCCCAGTGCCTAGAGCGGTGTCTGGCACATGGTGGCACCTGATAAATATTGTTCCATGGATGATTATGATGAAGTCAGGACAGCAGATTTTACGGGGATGAGAGGAAAATGATACACTGAGAAAGTACAGCTGTCAGGAATGGTGACTGGTTGGAAGAAAGGGGAAATTTTTTGCCCTGGTCAAACTTAACAACTTACATGGGTTTCTTTTCTTTTTTCAACTTTCTCTCAATTCTTTTCTTTCCTTCCTTCCTTCCCTCTCCTCTTCCCTCTCTACTTCCTGCCTGCCTTCCCTCTTGTCTGCCTTCCTTCCCTCCATTCGTGTCTGAAATGCCCTACCACTTCCATCTCTCCAAATCCTAGCTACTATTCAGGGCCCAGCTTAAACATCACCTTTCCAAAGCCTTACTTAGTTACCATGCATGGAAGTTATTTACTGTCATTTCTGAATCACCATAGTAATTTGTATTTATTTAACATCCACATATACAAGCCCTATGTGCTAGGCTATGTTCTAAGCACTTTTCAAATATTAACTCATTTGATTCTCACTAAGGTAAGTACTATTACCATCATTCCCATTTTATAGATGATTGTGTCTCTTATGGCATAATTTGCTGTTTACTAGCTACATAATCTTGGGCAAGTTACCTAAATCTCTGTTCCTCAGTTTCCTTATCAGTAAAATGGATATAATAGTAACAGCATTGTGGAGATTATGTGAAGTAATGAAAGTAAGCATTTAATGCAATGTTTGGCACATACTGAGTATTCAATAAATGTTAGCTAATTTTACATATTTTTATGTGCTGATAATGTAGCCCTGCTGGCTAAGTGATATCCCCATTTTACAGGTGAGGTAACACACAAAGAGGTTAAGTAACTTCCCAACATCACATAGCTGGAATTTGAACCAATGTAATGTGACTTCAGAGACCTGCTCTTAACCACTACATTAATGGATGTTAATTATTATTATTATTTACCTTGCATTGCTTGGCATTATAATTATTTTTATGCTTATATTATTACCCTCTCAAAACCAAACATCCTAAAAGCTAAGACTATATCTTTAACTCTTTTGAAGAGCCTCTCATAGTCAGTACTCAATATATAATTGTCAATGAATAAATGATGGAAGGCTTTGCTTTTTTCCTGAGGAAATAACAGTTATTTATTTTAAGTAAATATCACAGACTTTTCTAGATATAAACATGAAATGTTCCTTTTAAAAACTTTTGCAAATGTATGCTCATTTATATTATATGATTTGACAAAAACTGAAAGTGTGTAAATGAAGCAGGAGGTTGTTTATTATAGTCTAGCTTGAGGCTACTATTAGTATCCATTGTGCCATACATTTTATGTACAGTGTAATGTAGCCCTCACAAATCCTTATTAGGAAGGTATTATTATCCTCATTTTACAAATGGGAAAACAGACACAGAGGGGTTAAATCATCTACCCTGAACCACTGATTTGTTAGTGCTAGACTAGAAATGAAAGCCGGGATAGGACTACTCTAAAGCTAGTACTCATGACCACCATACCATGCTGGACTGCCTGGTTATCTGTTTCTCCTGAAAGTAGAGAGAGCCACCTCTACCTAATAGTGCTACAGAAAAAAATATTTCATTTCCATGTTTTCCTCACTGCAGGCATTGCTGGGGAGATGCGCAGGAGATATATTGAATGGAAAAAATTTTGAGGGGAAAATCAACAGTAATAGGGCTAGATTTTAAAAACTGAATGTATAACAATACTACTCATGAAAACAAAAGGAACAAACTACTGATACAACATGGATGAGTCTGGCAGACATTGAGTGAAAGAAGAAATATGTAAAAGACTAATAATATGATTCCATTTATCTGCTGTTCAAGGCAGGTTAAACTAATCTATGGTGATAGATATTAGGACAGTGGGGGCTTGGGGTGGTGGCATTGACTGGAAAGGGGTATCCAGGAACTTTCTGTGCTGATGGAAATGTTCTGTGTCTTGATTTGGATATAGGTACACATTTGTCAAAACTTAGATTAAACTGTACATTTAGAGGCTATGCATTTCACAGTATATAAATTATACCTTGGAAGTTATAAAAATACAAAAGATTTTCAAAAATTAAATGATAGGGCTTTAGGTATGGGAGGTGGTGAGTAGTAAGAAAGAGGACTGGACTTTGCTTTACCACTTGCCAATCCCTGGGTGCTACAATGTTATATACTGGAAGGGACCTAAACAATCATTTTTCCTGGTGGTGTTGTGCCCACCATATAACTGGACAGGCAGGCTTTTAAAACCAATCTTTACCTAAGCTACTGAAAGGGAGGAAAGGTGTATCAAAACTTAATGACGATTGAATTGGAATCTTACTGAGAGAGGATCCTTTGTAGTCTAGACTAGAGTCTTCAAAAGTCTGCAGTGATTAGTACTGTTTATTATGTGGAAGGGAGAAGGGAGTTAACACTGGAAAAGCAGAATTACAGGATGAGCTATCCTAGAATGTCTAGCACTCTGTGGAGGTGTGAAGAAGATGTCTTAGCACAAAGTCCTGGACCAGGTCACTCATCTATTCTGTGACCTTGCACAGGACACCAAACCTCTCTAGGCCACTGTTTCCTCAACTCTAGGCCTGAGAACCCTTACTACGCCCATCCCCATGGACTTATTTTGAGGTTCTATTAAGATTATAAATGTAAACATGCTTTTAAAGTGCTCTTCTGTTAAGAAATAAAATGTTATAGACTTCTTTTTTAGAAAGAGAAGTGGTAGAAAAATCCCAGTAATGACGGTGACTGGCCTCTCATACAGACATTTCGGAATGAGCTTACACATTCCTGGTTGAAAAAACTGTCTGGCCAAAAAGATTAAATAAAGAAATGTCAAGTACTGAAACTCCATTGGAGGCCAGTGAATACTTTGGTGGCAAGCCAGGGTTATCTTGTTGGATTCCTTCTAAACTTGGCACTAGAGTCCTCCAAACTCTTGAATGCTTTCTTCACACAGGTGCTGAGTAACAACTCACCCCAGATCTGACAGGGCCCCAAACTGCATAGGTCCTTGTGGCTTCCCTATTTTTCCTGACAGTCTTGGCAGTGGTGCAGCTGATCCGGCTCAAAGAAAGGATCAGAGGAGGAGCTTTGTCCCCTATCCCTAGGCTGAGGCAAAATGAAGGCTAGTTTTGTCAGAGCAGAGTGGGCAGAGCGTGAAGCTTTGGGTCCTGTTTGTGTGGCTGGGATTGAGGCAGGATGGCTAGGCGGGTGATTCGATCTGACTTGGGTAATGAAAATTGTTTGTTACTGTTTGAAGAGTAATTGTGTAAGCAACAGTACTTCTGTGTTTGGCTGCCTGTGACTCACCAGTGTCTGTAACATAACACCAAAGCAGAGGAGGAGCAGACCCTGGCCTGCAGGGGAGGGGAGAGATGCAGGGGGCAGAGGGCCCCCTACTCATGCACCCCTTCTCCCTCTTCCACTGTCCCACCCCCTCTCTAAACCTCGAAGGAGAGTTGGCAAGAAGGCATTTGCCACCTGGACACAATGAGGCCCAGTGCGAGGGGCAGGAGAGAGCTGGCGAGGAGCCAGGGCCTTGGTCTGAATGGCTGTTGCCAAGTGGCTGCCAACAGCCCATCTCAATCCCCAAGAGGCTGGGCCAGGGCTGGGGGGTGGGGAGCACACAACCCCCACCTCGGAGGCCCAACTCACACCATTTGCTGGCCGTGATCAGCATGTGCGGGACACAGGGGCTTTGAGCAGCTGAACAGAGCCGTTTCCCGGCTGCTGGCCACCGGTTCCCTTGGATGAGAGCGGGCTCTCCAGAGTCCCTTTGTTGGCTGCTTGTTATTCCGCACGCACTGAGCACTGTGCATTCATCTTTATTAGTTCTAATTGCTTCCCCATTCTAATGGGATCTTGATATTCCCATACAATTGAAAGGAAATGTATTCATTAAAATAATTCTCCTAACTGCCGCTTCAAGCTGCTCCTCTAAGTGACATTGTCTCTCTAACCACAGCCTGCTGAGGCCTCTTATTAAGACTATAGTCAAAAGCCAACTTTGGGCAGCAAACTTTCTTTGCAGGAGTTTCCAGACACTGAAGAGAGGATGCTTTTTAATCGGCTCACACACAGAAATTAGAGGCCAGCTGGTGTAATTGGGGGTGCTGCTTCGGGTGGATGGAGGGAGAAGGGCTCGCTTCCAGCTCTGCCTCCTGCAACAATGACCCCTTTCTGCACTCTGACTGGCTCATTTGGAGAGGGCTTTTCCTCCTGTCATGTGTGTGAAACTTTCTGTTTATGCCACAGCAGTTACTAGGTGCGTTCTAAGTGCAAGGCGCTGAGTAAGGTGCTGTGGGGAGTGTGGAGACAGAGCTGTAGTCTCAAGGTGTTTATGGTCTTGGTGGGTGGCTCGCAACTCCAAGTCCCTAGAGTTACGTATGAAAGGAAAGGCTGGGAATGTGCTCAATATTCGAAAAGCTTAATAGGATCAAGAACTTAGAAAAGCAGGCTATTATTTCATAAATGTGTTTGATTTAATAACCAAGATCTTTCAAGCCATGGGACCATGGGGGTAATACAAGAAGCTTTTGGGGACATTAAGAACCACTGGTCTATTTAGGGGAAATAAACTGTCATAAAAAGAATGACTATGTAAACGTGTGCTCTTTATACAAGTGATATAAATGAATTGCTATAGGAGTTTGGAGGAGCAGAAGGTAGTATGTGCTAGGCACTACACAGTTGCTTGTATCTTATTTAATCCCTAGAACAGCCCTTTCAGGGAAGCATAATTATTCCTCATTTTACAAATGAGATCTAAGAGAAGTTAGATAACTTGTCCACTGTCAGAAGCTGGAGTCAGGACTTGGACACTGACCTCCGGATTCCAAAACGCAGGCTGTTTTCATGGCACCTCCCACATCGTATCTGCTATGGGCGATCAGAGAAGGTTTAATGTAGAAGGTGGTGTTTGATTGTCCTTGAGGCTTTTAGGGATGGCGGGTTGTCAACGGGTGGAGAGTGTGGTCCCACAGGAAGCAAAAACACAGAGGCTGGGAAGAAGCTGGCATATTAGGAAATGACAGGAGTCCAGGTGGCCCAGAGACTGGAGTATGTATGAAGGAATAGTAGGAGAAAAGAAAGGTTTGTGACATCCAAGTTGTAAAGAGTCAGGAGTTTGGATTTCATCCTATAGACAATCCTTCAGGGAGGATACTTGAAGCCTCCACGTAAACAGATTATTTCTTTCAGGAGCATCAGTTTTCCTTGAGGTGAATAATTTTAAACATCATATTAAAAGAAATTCAGATATATCATGGAGTAGAATGCAAAATTCTCATGAATTTTTAAGAGAAAACAGAAGACTTCAAAGAGAGTTTGGGTGTACATGCAGAAGCTTCAGGCTATGCGGTCCTCTGGGAAAACTTAAGGCATTTCTTTTGTCTTCTGTAGGTGTACTTCAGTGGTAAAGTTTGAAAAGCACTGACTTTGGATAGAATGTTTTGAAACCAAGAATAAAATAGTTACCTGTAATTCAAGAAGGAAGGCAAGAACTTGGAAGATGGGTTGGACAGGGCAAGGACTGAGGGCAGGGGCCAGTTAGGAGGCTGTTGCAATAAACTCTCAGGAGACATAGATGGCCTGGAGGCTACCTGGGCTTCAGAGCCCACCTCTATGCCCTGGCCCTTTTGGAAGGGGCTGCCTGAGAGATACCCCACCTTGTAGCTAGTCCTTCCTTTGAAGGCTCAGAGATAAGACTACGATGACCAAAGAGACTATAGCAGAAGCAGCCAAAGGAGGCCCTGGGCCAGGAATGAGTCCTTACAGAGAACCTTTGTGCCTTGGCCACTTTCCACTTCACCAACCATGCTGCCTTCCAGCCCAACAGGACTATTATCTTATCTGTGGGAGGCAAGTGGCTGGACTGATGATTCTTGAGGATCCCTGCCTTGTTGCAGCATCCAGCCTTCATATGCTGGTGGGCAGTTTTGTTGTGCCCAGTGTGGCGGCTGACACCCTATGGTCAGGGAGACTCAAGGGAAGGAAAAGGGGATGGGTATCTCAGCTGAGGACCAAGGCCATGCCTGACTTCTTGTCATTAGCAGATGGAGACAGCCCACCTCAGCGAGTCAGAATCCCTTACTCATATCGCTCTTTTGGGTGGGTCAGTTTTTAGATGGTTTAGAATTTGTTTCTTGAAGCATTTTTTTAAGCATTAAAAAATAACTTAGTGCTTTATTTTTTCTCAATTTAGAAGGGTTTGTTTATTGTAGAGAATTTAGAAAATCTTGACCATCAAAAAGAAAACAACAAAACCAAAATCACCCATAATTTCCTCACCCAGGGGTAGCTACAGTGAACAAATACTTTGGTGGGTATCCTCCCCAAATTTTTCTTAACATACACATTTTTATTTCTTAAAAATGGAGTCATCTTGCATATACTGCTTTGTGTGTATATAATATATATTCTTCACATATCCCGAACGTTTCACACTAATAAATATTTTTCTGTAAGGTAATTTGTAATATATGATTGAAATTATCCCAAGGCCCCCCATGTCACTTATAATGCCTGTTGTCATATACTTAGTTTGTTTTCAGTTTTTCGTTATTAAATATAATGTGAGGAACTTGTGGCTAAATTTTTCACAAGGCAATATTAAAAATAATATTTTCTTTTATACAAATCACCATTTCAGTGCAGAAAAGTATAAGACAAGAAAAAATTAAACAGATATAATTTTGCCATCCAGAAATCACATCTATCTGCCTTTCAGTGCCTATCCTTACAAATTTGTTCTGTGCTCGTATTTATATCTATACATAAATACACACGTTGAAAGTCTCTAAGTCTGGTATATATTTTTATTGAAACAACAGTTTGCTAACCTGCTTTCCCTTAATATATAATAGCTATCCTTGTCATTAAATGGTGTTCAGGCCAGGCATGGTGGCTCATGCCCGTGATCCCAGCACTTTGGGAGGTTGAGGAGGGAGGATCACTTGAGGACAGGAGTTTGAGACCAGCCTGGGCAACATAGTGACACCCTGTCTCTACAAAAAATTTTTTAAAGAATTGTCCAGATGTGGTGGCACACTCCTATAATCCCAGCTACTCAGGAAGTTAAGGCCAGAGGATTGCTTTAGCCCAGGTGTTCAAGGCTACAGTGAGCTATGATCATGCCAGTGCATTCCAGCCTGGGCAAGAGAGCGAGACCCTTTCTCTTAAAAAAAATAGTTATCATTTTATTGCTTTCTAATAATACATTGTATAAGTATACAAACATTTATCATATTGTCTATTTGGATTTCTCCTGCAGCATTCTTCTTTTCATTTTTTTTTGCAAGAATTCTTTAAACATAAGGATATTAAATTCTTTATTGTGTTGTAAATATCTCTTCTGGGTTATTCTTCCTTGAGGCCTGTTTGAGGCAAGTTTTTCTCTTTATTTTTATAATTATAGAAATAAAACATCATCTTACAAAAATTAGAAAATACACATAAAAAGAAAAATAATTAAAATGAAATAACCCTAAATCCACCAACTGGAGATAACCACTATTAATATTTTAGAGTGTATCTTTCATTTCCCAATATAGATGCGTAAGACCATATAGCTATGATATTTTAAAAAACAAAACTGGGATTTTTCTATATATGTATTTCTGTGACCTACTTTATACACTAAATCCACTTTGAAAATCTGTGTCAACACAAATGAATCTGCATCATTATATATTAAATTAATTTTATTTTAAAAATAGACAATGCTTTCATATAGTTAAAAAATCAATATAAAATTGCATACCTTGAGAATTCTTGCTCCCACTTATGTTCCCATTCACCTGGTTCTCTGATTTCCCCTACCCTCACCATTTTTCATAGTTATAGTGCTCCTTTTTGAAAATACAAGCAAATGCAAATATAGATTCCCCATCCTTTCTTACATAGAAGTTTACACACTGTACATTATTGGGTACCTTGCTTTATTTGATTTTGTTTCTTGTGTGGTTTTTTTTTTTTT